>CM042851.1:42657820-43257820 GCA_023653725.1 Bungarus multicinctus | reverse complement strand
GAAGAGACTAGACTGCCATCTGTCAGAAATGCTATAAGACAGTGGTGGCTAAAGTTTTTGAGCTCCCGTGCTGAAAATTGCGCATGCAGTCACATGTCAGCACCCAGAAGGCAATGCACGCGCCCCCATGCCCTCTATGCATGTGCGTACGATCCCCTGTGCATTGTGTGTCTCTGCACATGCGCATCTCTGCACATGCATGCATGTATCCCCCACCCCCCACTCCCACACATACATGCCAGATACCCGATAATCAGCTGTTGGGTGGGCGGTGCACACACATGCTCAATGGGGCTCTTCTGGGTGACCTCTCGCATGCCACTGCATGCCACTTCCGGCATGCATGCCATAGGTTCGCCATCATGGCTATAGGGTCTCCTGCTTGAGCAGGGGGTTGGACAAGATAACCTACAAGGTCCCTTCCAACTCTGTTATTCTATTTATGAGAGAGAGGATTGATAGGTAGGTAGGTAGGTAGGTAGATGATAGATAATTAATAAATAGATAGATAGATAGATAGATAGATAGATAGATAGATAGATAGAGGATAGATAGATAGATAGATAGATAGATAGATAGATAGAGATATAGGATAGATAATGATAGATAGATATAGGATATATAATGATAGATAGATAGATAGATAGATAGATAGATAGATAGATAGATAGATAGATAGATAGATAGATAGAATAGATAGGATGATGAAAAATATAGATATATATACAGAGAGAGATGATGATAATGGTGGTGATGATAGATGATGATAGATGACAAGATCAATAGCTAGATAATAAAATAAACCTTCTGTCACCTAAAAAAAGGACCAAGAAACAAAAAAGAAAAAGAGGAGAGACAAACTCTTGAAAGGACAGATTTAAAATAGCCAAGCACTCATTGACTGGAGGTGACAATGCAGAGGAAAATCAGTCTCACGTGCCTCTTCAAGTCAATTCAGAGAGGTATGTCAAAGGGTACCCTGTGTGTTGTGTCTCCACTGACAATTAAAAGTATATTTACTGAACAATGCCAGGATTTTGAGTTAACTAGCTTGCCTTTTATTTCTCGACCCCAGGAAAAAAAAATAAACAAGGAAGAAAAACCTATTATTGACCTGGCTTTTTTCCCAAGGACAATCAACTATCTTGATTTAATTTTCAGCCATCTTTAAGGGCTCTTAATGCCTTGATTCCCTTGTTAGTGGTCTCCTAGGGAAAGTGTCTTCAGCCTCATTTGGAGAAGCATAAAAAGCTAGAGAATTGGACAACTCAAGCAATCTCCGGTTATTGAGAGTGTCTGGTTGACATTATTATTACTAAAGGCAATGGAGCCAAATGCTGCATTTAAGAGCAGAGGTATTATTATTTTCATACTTGGCACGTTGTATGTTGGGGTGACTTTATTTATGACATGAAACAAGAATCAGATGCTGGTAGAGTTTGCTCATCCAGCCTTCTTTATAAATCAGTAGGATCCATTGTGAAACTTTAATAACGTTCAGTGAGAACAAATTAAAAAAAGATCAGAACAAGCAAAAGAGAGCCAAATTATTCCAGAAAACTGTATGGATCCATGCCTTGGAAATGATTTTGCTTTGAATTTGATCCAAGGAATTGGTAGGATCCCAAGGAAAGAGAGATTAGAATAGGATAGGATCAGAGGTGGTATTCAGCAGGTTCTGACCAGTTCTGGAGAATAGGTAGTGGAAATTTTGAGTAGTTCAGAGAACCGGCAAATACCACCTCTGACTGGAGATTTTACAGTATCCTTCTCTGCCACGCCCACCAAGCCACGCCCACAGAACCGCTAGTTAAAAAATTTGAATCTCACCACTGGATAGGATAGAACAGAATATTAATGTGATTGGAAAGAATAAAATAGAATGCAGAACAGAATAGAATAGAATAGGATTGGAAAGGATAGGATAGGATGGGATGGGGTGGGATGGGATGGAATGGGATAGAATATGTGATTGGAAATAATAAAATAGAATGCAGAATAGTATAGTAATAGAATAGAATATTAACGAGATTGGAAAGAAGAATATAATAGAATTCTTTATTGGTCAAGTGTGCTGCTGACATAAAGGGAACCCAGCAGTTTTCTTGAGTTGGGGTCAAGAAAAGGGAAAAAGAAGAGACCAGGAAAAGACACAATAACAGGTTGTATGACATCTATATGACATCTCTTCTCCCTATTCATTTATTGAGAATATTCCTACATTGCCCAACTCAAAGACAAGCCTAAATAAAAATAAAAGCTTTCTTGAATCCTCAACTCTATGAAGCCAACTCCATCTGCACCCGAGATAATATTTTATTTAATGCTTTGGATACTATCCAGCATGAGAAAAAAAACTCTGAAGACCACTTCAGAGAAAAGAATCTTTGCAATTCCTCATTTACTATTTACACAGTCCAAAAGGACTGTGCTTGAATCATAAATCCCCCATTAAATCTTCTTCCCTGTCCTCACCAACCTGCATTCTATAATTTCCAGGCTACAAGGTGGCACTTACGAAATCTTGCATTTTCAGTATGGCACGGTGACCCGCGAAGCTGAAAGGCAGGAAAAGGAGGCTAATTGGTAGCATTAGAAAATTCCTATTGGGTCATTGGCTTCATTCTTGACAGTAGGTGGCATCACAGCCTCAAATTTCTCTGGCTACAATCCTGTCTCTGCCCTTTGTTCTTTCTTCAGAAGGTAATTCAACTACATTTCTCTTGGTCTCCTCAAGAGGAAAGACACACAGAAGGAAAGGTGTGGGAGAAATAAATTACTGCAGGTAAGATTCTTGGCTAATAGACATCTAGTTATCAATGTATTAAATTGATAAGATTTTCGAGTGATTATGAAATCAATGAAGAATAAAAGGAAAAAGGAGTCCTTCCTTCTTTCCTCCCTCCCTCCCTCCCTCCCTCCCTCCCTCCCTCCCTTCTTTCCTCCCTCCCTTCTTTCTTCCCTCCCTCCCTCCCTCCCTCCCTCCCTTCTGTCATCTTGCCTAGTCTTCTGCATGAAAATTCTTCGTTTCCAGACATAAAATTCTGTATCACACGGGGAAGTCAATGAAATCTCAATCCTAAACAAGAATAAGCAAAGACGAGTTATGAATTACTAATGTCTTAATTACCAATAATGTAGCTTAGCTGAAAATGGACTGCACACTGAGCAGATGGACAGGGGAAAAATAGGAAGAGCATTGTGCTCAGAAAAGATTTCAAAAAAGTGTGAAAGGTAACACAAATAGAAAAAAGAGAATAAAAGATAAATAAAGAAGTGACTTCCAATCTGCAATTTTGAACTTTTCGTCGTTCTTTGAAGTTCCACTCGAACTCCCTTCTTCCCATATTCAAGCCCTTCTTAATCAGCAAATCTATAAATCACCAAATTATTTTATTCCATTTTCAGCAAAAAAAGAAAGTCCATAAGAAGTTCCCAGTTTTTAAGAAGAGTACCTGTTGTATTATCCTCAATCAAACAAGTCAATATTGCCATTTCTACAAATTCCATCATCTTCACAATCCATTCCTCCATTGTGGGTATTTCAGTATTTTTCTATCTTGGGGCATAATCTCACTCAGTTCGTATGGCAGAAAACCCAAGACAGGCAGGATTTAATTTAATTTTTTGTGATTTGAAAAGAGGGCTAAATGAAGTGGAAGGATTCTCTATTTCTCCATAGATGGAGGATCAGATTTAGGATTCTGGTCTAAAATGTTATAAATGTAGATAAACATGGACAATAAAAATGCTGCCATGATTTCCTAAGGCAGGGGGCTTAGAAATAGCCCCTTAGTATTCAAGAGTTGGATGTTTTTCAATTCTTACTAAGAGGAGAACTTTAGAATAAAAATGACTCCTTGCCGACAGCCCCTCCTTTATTAGACTTTTCCCACACAAGCTGAGGTCCATGCTCAGAAACATCTTGATAAATGGATTGTATTTGTCGTACTTACTAACTCAAAGCTTTTCTACATTTCTCAGGCACTCTAAGACAAGGCTCAGAGGAATAAGACTTCCTTGATCTACTACATCCAGGAAGCAAAGTGGGGGGAAGGGGGGGGGGTTTGTACAAAAAAAAAAAGACATTAAGCTTGTACAATGTTTACAAGAAAAAGAAGTAGCTACAGCAGGAGGAAGAAGCCAAGAATCGAAGAAGAAAGAAACCTTGCAAAGCGAAGCAAATCAAATGCAAATATTAGAGCTGTGGGATGAATTCTCCATATGTTTTGTTGGATGCCTGTTTGGATTTTGAAGCAAAAGTGGGTGGGGAACCCACAAAAATTGCTGACTCTGAATAAAAAAAAGTCAGTGATTAAAGCTGAGCTAACATTTCTTAGAATGGATTTTTCAGAGAGGGTGGTTGAACTATTCCCCCCTCTCCTCCTCCTCCTCTCCTCCTCCTCCTCCTCCTCCTCCTCTTGCCTTGTCATGCCACATACTGTACAACAATATTATGCTTGGGCCTTATAGACAATCCAAAAATGTCTGTGAAAAAAGCAACAACCAGCAAACATACCATCTCCACCTCATAGTTTATAGGCAACTTTCAGCTTTAAGAACAGAAAAAACTCTCATGGAGGTTCTTTTAATCCTTTGGGCAAACATTAGCCACAGCTTTTGGTGCCTGAAGTCTGGGAGAACTTCGTAAGGCCATTTTCATTACACCATAAGAAAACCCACCATCATTACACTGGAGGTTTTAAAGAAGAGACTGAATAACCACTTGTCTAAAATGTTATAGGGTTTCCTGCCAAAGCAGAGGGTTAGACTAGAAGACCTCCAATGTCCCTTCCAACTCTTCCCTTCCCTTCCCTTCCCCTCTCTTCTCTTCTCCTCTCATTCCATTCCATTCCATTCATGCAGGTGAGGGATGGGCTTGCTCCAAATCAGTTCTTCCAGCCACCCTGAAAACAAGGTGACTTCACTTACAGTATGTAACTCCTACGTTCTGACCTCTACTTGGCTGCAGAGATGGGATTCTTCTACAAGCATGATAGAAACTTAATGCGGATGGATTAAAACCACTCCAACTTGCTGGCTTCCTGTTCTGAGCCTTACAGTTCCACCAGCTTCATGAAGGCAAGTTGCACTAGTGAGCGAATGAAGAAAAATAATGAACCACTCACTCCCACCGGTGCGTGCCAACATTCCTCATTTATCAGCCGGAAGACTCAAATCCAGAAAGCCCTCACTGGTGTTTGTACAATATCTGCCTGACAACTTTATTTTGGGGCTCCAAAATAAGCACTAGGGTTTATTTTCGGGGAAACATGATTTCAGGGTGATCAACACGACTGGGTACTCTAGCTCCTGTCACCACACAAAAGACGGCAAGCGTGCAAGGACCAACGGTATCTGGAAGCAGCTGCAGCCTGCTGGTCCCTTGGGTATCACATGCCTCTGTCTCTGTCTGCTCCTTGGACAGGCAATCAGCTCACCTGCACTGCTGCTGTGCACACCATTGGCCTGCATGGTCTCTCCATTTCCTGTGTTGGCCACGCCCAAACCCTTCAATAGGGCTTATTTTGGGGGGTAGGGCTTATATTAGGCACAGCTTAACAATCAGTCTAGTGGTAGGTCC
The DNA here is from genome assembly GCA_023653725.1 of Bungarus multicinctus. NCBI lineage: Eukaryota > Metazoa > Chordata > Lepidosauria > Squamata > Elapidae > Bungarus > Bungarus multicinctus. The sequence continues at coordinate 43,252,236 of CM042851.1, read as the reverse complement.
TATTTTTGGGTAAGCACGGGATGAGCCTGGCAACCAATCAACTATCTTTGGTTGCCTCCCATATCTTGGAAACTCATGAGTCTGATTGATCTCAGTGGAGTCCTCTTGCTTACATAGCTACTCAGGGAAAGGGAAGAAGAAATAAAAAAAAAACCTCAAGTGATAGTGAAGTTAAATTACCTTGGATTTGTAATGAAAATGAGCCATCTCTATAATGAGATAATTCTATTATCTCTGTATTTAAGCAATTTGATCCTTAATGTCCATGACCTTTGGTGATTTGAGGCATGTGTAATCCTAAAAAGCATTCAGGAATATTTCTTTCTGCGCTGCCACTTCATAGCAGCCTTTTCTGCGTCATTGGAACTAGTTACGGTTTATTGGTCATGTTTACCCCCCACCCATCCTCCAGGGTGACTCACTGTTATTTTATTTATTTCTCACAGCCCTAAAACAGCCAATATCCCACACTTCTTTTGGGACTGTACAGATCGATTTATAGGAAGGATAAATAAGATCATTTCATAAAGCAGCGCAGAATAAAATGAAACAAAAATCCACACTGCAAACTATAAAACAGTGTGTTTGGAAATAAAAACAACAACACCAGCAGAAAAGACAAAAGCTCTATAAACACTAAAATAGCTATGGAAAATATAAATATTTCCTTTTGGTGTCAATAAAAGACAAAGCGGAAGCAGAAAACAAGACTTTCTATAGAGGCCATCCTGTTAATATGTCATCAGTCCCATAAAAAAAAAAAAACGATACCCTCAGATACCCAACACAAGTTCTCAGTTGGTGCTCTTTTAAAGCTGTTGGGTTGGGGGAGATATTACTGACTTTTCAGAACAATGACATTCAATTCTCATAACTAGCTACAGCTATCAATTATGCAACTGCCATTGCAACTGGATTCTAGCAATGCATCTGCGTGAAAGGCGTTTCATCCTTCCTAACTCCTGGCAGTTGATGACGGGAGCTTAGGGGAATGGGTCAATGCCATGTCCTATGATATCTTGCAAATAATGGGACACCTGCTATTTTGAGGTTCTGTAAACTGCCTTTGTTTACATGGAAAAAACCTGGTCTGAGGTGATGTCTCTCAAAGACATCAACATGTATTGGCTCACTTCTCTTTCATCCATTAATATAGAGCAATCGACAGTCACTTGTCTGACTTCAAACCATTTTTTATTAAATTATAGAATAAAATACAAAAATACAGCACAACATAGTGGGGAGGAGAAGGGGAAAGAAAAGTGAAGGGGGGAAAGAGATAAGAAAAAAAATGTTGACTTCCTCTGTTGCAGTAGAATAAAGCATTAACATCAAACCTCAACTTTTTACTTTTCCATAATAATATAAAATAGCCATTGTTATAACAACAAATCAATCTAACCAGTAAAACCCAGAATCAAAGTTTTTTTTTCCACCTCAAGCACAAAGTCAAGAAGTGGTTTATTTTGGTGCAACAAAAGTACTTATATTCTTTTCTTTGAGCAAAGCAGTCAATTTAGACATCTCTGCCAACTCCATCAACTTCTGCAGTTGTTCATCCATGGTGGGAATCAAAGTGCCCTTCCATTTTTGTCTGAAATGGTATAGGGTCTCATGTATGAGTTGGGGAGGGGATGTTGGACTAGAAAACATCCAAAGTCTCTTCCAACTCTGTTATTTTGTTCTTTCTGATATCATGGTCCATAAGATTCTGTCTCAGAGATCACATATAAGGAAGAAAAATAGACACCAAATACAAGGAACTATACTTGCTCCAGAATAACAACTCTACAGAGACATGATTAATCATTGATTTTTTTAAAAAAAATCAGTGGACAAAGGCTACCTTTTCGTACCGCATCGGCTGATGCCTCAATCCATTGAGTAACAACTTATCAAGAAACAGGGAATATATAATGAATTATTGACACTTCCAAGGAAACCAAAAGATTATTTGCTTGCAGAACTAAGATTGACAACGAAGAAAACCCTTCAAAAATTGGTTTGTGGTATAGTTTTAACTCAAAAACATATTTATATGCATACATTCATGATATAATAACCAGGGGTGGGATTCAAAAATCCCATTAACCAGTTTGCTGCCTGCTTGCTGGGTGGGCATGGCCATGGTGGGCGATGCCCAGAACTTCTGGGAGGGCCATTTTTCACCCTCCCTAGGGTCCAGAGGCTTCCCTCGGGCCTCTGGGAGGATGAAAATGGCTTCGCCTGGGCTCTAGAGGCCCACCGGAAGCCAGAAATAGGCCTGTTTCTGGAGTTCCAGAACTTCTAGTTCAGCTCATTTTTTGCCCTCCCAGAGCCTCTGCGCGGACCCTGCACTAACCTGCATCCAAAATGGGCTGCGTGGAGACTCCTAGGAGGGGCAGGGCCAGCTGATCAGTTCAAGTACCAATTCAATGAACCAGATGTAAATTTAACATCCGGTTTGCCAGAACCGGTCCAAACCAGTAGAATCCCATCCCTGATAATAACATGAATGTCGGGCTCTGAGTTTGCTATGGAGCCCATCAGCTTTGAACACACCTCGCAGCAAGTCAGTTGGCACTGGAGAATATTACCTTAGCTCTGTTGACGACGGATCTGTATTGCTGCTTGTGTGCTAGCCAATGGTGTTGAAGATTGCTTTAGAATGAGTCAGCAGAGCTGTGGGCTTCAGGATGGATTCTGAAACAATTGCAGGGTTGCAGGATGGATTCTGAAGCAACTGCAGGACTGGAAATGGCTTTGTTCATGTATTTAGAATTTTGTAGAATTTATTTGATTTGTCAATCACTTACAAGATAATAGGTATAAGTATATACATAGTTATGAATACATAAAATGGGTACATATAAGAAAAATAAAAGAAACAATAGGACAGGGACGGTAGGCACGTTGGTGCGCTTATGCACGCCCCCTACAGACCTCTTAGGAAAGGGATGAGGTCAATAGTAGACAGTCTAAGGTTAAAGTTTTTGGGGTTTGGGGAAGAAACCACAGAGTCAGGTAGGGTATTCCAGACATTGACCACTCTGTTGCTGAAGTCGTATTTCCTGCAATCAAGTTTGGTGCGGTTAACCTTGAGTTTGTATCTATTGTGTGCTCTTGTGTTGTTATGGTTGAAGCTGAAGTATTCATTGACAGGTAAGTCATCGCAATGCATGATTTTATATACCATACTTAGATCGTACTGAAGATGGTGTAATTCAAGGTTTTCTAGATCTAGAATTTCAAGTCTGGTGGCATAAGGTATTCTACAACGAGTAGAGGAGTGGTGCATATTGTTAATGGGGATTGGGGCACATAAAGGTGGTAATTAAGCATTACGTTAAGACATGGTGAAGGTGGACCAGGTGGGGATCAGTTAGTGAGAGTCGGAATAGGTTCGGGATGTAGACATGTTATAGGGTTAATAGCATTTAGAGATAATAGGTTAGGGGTGGCCAGAACTAGAACTGTATAGGCCTGGGTGTGGTGTCTCATGATAATGGTAATAAAAGGAAAGAGAGCAAACTCAAACCCAATGCTAACCTCGCCTGGCTTTTAGCCATTCTTGCCTGATTAAGTATTCGTTGTTTGCTGATATATTGAATAAACCATTGAATAAACTAAAGAGGGTCTGGAGTTCAGATTCATTTAAAGACAAATCTTCAACACTCAGGGAATGGCTGACAGTGAAATTGCATTACAGTGTCAAATATCACTTTGGGAAAAATGTATGCATGGAGAAAACCGCACAGAAATGCATTAGGATAAACGAGCATGAAAACTCAGTGAAACGTTTCTATGATTTTAAAAAAATTGCTTGTATTGCAGAAATGAGTTAGAATGAACTTAGGGTTATCAAAAACAGAAAGTGGGTAAAATTAAACTTGCTGGATTTTTCTAACAATATCTTCGTTCCTATTGATTTAATAGTCCCTTTGATTTGCTTTGTACAACTTTTTATACGGTGCCATCTTTCCAGTTCCTTTAACTAACTCTTTGTCATCAGCAATAAGGTTCCTCCCCTCCACCGCCCCCTCGGCAGTCAAAAATCACCTAGTGAATTTCTGTAATGGTGAATTTGAGCAGGGAATTTCTCAGCCATTCATCCACAGCAGCCTTCATTAAGAAAGTAGCGGTAGGCTTGTTTTCACAGGCATGGGATTTCAGGGGAACTATAGAGGCAAGAGGTGGTAACTTATTCATGAGTCTCTTCTAAAATAAACATCACAACTAAATGGCAATTCAGTTGCTCAGGCTTTGACCAAAAACAATGGAGCTAAGAGACTAAGTCTATGCTAGAATAGAATAGAATAGAATAGAATAGAATAGAATTCTTTATTGGCCAAGTGTGATTGGACACAGAAGGAATTTGTCTTTGGTGCATATGCTCTCAGTGTACATAAAAAGAAAAGATACATTCGTCAAGAATCATAAGGTACAACAATTAATGATAGTTATAGGGTACAAATAAGCAATCAAATCATACTAGGAAACAATCGATATATTGATATTCTTTTTGGTGTAGTTTTTACTTCTGGCTCTAGTGCAGGGGACCCCCCCACCCACCTACCCCTGGTCTGTAGGGTCCGTGGTATACCAGAAACCAGGCTGCACATACAAGAAAAGCCCCATCCATGGAATGCAGGCAGCACACAAAACCACGACCTCTTCATTCTGGAAAAACTCTCTCCATGGAACCGGTTCTTGTGCCCAAAAGATTGGGGTCTGCTGCTCTAGTGGACTCCCAGAATGAGTTTACAAATGTTCATAAAGAAAAGAAAACTATGAGGAGGGGAGAGGGGGAGGAGGAAAAAGAAAGGGAAAGGAACAGAGGGGAGGAGAAAGGAAGGAGGAGAGAAGAGGAGAGGAAAGGAAGAGAAAAGAAAGGAAAGAAAGAAGATAGAAGAAAAAGGAAAGGAAATGAGAGGAAGGAAAAGAAAGGAAAGGAATATAGAAGAAGGAAAGGAAGAAGATAGAAGAAAAAGAAAAGAAGAGGAGTGGAAAGGAAAGGAGAGGAGAAGAGAGGAGAGGAGAGGAAGATAGAAGAAGGAAAGGAGAGGATAGATATTATTTTGCATAACAAAAGGGATAGAAGAATTTGGAGATAATTTCTTTGAGTCAAATATGGATGTCAGAAAATCTTTGGGACAAAGTTTTCAGCCCACTTCTCATACATTTTTCTTCACCCCAAGAAAAAGATGTTGAATTCCATGGCCATTGCTTGCCCTGGTTTAGAATAATTTCTGGCAAACTCCTTCTTTATGAAAAGATTTGCATTGGCCAACTGCCCTTTCCAATCCTACTGTCCTGACTCATCCCACAACTGTTCTTTATAGCCTCATCTGTCGCACTTCGCTGCTTTTAATAACTGCTTTAATATTTCCCCTCAAAATTGTATCTAATTATATACCGCTATTGTCTTCACAACACACGCTACTTGATAGTGATTAACCCTCTGGGATTCATACTTTGCAGCAACTACCTTTAAATGCATTTTCAAATTAAAAGAGTGGCAGTTTATAAAAAGGTTGCAGGGAAGCAACCGCGGACTCTGAATGCCTGCAGTTACTTGGTTGGTCATCTCTTTAGGAACGAAAGAAGCTTCACCCTTTTGTTATCATGGTCAGTTCTGTTCCTGGCAGGGAAGAGGCTGGTACCCTTCCCTGGACATTCCCTTAGAAGCAGGGGTGGGATTCAAAAACTGTTCGCTGCCCAGTTGGTGGGTGGGCGTGGTCATGGTGGGCATGGCCTATTGGAACTTCCGGGAGGGCCATTTTTCACCTTCCAAAGGGTACGGAGGCTCCCCTCAGATCTCTGGGAGGGTGAAAATGGCCTACCCCGGGCTCTGAGGCCCTCTGGAACCTGGAAATAGGCCTGTTTCCAGATTTGTGGTACTTCTGGAAGGCCTGTTTTTTCCCCTCCCAGAGCCTCCGTGTGGACCCTATACTTACCTGCCTCGAAAATGGGCTGCATGGGGACTCCTGGGAAGGGCAGGGTGGGGTGGGTGTGGCCAGCTGGTCAGTTCAAATACTGGTTTGGCAAACCAGATGCAAATTTAACATCCAGTTCGCCCGAACCGATAAAATACTACCCCTGCTTAGAAGTCACTGCTAACACCTCTCGCAAGATTATAGAAATATCCTGAGACTGACCTTTTTGAAGCATTCTTTTGGAGTTTGGAGATGCCTTTGCCAAAATCGAATGAAGTTGCCAATTCCTGTTCTAGACACCCTTGTGCTTCTTTCTTCTGGAGGGCTACCAGTCCAACCAGCAATAGCAACAGCACTTACTTATATACTGCTTCATAGTGCTTTACTGTACTTACTAAGCATATTGAGTCAGCATATTGCTCCCTAGAATATGGATCCTCACTTTACTGATCTTGGAAGAATGGAAGGCTGAGTCAACCTTGAACTGGTCAGGATTGAATTCCTGTCAGCTGGCAGAACTAGCCTGCAATACTACATTTTAACCATTGCACTCTCGGGGCATTTCTGAGTTTAGATCTCTGCTGCAAAATTATAGAAGTGGAACATTGACCACATCCTTGTCTTGCTACAGAACAATGACAGGAATACAGCAAGAAGGGACACTTCAAAACATCCTTTGGAGCTCATCATGAGCCATGGCTGTGCAGTGGTTAGAAGGCAATACTGCTACTTCTACTGACTGCTGGCTGCCAGCAGTTTGGCAGTTCGATTCTCATTAACTGAAGTTTGACTCAGACTTCCATCCTTCCAAGATCGGTAAAATAAGGACCCAGATTGTTGGGGGAAATAGGCTGAATCTGTAAATTGCTTAGAGAAAGCTGTAAAGCACTGTGAAGCGGTATATAAATCTAAGGGCTATTGCTATCAATGAGCAATGAAACTGTAGCAAAAGACTTATATTGAATAGGTTGGACATTGGGAACAGCCCAACACTAAGCCTAATGTATAATAGTGGGAAGTAATATTTTTCCCCCATTTGCATCATTGAGACTGGTCTAGCAAGCTGTTTCAGAACTCAAGTAAGCTGTTCCTTCCATTACGTTCCAGCTGAAAGCCTCCTCACCCTCTGAGGTTTTACGGATTAGATATTCAGAGAATAAATCTCTCCTAATGTTCCATACAAACCTACTCAACTTACTGCTGTTGAAGCAGATTCCGTAGACATATCTAAGTCTCAACCTGATTGGAGCTGATGGAATGAATTTCAATTGTTGATACAACAGTGTGATAAAACTTGGGAAAGCTTGGGCCAATCAGTTACTTTGCTCCGTCCTTGCCAAACTTCAAACATTGGCCTCTTGATGAGCTAATGAAAGTATAAATATTCAGAAATGCAAATCAGCTCATTTAATCAGCCACAGAGGTTCATGACGGTTGCAAAATCTTTCATTGCAATATGCTAAGAGTAGGCATTATATATGCATGTTTTTTATGGTTAAATTCCATAGGCTGACTAATATTTCTGCTCTAAGTATCATATAGCTCTCCAACGTTATTTGAATCAGACCTGGTGGTTGTATCTGCATTAGGCTCTCATGATTGGTTATACTATTAAGTTGTCAACAAATGAGTTGCACACTCTTGAATTACATTACCGTGCTCTTCCTAGACTAGTAATCAAGAACCCGTTTGACATACCAAATGATACACATTTTCATATGCACACCAAATAGTAGGTATATTCAGAAATACACCTTCCAAGTGTTTTGGAAGTTCAAGGTTTTTGTAGATAACGGATTTATGGTGAAACCTCTATCGTCTAATCCAGAGTCTCCAAATTTGACAACTTTATCCTTACGATTTATATCGACTGTTTCCTAGTACAATTTGATTGCTTATTTGTACCCCATGACTATCATTTGATTTTATGACTCTTGACAAATGTATCTTTTCTTTTGTGTACACTGAGAGCATTTGCACCGAGACAAATTCCTTGTGTGTCCAATCACACTTGGCCAATAAAGAATTCTAAGTTCTTTAAGACTTGTGGACTTCAGCTACCAGAATTCTTCAGCCAGCCATGTTTGACTTAAAAGTTGGTATGAAAATTCAAGCATACCCTTTCTCTCCCCAATTCCTAATGAACACAATGACGACTCCAAAAGTAGCATATTTTGAGAGACTCCAAGTCAAAAAATGTCTTTTACTATGTTCTCATTTTGTTCTCCAGATCTAGAATCTATTAATGGAGGTACTGATAAATCTACTAATGACTTTACAATTTAGGGTGGTTTTGGCAGAGAAGATTCATTTTTGGTATTTCTTACTTAATATAATGTACCTGCCAACATTTTTCTAAGTTTCAAAAAGACAAAAGAAACCTTTATAATTAAAATACTCATTCCTCTAGCAAAATAATAGACATATCTACTACCGGTAGCTAGCATTTCCTTATTGTTGTTATTGTGGATATGCTTTACAAGTTACTGTCTGGTGTTTAGCCTCACACAAACCACCATAAAAGCCTTGGTGGCGCAGTGGTTAGAGTGCAGTACTGCAAGCTACTCTGCCGGCTGCCTGCAATTTGGCAGATCAAATCCTACCAGACTCAAAGTTGACTCAGCCTTCCATCCTTCTGAGTTGGATAAAATGAGGGCCCAGATTTTTGGGGGCAATATGCTGACTCTGTAAACCGCTTAGACAGGGCTGTAAAGCACTGCAAAGCGGTATGTAAGTCTAAGTGCTATTGCTATTGCTATTTTCAGATAACGTTGACATATTCCTAATTCACTCTTTAGCTTAGAAATACAGATTCACAATCCTTTAATAAACTACATCCAAGCATCGAACAATTCCTTATTTTTCCCATTTGTTTTTCTCTTTCACATATGCTTGAAACATTCAAAATCCTACTTTATGTTCACCAACTGTTGCTGTTGATATAATATCAACCAATTTGGTGCTAGTTTTTGATACAATATTTAATGATGGGTTTTTATATATATGTATGCAAGGAGAACGTGTAGGAATGTTTCTTAATACTAATTGCCAAGTCTGATCAGAGGCAGATACATTCAGCATATGTTCCCAATTATTTCTTAAGTTGTTACTGATTGAATTTCCTTGTGATAGTACCAACAGATCTACCTCCAACTGCCTCTACTTTCACAATTAAAAAAAAAAATACAACAAAACTTCAAATGTTGTTTCTAATGGTGAGATTTCAATGCTACTCTCCAAAATGTTAATACAATATTGTGTACAAGCCCAAGATGGATGTTAAGGCAAATATAGGTAGTCCTTGCCTTACGACATTTGTTTAATGACCGTTCAAAGTTAAACAGCACCAAAAAAATTGAGCTATGATTGTTTTTCACACATATGACCATTACAGCATTAAGACAGTCATGCGATAGCAACTGAGACACTTGGCAACTGGCTCATATTGATGACAGTTACAATGTCTCAGGATTATGTGATTCTCTTTTGTGACCTTCTGACAAGCAAATGGGGAAGCCGGATTCACTTAACAACCATGTTACTAACTTAAGAAACTGCAGTGATTCACTTAACGTGTCAAGAAAGGTCTTAAAATGGGACAAAAACTCACTCACCAACTGCCTCACTTGGCAACAGAAATTTTGGGTCAATTGTGGACATACATTGAGGACTATCTGTACAGAAACTGCTTATTCTTAACTAAGTCATCCAGTTCTGGATTCCTATCATAAAAAGTTATTGATTAATGTCTATAAAAATATCAAAATAGTCCCAGGTATCAACTACAAAATATTTCCTTGTCTGTTTTACAATGCTATTCATATCTTACTTCCAACTATTTTCCCAAAGGTACTTTTTCAAGAGGCAACTGGACTCTTGAAGACGTTTCTCTTCTCATCCAAGATGCTTCTTCAGCTCTGATTGGATAGTGGGGAATGGAAGGATCTATACTCCTTGCAGGAAGCTGGCCATTTGCATTCTTTTAGAGAGTCGTTGAGGCCACTTGGAGGTCTTCAAAAGGAAAAAAAAGCAAGAATGTCCAGTTGCCTCTTGGAAAAGCACCTTTGGCTTGATGCAGTTGAAGGAAATAGAGGAATAAAGTAGAAAGCAGAGGTAGTATTCAGTGGGTTCTGACCTATTCTGGAGAACTGGTAGAGGAAATTTTGAGTAGTTCGGTGAACCGGCAAATACCTCCTCCGACTGACCCCACCCAGATCGATTGTCTACTCCCAAATCCCAGCTGATTGGCTGGGTCTTCTTTTGTTACCCTGCACAGGAGAATGGTGCTGGAAAGCAGGTTAGTGGGGAGGGGAGAGAACAGGGATTTTGCAGTAACCTTCCCCTGTAAACTGTATCAAGCTCAAAGGTGCTTTTCCAAGAGGCAACTGGACATTCTTGTTTTTTTTTTCTTTTGAAGACATTTAGCTTCTCAAGCCCCCAAGTGGCTTCAACGACTCTCTAAAATAATGCAAATGACCAGCTGCCTGCAAGGAGTATAAATCCTTCCATTCCCCACCACCCAGTCAGAGCCAAAGAAACTTCTCAGATGAGAAACGAAACGTCTTCAAAGAAAAACCAGAAAGTCCTGTTGCCTCTTGAAAAATCACCTTTGGGACAACCATGACCTGGATGACTGAGAATCTCCATAGACTTAGAACTGTTTTGTCAGGGAGTGTTTGATAACTTTTTAAAAATTATTTATTATTGATTTGATTTCTAAGATTGCTTCCTAAGCAAAGATTGAGCTTATTTCTTTTTTGTACAATATTCAGGCAGAATTTGTCTTGCTAAGGCTTAGAAATTGTAGCTTGGAAACTGGAAACCAAGTCTCCAGTTGCCTTCAGAAGCAGACATATGGCTCTCCTGAGCTCTGTTTTTGCTGGCAAAGGCACCACGGGCCAGTCCCTCGCTATTTCCAGGAGGGCCCCACGGGCTAGATCTAAGCACCCCATAAGCCTGATTCTGCTCGCGGGCCTTGAGTTTGACACCCCTTGTCAATTCATAAAATATTTTTATGGTTTTTTTAGAGTTGTCAACAGAAAGGGAGGGGGGAAAGGGGTTTGAAAGAGCAGTGTGGCAGCTTGGAAATTGAAAGTGCATTCTGTAAATAGTTTTTTTTTTAAATAGTAACTAGGTGACTGAAGTTTCTGCTGTGCCAATATCTAACTGGAGAGAACATGACTGATGATTCTTGGCTATGGCTGTGTCTCATTGGAGAATATGAATTATGATACACCCAAGGGGTGGGGGTAAAACCAGGGTCAAGGGTGACAATGAATTATGTGTCTCAGAGTCAGTTACATCCAGGCAGTGCCAACATGTTAACTCCCAATAAATCATTTTTAAGTTTTGGAAGTTTGGCTTGAGACTCATGATTTAATTGGGGTAACTTCCGTAATCCTGACACCCCTGCTATAAGGGCTTCCAACACAAAGCCCGTAAAAGCAGAAAACACAGACAGTGTCATCCCCTAAATTCTGCTGAAAATGTTATCCAGCCTGATAACAAAACATTCAGAAACCAACCCACAATCTTTGAGAACGAACCTCCACCCTCATAAATATGTCCCATTTATGCTCTACTTTGGCAGGAGGCATCATGGTTGAAAACCAACCAAAACAAATCTTACTGACAAAGATTTCCCCGAGTTATGATTTATTATTCTTGAATGCTGTCCATGTAAATTGATGACTTCCCCGTTAATTGCCTAATTAATAATGCTGCCTATTGTCTCTTGTGCATATACATATTGTACATAAACGTGAATATTGTTATGATAGATGAAGACAGGCGCTGTTCCTCTTGACTTGCGTTCTCCTTTCCACAGACGGACTTGCAACCAGTTTGCTCACAGTTCTCTTTTCACTTTACTCCCTCTGGTTTTATCTCCTTCCCTCATTCGTGTGTGCACACCAAAAGCAAAACCCACACACATACACACCCACAAATACTCATGGGTGCAAGTAGCGCATAGCTAAAGATAACACAATAAACTTTTGCAATTCTCACCAGCTCTGGAGGACAGTTCAAAATTAAGAAAACTTCAATGTAACAGCAGCAAAGATATTCCATATACAGCCATGTGGACATGGGTTTTTTGTCAGCCATATTTCGTTGCAATGAGAAATGACCATATATAGGCATTTGCAGCCAAACAACCAGACATGACATCATGCTGGCAAACCAGGATCAACCGCAAAGTGGACATGTTGGGCTGGAATGAATTGTCTTCTAGTGCAGAACTAATTTTCATGATGTGATTTGATTATAGCCCCTCTCCAAAATCCTTTTCCATCTGTAATGGGGAAAGATGCTCTTTTGTGATAACTGAAGGGCTTTGGTTCCAACTCCTTAAAATTCTATCTTTGGGCAGCTCCATAAGTCCTCCTTCCAGGGCTGCTGAGGGTTGGCTGCAGCTGATCTTCTCCATTCTCTGCAGATTTCCTTCCCCATGAGTGCAAAAGGGAGGGAATGGTGTGCTCCCGATGCCAGCCAGCCCCTCTGCTTGCTGAACTGGGTCATGCATGCCCAGCCTACTTCCTGCGGTCTTGCTGGGTGAACAATCACCTGTTGGTTTTGGCACCAGCTCAAAGAGGCCCCACATGGAAATGGCAGAATTTGCTTGAAAGGAGAATGGCCTGGACTCTAGTTAACCCTCTAGGGTGGGTTGGGGTGGGGGAGGTAGAGTGGAAGACCAGTTGAGCCCCTGCATGCAACAGCCAAGCGGCAGGAACAGGGGGGAGAAAAGAGAGAGAGAGAGAGACAAATTGCTTGAGAGAAATGAGTTCTCTGAAAGCAAGCAGAAATAATCCCACCAACTGACCAAACACCACGGCTGTCCATTTTTTCTTGATAATTGGGAGGAGTGTGTGTATATGTGTGAGACAGAGACAAAGAGAGACAGAGAGACACAGACAAACACACACACAGAGAGAGACAGATAGACAGAGACAGAGAGAGACACACAGAGAGAGACAGAGACAGACAGACAGAGACAGAGAAAGAGAGAGAGAAAGAAAGATACACAGAGACAGAGAGACAGAAAGAAACAGAGAGAGAGAGACAGAGTCAGCTCCAAACTCTACTCAGTAATATATACTACTGAGTAAAGGACATGTTCAAAATGCTACTAGCCATCAAAGATTTAGAATATCTTCTCTGAGTAGACAGAACCAGTTTTTGCAAACTACCTAGTTTCCCACTGTGCATGGTATGTCTGACCACAGGAATCTGTATATTTACTAGCAGGACACAAAATGGAATTTCGAAGGACTTGTTCTGCTGCTGTCCAAAGACTCATTTTTCCACCCACTCTTCTCCTCCTCCTTTGATCTGGACCAGATGTACATGGACTCCTCCTCCTAAAAAGGACTGTCAACAGTACTTTTGGAAGAATCTTCAGGGTTGTGTCCTTCCATCCAGAAATTCAGCAGGTGTGTTCTTTTTGTATCTCTCTGTAACTCGGAAACGGTTCACTCAACTGAGTCTTGGTGCACAAGTTTGGGCAGAAGGTTACAAGGGGATGCAGCCATCTGGACGTTAGAGCATAATCTGCTGTTTCTTCTTTGTCTTTGAAATTTTGGCCCAAATACCAAAGTAAAAGAGGCTGAATTCTTCTGGTTTTGCAGGGAGAAGCATCACTCATTAGAACTTCTTCAATTATTCTATCTTCAGCTAACAAACCCAGATGGTTTCATTTATGGATTATTGTGTCAACATCACCAGGAGCCACATATATTAGTGAGTCTTACTGCTGGTCAATAATAGTCAAGAAGATGACAGAATAACACAGTTGGAAGGGCCTTTTGAGATCTTCTAGTCCATTCCCCTGCTCAAGCAGGAAACCCTTTCAGACAAATGGTTGTCCAATCTCTTCTTAAAAGCCTCCACTATTGAAATACCTACAATTTCTGGAGGCAAATCATTCCACTGATTAATTGTTCTGTCAGGAAATTTCTCCTTAGTTCCAGGTTGATTCTCTCCTTGATCAATTTCCATCCATTGCTTCTTGTCCTCCCTTCAGATGCTTTGGAAAATAGATGGACTCCTTCTCCTTTATGCCAACCACACAGATATTGGAAGACTGCTTTCATATCATCCCTAGTCCTTCTTTTCATAAACTAAAGGTAAAAGTAAAGATAAAAGTAAAGCATATACATGCTAGTTATTTCTGGCTCTAGGGAGTAGTGCTCATCTCCGTTACAAAGCCGAAGAGCCAGCGCTGTCCAAAGACGTCTCCATGGTCATGTGGCCATCATCTTTAAATGCTGAAGGCGCACAGAATGCTGTTACCTTCCCACCAAAGTGGTCCCTATTTTTCTACTTGCATTTTACATGCTTTCGAACTGCTGGGTTGGCAGAAGCTGGGACAGGTAACGGGAGCTCACGCGGTGCTAGGGATTCGAACCGCCAAACTGCTGACTTTTCTGGTTGACAAGCTCAGCGTCTTAGCCACTGAGCCACTATGTCCCCTCTTTCATAAACTCGACCTACCCAATTCCTGCTTTGCATCTGACATGTTCCAGCCTATGATGAGAAGAAATGCAATCTGTTTGATACGGACTGGCCTTCCCTTTTAGCATAAAGACTTGTGTTATTCTCCACCACGTGAAGTCAACACTCACACATGCCCCAGAAACTCAGCAAGATCTTTTCTTATGGACCAGATGTCTGGGAACTTGCCTTTGGGTCAAAAAAAAAACCCCAACCCACATTCAGTTTCATATAATGATCCTCTTCTTAAAAATTTCAGAGAACTGTCATAGGAAATCCATGCAGCCCATGGAATAGTTGCAAAATGCAACCTGGATCCAATCAGATTAAGGGTATATAGCAACATCATTTAAGGCAGTTTTCATCCTGAGGGTGTAGGAAATTAAAACTCACCCCTCTCCTAGAAAAATGAAATATTTTAGGATATACTAAAAAGGTAGAATGTTTCCTCTAAAAGAGAAGTAGAAACTTAAAAAGAGAGGCAGAAATTCAGCCTCCTCCACCTTTGTTAATGGGCCATAAAGGTCTATTCTACATAACAAAGATTTACCTCCTTCAGGTACAACCATTCAATTGCCCTTCATTGCACCACCCACCAAGTTTCAACAAAACTTAGCACACAGACAACCTACAGAGCTAGTTATGACCTCTGACAGCAACCAATCAGGATACTCTTCCTGTGCCCCAGGAAGTTCAAAGCCCAAAGAGGGCGTAAAATCCAGGGACTCTCCGCATCTCTTCCCTTTTTCTGTCCAGGAACCCATCCTGTCCATCTTTAAACCATCCTTCCAAATAGCCCCAGTATTTTCAGTGCCTTTTTCCCCATTTGGAAGTAAACCCAGAAGGATATTTCTTCCAACAAGGGTAAACTATGTTCACACAACAGAAATAAGCCTTTGGGGGTTATGTAGAAATAGTAGGACTGTATTCAACATAGTTGACCATGAGAAAGAGATCTGCTTACTTTCTTTTTCTCTGCATCCTAGTCCCCCAATTGGCACACAAAGGCAACCAATAACCACCAATTTGTAAATTATCTGCTCCAGGACACTTGAATTCTAAGAGGCAGAGTAACTTTCCCTAGAATCTGCTCATTAACCAAAGGTTCAAATTGGAATTCATCGGAATTTCTAGTGGGACTTTACTAGCAGGCTGGAAAGAGTAATAATGGGTCCTTCAGCTAGCTAGAGGAAAATGCCAAAATTAAATGTCTGTTAAAATAATAACCAAATGCTGAAAGTACTTTCCAAAGATTTTCTTCTCCAGAATCAATGGAATCTTGCCCTGAAGCTGATTTCCTTCAGCAAAGACTCTTCATGAATATTCATGGCATATCCATTCCCACACTCTAAGAGTTAAGTGTCACTTCTTTAAACCTTTGGAGTTCTAGCAGGATACTGTGAAACGGCCTTCTCAGAACTGCCAGCCCTTCGCCTCACCCCATACCGTATTTGCATGGCTGTTTACAGCAGCCGCCAGCTAGGCACATATCCAGAAGCAGTGGAGGTGAGAGATTCATCTTTCCTCCATGAATTATGCAAAGCTCTGGGATTCTGCAGGAAGCTCAACTGTTGTTTTGGGGATTTATACGGTGAGACAAAGAGAGAGAGAAGAGAGGGGAGGGGAGGAAAGGAGACGAGAGGAGAGGAGAGGGAAAGAAAGGAAGGAAGAGAGAGAGAGAAAGAACGAAGGAATTAAGGAAGGAAGGAAGGAAGGAAGGAGGAGGGGATGGGAGGGGAGGAAAGGAGATAAGAGGGAGAAAAAGAAAGAAAAGAAAAGAAAGTGAAAGAAGGAAAGAAGAAAGAAAGAAGGAAGGAAGGAGGAGGGGAGGGGAGGAAAGGAGATGAGAGGGAGAAAAACAAAGAAAAGAAAAGAAAGAAAGTGAAAGAAGGAAGGAAGGAAGGAAGGAGGAGGAGGAGGAGGGGAGGGCAGGCGAGAAAAGGAGATAAAAGGGAGAAAAAGAAAGAAAAGAAAGTGAAAGAAGGAAGGAAGGAAGGAAGGAAGGAAGGAAGGAAGGAAGAAAGAAAGAAAGAAAGAAAGAAAGAAAGAAAGGAAGGAAGGAAGGAAGGAAGGAAGGAAGAAAGAAGAAAGAAAGAAAGAAAGAAAGAAAGAAAGAAAGAAAGAAAGAAAGAAAGAAAGAAAGAAAGAAAGAAAGAAAGAAAGAAAGAAGAATTTCACTGTTTCTCTCCCTGTACTCTGCTCAATCAACATATAATCTATCAAAAAGAACAGAAGCGAGCAAAATCAAGCTTCCAGATGCTGTCTTGTACCAGAAGCCCAACATCCATCAATGGGAACTGGATACAAGAGGTAGAAAGAATCAGGCATTTATTTATTCTGCAAATCATACCTTCAGAGATGATCTGCATGCAGGAAATGCAAAACTGTATGTTACACCAGGACAGAGATTCTAAATGTGTAATTGGAACCTATACTATGCCCAAACCCTTGGGAATTGCAAAGTCTTGCTGATCTATTGCAAAGAAGTGTCCAGAGGGCTTGTCTTATGTTCAGCCCTGCCGTGGGCAAGGTTAGTTCTAGGTTTGTGAAGAGTTTTTTACTTTTGCCTGAGAAGCCCTGGAGTGGGCCAAGAGCATACGAAGGAGCAGAGGGAAATGCATCTTTTCAAATCTTCTCCCCGGTGTAAACACACCCTAGAGTCATCTCAGCTGCTGATGACTGCGTTCATGGCATTTTCTTGGCACCGTTCTAAAAAGAGGCTCCCCTTCAAATCTCTGGGGATTTTGTTTAGACTTCCTGTCAGCTCCCCTAGGTAAACCAGACAGGAAAAACAACCAGATGAGCTGCTTCATTGGCAGGCTATATTAACAGAATCTTGCAAGTCTGAAAGTACAACTCTCCCACTGTCTCTTTTACAGTCTGAGAACTTGGGGGGGAGGAGATCCCTTCTGAGTCTCTTCCTCTGCCCATTATGCAACTCTTTCTCTTTCCTGAGTCTTCCTAGGCAGCTTCTCTCCCTTCTCCCCCATCTCCCAAGGTTATTCTCACATACCATTACACTTCCCAGTCTAGTCAACTGTCCAGGTTCAAGTGCCAGACATTAGCCAAGATCCGACCAAACACTGCTTACCTGCTGAGAAAAAAACCCTTGTGAATCTGGCTATGGACTCCCTGGGGTGGGGAAAACTGGCCCATTGGAACAGAGCCATGTGAAGCAAGGGAAGAGTTAAGGACCTCCACCAGATCTCTGCCTCTCAAACCACTTCGAAAAGGGTTACTGGGATTTTGTGAGAGAATGTCAAACATGCTGCTTGCCAACTAAAAAAATACTTCTTTGGTCTTTTTAGTTGTCAGCAGATAGGGAGTGGGGAAAGTACTGCATTCCTTAAATGCTTCAGATAATTGCTAGGCAGCCAAAGCTGTTGGCGCACAAGATTATTACTGGAGAACATGATTGATGACTCTTGGCTATGTACTGTATGTGTCCCATTGGAGAATATACATCCAGGGGGTGGGAGGAAGACTAGGGTCAAGGGTGAAATGAATAATGATGTGCCTTAGGGTCGGCTGCACCCAGGTAACCCTGACATGGTCACTCCTAATAAATCATTTTTTTTTTACTCTGAGAGATGTGGCTAGAGACTTATGATTTGAATGGGGGTGCATTGTCAGAGCCCTGACACTGCTGCTGTTGCTGTCTACTGAGTGATGTCCAGGCAGCAAGGTCAAGTCCTAGGAAAATTGTGAATGTAATCTCCCATTTTAAATGCCATCTCCCCTGCGGAGATCTGAACACATCTGTAGATAATCCCTTTAACTAGCACACTTTTCAGTTACTCGGGGCTCCATTCATTAATCAGACGGGTAGATAAATGTCCTTCTCTGATTAGTTTGGGAGGAGCGATACACAGCCCCTGATAATGAAATCTGATACATAGTTCTTGATCCTTTAAATCCCTTACTTCAGCAGACTCGAGTCGAACACCAGTGGTGAGTATCTTGAGATGGTATAATTAATCCTGATCATCTTTTAATGCTGAAAACGAGCTGATTCAGCACTCTTTTGGTGCATGATTAGAAGACTGTTCTTACTTCGTTGTCGTCTTTCTTCCTCGAAGAGCAACAGATTCTTTCAAATGTCCGGGGAAGAAAATATTTCATATCAAGCATATGAATATGTTTCATTCCTTGATGCTTGTTCATGTAGCATCATTAATCCCCAGCATTAAATCAGTAAGCTTTAAACATTAACCACATCAGAAGCAATGAATATATATATAGATGACTTTCTAAATTCTGTATGGAGGTAAACAGAAAGGGCGGGGGGAGGAAATGCACATATTTGATCATAAGATAATTCATGGGTTGTCTTTCACTCCCTCCCTCTGAGACCTCAAGTTAGTCACAGCTCCATAAGCACCACTTTTGGGTGGGGCAAAGAAAAGGAGAAAAGGAGATTTTAAGGCTCCAACAGAAATGAGACTGAAACCAGGCCTGGACATATCAATCTTCTGGGAGGTCAAAGTGCTTTTAAGAGATGGAGCTGACATTTTGAGAGGGGCCCAGAAGCAAAATGCAATTTGAGGACCTGCAAAGCAGCACTATTCATGAAGATGTTCTCAGAAGTAAAGATTGCTGCATGCAATATGGTTTACTCCCAAGTTAAACGGGCATAAGATCGCACACATTTTTTTGATGCGTGTCTGTGGTTTGTAGGAATTCGGTTAGCTGTAATCCCAGAACCTCTGGTGGGGGTGTATATCCCATAGGTACTTTTTCAGGAGGCAACTGGATTTTCTTATTTTTTCTTATTTTTGAGGACATAGACAAACCCGCAAGTGGCTTCAATGGCTCTCTAAAACAATGCAAATGACCAGCTGTCTGCCAGGAATATAAATCCTTCCATTCCCCACCACCCAGTCAGAGCTGAAGAAGCTGTTTGGGTGAGAAGTGAAACGTCTTCAAAGAAAAAAAAGAAGAAAATTCAGTTGCTTCCTGAAAAAGCACCTTTAGGTCAACCATGACCTGGATAACCAAGAATCTCCATAGACTTTGGGGATATCCATTCAAGAAGGCCATGCTAAAGTAATAAATAACCTTTAGGTTATTATCTATTCACATTATTGTAATAATCTTAGAGAAAATGTAAAGGTTTCTTCTGTCCAGTCATGTCTGACTTTAGGGTGTGGTACTCATCTCTGTTTCCTAGCTGAGGGAGCCAGCATTGTCTGAAGATGTGTACATTGTCATGGTGCTACCAGGACGAAATGCTGAGAATGCTGTTACTTTCCCACCAAAGTGGTACCTATTTATCTATTCACACTTGCATGCATTCAAGCTGCTAGGTTGGCTGGAGCAGGGAGGTAATAGGAGCTCATCCTGTCGCACGGTCTTTGGGTCTCGAACCTGGGCTGCCAGCTTTCCAACTGACAACCTCGGCATCTTTTTAATTGCTGTAGTTTATAAGCACCATCTTAGGAAAGGCGCTGCTCCTTTTCTCAAAGGAGAATATTTGCATCGTTTAAGAATACTTTTTGACTTCTCCCTCAACTATCATTTAATCCTATGCCTTCTAGATGCAGATTACCTGCAAAACCGATCGATTGGTTAAAATAAACACATTCAATTGATTAAGGTTTGCATAATGAATTCAACTACCTTTTGTTCTGCATACAAATCATACCACGCATGATTGGCATACAAAAAAGGCCATCACACAGAATAGACTTCATTTTTACTGCAGATCTCAGTCTATATCATGGATGTCAAACTAGCGGCATCACTTTGCTGTCACTGTGATGTTTTGCGATGTTTTTTTTTTTTCACCCTTCCAAAAATCACATGACAGCAACCTGATGTCATGAGTTGGAAAATTGGTAATGGAAATTTTGAGTAGTTTGGAGAACCTGCAAATACCACCTCTGACTGGAGATCTTACAGTATCTTTCCCCTGCCATGCCCACCAAGCCACACCCGCAGAACTGATAGCAAAAAATTTTGAATCCCACCACTGCCTTCAATATGACACCCCTGGTCTATATGATCTTCCTGAAAATTTCTGTGGCCGACATTCAAAATGTCTTGCCTTAAAATGGCATTTAGTCTCTCCTCAATCTGCTATTTGCCATTTGCTTCTTGCAAATCCATGCATCATTCTTTCTCTTATCAATTCTTCTCTTTTGTCTTTCCTTACCTCCTTACTTCTTCCCCATCCTTTCATGTCCTACCTAGTCCTTAAGTCCCTTCATCCCATCCTAAGGTCTCTGTCCTGTTTGTTCCATTCTTTTCCATTATTCTCCACTGCACTTCCACACGCCCTTCCTTTTGTTTTGAGTATGCTGCCTATCTGCTCCTTCATTGTCATCATACTTCGAACCACACCGCTGCCTTGTCATTTCCTGGGCGCACTCTGGGCCAACTGCACCAGCAGATGTAGCTGATCTATCTGAAGGAACAGAATCAAAGCCATGACCGCTTATGTCATAATAGTTCTCTTAATTTTGAAAATGCCTGGAGATTTTTTTCTTGCTTCTATAATATAATGAGAAATAATTGGTGGTATTTACATCCAGAGTGCAGAAAAATGACACAGATGCCTAAGATTGATCAACAAATTGGAAAAGTATGGATATCAAAGACCAAATGAATTTTGGATTAAGCAGCATCACCCCACTGTGACTGTGACTCCAGAATGGAATTTCTAAGTCCAATATCAGCATGACAGGCATGATGAGTAAAAAGTACATTAGTTGTAGATTTAATAACCCTAGCCAAAGAATCTCGATTATTATACTCATTCTTCCATTGCCTTTCATTCTGTAAGACCTATTTGAACAAAAGTCTCACCAGGATTCGCCCTTGCTCCAAAAAAAGGGGCTGTCTCTGGGATAAACACAGCTTCTTCTCATTTCGGTCATGCAAAAAGGGGCTCTATTTTTACAATGAGGGTTTCATAATTACTGGGTTGGACATTATTACCCAACGTCAGTGGATACAATCACACAGGTCAATGGCCGTAACTACAGGTTTGGGTAATTAAAAGATGAATGGAAATGAGGTAGGGAAAGGATAAGAGGGTCAGTAGAAAAGGAAGCAGGAACAATTCCTCTTTATCTAAGCCACCAACAAGCAAGCAAATAAATAATCTTGACTCTGCAGTGAGAAAAAGATAAACCAAACGTTCAATGGGATCTTTTGAGCCAAACAGGGCTCCCAGCCCACAACCGCCTCCCCCAGGGGAAAATCCAAGGCCGCCTCTGCAGCTGCCCATCCAAGAAGGAGCCAAGAAGCACAAGAGGCCTCCGTGCCAGCAGAGAAAGCCAGAGTCGAGGGACTGGCACCTGGATCCTGCAGCTGCCAAACGCAACCCATCTGGTGACAGGAAGCGAGTTGCGAGGCCAAAGGAGGATCAGGAAAGGGAAGGAAATAAAGAGCAGAATGGAAGAACTGGGGTGTGTGTGCGTTTGTGAATAAAGACTCTAAATGGAGATTGAATTTGGTGACATCAATGCATCCCATGCATCAAATCCACAACCTCCTAAATTAGGAACATCTCATGCTCTGTGGCTGGAATAATCTGAGTAAATAGAGATATGAAGCAAATGTGTCCCTGATTCTTAACACAGGAAAAAAGGGTGCAATTCCTTTACTCAACGTAAATATGGTGCTTGAGGATAGAGTTTTTACAAAGGACAGTGGAAGCATTCTTCCAACACCGGCTGGTTCGGCGTTCTCAACCAAGTACAGGGGCAAAATCACAATGCCCACTGTCTTTCCTAGAGTCTTTCAACAGACAAGTTCTACCCACATGCATAGGGATGTGGTGGTTCAGTGGTTAAGATGTTGAGCTTGTTGATCAGAAAGGTCGGCAGTTCAGAGGTTCGAATCCCTAGCACCGCGTAATGGAGTGAGCTCCCATTACTAGTCCCAGCTTCTGCCAACCTAGCAGTTTGAAAGCATGTAAAAATGCAGGTAGAAAAATAGGGACCACTTTGGTGGGAAGGTAACAGCATTCCGTGCGCTTTTGGCATTTAGTCATGCCGGCCACATGACTATGGACACGTCTTCGGACAGCACTGGCTCTTCGGTTTTGTAATGGAAATGAGCACTGCCCCCTATAACTGGAAACAACTACCACGTATGTATGAGGGGAACCTTTACCTTTATCTTACCCACACTCATAAAACAGAGCACTGAGTATCCCAAAGGTGCTGAACCATGACCTGGATGACTGAGAATCTCCATAGACATTGAGAGCACTGAGTAAGCCAAAGAACCATAAATATGAGTTCAGATATAAATAACAATACAGCCACAAACTCTGTACAGTTTTAAAAAAATAAACGGAAACATGCTGAAGAAAAAGCAAGCATTATAGGAAGCCAGGAAAGATTTATCTCCTGGCTTAATCAAAAGTAGAATGCTAGAAGGCAAAATGAATCAACCCCAAACACTCAGTCATTGGTTCTAGTGCCGTAGTTAGCAAATTGTTTTCTGCCCTTATTTATTTCCTATTGTTTTCATGTAGCTTCCTCTCATGCTCTTTGAAGGACAAGTCAAAACCCAACCAGACCATCCTTCCAATGGCACAAAGACAATTCTTCACTGTCCATCCCCACTTAAACTCTTCACCTGATCAATGCTTTTTAGATATATAGTTTGGGACTCATCATCCTGCTATTCTTTCCTCATTAAAGGTGATGACTGCCTTTTAAAGCAGGGGTGTCAGACTCAAGGCCCATGGGCTGGATCCAGTCCACAGGGTGCTTAGATCTGGTCCACGGGGACATCTTAGAAACAGTGAAGGATGGTCTTGCAGTGCCTCTGCCAGTGAAATCTGAGCTCAAGAGGGCCATGTGTGGCCCTCCAGGGTTCCATTTTTGGCTGTGACCGCCTCCTGCAGCCTTCTGTCAGTGAAATGGAGCTTGGCAGGGCAGCCCTCCTGGGCTCTGTTTTCACTGGCAGAGGGATGCAGGATGTCGAGCTGGTCATGCTCACCCTGCATATGTCCATCTGAGCCATGCCCACTCTCCCTCTTGAGGTCAAACACAACCCTGATGTGACCCCTAATGAAATCGAGTTCAACACTTCTGCTTTAGTCTTCCTTTCCAACAGAGTCCATATCTTATTTCAGTATGTTTGGCCAATCCAAGCAACTGATTCCAAAGCCCATTAAGAAGAAGCCTGATCAAGGTTTTAGAGAAAACAAAACTGCTTGTTTTTTTATTAACAATGCTAGTAGTCTGGATTCCCCCTTTCTCACTGAAGAAGACTCATTCATGATGGTGTTGATAGAGACAGATGGAAATATCTTGCCCAGCAGCTACAAGACTTGAGATATTCCACCAACATTAAACCTGCTGAGATACCATAGGATCTATGGGCAGGGATGGGATCCGACCGGTATAACTACCGGTTCGGTCGCTCTGCGTTGCGTGCCTGCGAGTCGCGCGAGTTGCACGAGTGCAATTTACGACCTGCTGAGCTGTCCGGACAGCTGAACAGTGCTGCGTGCAAGTGCGCAGCGGTTGAAAAAGCACTTTTTTCCTGCTTTTTCAACCGCAGCTGTGTCACGCAAAGCAGCTGCAGTTGAAAATGCAGAAAATAAAGATCAGGTAAGAACCCGGGTGGGTGCGTGGGTCAAAACAGCAGCAGACATAGAACCGGTTCTATGTATGCTCTCTGTTTGCT
The DNA here is from genome assembly GCA_023653725.1 of Bungarus multicinctus. NCBI lineage: Eukaryota > Metazoa > Chordata > Lepidosauria > Squamata > Elapidae > Bungarus > Bungarus multicinctus. The sequence goes on along the minus strand of CM042851.1, from coordinate 43,228,177 downwards.
GCTTTTCATAGCAACCAGTTCTACAGAAGTGGACAGAACCGGTAGAATGCCACCCCTGTCTATGGGGGCAGGAACTGCACCCCCAACACCCAGGCTGATTCTCTTCTGCAAAGCACTTCCTGTTTTGAAAGAGGGCACCTGTAACTCTGATTTTCTCAGACTGAACCTCCCAGGAAGAACAAAACAGAACTGAGACTTAGTGAAATGGGGAGAAGCATGGACAACAAATAGTAGATAGCATGGATTTAATGACTTCTCCATTATCATCAAAGTATTAAAAGACTTTTAGACCAGGGGTCCCCAACTCCCAGGCTGTGGCCCACTACCAAGCTGTAGCCTTTTTGGAATTGGGCCATATGAGTGGCTGGCCAGTGTGTGTGTGTGTGTGTTGAGTGCACAGGCAACTCAACTTGTGTGAGTGGTGGGCTGGCAGGAAATTGTGCATATGTGCGCCAGCCCACCATTCACATAAGTTGAGCTGCACGTATGTGTGCCACCATATTGCTTGTGCTGACCCACCACTTGCATGCACACGCAATGTCACACCTATCCACTGCTCACACAAGAGCTTGCTGCACATGAGTGCCAGATTGCCACTTGTGCAAGGGCTGTGCGCACACGTATTGGCTCACTGCTGACACAGCCCAGTTGCCTGGGCTGCCAAGCCGCAGAGGTTGGGGACCACTGTTTTAGACTACACACCAGCTAGGCATTTGCAATCATCTGAAGGTATTGTCACACTGTTCATGACTTTAATTTTATATCCCAATATAAAGGGACCTAAGAGGGTTTGTTGAATTATCCCCTATGTCCGTGTCTCCTGGCTTTCTTTTTACACTGTCTTTTTACACCATGCCAAGAGCAAGCCTAATTTCTGATGGACATGCAGGGCTGAATTTGTAAAATATGTTTCAGGGGCTTCCAAGGGACTAAGCATGGTTAAGTATAAAGCCTTCTGAAAATGCCCACTATACAATTGTGTTTCCTGGAGGAGTAGCCAAAATTAAGCCCTTGGCCATTCCACATTTTCCTACATCAAGTCTCTGCAACTTTAGTGGGTAGTAGCCAAAGTCCTCCATGTGACTGGTTTTCCCAGTTGCAATGTATGGCTGTGAAAGCTGGACCATAAGGAAGGCTGAACACCAAAGAATTGAGGCCTTTGAATTATGGTGCTGGAGAAGACTCCCGCGAGTCCCTTGGACTGCAAGGCGATCAAACCGGTCAGTCCTAGAGGAGATCAACCTTGACTGCTTTTTAGAAGGCCATATCCTGAAGATGAAACTCAAAGACTTTGGCCACCTAATGAGAAGGAAGGACTCTCTGGAGAAGAGCCTAATGCTGGGAATGATTGAGGGCAAAAGAAGAAGAAGGAGACATCAGAGAATGAGGTGGCTGGATGGAGTCACTGAAGCAGTAGGTATGAGCTTAAATGGACTCTGGGGGAATGTAGAGAACAGGAAGGCGTGGAGGAATGTTATCCATGGAGTTGCAATGGGTTGGACATGACTTCACGACTAACAACAACAACAAGCCAAAGTCCTGATGTAAACAGGAAGCCTACGCTGTTTGTGGAGTTATTTTAGGCTACCCAAAAGCCATGTTTACATTGTCTATCTCCACAGAATGATATAATGGATTGTGTTGAACTTCAGAGTGATGATGGGGCAGACAGTGTCTGAAGGTCATCTCCATATTTAAAACGAAAGACCAAATGTGAAAAATTTAAAATATCACAGCAAGCACCTTTTTTATCTGCAAATTTCTGGCAGAAAGGGAGCTTTTCAAATGAAATGGATTTAAAATATGACATTCTCTCCCATCTCAAAATCTGAATAAGAACGATAAGAAGTAAAGCCAGTCAGTCTCAAGCCAAGTTTGAGTCTTACTGCACAGACCAGTCTAGCTTAGCCACAGCAGCTGGTGCCCACAAAGCTGTCCTGATTTGTGCACAACTTTATTGTTTTCATTCCAGAATTGCCAATGTTTTTCTAACTTGTGAGATTTGAGAACTTTGGGGCAATGTCTAATGCTTTCGGGAACTAGCCCTATTGCACACTTCACTGCAAAAACCCAAAATATTTCGATGAACATCAAATGCTGAAGCTTTGAATGATGCACGTCACAAATTTCAAGAAATGTTTCATCCCTGCTTGTCCATATTTTGAGATCCTTAGCCTTTTCCTTAGCAATTAGCAGTAACAATAGCGCTTAGACTTATATATTGTGCTTATATATATATCATGCTTTACAGTCCTCTATAAGCAGTTTCCAAAGTCTGCATAGTGCCCCCAACAAGCTGGGTCCTCATTTTACCAGCTTTGGAAGGATGGAAGGCTGAGTCAACTTTGAGCTGGTTGGGATCGAACTCCTGGCAGTGAGCAGAATCAACCTGCAATAGTGCATTCTTACCATTGCGCCATCACGGCTCTTTACTCAAGGAAATACAATGTTTTCAAGTAGCACAGACAATTATACTCTGCTTTCAGGCACACATTTTTTTGTGTGATTGCCCAACCCTACCACAGCACAATGCTGCGATAGTATTCATAAAATACTGCCAAAGTCTAACAGGGTTCAAAAGTGCCTTGCATAGATCTACAGAATAAAATCCTGTCTTCTGATTACAGTGAACCGAATCATCCATGGAATCACATAAATATTATTTTAGTACTCATGGAACTCTTACTCTTTCCTAAAATGAATAATATTCCTGAAACACAACTTCTGATATATTTGGAAAAATGAAAGAGTTTTGTATTCAAACTAAAGCAACCTTATTTGGGAACAAGTCTCATTGAACAAGGTATGGAACTGCAATGACAAATCATGATAATCGACAGGGGTCATTTTATAAAATTGCTGTTGGAAGCTAGTACATGCATTCTTAAGCTGAGGAATTGTTGGAAGTCATTGTTTCTTAAACTATGTATCATCGAGCACCCCAAAACCCTGAAGGTGGCACCCAATGTGCTTCAGGTTCAAAATCTATCACTTTTCATTAGTCAAACCAGCACCTACCCCAAGAGGGATGAAGGGAAGCTGGCAGCCTTCTATGATGTATAATGGCCCGAAAATAGTCAATCTGTAGGCTCCCTTTCCTAGCAAACAAGCATGCAATGTTTTTTAAAGTTGTAATGAAGCAAAACACTTCTCCATTATTACCTTGAGTTCTGATATGGAAAAAAAATGAATCGTCCATTGATTTTGAGGCTAAGATCAGTTCCACTAAAAATAAGCAGCTATTGATGCAATAATTTGATTTGTACAAAATACCAATGTTGATTTTCAGCTTGCTTCAAGGTTATTTGACACATTATACACAGGGTAGGGTATTCCACCACCTATACCACCATAGCACTGGCAATCATGCTGTGTGGAGGGGCATATTGAAGCCACTTAAAATATCAAATGCCGTAGATTTGGGGGAAGATAGCAATTTAGAATATGGTTCATTCACGTGTAGCTATTTTCACTATTGTTCATACTAGTGGTGGGATTGAAATATTTTTGCTACCGGTTTGGTGGGTGTGGCTTGGTGGGCGCGCTTTGTGCACGCGCACACATTTTTTGTGCATGCGCATGCCAAACGCATACTTTGCGCAGGCATTGTAACTCACCTCCTGTAAGCCTGCACAATCCTGGTCACTTCAGCAGCTGCTGCGTAGCACTATTCTGTGCCACGCAAAGCAGCTGCGCTTCAAATTCAGTGCATAAAGGTGAGTATTTGATCCCGGATGGACAGGTGGGCCCAACAGCAGAGCCATTAGAGCTGCGGAGAGAACTGGTTCAGTCTCTGCTGCTCATCGTTCCTACCGGCTCTCTAGAACCGGGCAGACCCTGTATGAAATAGTCCATCATTAAAGGAAAAATATTTGTATCTCGGGGTTAAAACGAGGGGCCCTTGGTGCTCTCTGGGCTTGCTTGTTTTCTTGCAGATATTTCATTGTCCTAACTAGGTAACATCATCAGTGCTAGTAAGGAGTGCTGTTTGCTGTTGGTTGATATTCTAGTGTCTTGCTTGTTAGTGTGGGTGGAGGTAGTTTTAGAGATTGTTTGGGCTGTTTGATATTGGCTTCTTTGGCAGTTTCTTGATTGGGATATGGTTTATTTCAAAGCAACAATTAAACAAGCAATCAAGAAACTGCCAAAGAGTCATCAGTAAATAGCCCAACCAAAGAATCTCTATGACCACCCTTACCCAACATAGACAGGCAAGTCACCAGAATACAAACTGACAGCAAACAGCACTCCTTACTAGCATTGATGATGTTACCTAGGTAGGCTAATTAGATGTCTGGAAGAAAACAAGCAAGCTCAGAGAGGACCAAGGATCTCATCATCTCAAATCACTGTGGTTGCTAAAAACATCTGCATATTTTTGTAGAATTCTTTGGAAAATGAGTAGCTTTTAGTCAAGAGAAAAACTGGTTTCTTGTAGTTGGGCTGAAGGGTGGAGTCCATAAAAGAGAAACCATACATAATGTGAAATGTATGCAGTATTTCCTTTCTTGCCAAATGTAACTTGCTGAGTTATTATATTAACAGTATAGAAGCAATCATTTCCTTAGCCCCCGCTGCAACGACCAAGGAAAGTTGATGATTCCCCTGACCAAAACTCTGTTGGAAGAAGATCAGCTCTGAAGGCTGAGGACAACCAGAGGCTATCACATGGACCTATATTGGTTGTCTGAAATACCTGTGGCTTCATGTGGGTCAAGTTGCCCTTGGGGTCCTGGAAGTGATTCTCTCCGATGGGTTAGACCAGACTTTCTCAACCTTAACAATTTTCAGATGCTGGCTGAAGAATTCTGGGAGCCCACCCACCTTAACATTGCCAAGGTTGAGGACACTTGCCATCCCAGCATCCAATGAATTACTTTCCTGAATTCAACCTCAAAGCAAGGGACTCTGATATGCAGCAGGCAAAGGATTCAACCAGAGGTGGTATTCAGCAGGTTCTGACCAGTTCTGGAGAACCGGTAGCGGAAATATTGAGTAGTTTGGAGAACCAGCAAATACTACTGCCCCTGCCCCCAGCTGATTGGCTGGGTCTTCTTTTGTTACTCTGCACAGGAGAACGGAGCTGGAAAACAGGTTAGTGGGGTAGGGAGAAAATGGGAATTTTGCAGTATCCTTCCCCTGCCATGCCCACAAGCCACACCCACCAAGCCACACCCACAGAACCGATAGTAAAAAAAATTGAATTCCACCACTGGATTCAATCCAACGGAGTCCCAAATGGAGCTCAGGTAGGACCAAGCAAGGAGCTTCAGAGCACTTCCAACAATCAGCCTTTCTGATGTCCAGCCTTTCTGGATCCTAACTTGGTTTGAGCTACTTCTAATGCACAGAAGGAGAGTGACTCTGTTTCTTGGAAGAGGCTCCTTATTCATCCATTCGTACTTCTCTGAACTGGAAGAATCTGGGTGGAGAAAAGCAACAGAGGAATTCTAGAGATTTGACTGGGCATCTCCTTCATGCTCTCACCAAGCGGGAGAACTAAAATCTCCCCATTCTTCTCAGAGCATAAGAATTGCTCTGCTTTGGGGCTCATCTCACACCATAGCAGGGACTGTCCCTTGTCTGGCAACCTCAGGTTGTGATGACCCAGAGTGGGATACAAAAACAACAAGTTCACAAAAACAGGTGATGTCCCTTTAATTCCTTCAACTTGGCTTCAAAGTTCCAATTATCATTGCCTGGAGAAAAGACTCCCCCACAAACAGTTGCGAAAAGGAAGAAATTCCATTCAAACTCAAAATATATATAAATTATAAATAGAAAAAACAACACAAACCACATTGAAGCAATTAATGAGACAAGGCAGGATAAGGGCTTGAAGATATTGAAATACACACGCTGGGGAGGATGCCAGAATTCAGATAAAAACGGAAAGACTAGTATTATTTCACGCTTTGCTTCCAGCACTGGGCCATATGCAGTTTGTCCTTATAAACCAGGGGTCGCCAACCTTTTGGACCTCAGGGACCACCAAACTCATAATTTTAGATCCCAGGGACCACTAACTGGTTCTGTGGGTGTGGTCTAATTTGTGGGTGTGGCTTGGTGGTCATGTGACTGGCTGGGCATGGCTTGTATGTAAATATTATAAATATTTATATAAATATTGAATTTTTTATTTAAAAAGAGCAACTTTTACCCAAAATCAGGCAAAGCAGGCAGATTGAGTTGCTCACAGAATCACAGATTCATTCAGAAAGCTATCTATCTGCCACCAGTTAGCTCAGTCTGTCACATAAAATTTGCTTGCAAGCAAACTCATAAAACTTGCTAGCAAGAAAACTCACAAAATTAACTCACAACACACCATGCATGTAACTATTGAATTTTTTATTTTAAAAAAAGAGCAACTTTTACCCAAAATCAGGCAAAGCAGGCAGCAGATTGAGTTGCTCACAGAATAATTCAGTGATCTATCTATCTGCCATCAGCTTAGTTCAGTCCCTCAAATTTGCTTGCCATGAGTCTGCACTGAATTTGCTTGCAAGCAAAACTTCAGTCCTGAGGGAGGTTCGGCTGTACTTAAAAGCAGAGCCGAAGATCTAATGACTAGCTAGAAAGTAAGAAATCCAAAGATTTGCTGCTTCCTAGCTAATCTAAATTTCCCAGCACAGCAGAACATATGATGGTTGGAAAAAGGAAAAATAGCAATTTAGCAGGCAAGTTTACCGGGTAAGGAGTGAGTGGGCGGGAAGGGTTTCCGCAGGCCATGCGGGGAGCGCAGCCTTGTGTTTCTGCACAGCCTGGATTAATTGCTTTGGGGGGGTGCTCTGGGGGTGAGACTTCTCTGCGGCCCACCAAAATTTTATCACAGCCCACTGGTTGGCGATCGCTGTTTTAAACAGTCCTCACAGCTGCAGCCCATGAAGAGGTTCAGGGCCCTTTCCTCCCCCGTAGACCACGCCATTCACATTTCTCCCTGATCTGCTCCTCCCTGCGTGCCCTAGGATGAAGAAGGGGTGGGCTTGAGTCTTCCTCTGAATGTCCAGCCGGCCTATGCCCTACCCTAGTGTCCTCCACATCCTCCAGAGCCACACTCCCACTCCCTGTTGGCTGTTCCTCCACTTCCTTGGAGTCAGACTCCAACAGGGGCATGATACAGGTCTTCCCAACCAGCTTCCATAAATGATGCTGAAGCAAACATTAACAATGAGAATGCAGAAAAGTCTCTTCCTACTTATTTCAAGTTTGATATCTTCAGTGTCTTCACTGGGGGGAAAAAAAAGAAAAAACAACAACAAACCAACCAACATGGCAATATTAAGGCAGTAAAAGAGACTTCTAGCACAGAGAAATGCTTCTCCTGGCATAGTAATGAGGAGAAAATGGACTTCACCTTTGCCATACCAACCACTTCTCTCTTCATTCACAGTTATTTATAGAGGGCATTCAAATTCAGTATCATCCAGTGTAGGCATTTGAGCAAATGTTCAGAGTATCCCTCTGCATTTTAACTACTAAAAGTGGAAGTAAGCATTTCTATGCTGGAGTGGTTCCACAAAAACAAAATAGATCCTCCTTTCCCCTCCCCAGGTATAGGTAGGATTTGATGGTGTCTTCTCCAGGATCTCTCTCATGTTCCACTTGGCTTCAAAATAACAACTCCTGAGAAGCCTTGGGACTCAGTCTACTTGGGATGACCTGAGGATGGCACAGAGATAACACACAAACAGCTGGCAGTTCAAACCGCCCCTTTATTGCTCCAAATTTCCCCAAATGCTCCCACGTTTCTGGCCAGTTCCAGAGCAAAGTGATGTCAACTCCCCACACACACCTCAAGCTGCATATAGTCCAGCCCAGCGCTGTGTACACCAAGGCTGAACAGCAATAAATCCAGCAGGGCAGATCGAGGAGTTCAGGAAGCAAAGGATCCAGGTAATTAGTCCAGAAAGCCAGAAAGAATGCAAGGACTCTTAGGAAGTTCAAACATCAGCATTTGTTCCTGACAAATATCCCTTCCTGCAGCATCTCCATAAGCCTCATTCCTCAGGTGTGTCTTGTGAAGATGGGCCGGGCACTCTTCTCTTGAGTAGCCTGCTCAGTCTGCGTTGTTCTCACCTTCTCTCCACTCCCTGTGCTCTCAGATCAGGAGGAGGTGGTCCTTGCTCATTGCTTGAACTCTGTCTCTCATATTCATCCTTCCCCTGTTCCTCCCTGTTTATAAGATGCCCTAATCCTGAAAGGCCCTGGCCTGACTAGCCATGCCCTTCCTCATTTTCTTCCAAAGCCAAAGAAGCCGCTCCCTGAATCTCTGTCAGCTCAGGTTCCTGCTTGCCTTCCCCTGCAGATTCAGGCTCCGACAAGGGCATAACACTATCCTTGTCTTCATTCCAGAACCCATAGAAGGTAAGGGTAAAATGCTGCTGATCAATTGGTGCACAACTTTCCTTTGACTTCCCTGCTCTGTCCTGTTGGCCTTACTCTGCCTTGATCCTCTAAATTCAGATTGTTCTGCAGAGGACACATTTTTGCCTTTGTTCCTTGAGGAATATTTGCTAGCATCAGCATTTTAATGCCTCTGATCATGCACTGAATTAAACACACATGCAGAGGGAAGAGAGGGTCATCCATAGTTCAGCAACATTGCATGCCGATGCATAAAAATAGCTATTTTTACACAAGGAAGGAAACACGAAAAAACGATCCCACAGATGGGAAACTGGAAGAGGCAGTAGATGGCAGTCAGAGCAACTTAATTCCATTTAGAGTTTTGTTGATACATAGCCACATATCATAACCCTTAACAGTCTGGCACAATCATAAAGTACAATATTTCAACTTTTATCATTTTCTGGATATGCTTTTCATGAGTTTCTTCAAGCCCTAAGTTTAGTTGTTTTGGACCAGTGCTATGTTTCAAAATTGTCTACCACCGGTTTGGTGGGCGTGGCTTGGTGGACACGCTTTGCGTGCACTCACTTTGCGTGCACGCATGCACCAAACAAGCACTTTGCACAGGTGCAGAGGCGTTCCAACTCACCTTCTGCAAGCCTGCATGCTCCCGGTTGCTTCAGCAGCTGCCGCGTGGCACTCTGCTGTGCCACGCAAAGCAGCTGCGTTTCAAAAACAGAGGATAAAGGGAGCCCAGGTGGGTGGGCGGCCCTAACAGCAGAGTGGTGGAGAGAACCGGTTGGTCTCCGCTGCTCATCACCGCTACCAGCTTAGCAGAACTGGGTCGAACCGGTAGAATACCACCACTGATTTGGACCCTCTCTATCGCAGAACATGGCAGAAAAAGTTTTCCAACTTTTTTCAAACTGTGAACAACATCAATGTCTCAACATCCCTTGATTATTCGAGTCTTGGATTCTGTCCAACTCTGAATTGGAGAGTCCATGCCAGGATCTGGCTATCAAGCTCTCCTTCACTCCTAAAGACGTATCTGGGAGAAAGACACCATCAACCTGTATAACAACAGGAGGGCAGATTGAACTGAATTTTTATCTCCACATAATTATTAATTTAACCAACTTTATTTATGCTTCCACTTTCTTGCCCTTTCATGTATTCCTTCAGAGTACTGAGAAGTTGGTTTTTGCATGGGACTGATTTTTGATTTCATGAACAAGCAAAAGTTCAAGTATTGCACAGAACCCCCAAAATGCAGCCAACCCCCATCTCTTTGACTGAACAGAAAGGGTGCGTATGAGAAAGAGAGTTCACACACTCGCAAGCAAAACTATCCTCTACCGATTTTAGCAGTTTCTCAAAACCAGATGGGTGCTGACCAGACAAACAAGAGACAAAAGGATCTAGAAATTGCCTAAACAACTATGATTGTTTTGCCTGCTTCAATGATTCATTCAGGCTTGCTCAATACAATGTGGTTAAAAGAAATCAGGTATCAGCCTTATGTGCAAAGCAGTACGAAAAAGCTGCCCCAATAAACTCTTACTTGTTTACAGAAAGGACTCTGAGTTATTTTCTGCTAGTAAAGCAGCAGTGGGATCCTACCTGTTCCACTACTGATCACTACTTGATCACACATGTGCACCTAATGCACGTGCACCTCATGCGCACGCACCTAACCTAGCTACACATCAGCTGAGGCCTGCAACACCAATCAGCTGAGAGGATAAAGAAGAGAAAAGCGCAGGGGCAGGTGGGAGGGCTGATCCTGTACTTTTCTCTTCTTTCTCCTCTCAGCTGGTGGGGGGATTTTTTTTTCCTTCTCTCAGTTGATTGTCAGAGCTTTTTTTTACTACCGGTTCAGAACCAATAGCATGCCACTATTGTAATAAAGTGATCTGATGGTAAATCAGTGTCAAGCCTCATTGAGTATTTGCACTATCTATCCAGCAGGAACTATGGATAGAATTTCAAGAGAGAATGGACTTCCTCTGCAATGAATCCAATCAATTGCTCAGGCAGATGCACAGAAACATCTTCTCCCCAACCTTATAAGTAAAGTTTTGAAAAAGACTTTGTATTTTGGAAAGAGTTACATTTCATTTCTGATAATCAACTCAAAACAAATAATAATATGAAGAAAGAAGTAAACGCAGAATGTTTCCTTGCAAAGCAGAAAAGATCAGCCAGAAGACATCTTTAAGTTGGCCCAGACAACAGAGATGTCTTTAAAATACAGTATCATCAGTTGAGTTTCTTCTGGCATTTGAGCAAACTTCACCTCTAACCAAGCCCGGCCAATCAGAGGTTGGCTGTCTATCATCAGTTGAGTTTCATCAGTTGATATCATCAGTTTAGTTTCCTCTGCCATTTGAGGTAACCCCACCTCTAACCAAGCCCGGCCAATCAGAGGTTGGCTGTCTAGTGAATGGCACGTGATGAGGTATTCCCACCTTGGCATCAGCCTGAAGACTCTATACTTACTCTTGAACAGCTCTGGCTATTGAGAGGGCCGTGGATCCAGTCTCATTCACGCTATCCAAAGTCACATTGGGCAGGTCATCATCATCACTGTCACTTTTAATCTGCCTGGGAGACAGGCCACGAGGGTCCATTTGTGCTGGGAATCAAAGAAACACAATTGATTAACAACAGCACTGCGGCATTAATATTGCTCTGTAACCAGAGGTGGTATTTATCCAGTTCTGACAGGTTCTGGAGAATCAGTAGCGGAAATTTTGAGTAGTTTGGAGAACCGGTAAATACCACCTCTGACTGGCCCCACCCCCATCTATTCATTACCTCCTGAGTCCCAGCTGATCGGAGTCCCAGCTGAACAGGAGAACAGAGCTGGAAAGCAGATTAGTGGGGTAAGAAAGGAATGGGGATTTTACAGTATCCTTCCCCTGGGATGGGGTAGAAATGGAGATTTTGCAGTATATCCTTCCCCTGGAGTGCGGTGGAAATGAAGATTTTAAAGAATCCTTCCCCTGCCACACACACCAAGCCATGCCCAACGAGCCATGCCCAACAAGCCACACCACGCCCACCAGTAGTAATAAAAATTTAATACCATCACTGTCTGTAACAACATTAAGATGGGCACGGTCCCTCTATTCTGCATATGCCATCAATGAATTTCTTATTCTTGTTTAGATCTCAGGAGCAGCTCCCATGATTTTATTAAAAGGACATATACAGTAATTTAAACCAGAGGTCTCCAATCTTGGCAGCTTTAAGACTTGTGGACTTCAACTCCCAAGTTGCCAAGGTTGGAGACCTCTGATTTAAACAAGGAAAGTTGTGAGTGTCTACAGTCAGAAATACAGTCTTGCTTTCTGGTCCTTTGGAAAATAAGTTGACCCCCTCTTCTTTGTGTCAGCCCCTCGGATACTGGAATACTGCTATCATGTCACCTCTAGTCCTTCTTTTCTCTAGACTAGCCAAACCCAAATCCTACAATTCATATTAAATGTAATTAATATTAAACAGTCAGTCTATCTCTCCAGTGTGGGGAGGGGGGCTACCATTCAGGACCAGGAAGTGGCTCAACAATAGGGCTGCCACTCCTACTGTGGCACTCACTTTCTACTGTGTCTCAGAGAAGCAGTAACAAACTTCACTCAAGCGACTGAGGCTTTTAGCACATCTGCAATCAGACAAAAAAGTGCAGGCCCACAATAATGGTTGCACAATGCAAATATTCAAGCCACACAAATATTAGAGTAATTGATCTAAATAATGAATCGGTCACCATGGGTCAAAAAAAAAGTTCTTCTAGAAGTTGAACTTCAGATCTTGACCCAATGTTCCTATTTCTCTTTCCTTCGTCAACTCTGAACATAATGTGCTTCTCCATTTGTACTATCAAATAGCAAGTCCTGAATCCTTTCCCCCTGCCCCCTCCCCCAATTTTTAGTAAATAACTAAATGGCATTGGATGAGACTCTAAGCAACAAAGTTTGTGCGTCATTCTCATGGCATGTCACTGCTGCCCTGGAATTAAAACACAACAACACACAAACAAATACAAATGTGCTGCCTTTTAACTAGTGTCCAAACCAGTTGTTTATGAATGCAACTGCTCTTCCTGTAGTAGGACAGGATCAGCCCTGTTCTTGAGCAAATTTGAGGGTATCTTCAATCGGAGGTCCTGTCCCTTGGCAGAGGCCCTGTCTATCAGCTCTGTTTAAATGACAAAGATAATAACGTTTAAGAGGTAAATGGTGTCATTGCCAGGAAGCCTGCCTATATAGGGTAGAAAAACACAACTGATATACAGTATTTGAGGGGAGGAAACAGGAGAAAATTCCTCATAACAGTTTCTCAAAGATATTCAATGAGTGATGAATATTTGGTAAGAAGGGTTTGCCTTGGGACAACACAAAGGGGATGCAATGTCTAGAATTTAAGATGATGATCAATCAAAGATTGTCAGTTCGAGACCCAAATACCACAAGATGGGGTGAGGTCCCATTCTTTCCCCAGCTCCTGCCAACCTAGTAGTTCAAAATCTTGTAAATGCAAGTAGATAAATAGGTACCACTTCAGTGGGAAGTAACAGCATTCCATGCACCTTGGCATATAGTCATGCTGGCTGCATGACCATGGAAGCATTTTCAGACAACTTTGGCTTCCTCAGCTAGGAAATGGAGATGATCACCACCCGTTAGAGTTGGACACAACTGGACAGGGGAAACCAATGCCTGAACTGTAACCAAAACTCTTTCCATGTTGCTTGATTCCTCCCGTATATTCTGTGGGTTTCTGTGATTTGAAAACATCAGACAGCTACCATAAAACTCAACTCTTACTTAAAAAGAAAAATATCTGGTCGAGCCAACCTTAGAAGGTTAAAACATTCACATTTTAAAGGCAATCTCGATGTTTTTTTAATAGGTTGGGTCAATAATGTCAATTGCCTAAACTAACCTCAAAACAAATCATGGATTTTTAGATTTGTTGGGGGTTTTTTTTCTCCTTATGTCCTGTTGTGGAATGTGGTTAGAAATCTTTGATTCATAGCAAGATGGGGGCATCAATTTTCAATATTCTGTTGGCAAATTAAAGGCAAAGAACAACCTTCAGCACTGAGGCCTATTTGCAAATGATATTCCATCAACTTCATCACTTAGCTGTGACTTTAAAATGGCAGCTATATTATCTTGCCCTTTCCGAATTATGCAACTAATTATGCAGTAAGCTTGTTAATGCCGCAGGATTATCGTTTCTTGGACCTGAATGCTGAATATTAACCTTCTGTTATACAGAAGGAAAGGAGGGAGAAGAAGAAAATTGCTGGAAGGTTCTGGCACAACTCTAATGGTGTGCTGTGTGAACAGCAGTCTATTTCGGCTCTTATGTGTCTCTCAATCTTGGCCACTTTGTGAAATGTAGACTTTGACTCCCAGAATTTCCCACGAAGTCCACATATCCCCAAATGGCCAAGGTTGAAAAATACTGTGTCAAAGCTTCTAATGGACTGGCCACACCCAAAAAGAGCAAGGTCTTCATAGGTCTCCTAAAGAGAATGACCAGGTAGAACATAGAACATTAGAGTTGGAAGGGATCTTGGTGGCCTTCTAGTCCAACTTCCTGCTCAAGCAATAGCAATAACAATAGCACTTAGACTTATATACCACTTTATAGTGCTTTATAGCCCACTCTAAGAGGTTTACAGAGTCAGTCTATTGCCCCCAACAATTTGGGCCCTCATTTTACCCACCTTGGAAGGATGGAAAGCTGAATCAACCTTGACTCTGATGAGATTGGAACTGCCAAATTGCAGGCAGCCGGCAGGCAGCAGAAGTAGCCTGCAGTACTGCACTCTAACCACTGTGGCTCAGTGAGTCTCTATACCCATGATGGGGAATCTGTGGCACGTGTGCCGGAAGTGTCATGCAGAGCTATTTCTACTGGCATGCAAACTGTCGCCCCAGATCAGGTGCATTGTCATTGTGTATGTGCCTCCCGCCAGCCAGCTGATTGTTGGGTATCTGCCGTGCATGCGCAGGGGGTTTGGGTGCACATGGGAGATGCACTGTATGTGCAGAAGCAAGCAGTGCATGTGGGGGGTACACACATGCTCAGAGGCGCACAGCACATGGGGGGCACATCTGCATGTGCAGGGGGTGGGGAGGTTGTGCATGTAGTGCATTATGGGTGCAGGCACTCATGTGTGTGCATGTGCACACATGTGCGCACTTTCAGCACTTGAGGATGAAAAGGTTAGCCATCACTGCTCTATACCATTTCAGACAAATGGCTGTTCAATTTCCTCTTAAAAGCCTCCAGTGATGGGGCACCCACAGTTGAAGCTTTGAGGTATGCTGGAGCCGTCCCAGGGATGGGATTTAAATTTTTTAACAACCGGTTCTGTGGGCATGGCTTAGGTGGTGGGCATGGCTTGGTGGTCATGTGACTGGGTGGATATGGCTTGGTGGTTATGTTATTAGCTGGGTGTGGCCAACTCAATATCACTCACATCGAGGCACGCCTCTCCTCACCTGGCTTCTCATGACTGTGGGGATGCTGCAACAGTCGTAAGGGTGAAAAATGGTCATAAGTCACTTTTTTCAGTGCCATTGTAACTTTGAATGGTCACTCCACACAAGCAAAGTACCAGCAAAGGAGGGGAAAAAACTCCAGAGAAGTTCCTGAGACAGGAAGTCTAGTTCTGCCAAGAATGTAATAAGGGTTAATGAAGAGGCAGTTTCTGTAAGCAACACCAGAATGTTTCCTTCCTGCCTTCCTTACAGGATTAGGCCAGTAATTTCTTCTAACAAATGGTTCTCCTGAACTTCTTAGAATGTTAATAACCGGTTCTAGTGAATAGGTGCGAACTGGTAGAATCCCACCCCTGGGCTCTCCTATTTAGGAAGGGAGAAGAAACAAGGAGAAAGAAGGGGAATGATTGACCAATGAGAAGTATATCAGGAAAAAAAATCAGTGTTGGAAAAATCACAGGTAGCTTCGTGGTTTGTCTCCTGTTGGATGTTTTGTGAGAAAGTCCTCAGCCTCACAAAAATTCCTAACTAGTTGGTGCTCCAAAATAGGTAGAGAGCAGTAGAGTATGGGACCTCCATAGCTCACATTCTACTCATGAAGAACCCTGAGAAGATGGCCACATTTCTAGTTTTCCTTCCACAGCTTTTTCAATCTTGAAGGTTCCATCTGGCTGGGAATTCAAATTCTGGCCAAATACCCCCAGTCTATGAATTGGCAGAAGCAGCTTTTGTGAACCCTGCCATGCAGCCTGGGCACAATCCTTCCTGCTTGCTGTGCTCTTCAGTTCCTCTGTCTTAAACTCTGGCTTATGTGTAGCCATATCCCTTCTGCATTTTAGTGCTCCTTTGCCCCTTTCAGATCTTCTGCTAATAGGAGGAGCATATGCCTGCTTAGTCACAAAGAAGATTCTTTGCAAATGTAAACACTGCCCAGGCAGAAATCCAAAATCTTTCCAAATGGTCAAGGTTTAAGAAGCAGCTAGGAAAAAAAAAAAAAAACCTAGAGTGCAATATTGTTTGGATGTATTATTTGGATGAGAAAGAAATTGCATCGATTCAGTTTTCACTCATTTTTTGGGGATTTATTTTTCGTTTAGCCTCATTAAAGGTAAAGGGGTCTCAATAGCTTAGCAGCTGAAGATGCTGAGTTTACCAGCTGGAAAATTGACAGCCCGGATTTGAGACCCAAGCGCCATGGGATGGGGTGAGCTCCTGTTATTTGCCTCAGTTCCTAGCAGTTTGAAAGTATGCAAATGCAAGTAGATAAATAGGTAGGAAGGTAGATTGTACATAGAGGTTCCATGGGTGTCCAAGGTCCATTCCAACTCTATTCCATGGGCATCAGTGCATAGTCATGCTGGCCATATGACCATGAAAAATGTCTTTGGGCAATATGGCTGTCTCCGCTAAGAAATAAGATGAGTACTACCCTCTAAAGTCAGACATGACTGGACAAGGGAAACCTTTACCTTTACCTATGCCTGATTATTCACAGAGAAGATTCTTTTTAAATGTAAACACTTTGTCCAGATAGAATTCCAAAATCTATCCAAATGGTCAGGGTTTAAGAAGCAGCAAGAAAAAAAAATTGGGGTGCAACATTATGTGGATGCATTATCTGGATGGACTTGAGAAGAAAAGAAATGGCACTAATTCTCACACATTTAACAGAATAACAGAATAATAGAGTTGGAAGGGACCTTGCAAGGAACACCCAACACTATTTCAGTTCCTTGTAAGGAACACCCTACACTATTTCAGGCAAATGGTTGTCCAATCTCTTCTTAAAACCTCCAATGATGGAGTACCCACAACTTCTGGAGGGAAGTTGTTCCACTGATTAATTGTTCTCACTGTCAGGAAGTTTCTCTTTAGTTCTAGATTGGTCCTCTCCTTGATTAGTTTCCACCCATTGCTTCTTGTCCTGCCCTCAGGTGCTTTGGAGAATAGCTTGACTCCCTCTTCTTTGTGGCAGCCCCTGAGATATTGGAACACATACTGGAAGGTATTGGATCATTAATACATTCAGGAGCAACTCTGATTTTACCATCTGTTTTTTTTTTTTTTCAGATTTATTTTTGGATCAGCCTCATTACTAACGTCTTATTCTAGGGAGCCCTTCAGGCCTGAGAAACAGCACACATGCGTATGTATGTGCGGGGAGAGCATAATTTTTTTAAAAAATCCAGAGCATGTGATGTGCAATGCATTGGTAAACAGTGTTCTCCCCAGAGCATCCTCTTTTTAAAAAATTTCAAATGTGGCGATCGCAAATACCGTCAGGACCAACTCTTGATTTTACAGAGTCTATATAAACATCGCCATCAATTCATGTGCATCTCTCACAGCGGTATCCAAGTGTAATATAAATCTTGTTGGTTTCCTCTTTGAAACCTGTGGTGTTCCCTCTAGGGAGGGAAAAAGACTCAAAGGTATTCAGTAGGCTTTAAAATCACATCTGTTGACTGGAGCAGAGCAGTGGGCTTGTTCCCTTACCCAGCCTGCTGGGCCGAGAAAAAAACGGCCATTTTTTTGTATGGCTATGCTGCTCTCTCTCTGTGCCTAGCCGTGATCAGGCGGCACATGTCGTGAAAATACACACAATCTCCTACTGTACTGCAAATTAAAAATTTGCGGGCCAGTTGATAAGGGATTACCATTTATCGTGCTTTGGATTTCTTAGCTCAAAATGCTATGCAGATGGTTCTGCTTGCAAAGTTCTTTGGAAGTTGTTTTGGTGAGCAAAGGTGAATAGGTCTCGCTCCCCACATAATGAAGCAATTATTCTACTTGCATGCCCAAACACACACCCAAACACACACTCATACACACACACACACACAAATACCCTGCTGAGAAAGCTTATCAAGCTGTCCTTATATTGCACCCCATAATTTCTGCCTGAGTTACATCTCAAGCTGTTTGCATGACAAAGGGGGAATTGTAAAGGAGGCAGAGATTATAACCCATAAGCCCAGGTCCAAGACCTGGATGACAACAGTCAAAAAAACAGATCAGCCTAAGATTCTAAATAACCAAACAACTTGGCCCAAAACGCAATAACTCTATTCGTCAATAAAATCCCGAAGTTTAAATTGCTAGCAGGTTTTGATCTCAATTCCAGCTGAGATCCTAGGGGAGATCAGAAAAGCCTCCAACTTCTATTGGCCTCCTTGCTAGAAATTCCTCAGACAAGGCATATTAAAAAGCTCCGAATCTTGCAAAAAAGGGGAAATTATCTTCTAACCTTCAATGCCAAAATGAGTTTCTCGTGGATAAGGAAGAAAGTATGTTGGTGGCGGCTATCTCGGGATTCTAGGTGAGCAGATTCCTAACAGGCACAAGCAAGAAATAAAATCATTAATCTGAACCATCATCCAAATTACTGTATGAATCGGGGGGAAATAGCGGCATTTGCTTCTACTCAAATTATTACTATTTTTTGCAATACATTTTGCAATACAGTAGAAATCTTAGTTAGATTTTTCAACAGCTTTTGTATCAACATATAACATCCTCATACATTTCGATCATCTATTCGTACATATTGTTGACATATATTTCCTTTTCTTGAAGTTATTATTGTTATTCATTTGTCTATCTGTTTATATATTGCGTATGGCTCTCTTGAGGTTCTCAAATTATTAAGTGAGTTTTTTTTTCCTGACTTTTTGCCAAAGTGAGCAGCTAGAAGAATCTTGAATTTTTAATACAGTCTAACAGGTTTGAAAGTTATTGTAAAGAGTATTTTTAATGACTTCCCAAGTAGGAAGGTGTTAAGCATTAAGGAAGGTATTAAGTATTAAGGAAGGTACTAATCAAAGACAGATGCAACCTAGGACTAAGGAAAAATTTCCTGACAGTAAAAATAATCAACCAGTGAAACAGTTTGCCTTCAGAACTTGGAAGTGATCCATCACTGGAGGTTTTTAAGAAGAGACTGGACATGATATAGTGTCTCCTGCTTGAAATAGTCTGAAATGGTATAGGGTCTCCTGCTTGAGCTAGCCTAGTGAAAAGAAGGACCAGGAGAGACACAATAGTAGTCTTCCAATATTTGAGGGGCTGCCACAGAGAGGAGCGGGGTCAAGCTATTCTCTAAAGCACCTGAAGGCCAGACAAGGAATAATGGATGGAAACTGATCAAGGAGAGATTCAATCTGGAAATGAGAACTTTTCTGACAATGAGAACAATCAAGCAATGGAACAGCTTTGCCTTCAGAAGTTGTGGGAGCTTTATCACCGGGAGCTTTCAAGAAGAGACTGGACTGCCATCTGTTAGAAAATGGGGTAGGATCTCCTGCTTGGGCAGGGAGTTGGACTAGATGACCTACAAAGTCCCTTCCAACTCTGTTAACCTGTTAAAATCTGTTAAAGGCCTTTTCCAACTCATGTTCTTTTTTCTATGATCTATTCTAAGTGATATATTTTGACCAAATATCTCAGGGACTTCATATGCACAGGTTATTTTTCTTACTTTAGGATCAGGTCAGGATGGTCTAGCTGTGCCTCTGATTTATTCTGACATACCGTTCTGCATTGGCCAGCCTGGTGCCAGTAGAGAGCCCATGTGCCAAATTGCATGGAATTGATCTCCTGCCCCATTTACAGCCCTGAGTGATTCATTTCCTCCACTGGGGTGCAGTCCTCCTACGAAAAGGTCCATGATAGCCTTCTAAAACTCTCCAAATTGTGGCCATTACAGTATTGTACGTTTGCCAATTCCAGTTTTTGAAGAAGTATTTTTTATATTGGGAATCTCTCCAGGTTCAATCTGTACTGGCTGACCCTATACTTTGAGAGAAATTAGAACTTCATTTTCTTTTTGACGTGTGGCCAAGGGTGCCTTTCATTGTGCTTTTCTACTCTTCCCTACACTCTAGTTCTTCTTAACAGAACAACAGAGTTGAAAGGTACCTTGGAGGTCTTCTGCTCCATCCCAGTGCTCAGGCAGGGAAACCCTATCCAATTTTGGACAAATGGTTATCCAATCTCTTCTTTAAAATCTCCAGTGTCGGAGCACCCACAAGTTCTGGAGGCAAGTCATTCCACTGATTAATAGTTCTCATGGTCAGGACATTTTTAGGAAGTTCTAGGTTGCTTCTCTCCTTTGATTAATTTCCATCCATTGCTTGTTGCCCTGCCTTCAGATGCTATGGAGAATAGGTTGACCCCACTCTTCTTTATTGCAGCCTCTCAATTATTGGAACATTGCTATCATATCACTCCTGGAAATACCTAATTCCTGCAACTTTTCTTCATATATTTAGCCTGCAGTCCCCTAATCATCTTTGTTGCTCTTCTCTGCACTCTTTCTAGAGCTTCAACATCTTTTTTATATCATGATGACCAAAACTGGATGCAATATTCCAAGGGTCGTCTTATCAAGGCAGTATAAAATGGTATTAACACTTCACATAATCTTGACCTATCCCTCTGTTAATGCAGCCTAAGATGTTGTTATTGATGTTTATTGTTGTTATGATTGTACTTCTTTGACAGCTGCTACGCTTATGACGTGGCATCCTACTTAGCTTAATGATGAAAAAAAATTGTCTTCCTGAAATCCAAATAACTCCTCATTCCTAAGCAGAAATCCCAGTATTCCAAGGTGATTTTTCTCCTGTCTCTGGAAAATCCCCTCCGCATCTCCTTTGCTAGATGGTTGTTCATAGACTGCACCAGTGACATCATTCATCATTCCTTCTTCCTTTATTTTAACCTTGATTCTCCACCCGAACATCTCCTTGGATTTTTCGGTAGCTGTGGATGGTTTTCCTAATACAGAACACAACTCCTCCACCACCGTTTCTATTGCTTTGGTTTCCTTGTAACCAGGTTCTTAAGTCAGTCATCATTAGCTCAGACCCCATTTGAGCTGTTTCCCTTCATGCTTGCTTTCACCACAGTTCATTTGCCAACCTCATGTTCACTGTGTTCTTGTTGTTTTGAATTCTTTTTTTTTTAATCCCCTTCTTGTTTTAACACCCAGAAATGATCTGGTATTACATGCCCTCCCTTCTATACTCCAGAATATTTATGAAGTTCAAAACCACAGATCCCAAGCGGGCCCTACTCTTTTTACCTTTCTACATTAGCAAGAGAGAGAGAAAAAAAAAACACATGTGAAAATTTTAAACATCTACCTTTAATCCTCCATAATGGATTGCGCCCGTGATATTTATACATGATATAAATATCAATAACCTACCTCGTGAAATGACACCGAAGTTTCTAATTAAGCTACTAATAAGCCGATTCAGCTGACAAAATATGATGAACTGGCTATGCATAATTGGATTTTTCTACTCTCCCAGCACCCTCCTTGGAGTTGTCTGCACACTCCTGATTGGTATTCTTCCAACAGCATCCAATCTTTTCTACTTCTACTTTTATGGGTGCTAAGAGAAGGATGTGCTGGAAGACACAAGAGGCTGCTGGAGAACACAGGAGTTCTGCCAGCATTGCTTTTGTGACTTCCAAGATCCCTCTCAGTAGGTGAGCCCAAATATTTTGGGGATGTTTAAGCGGTTAGGAGGTGATTAGGAGAAGGAGTGGCAGAATCTGGCAGTGGAATCAAGAGAGGAATCAGCCTAGAGTCTTGATGTAGCCACAAATGGGTTGAATCCAACCCCTCTTGAATTTCAGTGATCCATATCTAACACCAAGGTAGTGCTAAATATCAGTTGAGTAGTTTTCTGTGTGTAGGCACAATTAGTAATAAATTAGTTTAATTGGAACTTCATGTGTGATCCTGATCTTTTGCACCTAAAAGGTACTATAGGGCAAAAAAAGGACTTTTATCTTGTAAACAGCCCCTTCTCTCCTCTCCCAAATGGATCCCTGCCTCACTCTTCAGGAGTATGGCCCCATGCAATGGGGCAACTTTAACTGAGCCTCATAGGTTTCTTATGTTCTAAGCCACCCATAACCTTTTAGATATTTCTTGTATCACAATTGCCAGCATTTTTCTCAATTGTTCACTCTAAGTGGGGATTCTGGGATTTGTAGTATTTCAATGCCCCCCCCCCCCTCTCCAGTAAACAAAGTTTTGGCATTCCAATTATAAAGGATAATTTTCAGCCTCAGAAACAAAATACGACATTTTTTCTGTTTTCAGAAAAAAATTATTTTGTTCAGGAATCCTTATTTCAGATTTTTTTTTAATAAAAAAAATTAAAAGTTTGCCTCATTTTTATGTACTTCTCTTCAATCCTCTGGGCATTATTGAAAGTTAAGATAAACAGCTTGGATTTGTATTTGGATAGTTTGATTAATCTTTGGGCTTGGACATTTTTCGGCTATCCAAGAATGCACTAAACATATCATGAATAGGATTTACAACCTATGGGAAATCTTCTATTTCTTGCATTGAGAGAATAATGAAAGGAGAAATTCTATAAAGTGCTTGGGCTATTTTTTTTCCTCCTTAAATTAATAATGGCAGTATTGGAATACTAATCAAGTAGTAAGCATGAGAAGAAAACTATAACTACAAAATGAAGCAGTTTCAATAGTGAACATTCATTATCCACAAAATCTTGGAGACAGTCAGCTGGGATCCATCCACAAAGTGTGGATTTAAGTTTCACTGCAATGGTTAAACTTATTGAGAAAATCTTGAGAACTTCATCATTTTATCCTCAGGCTATGTTCCTCACCTATCCAAAGGGAATAATTATTCTCTGACAGCAATATTTGCATAAGGATCTTTGTTTGGAAGGCAGAAGATCCATCTTGAAGTTCTTGGAATCCAGATATAAAAGGAAGCTGCTTAACCAACTGAGAAGCTCCTTAGATATTTTGCTTGACCATTTTGGGGAAACATCTCCAGTTCATTCCATTGGTCTCATTGATGTAATTATGGGACCCAAAGGAACTTAGAAAGGTCATAGGATGGCCACCTCTGATGGTGCTGCATTAATATAATCATTACCCTAGGAAATTCAATGATATGTGCAAATATGAATGATCCCTCAAAAATCACACTTTCCAAAGTGACATTTTATACCATCCCAGAGCACATGACCAATAATGATTTCAGCTACAATAAAGGAGGTACAAAGCATGACAAAATTTGGCTTGCAGATCTAGAGACATTTGTAATCTCCTGTTGACCTGTGGAAAAATCTAAGGATGTTCAAAACCATTAACTGAGATTTTTTTTCCTCTTAGATCTTCAAGCAGGACTACACCCTAAGTAATTCTGTCTTGCGGTAGGACTTGATCCCTTAGCAAAACTCCATAGAATAAACTCTGGAAAATAGAAACAAAGCAAGGTACTTCCAAACCCTGAGTTTTAAAATTAGCATGATTGCTGTGGATCAGATATGATGAATGATAATGAACTTAAGGCATCACAATGCTTAATACGTCATTATGGACATCGCTAACAGCCATGGGGAGGATTAATTCCCACAAACTGCCTCTGCATGACCAAATAGAATGGAAAGAAATCTTATCCATTTGTTCTGGTGCAATACAAGGTGTTAGTTATCAGCTTTAAACCCTAAATGGCATGGGGACAATTTATTTGTAGGACTGCCTGTCCTTGAGGGTATCTAACTATCCTACTAGATCAGATAAGGGATATGCGCTCCAGATCCCTCCCCTTAAATATTGTCATCTGGTGGGACCTCAGAGATGCACAACCAAGGAAGGGAGGGAGGAGGAAAAAAGGAAGGAAGACGCTGTGGGAAGAAGAATGAAATATTTTGTGGAATATTTAAAAAAGGGCAGAACATTATACTTCCCTAAATGAGAAGTGGAGAAACACGTTTTTCTTAAAAGACAGAAAGCAGGCTCAGTCTCTCACCCCCAGCAGATATTTTGTGCCCATTGAGAAAGACTGGGCCAGCCTATCTACAAAACCAAAAGACCTCCAGCTCCAGGGTGAAGGGATGAAGACATGACCCTTCAGGACATAATAGGATTAACCCATCGAGCAGCAGGGCTCACTACATTGCACAATCTCCTAAGGACATTGCATCATCCTCAGAAACTTCAAACCAAACTTCTCAGACAACCTACAGAGCCAGCTATGACCCTTGCATAGCTCCATGGGAGTGTGACAACAGCCAATAGAATACATGTTCTTGCACAGGAACAAGAAGCTCAAGTTCAAAACCCAAGGGAAAGTATAAAACCCCCTAACTCTCAACTCCATGTGGTCAGGTGCTCAGGACTATCCATGTGCTTGGTGGTTCTGCTTCACTATTAAACCAACTTTCCTATCAACTTCCAAGTTTCCAGTATCTTTCTCCTGGCTTGGAACTGAACCAGGTGGATATTTCTTCCAACAATACAAAAAAGAAGGTTCTAAAAAAATATTTCAGAAGTATGGCTAAAAGATAAAGAAGAATGGCACTGCCCATCATCAGAGAGTTTATGCAGATACTTAATATCTACTTTCCCTAAACTGGTAGATCCACCCCTTGATACAAAAGCACATGCTTTTTTTCTTTTTTTATAACTACCAACCAATTTCATTCTTAAATCTTGGAATCTCTCTGCATTCTTCTACTCAGATCTCCAACCAGGCTGATGAACATCCTTTTGGCTGTGGTATCAAAGAAACAATCTGCTTCCCTGCATCCTTCTCTTTGTTCATTCAGAAGGGATGAGTAGGAAGATGCTTTCTGGGCATTGTTCCTAAAATTCCTCAGTGCCAGTCAGTTGTAATTCAGGTAACATTGATTGGGATGAGGCTCTGGGCCCACCAGTTGGCAAGGAAAAGGTATCAATGCTTAGCCACCTATCTGGGCAAAATCTGATCTGCTCGTGAGACAATACAGCTTTCCTGCTTGGATGTCAGACCAGATGGTGTCTTAATAAGTTAGCAGATCTTTGCCAAGGCTGAATTTTCAAAATAAGGGAAAAGAGTTGAGCCCATCACTATGATGAACTTTTATCCAAGAAGGTATCTACATTAAACATCTCATTAAATACATAATTCTAAGAACTAGAATTCCCTTTATTATCTTTTAAGATGCTATGGCAGAGGTGTCAAACTCAATTTCATTGAGGGCCACATCAGGGTTGTGTCTGACCTCAGGAGGTTGGGATGAGCGTGACCAGGGTGGGTGTGGACATTTCAATGTCACTCGATGTCACCTGTGGTGTCCAAGTGCTAAGGCAGGATTTCCCTCAGACCCTCCCTTTTCTTCTTTTTCCTTCCCTCTTCATTATCCTTTCTTTTTCCTTCCCCTCTTTCCTTATTTTTCCTTCCTTGCTCTCTTCCCATCTTTCCTTCTTTTTCTTTGTCTTTCCTCTTTCTCCTTTCCTGTCCCTTCTTGCATGCTCAAATGCAAAAGGGGAAACATTTCTCCTTCTGTTTTGTTTTTAGTTTGCCAGTGAAAATGGAGCCCTGGGGGATGCATGCAGTCTCTCTATGGGGTAGGCGTTTGGAACCCTGAGATTCTTGAGACTTTTATAAGGGGCACCTAAATTGAAAGATGCGCTTAAAGTAACCAAGATACTTAGAAAATAGACAGATCCTTGCAACTCAACAGAAGAATACTGGATAGATTGTGGGAGGTGCTTTCACTTTATATGTTGCTAGTGATTCCTTCTCCCTCTACTCTTCAATATAATCAGTATCTTAATTAACATATTTGATGCATCCAAATTATATATCCAAATTCTCCATAATGCACAGGTCACAGCATTTAAATCAAGTTTGGATATTTTCTGGAAGTTAAAAAATAGAAATGCATTACTTTAGTACAGAACAGAAAACTACCAACGGTTTTTCTTGATCTAATTCCATTTTTTCGCCCCAATAAAATAAAGGCAGAATTTCATTGCTAGGCTCAGAGGGATAATGGAGAAAAAAGGATGAAATTAATGTTCTTTGTAACTCATACTGCCAGGGGTCCCTGAGGAGCAGAGCAGATTAAGATCATAATAAACAGAAACATTTCCTTAAAATATCTACAAGGAAAGACAAAGTATCTTGACTAAATCCAGTGAGAATAGATACTATACTGAGCTCCAACTAATATACCTGTGATAGATCAAGTGCTTTGGAGACACCCAAGCAAAATCTTCTTATAGCTAAAAAAATATGTGCAACTTTTCTTTGTGCATGGAGAAAATACCCAGAACTTTTTCCCCTCTTCTTCCCTTCCTTCCTTCCCTTCTTTTTTTTACTGAATGTCATGATGAATGGACTTGCTCTTAGGAAAATACTTGATGATTACCAATCAAAGTTTAAATCAAAAGCAGCTTGCTTCTGAGTGGGGAGAAAAAAAGGGCTCAATTTATTCCATAAAACTTTATGTACACAGCAGCAAATGGCCATGAACTTAATGGCCATAATACCGTGTCTACCGAGTAATTTTTATTACAATTTATAGCAAGATTACACATACTCCAGTTTTCAGGCTTTTATGGAGATTTAACAGGACATAGCAGCTAAAGAATATTCTCTAGTGCAGCCTCCAAAAAATGGGTTCCAGCTCTCAGGCTTACATTTTGTCACTTTTCATCTTAGCTTCCTGAAGTTCTCGAGATCATCAGTATCCTTCTCTCCATCAGGTTGTGTTTGCAGTACCTCTGCACCAAGACCTTGTCTGTGGATGTCATGGGTTCCTATCAGCCATAAAGACCCATAGGAAAAAAAAGAAGATAACCTACAGATAATTCAAACACTCATCTATGGAGATCATTTTTTACTCCACAAAAATCTGAAGCCCTTTTTTCATTTTGAGTGCAATACTGCTGAATTCACACTTATTTACAGGAAGCTGAATTCTTGAGAGTGTCAAGACCTAAATCACATCAAGTATCTAATTTATAACCGATTCACCCTGGAACATAAAGCAAAGCCAGAGGGAAGAAAAGCAATTACAGCTTTGAGCAGCACACAATGTAAGGACTCAACGTGCAGCTTTTCAGCCGAGGCTGCACTGAAAATGTCTAGCAAAACCTGGTGATTTTTCTGCAGATATTTTCTCAGCTGACGTCACTCCCAGTTCTCAAAGCTGGGCTTCGTGAATATCCCCACTAAAAGTGAGAGATTAGTAAACATTCTAGTGACATCACGCCATCTGGGCCAATAGGGATCGCTGCACCCAAACATTTTATAAGGAAATAAGTCTTTAGCCCAAATATATGATCTGCCTCAAAAGAGTTCCCAATGTATCAAGTGCACATGAGAAAAACATGTTTGTGCTGGTTATATTTCTGTCCCCTTGTGAGAAGCTCATATAGGTGTCCAACAAGGGTACAGTAGATGAAAGATTAGCCAAGTTCTCAATATAAATTGAGTATCTGTGGATGGCAGGCGGAACGCAAAATTTATCCGGGGGGAAAATTTTTTCAGAGGGTCTTTAAGAGTTAAACACTGGTCTTTAAGAGACATGCCTGTGATCAGATCTTTTTCATTTGGATGTTCTGACCCAACTCCCCAAACACGACAAACCTTCTGATGTGAACTCAAAAGATTCCTTTATTAGGAATGCTGGCAGACTTGACAAAAAGTTTATCTTGCAGGCTAACAAGTCTGGCCAGCCAGGAGATGAAGAGTTGTCTGCCACATATATTCATCTCTTCCCACTGCCTTTTATCCCCAGAGCTAGTATGGAGCTTCGCTAGCAAAGGTGGCTTTCCCAACCCAAGGATCAGCCCATAGATTTCCACTGCTCTCCTCTCCTCTGCCTTCTGTGCATCTGCGCATCAGGCACTGGACCCAGCTGTTCATCCTCTTCTTCATCAGCCATCTCCAGACCTGGAGGCTGTTGATTCTTCATCTGAGGGCTGATGGATGGCCCAGGCTCTGCCTCTGCCTTTCTCTCTCTCTCTCTGCCAGATCCATTCTCTCTTCCCCCTAGGAGCTGTTGATGTTGAGCCTGATTCCCAGGCCTCCTCCTCCTCCTCTGATTCAGCTACTGGAGGGGCCAGTGGCCGATAGGATACAACATTGGGAGGAATTCAGAAAATGGAGATTTGAGTCTTCTTGCGGTGTATGGGATAATTTTGAACACATTCTAATGGGATGTCACAGTCACAGCGCACTGGTGCTCTCAACACAAATCTTCCACTGCCTGTTATAAAGTCAGGATTATATATCCAGAGCCCAGAAGGAATTCAAATAATCTTTGTGCATTGTAGAGCTGCACTTCCCAAAGAGGGCCAGGAGTTGAGAAGCAGAGATGGTATTCAGCAGGTTCTGACCAGTTCCGGAGAACCAGTAGCAGAAATTTTAAGTAGTTTGGAGAACCGGCAAATACCACCTCTGATTGGTCCGGCCCCCATCTATTCTCTGCCTCCCGAGTCCCAGCTGATTGGCTGGGTCTTCTTTTGTTGCCCTGCACAGGAGAATGGAGCTGGAAAGCAGGTTAGTGGGGTGGGAAGGGAATGGGATTTTGCAGTATCCTTCCCCTGCCATGCCCATCAAGCCACACCACGCCCACCAAGCCATGCCCACAGAACCAGTAGTAAAAAAATTTGAATCCTACCACTGTTGAGAAGGAAAATAAATTCTGAAGATTTGGGAATACATTTACAAAATACACAACTGCTTGCTAGTAACAACCAGAGCAGCAGTATATAATCATAATCACAGTGAAAATTAACGTGAAGGCAAATGAAAAACAACTTCAAGATTGTTACATATATTTTCTTTTGACTGATACTCTTAAAGCAGATCTTTTTTTCTTGGAGTGCTGGATTTTATTAAAATATAGCACGAGATCATGGATGAAATTACTTTACTCTCTACTGCTCACAGTGAGAAAAAGTAAAGAAATGCATGGAAATATACTCCCATATCTCTGTTTATTTTTTGCACAAGGAAGAAAACCTTAAGAGCAACCCAAAAGTGTTTTTTTCCAAAAGGCAGTTGGATCTTCTTGGTTTGTTTTTCCTTTGAAAATGTTTTGCTTCTCATCCAAGAAGCTCTTGAGTGAAAAGTAAGCCGTTTTTGAAGAAGAAGAAGAAAAAAAACTAAGAAAGTCCAGTTGCCTTTTAGAAAAAAAACACCTTTGTGACAACCGTGACTAGGGTGATTGAGAATCTCCATAGACTCTTAGAATGACACATCAGGAACCACACCCACAAAACCAGCATGCCTACAAGGTTCACCCATTTTGTGGGACACCAGTAATGTTCAATAAAAATGTCCACCTGATTTTTGTCCTAACATCTGGTGACATCTGGTGGACTGCATACATGCACAGGTCCTTTCTGCATTTTTAAAGCAGATGGAGGTTATAAACAGGGGTGGGATTCAAATTCTTTAACAACTGGTTCCATGGGCCTTGCTTGGTGGTCATGTTATTGGCTGGGTGTGGCCAACTCAATATCACTCACATCGAGGCACGCATCTCCTCGCCTGGCCTCTCATGACTGTGGGGATGCTGCAACAGTCATAAGTGTGAAAAATGGTCATAAGTCACTTTTTTCAGTGCCATTGTAACTTTGAATGGTCACTCCACACAAGCAAAGTACCAGCAAAGGAGGGGGAAAAAACTCCAGAGACATTCCTGAGACAGGAAGTCTAAACCTGCCAAGAATGTAATAAGGGTTAACAGAGAGGTAGTTTATGTAAGCAACACCAGAATGTTTCCTTCTTGCCTTCCTTACAGGATTAGGCCAGTAATTTCTTCTAACAACTGGTTCTCCGAACTTTTTAGAATGTTAACAACCGGTTCTAGCGAATAGGTGCGAACTGATAGAATCCCACCCCTGGTTATAAGTTCAGATCTCTAATTCTACTCTCCCTGTTCAATTCAAGAATCTGTCAAGCCAGTCTCAGAATGCCATCTCCTCCCTGTTGGTTGGCGTTTTCCTACCTAGATTCAGGACCTGACATTATTAGTTACCATTTGGATTTGGCCAAATGTTCAAATCTGTTGAAGTCATTTTGATTTTGACTTTTTTTTGCTGCTTACACAATATGCCTAAATTTCCATTTTTCACTTTGATGACAATTCCTTCCATCTAGCAGGTAATTTTTAAAGATAATCCATGGACATTCTACACCAAGTGCATAGTGACATTGTGGTGCAAACGCCATACTTCTATCCTTGCATCCAACACATTTTGCATTTGGCCTCGCTACTCTTCCAACCAAGGGAGATGCGATGGCTCAGTGGTTAAGATGCTGGGTTTGTCACTGGAAAGCTGGAAGCCTGGGTCTAAGACCCAAGTGCCAGAAGACAGGTGAGTACCTGTCCTTGGCCCAGCTCCTCCCAAGGTAATAGTTTGAAAGTGTGTAAATGCAAGTAGATAAATAGATACCACTTTGGGAAGAGGTGACAGTGTTCCATGTTTCATCATATGCTCCGCACTGCAGCACATCATGTTGGCCACATGACTGATGAAATATCTTCAGATAGCGCTGGTTCAATAGCCTAGAAACCGAGATGAACACTGCCCCTAAAATTGTCTAAGGCTAGCAGAGTAAAACTTGCAGGGACTCCTTTTATTCCCCCAATGGAGAGTTTATACAGAGCTCCCACTATTCTGAAACTACTGCAAATCACAATTTATTTCTTCTAAAGACAACATTGTGACCAGGCATGCACATACATTTTCTCACAACAATTCTCACCACAAACCTGTTAAGATAAATCAATTCTATTAGCCCCAATGCAGAAGCAAGGAAGGCATAAGCCAGGAATTTATCTAAGGCACTGAGGGAATTCACAGCAAATGGTTGGATATGAATTCAAAAAGTTCCACTTGGAAATTGAGTTATAAATACTTTGATATATTATTTGTGTGACTCATTAGCTAGTCTCTCCAATAACTGGCCCAAAAGGCAATTAATACATATTCGTCTTTGGTTGGTGAACAAAATTGAGGATCAAGAACCAAATTAAATTAAAAGATGAGGAAGGAGACCATCGAGCAAGGAATAACATTAAAGGAGGATATAGCTGATTGACCTTCCTTCTACTACTTAGAGGACCCTGACTAGTTTGAGAGTTGGAATACCTAAAAATAAAAGTAATATACTCAAATAGAGGTTCTTAGTGGATAATAGCACTCTACTGTATGTGAATTTGGAGAGACATGGAGCCCGGCCCATCTGCTGGTATGTCAGCTACTTCCAGAAACATCAGGGGTGGGATTCTACCGGTTTGGCCTGGTTCAGATGAATTGATATATCCAAGAATCAGCTGTGAGCAAACCAGTTCGCTCTGACAATCAGCTGTTGGTCCACCCACCCACCCTGGCTCTAGTCTGTACTTTATATCCTGATTTTCAAGCTCAGCTGATTTCCTATGGCACAGCGGATTGCCGCACATCAGCTGTTTAATACAGAGATTGCTGGAGAAGGTCAGTAGCAAATACCCTGCGTATGTGCAAAGCACACACATGCTCACCAAACCAGTTATTAAACTGGTTGAATCACTTCCCTAAGAAACATGTATTGATAATGATTTATTTTGAGCCAGCAACAAAGCCAAGAAGGTGGCTTCATTATCACAGTGAAAAGTTTGATTTAGACATAAAAGAAGAAGAAAACTCTTAGGCTAGATTTCAAGTGAGGATTGAAATAGAATGATTCAGGAAGCATTCTTTCATTGTGCTACTCTTATTTTGTAAGAGTTCTTCTTACCTTTGACATGACTTCTCCCGTCCTCTAGTAGTGGTACTACTATAGTGTTGTTGACATTCCCTGGTGATCTCACCGCAGTGTAGACCACCGGTACCGACTGCACCACCACAGGAATCCGGTGGACGTGACTCATTTTGTTGGTCTGTAGGTTCATGGGGCTTGAAGGTGGAACCGGGTGGATTATGTGCAAAAATTGTTGCCCTCCAACACCAGAGGCAGATGCCACAAGAGGACCTGGAGTTAATACCGATGGGGCCGATGTTGCCGATGCCACCGAGGTTATGACCGTTGGGGACGAAGCTGGTCGACTAGAAGACGTTGAAGTTGAAGAGGGGGACAACGCAGAGGCTGTGATTGATACTGGTGAAGATGAGGTGGCAAGAGGGGAGGATCGAGCTTTGTTGATGGACAAGTCCACCGGCTCTATCTGTGTCTGGAAATGATCTGTGCACAAAGCCTCTTCTTCTGGCTCTGTCTTCATGGTGTTCAGCAAGAGGGGCACGGCTTCCATATCTGGATAGTTATGAACGTTGGGAGACTATGGAGAGAAAAGAAGGAAAACAGGTCAAAACAGCTCTTTATTCAGTAGGTCAGTACAACTAGAGGTGGTATTCAGCAGATTCTGACCAGTTCTGGAGAACCGATAGCGGAAATTTTGAGTAGTTTGGGGAATTGACAAATACCACCTCTGACTGGCCCCGCCCCCATCTATTCTCTGCCTCCCGAGTCCCAGCTGATCAGCTGGGTCTTCTTTTGTTGCCCTGCACAGGAGAACAGAGCTGGAAAGCAGGTTAGTGGGGTGGGGAGGGAATGGGATTTTGTAGTAATCTTTCCCCAGGAGTAGGGAGGGAATGGGGATTTTACAGTATCCTTCCCTGCCATGCCCACCAAGCCACTCCCACAGAACTGGTGAGAACCAATGGAACAGCTTGCCCTTGGAAGTTGTGGGAGCGCCATCACTTGAGACCTTCAAGAAGAAGAGATTGGTAGTAAAATCCTTTGAATCCCACCACTGAGTACAGCCCAGCAACTTGCCTGTCTGACAGCTCTCCCTTTTATAGGGAGCTGTCAAATGGCTCAACCAATGAGATTCAACTATTTTCCCGCCAGAATGGCAGACCTGAGTGAAGCCTACATTCCTTGGCTTCACTCCCTTATTAGTGTATTCAATACCCACTGAACAACC
Organism: Bungarus multicinctus; assembly: GCA_023653725.1. Classification (NCBI taxonomy): domain Eukaryota; kingdom Metazoa; phylum Chordata; class Lepidosauria; order Squamata; family Elapidae; genus Bungarus; species Bungarus multicinctus. The sequence goes on along the minus strand of CM042851.1, from coordinate 43,195,545 downwards.
CCTCAGAGATATCGGAACATATGGTCACACTGCCACATCTTATATGGTTTTGCCAATTGGAGATGTGAGCCGTTAGTGCTCAACTTTGCTTCTTCTCTGTTTCAACAGAAGCTCAGTATACAAACAACTAGAAGTCTTAAGCCATGGCTACAGGTAGTCCTCAGCTTATGACTGCAAAACTGAACCCAAAACTTCTGTTGCTAAGCAAGGCAGAGAAGTAAATGTTGCCCCATTTTATGACCTGTTTTGCCACAACTGTTAAGTGAGTCACTGCACTCTGTCTCCGAACTGGTAGTAACACTGGTTGAATCCCACCACTGGGATGCTGCAACAATTGTAAGTGTGGGAAACAGTTGTAAGTCTCTTTTTTCATAGGCCTTGTAATTTAGAATGATCACTAAATGAACTGTTGTAAGTCATGGAATACCTGTAGTTTATTTTTCAATAAATTTCTTTGCACAGAGAAGTCTCAATTGGTCTGAAATTATTGCGGTTGTACCAACTACTTTTAAAGCCATGTTATACTTGTTATTCCCCTGTAGGTTTACAGGCCAGGCCTTGTTATCCAGATCACGAAAATTCTCTGCAGCTCCATTGAATATTAGAGTCATTTTACTTTCACCCTGATCTGACCAGCATATTGGGATGAAATCGCTTTGTCCTATTCAGGGGGAGGTCAATTCCTTATTCAATATATTATAGCTGTTAAGCGTCAATTTAAGGCAAATGTTTTGAAAGTTGGAAAGAAAGGAATCTGGGACCGGATTTTCATTGGAGAAAAATGCAACGGTGGTGGCAGTCACATACCACGTAAATAGTTTGGTCTTGTCCTCTGCACAACCTAAAACTTACCTCAAAAAATTCAGTAAAAATGACAGATAGAGATGGAAGGAGATGGGACGGGCCCTTTAGCTTTTATGTCAGGAATGTAGCAAATTTCATTGCCTAAGCCCAAAAGTGCTTTTCCAAAAGGTAACTAGATTTTCTTGAGGGAAGTTGCTTCTTGGATGAGAAGTGAAACATTTTCAAAGAAAAAAACAAAACAAAAAGACTAGTCGTTGTTTGTAAAAGCACCTTGGGGACAATCATGACCTGGATGATTGAGAATTTCCATAGATGTTCATTGCCTAAGATGCAATGAAGGGGGTTGCTCCAACCCCCAAAATGCACAGGAAGACAGTAGAGGTGGACCGCAGCTTTGGAAGGGAGCTGAAGGTATAGGATGATAACGAAATCCATGCGTGTGGATTGTACTTTTTATGGAAGTGTGTATTCGCGTGTGCGCGCGCACACTCACATACACACATATACTGTATATATACAGACTCAGTTTATGATGTCACACCTCCTGATTTAGAAACACTGGCAAAGTATGGTTCTAGATCCCAATGGAGGGCTGGAAATCACAGTTTGTAACAACTCAAAAAAAAAAAAAAAACAAGAGGGGAAAATCCATATCCCGCATCCCACATTCTGACATGGAGCTCAGGACCTTCCTTCAATCTCAGCTTCCCAGCTGCCCACCAAAAAAATCTGGAAACCAAATCCAATCAACAAATTCCAGATATATTATGTCTTATTTAAAGCAGGGGTGTCAAACTCGATTTCACTGAGGGCCACATCAGAGTTCTGTTTGAGTGGGGTGGGCATAGCTGGGCTGGACTTGGCCAGCTCAAAGTCACTCATATTGGGGGAGCCTGTGGAAGCCCAGAGCTCCGTTTTTGGGTGCAACAGCCTCCTGCAGCCCTTTGCCGGTGAAAACGGAACTCGGAAGGGCTACATGCAGCAGCCCTCCCAAGCTCCATTTTCACTGGCAGAGGCACTGCGAGCTGGTCCTTTGCTGTTTCCAGGGCAGCCTTGAGGACTAGATTTAAGCTCCCCGTGGGCCAGATGCAGTCCACGGGCTTTGAGTTTGACACCCCTGGGGTAAAGCAAGGAAGGTATGTACAATAAGAAAATCAAATGCTTCATCAGGACACTTCCTCTTTCACTAAGAAATCCAGAGGAGAAAAATAGTAATAAAGAATGATGTTACCTATTTCTTTGCTCCCTGAGTGGAGCAAATTGTCAGGAGAAGAAAACTGCAGGTTTCATAAATTATCATTATTGGGTCAAAAATGAAGATGAGCACATCAGCTGTATCTGCAACTAGACAGATTTAAGCCTAGCTCCCCAGAGACCGAGCTGCAGTTACTTTTCATGTTGACATATGCTTCTGATGTCCAAATTACTTTGCAGTGCAAATTAGTACTGTCAAACCTGGATATATTACAAATTAAAGGGGAGAAATTTATACTTCCTTTTTGCCTACATCGAAAATAATATCTTAACTTTGAGTATACACATAATTGCGTATTACAGAGTTGAAATTTTAATGGGATAAAGCCGAAAACTGTGAAATGCTGGCTGTTTGACCAAAATGATTTAGTGTCTCATGAATGGGCTTCAATAAATCAAGCTCCTTATAACCCAATGCGATACAATATGATTACTTTCAAAGGAAAGCAGAGATGGAAGGCGGTAGCTTGCATTTGGCACGATGACATGACAGTCTAAGGGCCTCCTGGCATACCTTTTTCAGAGAAGGTGATTTATTTTATTTTATTTATTTAGTTCAGTTTGTCAAGCATGTATGAGAAAACAAGTATAAGTATGAACATAACATATAAACATGTATAAGTATACATAAGTATACCCATAATAATTGAGTACGAATAAATGAGAACAGTAGGACAGGGATGGTAGGCATGCTGGTGCGCTTAAGCACGCCCCCTTACAGACCTCTGAGGAATGGAGTGAGGTCCACGGTAGACAGTTGAAGGTTAAAGTTTTGGGGGTTTGAGGATGTAACAAGAGAGTCAGGTAGTGAGTTCCGGGAATTAACCACTTTGTTGCTGAAGTCGTATTTTCTGCAATCGAGTTTGGAGCGGATTACTTTGAGTTTTGTATCTTGCCTGGGATCTAGCCCATCATGAGAAAAACATATAGCAGATAGCATTTAGCAATAGCATTTAGACATATACCACTTTACAGTGCTTTACAGCCGTCTCTAAGCTAATCAAGGCTGCTTCTCTCCTTGATAAGTTTCCATCCATTGTTTCTTGTCTAATTTCAGAATGAGGTACATCGCGCGCGCGCGAGAGAGAGAGGATATATATATATATATATATATATATATATATAATATATATATATATATCTGGTTTCCAAATCCTGCTCCCAAATGTAGGTAGTTGGCATCAGTCTTGCTCTGTTGTCTGTTTAGTTTATCTGCTTGATTTTTATCTTACACAGCAAAAAGGTCAGCTTTTCATTAGTGGTTTTCACAAATTCAAAGCATCCTGAAATCAAAATGCCAATTAAGTTCAATTGCAATGGAAAATAGACAATTTCATGATCATAAGAAGAGGTTCCAGGCTTTCAGAATGTTACAAATGCAATATATTCCAATTAAAAGAATTGGGTGGATTTGAAATAACCATTTCAAATTCAAAATAGCAATAGCAATATATACCATTTCAAACTGCTTTCCAGCCCTCTCTAAGCGGTCTACGAAGTCAGCATATTGCCCTCAATAATCTGGGTCCTCATTTTACCCCCCTCAGAAGGATGGAAGGATGGTGAGATTCAGCCTTGAGCCAGGTGAGATTTGAACTGCCAAATTGCAGGCAGCCGGCAGCCGGCAGAAGTAGTCTGCAGTACTGCATTCTAACCACTGCACCACTATGGCTCTTAAAGATACTTTTTTGCCTGGCTTAAATTGAGCTGATGTATCTAGTCTGCCAAGCCCTCCCAATCTGGCACGCCAATGTTGCAGTGATACGAGCGGTGTCTGCTCAGTCCTCAGCTGCAGCCCAGACAGTGGAGCCCGCTCACAGCAGGAGCAACTAGGACTTTCAGAAATTCCTATACCAGCATCCAAAAGCCATATGTCTCTACGCTAAATCTTAAATCAGCCATCCGATAAAGAAAGCCTTCAATGTGACTTGTATGATTTATTAGCTAATTATAAATTGGATTTGCCTCCTCGGCACATGCTACTTGTACATAGCTGTAGAGGACTAAGCCAAGGATTGTCTAATCTGCTATTGTCTGTTAAATTAGCACATTTTAAATATATATATATATATATATATATATATATATATATATATATATATATATATATATATATATATATATAAGAATGCCGGTTTGCTGATGCTTCTTGGTACATTTGGAAAATTATTATTATTTGTTCTTGGGTCATTGCCATCTGAATTGCTGTTGCTAATGACCCTGGCTTTGATGATTGGCCTCTATAAATGTTATCCTGCCAAGTGCCGTCCGTGGTCTCATCCTTCTGTGAGCTTAAAGGCCAAGAAGAAATGTCCAAGGAGAGCCTGAAGAATTGGATAAGAAGGGGGATCATCCAAGCATCCCAGAAAGATGATGCAGGGAGAAGACAGGACATCAAGAAGATACAATTTTCTATCACGAGAAAGCAGGTCATTATACAGTTTCAACCCCACCACCAAGAAGCTTGGTTTTGCAAACAGGTCCTTAAGTGGCTGGCAATTAAACTCAAAGTGACACTTTAATACGGTTTCATTCTCTAAGAAAGGAAGTTGCCATTTAAATCCCTTCAGATTGTAGTTTTATCAACTAATGTTTCAGTGGATTAATTGACAGGATAATTTAAGCCATCAAGGCAGCTTTACATTAGAGAAGTGAAAGACAATGGCAACTTAATTTATTGAAGCTATTGTTGTGCTGTGTTTTTATAACACAGATATTTTTTCTACAATAAATAAGTGATGGATTCTCTTTGTACTGAAATAATACATTTATCGGACTCTGGAGTCAATGCCTTAACAAACAAAAAAAGTTAGTATTATAAGGGTTTGGTAAGATGCAAATGTATATAAATTGTTACCCTTCTTGAAACTTGTATCTACATATAGTGTTTTTCATTAATTGGTTCCAGGAAACGTGACTGGATGAATACCAAACATTTTCCCCCCCGAAAGGAATAATGTAGATAAACGAGGCAACCAACACCCACAAATTCTAACTTGCATGTCGAATATAAAACAAATGACAAGTATTAGGACAAAATTTTTATTTCAAAGTGCATTGAGTACCAAATTCAATGAGATTCAAAGCAGTCGAGTACCGATGAACCAGTATATGTTGCCAATTCAGCTTTAAATCATGGAGTTCCTTACACAATGCAAAAAGATGCATTGACTTAAATTAACTTTAATTGATTAACTATCTATTCATAGCAAATTAATGAACAATTTTTGTTCCAGTTGTAGAGCAATCTCAAAGCTGTTACATAAAAATTCATCCCATACTCAGTTCTGACTTTCAAGAACCATAAATCTTACCCTGAAATACATAGAATCATAATCTATACAACATTGTCAATCGGACATGTATTGATGAAACACTCAAAGTGTAACTATCTATTCAGTTCATTCCCATGACACAGAATGACAGTCACAGAGAGATATATTTGTCACTGCAATCAAGAAAGCACCCCATGTGCTCTCCCTCTTCCTCTTGTCTTTCAGAGACATGGAATAGAACTTCTGAAGGATGTCAGGCCTCTTGAACAGCTTCTACATCAATGTAACAACAGTCCTGTCATCAGAAGCCATCTTGAAATTCATGTGAATTTCAGAAGACTCCTGGGCTGAAAGATTATGAGTGATGCTAGATTTATATTTTAATAGAAATTGTTCCTGGGTGAACCTCACCAACGAAATTACTAACTGTGATCAAGGAATAAGAAGGGCTAACCAGATGGTTTCTGGGAAGTGTCATCATTAATCTCAAAGACAGGTGTTTGATTATTCTTCCAACAAGCATCCACCATTCTAATCTTGACATCCCAGGAATGGTACCTCCATGGGGTACAGATTTCTGGCTACACTTCATTTTTCATCTGACAAATTAAGTAAAGATCCAGCCTCCAGCATGCAATATCTTTACTTCTTGAGATAAACCCACTGAGAGAAGAAAAACAACTGGACACAACTTTTTTGAAATGCTACAAAATGTTTACATGTACTCCTCGACTTACAACAGTTTACTTGGTGAACATTCAAAGTCACAACAGCACTGTAAAAGTGAGTTATGACCGTCTTTCACATTTACGACCATTGCAGCATTCCCACAGTCACGTGATCAAAATTCAGATGCTTGGCAACTGGCTCATATTTATGACGTTTGCAGTCTCCCAGGGTCATATGATCCCCTTTTGCAACCTTCTGGCAAGCAAAGTCAATGGGGAAACCAGATTCACATAAGAACCGTCTTACCAAGTTGACTATTGTAGTGATTCAGTGACCAACTGTGGCAAGAAAGATGTAAAATGGGGGCAAAACATACTTAACATCTTTCTCACGTAGCAAACGAAATTTTGGGCTCAATCGTGGTCCTAAGACAAAGACAAAAGTACCCATATAGAATGGGTGAAACCAGGTTTAATAGCAGTAACTGTGAGAGGGATCTTGGAGTCTTAGTGGACAACCAGCTAAATATGAGCCAGCAGTGTGCAGCAGCAGCCAAAAAAGCTAATGCAACCCTAAGTTACATTAACAGAGGGATACAATTGAGATCAAGGGAAGTACTAATACCACTCAATAAAGCCTTAGTAAGACCACACCTAGAGTACTGCATCCAGTTTTGGTCACCACATTATAAAAAAGATGTTGAGACTCTAGAAAAAGTACAGAGAAGAGCAACCAGGATAATTAGGGGACTGGAAACTAAAACATATGAAGAACAGTTGCAGGAACTGGGCTTGGCTAGTCTAGTGAAGAGAAGGACCAGGGGAGACATGATAGCAGTCTTCCAATATTTAAGGGGCTGCCACAGAGAGGAAGGGCTCAAGCTGTTTTCTAAAGCACCAGAAGGCCAGACAAGGAATAATGGATGGAAACTGAACAAGGAGAGATTTAACTTGGAAATAAGGAGAAACTTTCTGACAGTGAGAACAATCAACCCATGAACAGCTTGCCCTCGGAAGTTGTGGGAGTGTCATCACTTGAAACTTTCAAGAAGAGATTGGATTCCCAGCTGTCAGAAATGGTGTAGGGTCTCCTGCTTGGGCAGGGGGTTGGACTAGAAGACCTATAAGGTCCCTTCCTACTCTGATTACCTATTATCTGACTGCTTGTATATGCATCTCAATTAATAATATATCTTTGCACTATTCAAAATGTGAGCATCTTGCACCTTGGAAATAAAATGTACTTGTTTTGTGGGTTCAGTCAGCTATTCATACATCTGGGCCTGAAGATCAACAAAGGTCAGCCAGATGTTTCTATATAGAGACAGACACTGCATTTGTCCCTGGTCCCCTCCACATGCGTATGTCCACATGGCTAACAGAAAGAAAAATCATCCTTGAGAGATTTGGCTATTGCTAAGCCTATTTGAGAATTTAGGGGATATGAAGAATTCCCAAGTAGGCTTAGCAAAAGCCGCTAATTTTCTCTATTGCAGAAGAAACTCTAAAACTGGACCAAATAGTATATTCTGTTCTGATTCTTAATGGGCTGCCATTTTCTGTGTTAAATAAGACTATTTGAAGTGCTGGGCAGCCATCAGGGAATTATGAGAAAATTCTGGAAGACTTTCCCAAATCCTCAGCATCACACATGTCTCGTGTAGGAGTTTCTCTGAGAGTCAAGTTCTCAGGGTAGAGATCAGTGGTGAGATTCAAAAATTTTTAATACTAGTTTTGTTGCTGTGGATTGGTGGGCATGGAGTGGCTTAGTGGGCATGGAAGGGGAAGGTTACTGCAAAATCGCCCTCCCCTCCCCACCTCACTAACCTGCTTTCCAGCTCCATTCTCCTGTGCAGGGCAACAAAAGAAGATCCAGCTCATCAGCTGGGACTCAGGAGTCAGAGAATAGATAGGGGTAGTCAGAAGTGGTCTTTGCTGGTTCTCCGAATTATTCAAAATTTCCACTACTGGTTCTCCAGAATTGGTCAGAACCTACTGAATACCACCTCTGGTAGAGATGTCAGTTATGTCAACACCCAACAACCAATCAACTGCAAAGCTATGAAGCAAGAAGTAGTGAAATGGGCAAAAGGTAGACAGAGTGGGTAGCAGCAATAGGTTTATGTTATGGCTATGGATAATTTTAATTTAATTTATATAAGCCATCGTGATTCTGTTGGATTTAGCAACAGAGAAAGTCAAATCAATAAGTCAGGGGTGTCAAACTCAAGGCCTGTGGGCCAAATCCAGCCCACGGGGTGCTTAGATGTGGCCCACAGGGACATCCTGGAAACAGCAATAGACTGGCATGTGATCCCTCTACCAGTGAAAATGGAGCTAGCGAAACAAATTAAAAGCAAAACAAAACCAAAGGAGAAATGTTCCCCTTTTTGCATTTGAGCATCCAAGAAGGAACAGGAAAGGAAAAGGGGAAAGAGGAAAGTCAAAGAAAAAGAAGGAAAGATGGGAAGAGAGGCAAGGAAGGAAAAAGAAGGAAAGAGAGGAAGGAAGAAGAAAGGAGAAAGAAGAGGAAGGAAAAAGAAGAAAAGGAAGGAAGGAATATTATAATGAGAGGGAAGGAGGGTCTGAGGGAAATCCTGCCTTAGCACAGGTACCCCTGACATGAGTGATGTCAAGTTGGCCATGCCCACCCTGGCCATACCCATCCTGTCCCTCCCTCCCCCAAGGTCAAACACAACCCTGATGCAGCCTTCAATCGACCCTGGTACAAGTAGAAGAGGGAGAATGGTGCCTTCCCACTAAAGGAGAAGCCATCAAAGTCTTCACGAGTCTTCAGTCTGTTCCGAAGTATCTTCTTGGTAATGATATGCTGAGAATGGAGAGACTTCTGGTTGAAGTTCAAGCCATGAATGGATTTGTGGGACTGAATTTTTCTGCCCATTCCTGATGTCAACTCATAAAATATTTCTCTGGTCTTTTAAGAGTTGCCAGCAGAAAGGGGAGGGGAGGAGGAAATAGTGCATTCCTTAAATGCTTTCATAGATAATTTCTAAGTGACCAAAGTTTCTGACTAGTTGCAAAATTATAACTGGAGAGCATGATTGATGATTCTTGGCTATGGATGTGTCCCATTGGAGAATATGAATTATGATACACCCACGGTATAGGGGAAGACCAGGGTCAAGGGTAAAATGAATGATGTGTCTCAGAGTTGGCTACACCCAGGTAGTACTGGCATGTTCACTTCTAATAAATCTTCTTTAAGCTCTGAAAGATCTGGCTAGAGGCTCATGATTTAAATGGGGGTCAATACTGGAGCCCTGACACCTGGTCTGTTAGCATGACGTATGATCATCAGTTCCCCAAATGTACGGCGCAGCCCACAACCGTCCAAAGTTTCCTTACTCCTTGATACTTATTTATTTATGTATGTATTTATTTATTTGTTTGTTTGTTTGTCAAACATGTACAAGATAACAAGTACAGATATAAATATAAACATGAACAAAGGAAGTAAATATAGGTAAATGGGGACAGTAGGACAGGGACGGTAGGCAAGTTCTAACTTGCATGTCGAATATAAAACAAGTTCTAACTTGCATGTTGAATATAAAACAAATGACAAGTATTAGGACAAAATTTTCATTTCAGAATGCATTGAGTACCAAATTCAATGAGATTCAAAGCAGTCCAGTACTGATGAACCAGTGTATGTTGCCAATTCAGCTTTAAATCCTGGAATTCCTTACACAATGCAAAAAGATGCATTGACTTAAATGAACTTTAATTGATTAACTATCTATTCATAGCAACTTAATGAACAATTTTTGTTCCAGTTGTAGAGAAATCTCAAAGCTGTTATATAAAAATTCATCCCATACTCAGTTCTGACTTTCAAGAACCATAAATCTTACCCTGAAATACCTAGAATCATAATCCATACAACATTATCGATTGGACATGTATTGATGAAACACTCAAAGTGTAACTATCAATTCAGTTCATTCCCATGACACAGAATGACAGTCACAGAGAGAGATATTTGTCACTGCAATCAAGAAAGCACCCCATGGTGTGCTTATGCACATCCCCTTTAAGGACCTCTTAGGAATGGGGTGAGGTCCATGGTAGACAGTTTGAGGTTGAAGCTGTGAGGAGTTGAGGCTCTAACAATGGAGTCTGGTAGATATTGCCACTCAGATTTAGTTCGAGTCTTAGCTGACTTTCAGATTTTTAGTGGGAGAAGTTCAAATGAACATTTTTCCAGGAAATCACAATGGGATCACAACCTTCAGGTGTTGAGCATGAACACAGCATCCATTTCAGTGGGTCTACCATGTAACCACAGTAAAAGGCACTGAGCCTCAGATATTAGTTCTGTTTTCATGGAAGACCTGGTGAAATACCAGATAGAATGAAACGTAATGAAAAGCTCATACAAGAGCCATGAAATGTAATAGATTTGTGGTTAGAAAAGTATGCATTTAGACAACCCCCAGAGCATCTCTCAGGAAATATGTTAATAAATTCAGCAATTTTTTTTTTTCACTTAAGACCATTTTGGTTTTGGAAACTTAGTCAAGCAATAAACATTTATGCAGAAGATACGCAGCTTTGCTCTTGGCCAGCTCTAACAGCATAGCAGCAACTTTGCAGGATGATTCATTTCTTTTTATCCCTACCAAAAGGGATGGACACATTTACACTGCAGAAGAAGAAAAAGCACTCTTTTTTTCCCAGATAAATTGGGTGTCCATGCAACCTTGCTTTCCAGATCAGGGGGAGGCTGCCTCGTAAATGGTTACACAAACAGCACGGAAATGCTTTCACAATTCCTCTGCCTACACATTAATGCTTGTTAAACATGCTGCTTTTCCAGATAATGAAACAAGCAGAATGGCAAGAGGACCTGACATGATTCAACCAAATTATGCCAGCAATCCTGACTCAAGGATCTTTCAGTATATCTTTTAGCATATTGATTTATTTGGCTGATTTATTAACTGTATTTGTAGCTTTTCTTTTCCTGAGAGACTTTCTTCATTTTATTCTGTAGGTTGTTGCTGAGACTGAAGGTCGTTCAGTGAGTGCTGCAGCTTCGCAAGGGTATGTCCTACACCTTAACCACAACATGATCCCCACTCTGAGTATGTTTATGAGCAGGAAACATTTGCATATGCCTCTGACAAATAAGGACTCTACAACCATGAACCGTAGTGGGGCTGTGGTTAGAACGCAGTATTGCAGGCTAATTCTGCTGACTGCAGTTTGGCAGTTCAAGTCTCACCGGCTGAAGGTTGATTCATCCTTCCATCTGTGGTCGGTAAAATGAGGATGCAGATAGCTGGGGGCAATAGGTTGACTCTATCAACTGCTTAGAGAGGGCTGTAAAGCACTGTGAAGCAGTATATACTGTACGTCTAAGTGCTAAGAGCTACTTTGTTATAATGACTCAGGCCAATGGTGAGTTAAGCATCTGGAGGTGCTTAAATCAACCTCAAATCACCAACAATCAACCTAAGCAAAGAGGGTCTGATTCATATAGATGGCCACCATTGGCTCACATAAAATCCACTAAACTGTTTAATTAAATTTGAAAAAGAGCTTTGGTCCCTGCATTGAAACATTGTCGACTGCCTTGTTTCCCTGATTTTCAATGAACCTCAGGTGTTATTTTGTGAACAAATATGGTTGCCCTGTAAAAGAGTAATCTGGGAGCCTTGGAGGTGAAGTGGAAAACTTGAGTGGTTTGCTTAGAGTTCTTCAGTGACAGTGTGTGTGTGTGTGTGTGTGTGTGAGAGAGAGAGAGAGAGAGAGAGACAGAGAGAGACAGAGAGAGAGACAGAGAGAGAGAGAGAGAGAGGGAGAGAGAGAGAGAGAGAGAGAAAGAAGGCTCAGCAGTTAAAGACACTGAGCTTATCACCTGGAAAGCTGAAAGCCCAATGTTGCATGATGTTTGAAAGCATGCAAATGCGAGTAGATAAATAAGTTCCACTTCGGAGGGAAGATAACAGAATTCCGTGTGCCTTGGCATATAGTCATGTTGACCATCTGACCAAAGAAAAGGCTTCATGCAATGCTGGCTCCCTCAACTAAGAAACGGAGATGAGATCACCCCCTAGAGGCAGACACAACTGGACAGGCGAAATGTTGAGCCTTCACTTTGCAGATATGACCCCTCCCTTCTTCATACCCTTCCAGTGCACTGGACTTATTATTTATTGGTCCTAGATCAAGACATGGAAACTCAGGCCTCATCACAGCAGGAGGTCTACGAAATGGCTACCCAGGATTTTCAAAACCCAATAGTTTTGGTTATTGCTTGCGGTGAATCTCCCAAGGATTAAAGCTCTGTGCCTTTTCCTGTTACAAATCTACTGCTTTAAGCCTATCATTCTGTCCTTCGATGAATCTAGCACAAATGCACCATTTCGTTCTGAGCAGCCTTTAGTGCTGAATGTCTTTGAGTCTTCTTGCCAAGGAATTGGAAGTAGGTGAGCCTCATTATCCTCTCTGGTCAGATGGACTCTTATGTTTATTCCAGAGAGCATAAAAACATTGAATCTGGCTAAAAGGGAGCAGCAGCGTGATGAATAGGAAAAATGGGATTGGACTCCTGTTGTTGTCAACTCTGGGTCTGTAGGTTTAAGAGGAGTTATATTTCACAGAGAAGAATGTTTTTCAGCATTGGCTGGCTTTCTCTTTATATATACAGAATTATTTTGCTGTATTGGGGGGGGAAGTGCATTGTCTAAACACTGGTATTGCTAATTCACAAGGACCCATTCTACAACAGCCAGAGATTATTTATTCTAGAGACGTTCATAGCCATGAACATTTGCTGATTGTATAATGAAGCCAGTTTTGCTTCCAATTCACATCCAACTGAGTCACACATATCTCGGCCACAGCTCCACTGACATTTTAGCTTGATCTTCTACGTCCCCAGCAACCTCAGTGCACTCAGCCTACACACTTTGAGGCAATAAAAGTTCTACTGGTTTGGCAGGTTGTTTGTAGGGACCGATGAGCTCTTCTTGGTCAAGGTCAAAGGTTCCCTCTACATCCTCCACAGATAGGTTCATCTACCAGCAGGGAGTGCAATGCATCTCAGCCAAAAAAAAATATCCCCCTCAATCTGCCCTATGTTCAGATTTTACTCAGGTTCTTTCCACCTCCTCAAAGCAGACTTAGAGAAGCTCTGACAACATCATATTGGCCATGGTATCAGAAGTCTACTCATTGATTTAGATCCCGATGTGATAATTTATTATATCTCCATCAGCTTAATGAGATAAAAGTTCTTTAAAAAATGTCATTATGCAGGTTTTGAGGTGCCAGTCAGATCTATTATCAAAAGGAAAAGAATTCAGCTGTGAAGAAAACAGTATCCTTCTCTGTGAATGTCATATTGGCCATAAGTGTGTGTGTGTGTGTGAGAGAGAGAGTGTATGTGTGTGTGTGTGTGTGTTTGTCTGTGAACAAGTTGGCTTAGTTCAGCACTTCTGGATTTCAGGACTGAAAGATCTAATCTTGATCGAAAGGATGGTTTTGTTGTTGTTGTTAGTTGCAAAGTCATGTCTGACCCATCGAAAACCTATGGACAACGTTTCTCCAGGTCTTCCTTCCCTCTACCATCTTCTGGAGTCCATTTAAACTCACGGCTACTACTTCAGTGACTCCATTCAGCCATCTCTTCTCTGCCATCCCCTTCTTCTTCTTTTGCCCTCCATCTTTTGAATTGTAGTGGCTTTATGTTTATCCATAATCAGTATTCAGGCATGTTCTTCAAACATATGTTTTCTGAATCCAGCCAATATATGAACAGATATTAGCATTAGGCTCTTCTCCAGTGGGTCCTTCTTTCTCATTAGGTGGCCAAAGTTTGAGTTTCATCTTCAGGATCTGGCCTTCTAAAGAACAGTCAGGGTTTATGGATGGTTTATGGAAATGCAATTCCCTTGAATGGGAACTTTTTGCCACATTCAATGGTCAATATGAACAGGTCTATGTAGACAACCATGGAAGCCTTTCCAATATGACCTCATAAATTAAATACTATAAAATTCTCCAAAGCACCTGAAGGCAGGACAAGAGCAATGGATGAAAACTAATCAAGGAGAGATCCAACCTAGAACAAAGGAGAAATGTCCTGACAGTGAGAACAACCAATCAATCAGTGGAACATGTTGCCTTCAGATATTATGGGTACTCCAAAACTGGAGCTTTTAAGAAGAGAATGGATAACCTGGAATGGTATAGGGTCTCCTGCATGAGAGCAGGGGGCTGAACTAGAAGATGTCCAAGATCCTTCCCAACTCTGTATTGCATTAAAAAAAGAAGTAAAACATATTCAAACAATAGTAATGACATTAAAAGGGCAACAAGGATGCAATCCTTGAGCTTAAGAAGCTCATTTAAAATAGTCCCTGCTGGAGAAAACAATTGTTTGAAGTTTATCTTGAAATTAATCTTGGGCAATGTCCCTCTTCTGATATCCTACCTAGATAGCACAGCTCTTCAGATCCAAGTTGCATTAGAGAAGCACTCAGTCAAGCTTACTTCCCCAAGACTGGATGATGGCACTGAAAACATCTCAGCATCCTCAAATATCCTTAGCAGAGCAGTCATCACTTCTTGGTGCACATCCCTTTGGCAAACATATTTCTGTACAGGGGTGGGCTTCAAAAATCCCAGCAATGGATTCTCTTCCTGGTTGCTGGCTGAACATGGCCTACCGGAACTTCTGGGAGGCCCATTTTTCATCCTCCTCAGGTTCCGGAGGCTTTCCTCGAGCCTCCATGCGGCCAAAAATGGCCTCCCCCAGGCTCCAGAGGCCCTCCGGAGGTCAGAAATGGGGCCATTTTTCAGATTTTCAGAACTTCCAGAAGGCCCATTCTTCACCCTTCTCAGGCTCTGGAGGTTTTCCTCAAGCCTCTGGGATGGCGAAAACGGGCTCTAGAGGCCCTCCAGAGGCCAGAAACAGGCCTATTTCCAGACTTCTGGAGCCTGCGGGAAGCCTGTTTTTCCCCTTCCCTGAGCCTCCCTATGGGTCCTGCATTTACCTGCATCCAAAATGGGCTGCATTGAAACGCCTGGGAAAGGCAGGGCAGGGTGAGCGAGGCCAGCCAGGGATGAGATTTGATGGTTTGCCAAACCAGCCATAACATTAACAATGGGTCCTCCCAAACCTGGGCGAACCTGTAGCAGCCCACCCCTGATTCTGTACCAGTAAAGGAGAAAGTTCTAGCTCAGGGTTGAAATGAGGAGTTCTGGATGTTCTCTGAGCTTGGCTGTTTTGTTTCATACGTTTCATTGCCCAAACTAGGTAACATCATTAGTGCTAGTTATTCTGTTATTCTGGTTATCTAGCTTTGATGATGTTACCTAGTTCAGCGTTCCCCAATCTTTTCGGGTTGGTGGCCTGGTGCAGGGGGAGGGGGGGAAAGAGGGGATGGTTTTGTGTGAGGGGCAGGTGCATGCACAGCTTTATTTGTGAGTAGTGGGTGGGTGTGTCTGCCACTCGCATGAGTGGGGCTGCATGTACACATGTCCGCAGTGGCCCATGGCACACAAGTTCGGAACCCCTGATCTAGTTTGGGTAATGAAACATCTGCAGCGTAACAACTAAGCTTAGAGACCACTAACGTATTCTGTGTTTATCTATAGGAAGGGAAACTGATGAAAAAAATTCTTACTCAAATCCATAAAACATAAGAAATGTCTGGACATACAATTAATGTTGGTGCAATATTTAAAACAATCAAAGAAAAAATGTTTATGAAGATGGCAAATTGTAGTTAAAATTATACTTTACACTTATTTTTATTTATTTACAGTGTTGTATATGATTTCAGTGATAGTGTGCTGTATTTACAAAACTAAGTAATTTAGAAAGATATATATTTGACAGGGCTTTTTTCCTAAGCACTCCAAATTCTTTGGTAAGGAAAATTAAAGTTCCATACTCTTTAAATTATTCAAATTAAGCAAATATGCACATTTTAACATGCATAATTTACTCTGATTATGCGAACCGCTAAAGAGGAAGGCCACTATTAAAAATGTCCCAACCGCTCTATTCCAGTCGCAACGGGCTTCTGAAAGTTTAGCAAGAATCATTAAATTATATCAGAAAGCTAGAAAATAGCTTGAAAAACCAAACATAATGAAAAAAATGATATTTTTTTCCAGAATTTAAATTCTTTAGCTAATGACAACCTATTACACTATAGCAGGGGTCGCCAACCATTTGGACCTCAGGGACCACCAAACTCATAATTTTAAGTCCCGCAGACCAGAGACCCTGGGAAAATCCCCAAAAAATCTGCAGGAAAATTCCCCATCCCATTTTCCTACTGATCAATCATTTTTATTTGCGATTGCAGGATACCAGCTCCATTCTCAGGGGGAAAGAGAGAGAGACTTTTGGCTTCATGTAAGGAAAGTAGCAGAAGCAGCAGAAGCCTTTCTTTCTCTCCCCCAAACTCTGCCAGAAATAAGTCTTTATGAGACTTGTCATGCCGGCGTAGCCTCTTGGAGCAGGATGCCTTGCAGGGTCCCAAAGACTCATTTCTAGCGTAGTTTGGGGGAGAGAAAGAAAGACTTTTGCTGCTTTCCTTGCATGCAGCCAAAAGCAGAAGAAAGAAGTGGAAAAAAGTAGCCCGGTGGCCAGGCCAGTCACATGGAATGACTGGGGCAAGTTTTCCCCCTCTACCCTTTCTCCCCTCTCCTCACTACCTTGTATTGTTTGCAATGCAAGCGACACAAGCCTTGTGTTCCCGCGGGCCATGTGGGTGGCACAGTCTTGTGTTCCCATGCAGCCTGGATTAATTGCTTTGTGGGGTGACATTTCTCTGTGGACCACCAAATTTTCTCACAGAAACTCACAGGAACTCACCAGTGGTTCCTGGCCCACTGGTTGGTGACCACTGCACTATAGAAGTGAGGCAGACATTACCAACTTTATTTCAATTTGAATAATATGGAAGACCAACTGCTGTTGTAGCCAGTATACCTCAGAAATCATATGACCTGGGTCCTGAATTAACAAATTTTGGATTCTTGAGATAAGAGCCAGGCAGAAAAACTTGAAAATTATCTTTCTTGTCTACTCCTATGAGGAGTTACTTGTCTACTCCTATGAGGAGTTTCTTGTCTACTCCTATGAGGAGCCTCTGAAGAGATATGAGCAAGCCCTTCACTGTGATGTATAAGAACCCTTGGAGAAGAAAGCCTGAAAACCTGAAGACAATGGAAAGAAAAGGGAAGAGAAAGAAGAAGAAACAGTCAGAAATTAGTGAAAGATGTCAAGAGCTACCAGTTCCTGGGGTCATATGAAGGTTTCAGCTCAGTAGGTGAACAACAGCTGTTAGCTGTATATTCCAAGAAACACTCTCTCTCTCTCCCTCTCTCTCCCCACCCCCTCTCTCTCCCTCCCTCCCTCCTCCAATGTGCATGAGATCAATCTAAGCATTTATAATTTTATGCAACTTGTCTGAGAGCGCTAGAAGGTTTTCTAGCAAAGTGTTATCAATTTGCTCTCAATGAAAGACCAGTCCTGGCCCAGGTCCAGTCAAATCTCTGAACCCTTCCTGACTCCAACAACACCAAGGTGCCAGGACATATCTTGGCAATGTGTGTTTCCCTTTTCAGCCCTTTCTGCCTGCAGGTATGTAAAACAGACTTCAAACCAGCCCAACATTTGCTCTGCTGTCAT
This sequence comes from Bungarus multicinctus, assembly GCA_023653725.1. NCBI lineage: Eukaryota > Metazoa > Chordata > Lepidosauria > Squamata > Elapidae > Bungarus > Bungarus multicinctus. The sequence continues at coordinate 43,177,864 of CM042851.1, read as the reverse complement.
CTTTGGAAACGTACTGAAGCTTATCAGTGGAATGTATGCTGTTGCTAGATGAGAAATTGCCGCAACATTGCTGTTACAGTATTCCTTTGTAAAGCAATCATGTCAGTTTTTAAATTAGAATAAACCTCCATTACAAGCATGATTTTTATTTTTCAATTTCTCCATTGATCAAAGGTATATATTTTTTCTTTCTCTCCCTCAAAAGCCTGATCTCTTGTCTTCCAGGATTTCTTATATAAAATACAGCATTATTTCATTTTTCCAAAGATCTTTGAAATGCAGCACCAGTTAACTGAAATAATCAATACCCATTTAAGTTAGTTAAAAAGAGATGGCTACATTTAGTAATTCAGTTTGCCTTGCAGCTGGAAAGAGTAGGCCTTTCAAATTTACTGTATTCCCTCGAAAACTCAAGCAGAAATTCAGAGGTTATAGAAATAAATTTAACAGATCAAACTAGTTTTCTAAAATATGCATTATTGGGAAGCATATAAGGGTATAAACAAACTTGGAATTTTCTGTGGATATTTAAGCATACTTTAAAATGAGTACATATGCAAACATCTGATAAAATTTGGAAACTCAAAGACAAAATACAGCTTCCTTCCAAGTCATCATGATGGAAACAAGCTCAAATCAATTAGTTGTTGATTAACACTGATAGATGTCAAGTTAAATTTGATTGACTTATGTCATATGCGTACTTTGCATGTACTGTATCTCCCAGTGTTAATTTGTATGGAGTTTCCATTACTTTAGTTTATAAAATTCACTCTGCAGAAGCATCAAACCTGAAAGTTTATATTATATAAATGGATAATATATGAACTGGATTTTTTTAAAAAAATGTTTACCTGTTTTGTCCATAAGTATAAGATTAAACCAATATACTTTATGAATCTTGTAAATATTTGGGGCTCACAAGTTCATATAAAAACGTATCTTCTGTTTGCGGTTTTGAAAACAATTGCATCAGTTTTAAAAACCATCTTTGGAAGTTGACTATTAATTTGTTTTAATGAAATTAGATGCCTTCAAACTGACAAAACTGGAAACACGAAGTGAGTGCCCTCAATTCTTAATATATATAAAAAATGAAGTTGTAGCTTTATAAGCTGTAATAATTCAAAATAAACAGCAAAAAGCAAGACAAAGTTTTGGCTTCAGAAAGTTTTAAATAGATCAAAGGATCAGAAAAAAGTTGGAATATTTGACTTTGAATGTTAAGACTTTGAAATTAATTTTAAAGATTAGATATATTTTTGGGGGGAAAAACAATAATTTTCAATATTGGAGACATAACAAGAAAAGCAACTTATAGTGGCATTTAGAGATACTGTTGATGAATGGCAATGGGACTTTGCATCAACAATGTCAGCTATGCTGTGTATTTTTATGAGCACCCTGTTCCCAGAAGAAGCTATTCCACCCGAACATGCTGTTACAGAAAAAGATTTCCAACAAAACTCATCTGACATGATTATGGAGAACGATGTGAACAACAATTTATCACTGGATATAGCATTAGCAATAGCACTTAGACTTATATAACACTTTATAGTGCTTTACAGCACTCCCTAAGTGGCTTACAGAGTCAGCATATTGTCCCCAGTAATCTGGGTCCTCATTTTACTCATCTTGGAAGGATGAAAGGATGAGTCAACCTTGAGCTGATGAGGCTCAAACTCCAGGCTGTGGGCAGAGTTTGCCTGCAAAACTACATTCTAACTACTGCACCACCAGGGCAGATATACAAAATTAGATATACAAAACATATACAGATAATTCCCCTTTTTACAACTCGGTAATCCTTTAATTCAGGGCAGAATCAGGGTGAGTGGATGGAGCATTTACTGGCCAGATTCCCTTCCTGATGCCATGTGGAGTTCACAGCATATATTTTTTCTTTGCACCCTAGGAGAGAAACATCTGTCATGACCTAGAATTGAATTCTCAACATTTAGAGTGGAAGATGAGCGCTAGGCCATCGTGCTGCTCATACAAAAGATCTGCAAATGAGGATCTAAAAATTGAGAACAAAATAAAAATGCCTGGTCCACAGAATAATTGGAATTTCTTTCTTTCTGCTGGACTTACAAAAAAGACTTGTTTAAGGTTTGAAGAAATTCAAGAAAAGGAATAATCATCATTTGAAGGGAATAAAGAGCAAGATTGCTTTATGTAAAAAGAGGGAAAGTAAAATTAGCTTATTTGATCAGGGTTAAAATGGATATATTGTTGTTTGGGTGTGTCTTTCTGAATGTACTGACATCTGCACTGGAAAAGACAATTATTGGTTTTACTTAAAATTAAGTTTTATATTTATTAATGAATGTGGTTATGGCTTTTTCAGACTTTTTGCCAACACCTGGATTAAAAAATATGTTTATTGATTTTCCCTATAGTTAAGAGTTGAGTTATAGGAAGAATAGTTTTATATCTGTTAACTAATAGGAGGTGAAGAGGTGATGAAATTATTTATTTTATGGAGAGTAGGAAATTGCTTTCTGGGATGTTTCTTCTTCTTCTACTTCTTTCTTTCTTTCTTTCTTTCTTTCTTTCTTTCTTTCTTTCTTTCTTTCTTTCTTTCTTTCTTTCTTTCTTTCTTTCTTTCTTTCTTTCTTCCTTCCTTCCTTCCTTCCTTCCTTCCTTCTTTTCTTTCTCTGTCTCTCTGTCTCTCTCTCGCGCTTTCTTGCACCATTTATTTTATTTTCCTTTTTTAGTCCATATTATCTTTTATTATTGTAGTTAAAAACAATCTTTCCATGTTTTGCTCTTGAAATAGAGTAGAACAGCAGTCCTAAATTGTGGGGTGGGATGATGTCTTAGATTTATCACCTGAGCCAAGGCTGAAGCTGGGGGCAGTGTTTTCCTCCACAGGTGAAAATACCTGTTTTGGTCTTAAACTTGATTGGCTTGCTAAATTGCAAAGGAACTTTCTGAAGCTTGCTACCCTCTGGGGTAGATGGGGGTTCTCCCTCTTTCACAGAGTTGCTGAGCAGGATTTGATCTAATGGATGTTAAATCTACCCTGCCATGCTTTAAGAAACTGCTCCAGAGAGCTTCACTCTTGGAAGCATTAGTAGTAGTAGATTTTGGGCAATGAAGATCTACTTGGGGACTCAATTCCAGGTGCCCACTTAGTTATACAAAGCCTGAACTGGCTTAAACCATAATTATCTTCATAGCTGCCTCTTCCTGCACACGATGCCCCATCGCCAAGCCCTCAGTGGAAAACCTTTCGGAAGTTTAGCCATGAATAATCCAACACCGAAAACAAAGGCTCCTTTTTCTGCAGCAAGGCCTCGGTGGTAAAATAGGCCTCCTGCCGTTTCGGACAAAGTTTAAAGACATATTTATTTACCCAGGCCTTTTAATGTTATTGTTTTAGTGTGTGCTTTATATCTCTTATGGTCTTAATGTTGTTTTTATGAATGTTTTTATGGTTTCTTTGTAAGCCTCTCAAAGCCGTTAAGGAGACGGGTGGCATATAAAATTTCTCAACGGATAAATAAATGATGAGCTGGGTAAATGTATTGCTACCTGATCTGCCTCTATGACCTCAACCTTGACTAAAGATATAATGATGGAAGAGCGGGAGGCAGTTCTGGCCTCGCTTGTGCTTCACAAGAAAAACAAAGAGGTGCTCTGCTTCCTTGGGAGAAGGAAACTGGGTTCAGGGTCTGTATTTGTGGCTAGTACACAACACATTCTTTGCACCTGTCCCCAAAACATGGGATGTGGCAGATATTTCACATTCCAAATCCTTCCATTTTGAGCTCAACATTCTCCCCTTTCTGTGCGAAATTGTTGATTCCAACCAGGAGCAGATTGTCTTGAAGACATTAAGCCTGAGGTGTTCAGAGACATTTTGTCCTCAAAAGAAGCAGCTGTACACTCAAATATATGAGACCATTACATTTTGGAATATGTTAGTCAATAAACGGGGACTGAGCAGGAGTGGGATTCAAATTTCTTAACAACCTGTTCTGTGGGTGTGGCCTAATTTGTGGGTGTGGCTTGGTGATCACATGGCTTGTATGTAAATATTGTAAATATTTATGTAAATATTTAATTTTTTATAAAAAAGAACAACTTTTACCCAAAATCAGACAAATCAGGCAGGCAGATTGAATTGCTCATAGAATTACAGATTCATTCAGAGATCTATCTTTCTGCAATCTGCTACCTGAGTCTGCACTGAAAAATAGAAGTTAGGAAGGTTCAGCTCTGCTTTTAGATTAACTAGAAAGCAAGAAATCCAACAATTTCCTGCTTTCTAGCTAATCTAAATCTTCCCGGCACAGCTGATAGTCAGAACAGTTGATGGTCGGGAAAAAAAAGGAAAAATAGCAACTTAGCAGGCAAATTGGATGGCGCATATGCCAGGTGAGGAGTGAGTGGGCAGGGAGGGGCCGGCCAATGGTGTGATTTGCTGGTTCTTCGAACTGCGCAGAATCATAACAACTGGTTCCATAGAACCGGTGTGATCAGATAGAATCCTACCCTTGGCACTGAGGGAGGACATCATGCCAGTGGAATGAGAGATGCCAACATCAGCCTTGACCCAGCTGCTCTGGAAGAGACCTATAAAGTCCAAGTCTGAGAACAGAATAGAGCTGGAAGGGACTTTAGAGGTTTTCTAGTCCAACCCCTTGCTCAAACAGAGAATCCTATACCATTTCAGACAACTGATTGTCCAATCTCTTCTTAAATACCTTCAGTGATTAAGCACCCACAACTTCTGGAGGCAGTAGTCCCACTGATTCATTTTTCTAACAGTTAGGAAATTTCTCCTTAATTCCAGGTTACTTCTCTCCGTGGTTAGTTTCCATCCATTGTTTCTTGTCCTGCCCTCTGGTGCTTTGGAAAATAAGCTGACCCCCTTTTCTTTGTGGCAGCCCCTCACATACTGGAATACTGGTATCATATCACCCCAAGTCCTTCTTTTCTCTAGACTAGTCATACCCAATTCCTGCAACTGTTCTTCGTGTGTTTATGTCATGCCTTTAATCATCTTAGTGCTTTTCCAAAATTTCATCATCTTTTTCGTAATGTAGTGACATTACATTACATGTTTGTCTCTGTTGAGGTGAGCTTGGAGATAGTGTAGAGATAGTGTGTAGTCTCTTCCTGTGGAAATGGCTTCCTCCAGGACCTTTGGTCTACTGACCTGAGACTCCACAACGATCCCTATTCAAGTACAACTGCTCAGCATTTCTTTTTGGATCAGTGGTGACCATCTATGGCAAGAGATTCATATGAAATGAAAGAGGTAGAAATTATGACTTCGCAGTGAGCACTTTCACACCTGGTTCTTGATCTATTAATTGGTCTCTCCTGCCTCTCTTGTCCATATGTGTCTCCTCTACATGTCTGGATATTTTCCTGTTCAAATTTTCTCCTTTGGAGGATGGGCATGGGGGAAAGCTAAGCTTTTCCAGTCACACATTCATTATTTTTACAAAAAAAAAAATGTTTTCTACATTTAGTTTAATACAATATTGATTGAGTAGCACGAATGGAAGAATAACATCCAGTGAAGTTCGAGAAGATTTAATTTCTTCCAGTCTTTCTAGTTCAAACAATTTGGTTCTACAATTAAACAACACTTTAAAAACTTTTTAAAATATGGTAGAATAGAATAGAATAGAATAGAATAGAATGATAGAATAGAATAGAATAGAATAGAATAGAATAGAACTCTTTATTGGCCAAGTGTGATTGGACACACAAAAAATTTGTCTTCAGTACATAAGCTCTCATTGTACATAAAAACTATAAGTGATAAATCATGGCTATAGTCATAAAAATGCATTCATCATAAATTATAAAATACAACACTTAGTGATTGTCATAGGATACTAAATAAACAATCAACATAAATCATATTAGGAAACTAAATAGAAAATATAAATCGTAAAGATACAAGCAACAAAGTTGTCAAAGATAAAAATGGAGATAAATAATAGGAAAATGAGAAGAATATTAATACAGTCTTACTAAATAATTTGACAGTGTGGTGGGAATTAGTTATTTAGTAGAGTGATGGCATGGAGGAAAAAATGTCTAGTTCTGGTGTGGAATGCCCTACAGCATTGTTTTAAGGGTAGAAGTTGAAACAATTTATGCCCAAGATATGAGGGGTCTGTAGATATTTTCAAGCCCTCCTTTTGACTCATGCAGTAATACTTCTAAAATACTGTTTTATAAGAATATTTATTTTAAAATGCAGACAGTGACAAGCTATTTGTCACGTTCAATAAGCAAGATCAGATATCTCTCTTAGGTCTTTATAGCTCCCACTTCATTATCACCTGATGCTTGGTTCAGTACCTAGAGAGCAAATTAACTTTTCCATCTCCATTTTTTTTTTGAATCTAACAATTTCAACAAATGACTCTTTAATCATCCAAGCAATGGAACAACAAAGGCTGATCTCTTATTTAAAGAGAACCGTTTATGAGCCACCAGCTGTTAAAGAAAAAAAAAAAAAAACTCTGCCTCTAAAGCCATCCTGCAGAACAGAAGTGAGCTGGGAGATGTCAAAAATAGATGCCAAGAAGTCAATGAGAAATATGGATTCTTTGATTTTGGTGGTTAATTATCCTGACTGAGTGCAATCATGTCCCCAGTTTATTTTGAAATTATGTGCACATTCAGATTATTTGGGGGGATGGGGTGGAGGTATGTCTCTAATGACAGACGAGAATCACCTTAAATGAAAACGACACTTGCTTCTAATACTGTTTTCCAGAAGGTTCATGACAAGAGACTTTCAGCGTGGCTTACAATTAAGAAGGCCTTTGATGGAAAAAATTGGCCTCTGCCACTAATCAAAGCATCCAAGACAACCTCCAGCAGGCATAATTCTGCCCCTTTTTGTTTCTGAAAAATCTTGACAAGAGCAGAATGGTTTCCGTTGTTCCTTTCTTCTTGGACAATTAACGAGGGAAAGGTTATTCTGCATGACTCCCCTAAAGATTTTGGCATTAATTAGAGAAAGACCACACACATCCGTGGTCAAATGGTGCCCCCAATTTGTACCTTTGCTAGTTTCCCACAAGGAGAGGGAAGCTTCCTCTTGAACTGGCCTTGTACACTCTTAGCTTTCCTTCCTCCTCAATGGAGCAATCTTTCATCCTAACCTAATCCAAATTTAATACAATGCAAGCAGTCTGAGCGTTTCAGCTATAAAATACTGCAAAAGGGCGATGGGAGTTAAAGATTTAAATCAATTTGCATTCTCGTCTTGCCTCAAGGAAGAAACTCAGCACACAAGAGAAACTGAATTAAGGAATATACAGATTACGAATGTCATCAGTCTGTATGACAATCTAGTTGCTCCCAGACACCGCCTCATTTCACATTTCTGCTTTACCCAGCTTGCTGCCCTGAACCACTCAAAAGCTCAACTTCTGGGATTTCTGGACAGCAGTGACATCTGGAAGTTGAAACCCAAGGTATTTAGAGGACACTGGATAGAAGAAATCTATTCCTTTTAAGATAAGTTGTATCTGCCAGGCACAATAAATCAGGAAACAAGGTGGGTCAATTGACTACAGATTTTTTGCATGCTAACGTTGTCTACAAGAATCCAAACTACAATAGTAACATGCTTAGGATACTGGTTGATGATCAGCAAGTGCACGTTTGAGACCCAAGTGCTGTTCTGTGACAGGATGAGCTCCCTTCATTTGCTCCAGTTCCTGCCAACCTAGCAGTTGGAAAAGTGTGCATCTGCAAGTAGATAGATAGATACCACTTCAGGAGGCACATTAATGGGGATATGAAAGGAGCCACCAAATGGGCGACCCCCAGGCAATGGTAATGTCACTGGCTAATTTTTTCAAGTTGGAAGTGTCCTTGGGCATGAACAACTAACAGTCAAAGCACAATGGCAGTAGATAAGAGTCAATGGAATTCAAGGTGGGTTGGATTTAGATCTCCTGGGAGCTCAAAGGGACTTGAGTCTTTGCATTTGAGCCCTTTTCAGGCTCAGCCTGGTCATCTCCAAAATACCACCTTAGTGGCATTATTTGGGGAAGTAGCACACCAACATTTCATGGTTTTCTTGTGTAAATTTGGAACTAGATACTACACAAGAAAAGATTCAATAACCACAAAAATGAACTTTCCATGTCTGATTCTTTTATAATTTATGAAAATTGAATAAACTTGACAAATCCTATTCCTTCTCCAAGAGCAATTACAATGGAGTTGTGGAAGAAGGTAGAAAGTGTCATTACATTAGGACACAAATATCTCAGTACACAGGCAAGTACCCAACCTTTCAGACTAATGTTCACACTGGAAGTTTTGAGCCCAAATCAGGAAGATATTTACAAATTGGCTTCCATAGTAAGTATTGCCAGAAAAATATATATGTTGACTTCACTTGGGCAGCAGTCAAACTGGTATTTTTCTAAGCTAGTCCTCCTCCGAATACTCTTTGCTGTTTTTGCAATTTGCAAGACACTAGCTTCCTGTTTAACTTTTTCTAAATTGGAGAATCTTGAAATATGAAAGTTGAATCCGGCAGGTACTGTTAGTAAAAGATATATGGGAATTTCTGATTCCAACCTCCAGGAGGCTGGAATCACAATATCTTTGACATTTTCTCCTAAGATTGTCAGAGTCCTAGGACATCCACAGTTCTAGCACAAGAAGCATGAATTATAAAAGCCCTACAGAACAGACCTTTTCTTCTTTTTCTGCTTCTGCTTCATTAAAAGGTCAACAGATGCAATGAGGGCCATGAGGGAAATCCTATAATGGCACATAAGTCCTGGGAGAATCTGAAAACTGGTGAGAATGTTGACCCAAGCATTGACCAAGGTTCAAGGACAAGTTCACACTTATTTAGCTGATAATGACACGGAGAAGGAAATGACAATGTAGAACTATATCCAGAAAGGGCTCAGGATTCTTCTCATCTTCACAACTCTTTAGTGCATGCATTTTTCTTTAGACATAGAAATCTGAGCAATGCCACATTCTATATTCTATATTCCATTAAGAGTCCCACACAGTTTCCTACATCACAGGGAATCTGTTCTCCAGAACTCTAATTGAAAATGTGCCTACTCATTTAAAGGGCTATATGAAACACAGTATGAGGTGCGCGCACAATATTTTTATTTGGTTGAACATTGGATTTTAAAAATTCAATATTCTAGATCATTTTTTTCATCCACAAGGGGATGTATAATAAAACTATAAAACAGGAGTCCCCAAGCCCCAGTTTGTGGGCTGGCACCAGCCTGCAGCTTGCCAGAAACCAGGCCATGCAAAAAAGTGAAGCCCTATCTGCAGAATGCAGGCAGCACGCAAAACCACACACCCTCTGGTCCATGGAAAAACCTCTCTCCTATTGTGGCCTATCAGCTGCCAGCCCCTTCAGCAGCCGAATCAGAGGAGGAGGAAGCATGGGAGTCAGGACCAGCATCAAGGCAATCTGAGAGCTGTGAGGGGGAAGAGGGAATGGAGCTGTCAGAGGCAGAGGCAGAGGTAGAACCTGGGCTGCCCTTCAGACCTCAGATGGAGAGTCAACATCCCCCAGGTCTGGAGGTGGCTGATGAGGAAGAGAAGGAAAGCTGGGTCTGGTGTCTGATGCGTGGATGCGCAGAAGGCAGAGAAGAGGAGAACAGTGGAAATCTATGAGCCCGTCCTTGGGAAGGAAGAGCCACTGTTGCTAGCAAAGCCCCATCCTAACTCTGGAGATAAAAGGCAGGGAGCGGAACTGAATAAGTGTGGTAGACAACTATTCACCTCCCTGCCAGACAGCTTATTAGCCTGCTGTGAGAGAGAGTGTTTTTTTTTTGTCGGGGCTGCTAGCACTCCTAATAAAGGAATACTTGATTTAACTACAGAGGGTTGGTTGTGTTTGGGACCCGGGTCAGAACATCTTCATAGTTCTGGTGGCAGAAAGGTCAAGTTTTCCCTGTCCAGTTGTATCCAATTCTAGGGGGCAATGCTCATCTCCGTTTCTTGACCGAGGGAGTCAGCATTGTTTGAAGACACCCTCTGTGGACATGAGGCCAGCACGACTATAGGTTGAGGTGCACAGAACGTTGTTACCTTCCCACCAAAGTGGTACCTCTTAATCTACTTGCATTTGAATGCTTTCGAATGGCTAGGTGGACAGGAGCTGGAATAAGGAATGGGAGCTCACCCCATTGCATGATGCTCAAAGCCGGGCTGTCAGCTTTCTAGCTGACAAGCTCAGCGTCTTTAACCATTGCGCTATCGTGTCCCTGTGGAACTATACAGATGCTTAAATCAACAGTCTACGCAGACGCATTTAAAGAAAATTCAAATGGGGCTTAGAGTTTACTTTTGCAACATATAAGGAGAACAGGTCCTCTGTGTCCTGTAATGTGCAGTGGCACTCCCAGGAGTAGTTGGGACTCATACTAAAATGTGAATGTTGGCAATTAGTTAATGCAATTTCATTAAGCCACTTACATGCACTGTAAATACTTTCAAATTAATTCCCCTGTTTTTCAATCAATAAAAAATATTTCCTCACTCACTTTAAAGGAGGTCCACCCTGAATGGAACAATCTGCTTTTCTAAGGTAAAGGTTAAGGTTCCCCTCGCACATATGTGCTAGTTGTTTCTGGCTCTAGGGAGCAGTGCACATCTCCATTCCAAAGTTGAAGAGCCAGTGCTGTCTGAAGACGTCTCCGTGGTCATGCGGCCGACATGACTAAATGCCAAAGATACACAGAACACTGTTCCCTTCCCACCAAAGTGGTCCCTATTTTTCTTCTTGCATTTTACATGCTTTTGAACTGCTAGGTTGGCAGAAGCTGGGAGTTCACTCCATTACGCAGCGCTAGGGATTTGAACTGCCGAACCGCCGACCTTTTTGATCGACAAACTCAGCAACTCAGCCACTGAGCCACCGCATCCCTTTACCTGCTTCTCTACCTGTTCTGAAATAAATTGCTTGCCATTAAAGTACAGGAACTAAAGTTTTGAATCATATTTATGTATTTGTTGTTTGTATTTCTAGAGTTTTCCAAGTGGTGTAGAGTACTTAAAAAGCATCATGAGCAAAAATAAAATATTCTAGGTTTTACAATGATTGCTCTCCAGTTAATCAAGAAAGTCAAAACATAAAGAGTCCAGAGATCACAGAGGGCAGGAAGGCAGAAGCCAGGTGGCAGTGACTGGACCACAGGAAGAAAAGACCGAAACAAGGATAAAAAGAGGAAAGGACTTTCTCCACAAGAAGGAAGCCTGGTTTCTCCATCATGGCAGAAAATGACTTTCTTTTTACCCTATTTGATTGGGTGAGCTCCAGGACTCCCCCGACCTTCCCCCTTGTCCTTGCTTATAACAGATGGTGCATTAAAGAGAGTTTATTCCAGTCATCTTGCCAGCTTCAGCGTGGCAGCTGTTGGAAGGCCCTGGAATGGCAGTTCCCTTCTTGAAAGGCCTATTCTGCAGCCCAGTTAGGTTGCTGAAGCTTCTTGCTTGAAATGTGCCACACTTCTGACATTTCCATCTTCACAAAGAAGAGAAGGGAGTGGAGGGAGGAAAAAGAGTATGAGCAGCTGCAGGGGAGGCAAAACGGACTCCACAATATCTTGTCCTGAACAGCCCCACAGTTTGAGAAACTCCTTATTAGATCACCAAACTGCCTAGCCCAGGAGTCCCCAATCTGTGGGAAGTGGCCGTGAGGGGTTTGCAACTGAGCCATGGAAACAGATGGTGAGCGCGCATCCAATTGCATCCTCATTTGTGTAAGCAGTGGGCAAGCGCATGCACTCCATGGAAATGGAGCTGCATGCATGCGCTCGCCAGCCACTTGCACAAACCATCCCTTTCCACTGGTCCACAAAACTGGAAACGTTGGGGAACTCTGGCCAACTAGCCCTTGTGAGTCAGTGCAATATTTGAGCTACCCAATTTCTAAGTAAGCTACGTACTACTAAAACTCACATCTTGTTTATCTGTTCATATCCTCAAATAAGCCCAAACAGTGCATTATACCACAATAATTTTTGAACCAAGGTACCCTAAATCTGCTAACTTAAAAGAATACATTAAAAAAATCCAGAACTCAGTACTTTGTGGAATTTCCATGATGTTCAGGTCAGTTTTATTTACAAAGGTGTGGCCATTGCTGTGTCTCTGCAGTCATGTGATCATGATGTCCAATGTTCTCTGCCACCTTCCCACAAGCAAAGTCAATGGGGAAGCCATCAGGAAGTCAAAAGTGTGTGTGTGTGTGTGTGTGTTTGTGTGTATATACTCTTCTTAGATGATTATGGAACCATCCACAATTGGGATTAAAAAAATATGGTCAGCCTAAAATCTAATGTTCAATCTGGTCATTTCAGATTGCAGTACCTTCCTAGCAAAGGATGACCCAACAGACCACAAGGCTGTCTACTTCCAATTAAATGTCTTACAAGGATCAAAGTTACCTAACAGATTGCTTAGAAGGAATAGATTGCTGAGAAGGAAACAGAACTGGACTCCTGTCTCCATGGCCACTCAGAAATGGCGAGGAGATATTTCAGATCTTTTTCAAGCACTGTTACGATAGTGCTTTGATACTTGCTCTATTAAAAGAACATCTTGCTTTTAAAAACTGGTATTGCAGAAAAGGAAAGTCTGGACAATCCATGCAGAAATAGACTTTTCTAAAAAAAAAAAAAAGGTCACCTATGCAACCCTAATTTGCAGCTCATTTCATGCAAAGTGTTTTGCAGCCTTAAAAGATGTGAACATGAGTGTTACATTCATTTGCCTCTCCACGTATCTCCACGATTTTCAAAGAAATATGTTATGGTTGCCCTGAAGGCCACACTTTACCTCTCCCCCTTCAAGGTGCGTCATATTCTTCTTCAACGATAGGAACCTATTTTTATGCTTCCTTTTAGGCGGGCCTGAAACATTTTGAATTTGATTTGATCTCAGCGCATCCCAGGCTGAATGAAAAGCAGACCAAATGAAGCAAAAACAAGCTATTTCAACCATTTACAAGAGCTTTGAACTTGAAACATTTTCAGCATGGAACACTCCCCCTCTCAGAGGCCAAAATACTTAAAACAGTCAGTTTTACACTCTAAAGAGCAGGGTGCTTTGAACCAGAAACCTTGAATCTGAAACATTTACACATGCCTGTTCTGTGCACGTTCACTTTAGAGACCACCGTAAGACTTGCCTTAGAACAACAGAAAAAACCAGCCCATTTTAAGACAACAATGAAGGCCTTGAAGACAGAATTTCCAGAATTTTAAACAGAGCAAGGTAAAATGAAGGCTGGGACATTGTAATTCTTCACAGTCACTTCAGATGGTCTCCATAGAAATTAAGGAATTAAACTGCTGCAGAGGAAACACCCAAAGCAGATGCTATCCTAACCTGAAAGGAAAATTATTTTCCAAGCTCCAAAGAATGGTCTTTTCAGTATAAAGGGTTGTCCTAGAAATATTGAGAATACCCAAGGGTGCGATTCAACCGGTATAACAACCAGTTCGGTGAGCACACACTGAGGGTTTGCTGCTAATCTTCTCCAGCAATCCCTGTGTGTTAAACAGCTGATGCATGGCAATCGGTTGTGCCATGTGAATCAGCTGAGCTTGAAAAACAGGATAGAAAGCACAGCCTAGAGCCCGGGCAGGCAGGTGGGCCCAACAGCTGATTGACGGAGCAAAGCGAATGGGTTTGCTCCCAGCTGATCCTCAGAGATACCCGAACCAGTCCAAACCGGTAGAATCCCACCCCTGAGAATACTCTGATAGATGGAGAAATTTTGTGTTTAACACACCTTTCTGTGGAGAGACAGTCACTTAAATTTAAGGAGGGCCACATTGAGAGGATCAGCTGATATTATAATGGAATTTATGCAAAGAAGTAGGAGTGGCTGCTTTTGGATCAGGCAAAAGGTTAACAGAATCAATTTCCAGCACAGGATTCTCAGACGCCTACCAGCATAACATAAATCTGGAAACAGAGCACAGAGTTTTCTTCCTATCCCTCTTGTCCTGTGGTGATGATTGCAATTTTGAAATTTTGGGATGGGGACATGGGTAATTTTGAACTGGTGCCTACAGAACCCTAGAAAGATGGAACAGGAACCTGGTTCATGATAAAACATTGGTGTCGATGCTTTATTGGCAAGTTTGCAGTACTCACTTTAGAATGGCATATTCCAGTCATGCGGGAGTAAATTCTTTGCCTGAGAACCCAGATTGTGGAAGGATGAGTGGTCTTGGTGCTGCAGAATTAAAGGGGCTTCAGAAAGCAAGGAATGTTGACAACTCACCTGCCATCACCCAACATTCCACCAGGTAAAGTTCTAACAAACGAATGTGATGAGAATGACTAGCTCTGGCAGACACTTTTTCAGAAAAGTATGTCCAAAGGAGGCAAAAAAAATTAGAGAAGAAATAGCTAGTTGTACATAGCCTTTTTCTTCTTTAACTTCCTGATCCTGAAGTCCCAAATACAAAGGGCTTCATTTGGAAGAAAACTTTCCTACCACTGCAACAGATTCAACCCTAGTCCACTTTTACAAGATTCAAAGAAAGGGCCCTTCCCAGACTCCCCAATCTTCCTTGGCTTCTGTTATTTCACATCTGGAACATAATAGGAGATTCCTCTGATCATCTTGATCTTCTTGAGGAGATTCTACATTTCCAGTTTGGAGTTCTGCTGTCATTTGATGAACAACAAGAAGTTATCTCTGTCAGCAGACACCAGATTACAGCAAAAGTGGTGCATTTCCTTCTTGTATCTTCTCAGCAACCTCAAGGTGAGGATCTCACCACAGACCTAGCTGTAAAACTGTCTTACCACCTGAAAATCAAAAGCTGACTCCCAAATAGCCTCTGCCAGTCTCCTCTTACCTGCTCATTTTATATTCCATTTTATTTCCTTACAATGATAAATCATCGTGTGGCATTTTGCCACAAATTAAAGTTTGTTTTGACAGTTTCACTAAAGGAATTGTGTTGGCGATGCATCCCTTAATTAAAGGAAATCCTGAAAAATTATATTTCACTTCTAAAGAACTGGTGGAAATGACCTCAACTCATTTATCTCTCCAAGAGATGCAACTGCTTGCGGAGCTTCTGAATTTAGATGAGGTTAGTTATTCAGTATTTCTGTCCAAGTGAAAAAACATAAAAAATAAGAGCAGGTCATCATTACCAAGTCTAAGTCCATATCAGCAAGAGACCAGTCTTCATTAATGAAATGTAATGTGTTTCTCATAAAGGGGGAATCTTCCTCAAATACATCTCCTCAAATGATGTCAATATTCAGATCTGGTGGAATCCAATTTCAGGTAAAGGAAGCAGTGACATTAAAGAGGTGCAGTGGTTAAAGTGTAGAATTGCAGGCTAACTCTACCTACAGTCTGGAATTCGATCCTGATGGAGCTCAAGGTTGACTCAGCCTTCCATCATTCTGAGGTCAGTAAAATGGGAACCCAGATTGTTGGAGGCAATATATAAATAATGCTTACATTATAAACTGTCCAGAGGATGCAGTGCTATGGTGTGGTATATAAGCCTAAATGCTATTGGTATATTCTCTCTCTCCCTCTCCCTCCCTCCCTCTCTCTCTCTCTCTGTGAGAGAGAGAGGGGGGGAGGGAGGGAGGGAGAGAATACCAATAGAATTTAGGCTTATATACCATCCCATAGCACTACTCTCTCTCTCTCGCTCTGTGTGTGTGTGTGTGAGAGAGAGAGAGGGAGGGAGAGGGAGAGGGAGGTGTTGTAGCTACAATAAATTTACAAAATGACTTCAGGCTTCTGCTTCTCACTCTGTTGATCTATTAGGACCAATATAAAAGCAATGCCATTTAAAATAGAAATTCGCTTCAGGATAACCCTCTTAAATCAGCTCCACCTGTAATCACACCCAAACTTTTTTTTATCTACAAACCTATCCGGTTAAAAGGGGGAAAAAAACAGGGCTTGTACTCCCTTGCTTGAAAACTCCTCGTTCAATAAAACATTTGCAAAGGGCACCCATAAATTCTTTTCTGTGCAGTGACTGGCGTTCCCTCGCACAGAGCTTCCGACTCAGCACGCAAGAATCTGAAGTCCTATAAAACTCTGTGGAAATTTATTGCTGTTCTCTAGGAACATGGAGTTACTCCCGTGCCAGGCATTCCCAATTCAAAGCCTCGGTAAGAGGATGCAGGATTTATTATCTTTGCTCCTTCTGCTGTAGGCAGGCCTTGAGGTGACTCCCTATTCCGACACACCAATTAAAAGCAACGTCCAGTAGTAAGTGGTCACTATTCTGCTTGACAATACTCCCCATTCACTTCTGAAATGGGATGTTGTGGAGAGCAAGTTGCAAGCATTCTTGAGGAATGACTCCCTTGTGGTCAATGTCCCCATACATCTCTTTACCCAAGAATAAGCTAGTGCAGAGGCCCCCCAACTGGTTCCGTGCAGAGAAGTTTTTCCGTGGGGACTGGAGACGATGTGGTTTTGCATGCTGCTCGCATCTCATGTATGGGGCTTTGCTTGTTTGTGTGAGCCAGTTTCTAGCATGTCGTGGCCTGGTACTGGTACATAGATCAGAGGTTGGAGACCCCTGAGCTAGTGAGGATCCTCCCTAGGATACCCATCCCATCCATCAGCCCACCAAGTTTTCATCATCTTCTCAAAATGTCTTAGTGCAACAAGATGCATCCTTGCAAATAAAGATGGCTGGCATTATATCTCTAGCTTGTTGGCTTCATTCAAGTCAGTTTTGCCTTCTACTCTCCTTCCAAACTATTTTGGAGAATTCCCCAATGGAATAGGACAACTTGCTGCAGTCAACTCATCGCAACCAACTTGCCATGACCAATTTGCCACTGGACAACTCACTGAGGGACAAGTCAATTTAATTATTTAAAATAATTATATATTTTTTTAAAAAAAAATTGTCATTCACATTTCATTGTGTTGCTCCTTTGGCACCATTTCTTTAATGATTCTATTCTACTATTTCTTTGATATTAGTGTAACTCTTGTCCTGTGGCAAGTTATCCCATGGCCAGTTGGCCGTGGCAAGTTGTCCCTTTGTAAGTTGGCTGCAGTGAGTCCGATACAGCAAGTTGACTGTGGCGAGTTGCGGTAGATCCTCCTCCAAAACCATTTAGGAGGCAAGTAGATAGCGCTCCCTGCTCTGGGCTGCAAAAAATTTGGATTTTGCATAAGATGGATGGAGGGAATTAAAAGAGTTTTCTGAATCTCTCTGCTGCCCTCTAGTCCTTGGTGAAATTTTTTCAGGCTAGGTAACAAATATAGGAGGCCACAGCCAATGAAACTGTCTCCTCAGCAGGGTCTAATCAGGTGCAGACCCACCACTATTCAACTACTTCAATAAAAGTTTGCTTGTAACTATGTGCATTCCCAACTATCATGATCTAATGGGGGTTTCCTGTGCAAGAGACACTATGATTTCCATTGGACTAGGCACATTGTATTAAATACTTTGTTTAGCCTAAGCAGTGCAAATGCAGAGGGATCTAAGCCCAGATTCAGAAAGTAGCATGAATAGATGGCTGAAACCAGATCCTCCCTAGTTCACAGAAAGATAAAAGAAGAGGAACGTGCATTCGGACTTGCAAAATTCTATCAATATAGTCTTGCACTAACAGTGGCTCTAATCTACATTTAATTGTTTTCCTAGTCTTGGGTATCTTCAATGGCTGACAGCTACCTTGTTAGCCCATCTGGACTTTGACCAATGGAAAAGTGAAGTGTGTATTTATTAAATATGGAAATAGGGATATTGAAATGCCTTGGAACTGGAATCTCAAGATCAGTTACCGTTCCCAGTTACCGATGCTTGTAGACCATGTTTTGTGGTCCACATGACATACGGCTTAAATCAATCCTTGTTTTGTAGTTGTTCCAAGGGAGCTCAGCATTTTGGCCTGCAGAGAAGGCCAATAAATTAAAGTAAAGATACTCTCAAGTTAAACCTAGCTCCTGGTAATAGCATTCCTATGACACAATTGCTTTCTGATTGTCCCATATAACCTGTAATCTTGGAGGATCAGATGGTTACCCAGCCTTGTACTACCTAGGACCAACCCTAATTAGCTTCTTAGGTTATCTGAGATTGGTTCATTCTGTCTTGGGCTAGAGAGTTTTGGTAGTCATGCGGTTGGTGCAAACTAATTGTATGAAAGGCGAGTCAGAATTTTTCAGTGAAACCTTTTTAGTCACAGGGGGGAAACCCCTCCACTATATGTGCTCAAGATCACTTGCAAGCAAAAGTAGGTCTAGTTTCTATTCTCAATCTCATTATTATTGTTTCTTGGGAGATTTTGTTCATAGAGACAAGCATATATGTGAGATATTCTCATATCATTATAAAGGGGAGCAGTTGGCCAACTGTGGTTCCTCTGAAAAGCTAAGCAAGGCTAAATCTGGTTGAACACTTGGACTGGAGACACCAAGCTATTTTAATGGCTTTCCAGTCTAAGCTACAGTCCTGTTTCTGGTGATCACCTATCAACCAGATCTGTTCTGATTTTGTTTTCTGAGATCAGAAAACAAAATCATTATTGCCATAATGTCACATTATGTATTTCAGACCTGCCGTCATATCATGTTTCCATCAAGACATATTGCACTATGTCATCTTTCTCCATTTTATGCTGTTTTTATTAGAAGTTGCAGAAAAGGACCAAGAGAAGCAACAGTGTTCACCTTGCCCTACTCCAGTATAGTCACCAAGATGGCTATATATAGATCCAGAATGCCTACTGCCCTCAAATGTGATGAAGGCTGTAAGGCTGGTTTTGATTTCAACTTCTAGGCTCAGATTATGTTTCTTCACCAGCAGTCTGATCATGCTGCTGTTAAAGATGTGCCAATACTCCTTTAAAGTGCCACTAATAACTTTCTGGGCCTCCCCAGATACCATCTTGCTGATACAATCTCAAAGCGAAAAGCACCA
Source organism: Bungarus multicinctus (assembly GCA_023653725.1). NCBI lineage: Eukaryota > Metazoa > Chordata > Lepidosauria > Squamata > Elapidae > Bungarus > Bungarus multicinctus. The sequence continues at coordinate 43,158,923 of CM042851.1, read as the reverse complement.
GGATCACCAGGAACATATACTAACCATCACTCAGTCATGACTGATATGAACAACCTTTATACTCAAGGTATTCTGCAAACTTATCACTCCGAGTCATCTAAGTGGCAAACCAAGTTCTCCTCTCTCTTTGGGTATCTCCCTCAATTCCAGAAAGAAATGCCACTAGGTGACCCTGTAGAATGCCACAGAAAAGGAGATGGGGAATCCTTCTTGTTGGCTACACTTGCTGGCACAGAATGGTGGTAATGTCAACAATGGTCTTGACTCACCTTCAAACAAACCTAACCCTGTTCTTAGGATCTAAATCAGAGGTGTCAAACTCAAGGCCCACGGGCTGCATCTGGCCTGAGATGTGGTTGAATCTGGCCCATAAGGCCAGCCTGGAAAATGTAAGGGCCAGCCCACCTCACTTCAGCTTAGTCTACCCATGTTGCTTTGGCTCAGTCTACCCAATGTGAAGACAAAACATGCCAGCAGTTTGGGGAGTGACATCAAGCTGGTCACACCCACCCAGTCAGCCATGCCCATCCAGTCGGCCATGCCCACCCACCCAGCCACACCAGTCCAGTTGGCCACACCCACCCAATCCCCCTGAGGTCAACCAGCCCTGATGCAGCCCTCAATGAAATTGAGTTTGACACCACTGATCTAAATGAACTATCTGCAGAGGAATTATTGAGTTTGTATTTTTTTTACTTCTATTACTGTCGGTTTGGTACAGCAACCAAACCTAGAAACAGACTTCAACAGATAGTTAGGACTGCAGAATAAACTATTGCAACCAGCCTGCGTTCCATTGAGGACCCGCATTCTGCATGAGTCTGAATATCTACAGACCCCTCACAACCTGGACATAAACTGTTTCAACTTCTACCTTCAGGACGCTGCTATAGAGCATTGCATGCCAAAACAGTTAAGACACAAAGACATTACCCTATGCACACACCATGTCATCACTCTGCTAAACACATAATTCCCATAGCACCATCTTGTGACTAAGGATATCTAATCATGTTGTAAAACTGTATTTCTATTATCCTTCTCACCTTTCCTATTACCTGCTCCTGTTTGGTATTTCTCCTTTCCTCTCTTATTCTATTCTTGTACCTCAAGCAAGTTCAGCTTCAAAATCTATTCATCCCCTCAGGGCTGCCTTAATGCATGGGCCTGATGGGCACTTGCCTGTGGGCCCCATGAGCATAGGGGCCCCATACTAATCTGTGTATGTTAACCCTTTAATGCACTTTGTATCATATAAATACAGCAACATATTTATTACATATTTATTGATTGGAAGTACCAATAAAATAAATATGTTTAATTTCATCGACCATTTACACTTTTATTCCTGTGAGTAGTTGTTGTAGGGGCCCCAGTACAATGCTGTTAAGAGGGCCCTGCATCCCCTTCTAGTATATTTCAATTGGAAACATTTATTTGTATCACCTTCCAGGTCAGTCTGGACTCCTGCTGTCAGTAGTCACAATTAATATCAAGGCACAGGAGCTGCCTCAGAAGCAAAGCTATTATCACCCCATCAATCAATTGAGAATGAGAGTTATTTATACAGCTCTGCAAAGTTTGTTTGCATTTCATTGTACTGGACCATTATTCAACTTTCAGCATCTTTCATTACTTTACTGATCGTTGGAATTTTGAACAGGCATGCTTTTGAAAAAAATGAGAAAGAATTAGGGCCAAAACAAAATATTTCAGACCCAGAAATAAAAATGTTCATTATAGAGAATATTCATTATTAGTTGGTGTTCATACAAGGATGTCAGAGACAGATACAAAAGTTTTATATTATCTTTAAAACAAGAAAGCTTTTTTTTAAAAAAAAAATGATTGTGAGACTTTTAAGTATTGAGACTTTAGAGAAGACACTGAATTATCATACGAATTCCCAATTCCTACGTTGGACCAAGAGTTTCCCAAACTGATCCCTGTTAAGAACCTGTTTCTGCTGGGTTCTAGATCTGTTTCAGAACTGTGCCAGTAGTGAAGTCTAGCACAACTTGTGCATGAGCTTAAAGGCCAAGATACTCTCAAACCAACCATAGCCTTAATGACCAGAGAAGATTTTCCTTGGTATAGTATGAAAATATTGCCGCTACCTTTTGCTGCTGGTGGTTGTTATTGTTACTTCCTACTCTACATTGCTTTTTATAGGAGCAATGTAGAGTAGGAAATAGGGAAAAAAACCCTGCAAACTACACAGCATGTAGAAGATTCCAAATTGCAGGTCATCTTCTCTGCATAAAGAACAATCAAATCCCCCAAGATGGCAATGAGATGGGCTCCAACTGATGCCAAGTAACCAAGAGGATGCCCTTGAAATATATGGTGAAGAACATTCATGGAAGACTTAAAGATTCTAAACATCACACGGGAAGATGCTGAAGTATTAGTCCAAGCCCAAAAATGCTGGAGATCCTTTGTTGCCCAATATGCTACATAATATGGGAGGTTCTAATGCTAAGATGCACTACACTGTTAGTAATCGTTGGTAATCCCTCATCCCACATACAAAGCAACTTAGTTTTGTTGAAGTCAGCCAAAGTTGATGAGGACCTAATAAAGGAGAATAGTTTTAGCTCAGGGTTGACATGAAGGGTCCTTGGTGCTCTCTGAGCTTGCTTGTTTTCTTGCAAACATTTCATTACCCAAACTGGGTAACATCATCAGTGCTAGTCCTGATGATGTTACCTAGTTTGGGTAATGAAACGTCTACAAAAAAACGAACAAGCTAAGAGACCACCAAGGAGCTCTCAACTAGAACCATTCCTGGTGTTAGGCAGATACCTGTCTAGGCTATCTTAAAAGGTTCTTGTCAGAAGTCTTGAGACTTCCACCATGAGACAAATGGGATGCTTTTCTAACATTAATTGTGAGACTTTTAAGTACTGAGAGATATTTGGGTGCCCCATGGCCTCACATACCATATGCCTGAAAGAGAGAAGTTCAGACTCAATGCTCTCCGTGCTATACAACCCCAAAATGTCCACTGAACTTCACAATTCATATTATCCCTCTTTTGCTCCAAGTTTTGAAGCAGACAACTTTCCATGCCTGTAACGAGGCACCAAGGGAAAAATCCCACCTCGCCCAAATCTTCTCCTTGCTTTCTCCTCCAAGCATGAAATAATAAACAGGAAGATAATTTATGTGAGCTACGTAACAAGAAATCTCAGTAAGGCAAGGGAAGGGAGACAGATGGATCTTCCCCTTTCTTTTAGAAGGAATGGGAGGGAATTGAATTTTATATATGGACCTCAAAAGAACAATAAAATGAAATTGCGGCACTTAAAAACCTAAGAAAAAGAACCCAAAATAAAAACGAACAATACAAACAAGATTGTTTAGCACGTTTATTGGCCACAGGAGGTAACTTCTTATCTACACTTGATTAGCTTTCTATGGAGCACAAAAGAACCATGTCCACCTCACACCTCTCTAGGACCATTGCTACAGAACTGTAGAGAGCTTTATAAGATACCCCGGAAAACAAGATCAAGAGCTATTCAAGGTAAATGAAGGTATGTCATGGCTGTGTTGCCTCACTTCATTCCAGGAAATCCAGCCCTTCTGACTTTTTTTCTGGGGTGCAGGGAGAGTGGAAAACGCCAGAAGATTGCAACATTATCATTCGTTGTACTTTCCTACAAGAGTAGGATCACATGTTGACTTTTAGATAACTCTACAATTATGGAAATGTACACATGGATGCCATGCAAGACATGTTTTCTAGTATGAAACATGCCAAGTTTTTTTTTTTCTTAAGGCCACCAGAAATTCTGATTTTTGTTTTTCTTTTCTTACAGCCAACCAAACAATCTTTGAAGGATCTGGGCTTGAGGGAGACACATCTTCAGACGCCAAGACAGCAATGCTGGGATAAGGAACCTAGCTAAAAGAACTGGTTAGGGAATATGCAGGCTTGATCTCTGAAACCCTCTTTCATGGAGCACAGAGGAGAGAGGAAGCATGAACGAACACTCCACATTTATATCCATCACAGTATATTTCTTTGGGAACAAGAAACATTAAACTAATTGCAGAAAAAGAGTGAAAAAGTGGCCCGAAAATGAAGACCCCAAGAAGATATAGGAGGAAAGAAAAAGAGACAGCTAAATCTAGTTTAGACCAAGATCCCTTCCTTCTATCGCTCCATAACTTTCTGTCCTTGCAAATTATCTTTGCTTTCACCACATTCCTAGAACAATTCATGGCCTGTTGTTGTTTTCACTGCTTGTCTATAGAGATTCTCAGTCATCCATGGTTGTCCCAAAGATGCTTTCTTTCAAAAGACACCGGACTTTCTTGTTTTGCTCAAAGATGTTTCACTTCTCATACAAGAAACTTCTTTAGTTCTGACTGTGTGGTGCAGAATGGAAGGATTTATATTCTTTATACATTTATAGTGCTAATGATATGATGACTGCAGGGAATATAAATCAGAATTGAAGAGAATTCTTGGAAAAGAAGTGAAATGTCTTTCAGAAAAACAAGAAAGTCCAGTTGCTTTTTGGGAAGAAAGCACCTTTGGGATTTCTCACTGCTTGGTGGTCTGCCCCAGAAAAGCCATGCTGGGAAGCCAATTCCCTCCTGCAATTTTGCATTCATGTTGATTAACTTTCCTCTGACATAAGGAAGCACTAATGGCAGATAAGGGAGGTAGAAAAAGCTATTGGACAAGGCTCTGGGGCTTTAGAAATCACCCTGAGAAGTGACAATAAGGAGAAAATTGCACAAAGTCATCTCTGAACAGTGCAGACATTTTTCCAAAGGTACTTTTCAAAAGGAAACTGAACTTCCTTGGCTTTGTTTTTTCCCTTGAAGATGTTTTGCTTCTCATCCAAGAAGCTTCAGGAACTTTGGGACAACCACGAGAGAATCTCCACGGTGAAGAAAACATTTTGAAGGGTTTCTCTGTACAGGGCAAGGAAGGGGTCAGGAAAACTGGATTCTGCTTCTGGCCACAAGATCTATTATACAACCATTGCAGGACTGACTCGGCACTTACTTCACTTTCATAATCTTTCTAGGAAAGGTCAGAGGTCCAGGAAAAGGTCTACTAGCTCCAACATCGCTCAAAGAATGCCTCTTCCTCTGAATTTTTAACCAACTAGATACCTTTACTTACACTATTGCAACGATGCATGTACTAGTAGGATTATTGCTCATTGTTAAAGGAGAAAAAAAATTATCCCCACCCTTTATTGTCTTTATCAACAAATACTAACAGATTGTTGGAGTGGTTGAATCAGAGGTGGTATTCAGCAAGTTCTGACCAGTTCTGGAGAACCGGTAGTGGAACATTTGAGTAGTTTGGAGAACCAGCCAATACCATCTCTGACTGGCCCCACCTCCATCTATTATCTGCCTCCTGAGTCCCAGCTGATTGGCTGGGTCTTCTTTTGTTGCCCTGCACAGAGAACAGAGCTGGAAAGCAGGTTAGTGGGATGGGGAGGGAATGGGATTTTGCAGTAACCTTCCCCCAGGAATAGCAATAGCAATAGCACTTAGCCTTATATACCACTTCATAGTGCTTTACAGCCCTCTTTAAGCAGTTTTACAGAGTCAGCCTCTTGCCCCCACCAATTTGGGTCCTCATTTTACCCACCTCGGAAGGATGGAAGGCTGAGTCGACCTTGAGCCTGGTGGGATTTGAACTGCCAAATTGCAGGCAGCCAATAGTCAGCAGAAGTGGCCTGCAGTACAGCACTCTAACCACTGCGCCACCCGAGGAATGGGGAGGGAATGGAGATTTTGCAGTATCCTTCCCCTGTCACGGCCACCAAGCCATGCCCACCAAGCCACACCCAAAGAACCGGTAGTAAAAAAAAAAAGAATCTCATCACTGGGTTGAACCTCTACATGAAAGCGTGGCTCTGCCTTTTTCCTTTTCTTCTCTCAAAACAGTTTCTTGGACTACATCTGCAGTCTCCCAACAAGCTTATTGACACTTTCAGAGCAAGAGTCAAGAGGACATTCACTCTACCAGATGACATTGAGGGTGAGAAGAAACCGGGTAGCAAATCGTACTGTTTTTGTGGGTACAAAATGAAGGGATTAAGCAAGCAGAAATATCTCAGCGGCATGGAGAAGAATAGAAGGCTGACACTCACCCCTTGTTCTGATTCCAGCAGCTCCGTTTTGACTCTGACTGCAGGCATCCCATCAAGCATTAACATTCTGTTCTCCGATGTGTTAATAGCCTTAAAGAGGAGGAGGAGAAAAAGAAAAGTACCGATGAGCCCAGGAGAAAGAAAACAATGGAACATCCTGGTTTGTAAAGGAAAAAAAAATGGAAGGATTTGTCTGTCGATCAGGTCTACCTACAAGAACTTCCCTGCCAAGTATTTCACATCAGCTCTGGGCCCAACTGATTTCAGAATGCTGCCTGTTTCAATGAATGAGGTTCAGTTTATTCTTGGCTTTCTCCTTTATTGGAAATAGGAATAAAGTCAGTATTGCCCTTGGTCTTACAAAAAAGCAGGAGTCCATAACTGCTGTAAACATGGTAGTAGCTTTACAAAATCAAAGTCCCTTTGAGACAGTTTTTATTTTTACTTCTGATGAACGTCTGGACCAGTCTCTACAGTTTTCTTGGCAGGGTTTTTTTGCCATTGCCTCCTCAGGGCTGAGAGGGAGAGAGAGAGAGACTAGCCCAAGGCCAGCTTGCTGTCTTCAACCCTACGGCGAGACTAGAACTCACAGTCTCCCAGTTCTAACCTAGTCACTTGATCACCAAACTACCTCTCCTCGGCCTTATGGTTGGTCCATTCCCCCCCTGGTAGGACTTCTTGACTCTGTTCTGACCCAAGACTTGTTCAAATCAAATAAATACAAAGTATATATAAAAGCAAACCTTGTTAATGCGTCTCTGTGAATTCTGTTCATTCACAGCAAAGAGTCATTAAAACTAATTGTCCCAGAAAAGAGCAAACCCTTTCAAGGTTACAAAAGGCTGCCAAGAATACAAGATTAACTGCAGAGAAATATTCCAAACCAAAAAATCTCCAAACATGAACCAGAACAGCGTCAATGCCAAACTCATTCCTTGATAAGAAGTTCAGAGTCCATTTCCCAAAGTCTTTCTGCTTCTGCTTCCCCTCTCCCAGGATTGCAGCTCTTGGCAGGCACTGTCAGGGACAGCAGAAAGGGTCCCTTTCCCCCTATCCTTGAACATGCCTGTCTTTCCTTCCATAATCCAGACAGGAGGTTAAGCCTTGGAGATCCTTTAGACCTTCTTCAGGCCGGCTCTCCCTTGCAAAACTTCCTGTCAACATCACCTGGCTCTTTCAGGGATCAGATTTGGGCTTTATCTTTGTCTACGTTCTTCCACAAATACCACACATATTGAAAAAAATGAGATTTGCAGCAATGGAGAGGGCTTGGGGAAGACTACAAGCAGGGGTGGGATTGAAAAATCCCAGCAACCTGTTCGCTGCCCGGTTGCTGGGTGGGCGTGGCCTACTGGAACTTTCGGGAGGGCTGTTTTTTGCCTTTTCCAGGGTCCGGAGGCTTCCCTCAGGCCTCTGGGAGAGTGAAAACAGCCTTTCCTGGGCTCCAGAAGGCCTCTGGAAGCCAAAAACAGGCCCATTTCTGGACTTCCAGACCTTCTAGTTTGGCCGTTTTTCACTTTTCCCAGGATCTGGAGTTTTCCCTCAGGCCTCTGGGAGGGCAAAAACGGCCTCTTCCAGGGTCCAGAGGCCTTCCGGAAGCCAAAAACAGGCCTATTTCCATACTTCCAGAACTTTCGATTCAGCCATTTTTTGCCTTTTCCAGGGTCCGGAGGCTTCCCTCAGGCCTCTGGGAGAGTGAAAACAGCCTTTCCTGGGCTCCGGAAGGCCTCTGGAAGCCAAAAACAGGCCCATTTCTGGACTTCCAGACCTTCTAGTTTGGCCGTTTTTCACTTTTCCCAGGATCTGGAGTTTTCCCTCAGGCCTCTGGGAGGGCAAAAACGGCCTCTTCCAGGGTCCAGAGGCCTTCCGGAAGCCAAAAACAGGCCTATTTCCATACTTCCAGAACTTCCGATTCAGCCATTTTTTGCCTTTTCCAGGGTCCGGAGGCTTCCCTCAGGCCTCTGGGAGAGTGAAAACAGCCTTTCCTGGGCTCCGGAAGGCCTCTGGAAGCCAAAAACAGGCCCATTTCTGGACTTCCAGACCTTCTAGTTTGGCTGTTTTTCACTTTTCCCAGGATCTGGAGTTTTCCTCAGGCCTCTGGTAGGGCAAAAACGGCCTCTTCCAGGGTCCAGAGGCCCTTCCGGAAGCCAAAAACAGGCCCATTTCCATACTTCCAGAACTTCCGGTTCAGCCATTTTTTACCTTCTCCAGAGTCCAGAGGTTTCCCTCAGGCCTCTGGGAGGGCAAAAATGGCCTCTTCTGGGCTCCGGAGGCTTTCCAGAAGCCAGAAATAGGCCCATTTCTGGAACTTCTGGTTCGGCCCATTTTTCACCCTCCCAGAGTCTCTGTGTGGACCCTGCCCTTACCTGCATCCAAAACAGGCTGCATGGAGACTCCTGGGAGGGCCGGGACAGGCCAGCCAGTCAATTCAACTACCAGTTCGGCGAACCAGATGTAAATTTAACATCTGGTTCGCCCAAACTGGTCCAAACAGGTAAAATCCCACCCCTGACTACAAGCCATGCAGTCTAATGGGGATACTTCAGAGAGCAAACGTGGTAAGACTCGGCACTCTTCCCTTGATCACTGGGAATCTGTATGGCTTGTAGTCTTCCCCAAACCTTCTCCAGGCTGCGGGTTCAGCAAAGCTAGGACAATCAGAGCTATTTCACACTGATTGCTAGATGGACACCCAGAATATGTTCCTGGAGGACAGACATGAGCACTTCCAAGTATAAATATATACTTTATTGTTTCAGAATTGTGTGTTCAAGTGGTCCTCGACTCACAATCACAATTTAGCCTAAAATTTCTGTTGCTAAGTGAGACTGTTGTTAAGTGAGCATGGTCCCGTTTTACGACTTTTCTTGCCGACGTTGTTAAGCAAATTGCTGGAGTTGTTAAGTTATGAATACGGTTCTTTAGTGAACCTAGTTTCCCCGTTGACTTTGCTAATCAGAACATCCTAAAAAGGGATCCTGTGATCGCGGGACACTGCTATTGTCATAAATATGAGTCAGTTGCCAAGCATCAGAATTTTGATCCACACGGGGATACTGCGATGGTCATAAGTGTGAAAAAATAGTCATAAGTTGCTTTTTTGGTAACTTTGAACAGTCACCAAATGAACCTTTGTAAGTCGAGGGCTACCTATAATTCAGATCAATGCAAACTTCATAATGGAGAAATGCTTCAGGCACAGAATTTGGGTTTGATTTTTTTACTATAGCTTAAATTTCATGTGCTAGGGAAAAAAAATGAAGTTCCTGGCCCTCATTTTTTCCAACCAAATAGGGCTACCAAATAAGCTGTTCTGCTTGCTGGGTCAGAAATCATTTTCCAGTGTGTTGAAGAGGCAGAGCTTCCAAAACTGAGCTCCATGATGCAGAATATGTTTAATGAAAAGAAGGACCAGGGGAGACATGATGGCAGTGTTGCGATATCTCAGGGGTTGCCACAAAGAAGAGGGAGTCAAGCTATTCTCCAAAGCACCTGAGGGCAGGATAAGAAGCAATGGGAGGAAACGAATCAAGGAGAGAAGCAACCTAGAACTAAGGAGAAAATTCCTGACAGTTAGAACAATTAATCGGTGGAACAACTTGCCTCCAGAAGGTGTGAATGCTCCAACACTGGAAGTTTTTAAGAAGAGGTTGGATAACCACTTGTCTGAAGTAGGGTTTCCTGCTTGTGCAGGGTGGTTGGACTAGAAGACTTTTAAGTCCCTTCTAACTTCTATTCTATTCCATTCCATTCCATATATTCTATTCTATTCTATTCTATTCTATTCTACTATATTCTACTATATTCCAGTCCAGTCCATTCCATCCCATTCTGCATTCTGCATATTCTATTCTATTCTATTCTTATTCTTTTTTACTCTACTCTGTTCTATTCTACCCTACCCTACTCACATTAAGAATTACCCTGGGTTCAAAACTCCATTTTTCCTGGTGCAGGATTTGGGCTGGTTGATTGCAAAATCCCACCCAAACCCCGGGGGATAACATGCAATCCCATATATTTTTTTTAAAAAGGCTGCCATTCCTTGGGAGAAGCTGAAAGCCCCTTAAAAGAAAGATTCACAAGGGAGTCAGTGGCTCATTTTCTTTCCTGAATTCCCCCCTTCCCTTTCTGAGCCCTAGGAACAGGAGGACCTTCTAGCAACCAGGCATGCTCAAAAGAATAAAAGGGAAGGGGGGAAATGGATGCTTTCCAGGAGGGTGTGGGCTGACCAGGCCTGCCTTCCATATCCATGGGTGTCACCCACAGCAGCGGTTTGTTGGGCCCTCCGCCTAGGGTGGAGCACAAAACACTGCCAGCTGGCCTCTCCTATCAGTTTCCTTCCCTCTTTCTGCCTGGCCTAGCTAGGCCTCCTGTTCCACCCACGACCCCCAAGAAGGCCAGCTACTGCACCGGCTTGCAAAGGCCAATGGGGTCATAAATCTCCTTGAGGTGAGGCTGCCCGGATGAAGGATCTCGCCTGGGGGCCCTTCTGCACAGGGGAAAGGGGGAGCGACTGCCGGATGGATTGGGGAGGGGGCTGCGCTGCCTGCCTGGAAGGCTGTGCTCTGCTGGGAGGGTCTCCAGCTGTGACAGGCGCCTGGGGCTGCAAGCAGGGAAGAAAGACGAGCCGTAGCTGGATCTATCCCAAACAGGGCCTGCCTCCAAGCAGACAAAGGACGATGCTCAGACTGGCAGGTTTAATGAACTGTTGGAATCTGATTAGAGGCTAATGCCCCATTCTGTGCTTTGCACCGATATACAGCTGATACTTTTAACCATCTCTCTCCCCCCACCCCACCCTGAACTCGTTATTCAACAGAGAAGAAACTGTGTAGGCAAATGGCGACCTTTTTTTCCCAGAGCTATAAATCAGCAGATCCCAAGGAGGTCATGCGTCATTTAGCACATCGACACCTTCTTGCTATTTGGGTCAATTCTGCCATTGCCCCTCTCTCTTTCCTAAGAGTCCCAAAGCTGATTTCCCCAGGAGAGGACTCTCTGTTTCACTTTGAGAACAAAAGAACAGGAGGCAGGGAAGAAGGTTATGGAAATGGGCAGAAACGTATTCAAGGCTTTTTGTGTGCTTCACGGACCGCGAGAGGAATCTTGGCGTCCTAGTGGATAATCACTTAAATATGAGCCAGTAAAGTGCTGGAGCTGACAAAAAAGCCAATGCAGTCCTGGGAAAGATGGATTAATGGACAGAATCAAGACCACAAGAAGTGATATTACCACTTTATAAGGCCTTTATAGAGGAACGCTGTGGCTCAGTGGCTAAGACGCTGAGCTTGTTGATCAGAAAGGTTGGCAGTTCGGCAGTTAGAATCCCTAGTGCTGCGTAACAAGAGTGAGCTCCCGTTACTTGTCCCAGCTTCTGCCAACCTAGCAGTACAAAATGTAAGTAGAAAAATAGGGACCACTTTGATGGGAAGGGAACAGCGTTCCCTGCGCCTTCAGCATTTAGTCATGCTGGTCACATGACAACGGAGACGTCTTCGGACAGCTCTGGCTCTTCGGCTTTGTAATGGAGATGAGCATCACCCCCTAGAGCTGGAAACAACTAGCACGTATGTGCAAGGGGAACCTTTATCTTTTTAAGGCCTTTATAAGACCACACCTGGAATATTTCCAATATAAAAAAGATGTTGAGACTCTGGAAGCACAGAGGAGATTGACAAAGAGAACTGGAGGTCTGAAGGCTAAAACATTTGAAGAATGATTACAGCAATTGGGTATGTCCAGTCCAGTGAAAAGAAGAACTTAGAGTGACATGATAGCAGTGTTCCATTATTTGAGGGGCTCCTACAACAAAGAGGAAGAGTCATCTTATTTTCCAAAGCACCAGAAAGCAAGACAAGAAGCAATGAGTGGAAACTAATCAAGGAGAGAAGCAACCTAGAACTAAGGAGGAATTTCTTGACAGAACAATTAATCAGTGGAAAAGCTTGCCTTCAGAAGTTGTGGGTGCTCCAACACTGGAGGCTTTTAAGAAGAGATTGGACAAACTTTTGTCTGAAATGCTACAGGGTTTCCTGCATGAGAAGGAGGTGGGACTAGAAGACCTCCAAAGTCCCTTCAATTCTATTATTCTGTATTTTGTACCGGACTGTGTAATGAATCAAATGGAATGTTCAGAAAGATACTTTACCTCTCACCAACCGCTAAAGCAACCTTGCTATAAATTAAATTATAATTTAATGTAAATTTTAAACCCTTCATCCACATATTTTCCCATTGTTCAAGTATCACATTATATCCAAAATTCCTTGCCCACTGAATCACACTTAATGCTTCTGAGGCTAATCCCAATGCAGCCTCTTAGCCCACCTCAACCACTAAGAACATGGGTGTCAAGCTCGTGGTGTCACATTGTTGTCATGTGACATTTCATGACATTTTTTTCCTTCATGGAACTGGGGCGGTAATGGCCTATATGTGACACATCCAGCCCAGGGCCCGCCAATTTTATATCCCTGACTAAGAAGGATCAGACCTGGTTATTCCTTGGATTGGAAGTATTAAGAAATTCCAGATATTTAGCCTAGATGTGAGTCCTCAAGAAAAACCTGAAAGAGTAACAACAATCATTTCTGAAGCATTGTTTAAAAATAATAATATGTTTTCTATGAAGTCAGCTGGGACTGAGCTAAATTCAAAGATGACTTTCTAATACAGGAGTCTACCTTTCTCTATTTATGGCAAGACAGGAACTTCATTAAACTAAATTCAGTTGTTCTATACAGCCACTATGAATGCTGCTCATCAATTTTATAACAGTGTTTCATTCAATTTAGCAGGAATGTTCTTGTAGCATCTAAAATCAAACTGAGGCCCACACTATGCAGGGTAGATCTTGGCTTATTACAGGTCTGTTGAGTTTAGATGAAAGAATCCACATGTTGACAATGATGTAAAAAAAAAGACCCTATATATAACTAAGGCTCAACATATTTTATACTCCGCATCCTGACAGTAGAGAAAATGGTTTACGCCCAGCAATGGAAGAATGAAAATATTCCATCAGATAGAGAGATAATAAGGAAAATACTGGTTTTGCGCAGAATTAGATAGATTAACTCTAGAACTGAAAAACAAAGGGGAAACAGAATACCATGAGACTGGAATAAATTTTACAAAGGCTGGAAGCGAGAGGTGGAAGTTGGAACATAACATAATTAAGATAAACTGACCTAGAATGTGACAGTATAGAGGATCTAAAAGAGCACATTGCAGAGGTGGTATTCAGCAGATTATAACCAGTTCTGGAGAACTGTTAGCAGAAATTTTGAGTAGTTTGGAGAATCAGCAAATACCATCTCTGACTGGCCCTGCCCCCATTTATTCTCTGCCTCCCGAGTCCTAGCTGATCAGCTGGGTCTTCTTTTGTTGCCCTGCACAGGAGAACGGAGCTGGAAAGCAGGTTAGTGGGGTGGGGAGGGAATAGAGATTTTACAGAATCCTTCCCCTGCCATGCCCACCAAGCCACACCCACCAAGCCATGTCCACAGAACAGGTAGTAAAAATTTTGAATCCCACCACTGTCAGGGTGATCAAAATAATTGTAGCAAAATCAATGTTGTATAAATAATATGTATGTTAGTTGTTTAGCTCTATTTTAGTATGTATGGCAGAGGAATGCCAGGACTGTGTTTGATATCTATATTCGTAAACAAATATATATATATTTTTTAAAAAGACTCTATAAATCCCACCATCACCAGCCCTGTCTCTTTCCAGAGATCTTTGAAGATTTTGACTTCTGAAGGATCAACGTAAGTAACCACAGGGGGAAAAAAAATCCCCAGCCATTCCTTTCAATCTGGGCTGCACAAGCGATTTAAAGAGGAAGATTTTAGACTTGGCTGTGTGATGTGAAGGACTGCGCCCTTCAAATTTTCCTTGGAAGCAGAAAGTTCAGCTCCAGCTTCCTGCTGAGTCTCTATGCTGCCTTGCTATTGAATCAGATTGCCTAGCCATTGTCTGGAAGTGAATTCAGTCTTTCTTTCTTTGGCCAGAATATTTGTTGGAAACATCACAGGGGCAAGGAAGAAATGGAGTGGATGAGCTTCTCCTCAGAGGCAGAACCCAGGAGGTGGGACAGGAAGAAAGCAGGATGAATGCTTTGGGAAAATACTTCCCTGTCAAAAGCAGGGTCACAGAGGGAAGATCTAGGAGGGGATAGAAACAAAGGCACAGTTGGCATGGAAAATGCCTTAATTATTTAGGAAGGAACCCACCATCTATTTTCTTGCTTGCCCTCTCTTTTCTCCTTTGAGAACTTCAAAAATTGGTCTTTCAGTTTAGTTTAACCACAACTTCAAATCCATTACTACGCAGTGAATCTCAATTCTCTTTCATCTGAAACAAAAGTCAACTTCGTATCACCCAGATGTCATCATCCCAAGTTACATTCTTTGGAATTTTGGCTTATTATAACTGAGGAAATGCTGGTTCAGTTCACTCCCATTTCAGCTGTGATTATTAGTTCAATTTATATCTTGTCTTTTTGCAAGAAAACAACCAAGCTCAGCTAAGGGTCTAGGAAAAGCTTGACATGGCCAACTTTCCAGAGGACAATTCAATGCTGTATTAATCATTTCATTCATGTACCTTTATTATTAGTGATCATGTTTTCATCAAAATTATTGTAACTTGTATTTCTGGATTGACTTTATTTTATTATTATTGGCCACAGTTCTTTCAAAATTAATTGAAGTTTTGTATTTGTTGAATTGTCCCATGGCGAGTTGTCCTGGAGTGATTTGGCTCTGGCAAGTTGGCCATGATGAGTTGGCTGTGGTGAGTTGTCCCATTACACTCAGAAAGTACCCCACAGTTCAACCCTGAGCTACACAGACTCTCTTTTATCCCCACAACCACAACTCTGGAGAGGCTTCTATTAAGAGAATCCAACGTCACCCAGCAGGGTCATGGCTATGGAAGGTGGACTTGATTCTGGACCTCTCAGTCCCAATCTAACACCTTAACCACTGTCTTGGCCTGCTCCAGAGTCTTCCCTGGTTCTCCTTGGCACAGAGGCTGAAAAGTACAACTATGTAAGACATGTATATGATTTCCTTCTACTATTTGCAAGATCTGACTAACAGCCATTAATCTCTCTCCTTATTTCACAATGTTCCCTATTCCTACAAAACATTATTATCCTTTTGGGGTAACTGTTAAAATGAGCCACCTGATAATAATTAAAAATGGAAAGAAAAGTTTCAGTTTTTCCTGAACCAGCATAGGGACTGGGAAGAGTGAAGGATAAGGATGTCAGTTTGCACCGGTTCAGGTAAAACAGTCGTTAAGATTCTGCCCAGTTCAGTGAACTGGAAAATCCCATCACTGGCTGGCCACGCCCTTGCTCTTTTTTGGCCTGTTTTCAGCCATTTTCAGGGCATTTTGGGAGGCATTTTTGGCTTGAAAATGTCCTGAAAACACCCCAAAAATGGCCAAAAGAACACCTAAAAATGCCCTGGTTTTTGGCCATTTGGAGTGGGCATTTTTGGCTGTTTTTGGGGCCAAAAACAGCCCAAAAACTGCGTGTAGGTCTTATATTAGGCATACACATAAAAACACGCTAGGGCTTACTTTCAGGATAGGTCTTATTTTCAGGGAAACAGGGTAGCTACTGATGGTCTGCAGTCAGAGCCACCCAGATGTTTCACATAATCAACCGCAAGGTATTCTGTTGACCCTCATTTTACCTGCAAACCCCATGACTTCTCACCTTAGCAGAACCCCCCACCCCCCCAGCAGTGAATTTACAGGATATGAAGAAGGGGGTTTCAGAAGTTTCAACAATTGCAGGGGTTTGCCTGAGCTTAGAAACTAAGCGGGATCAGGCCTGGCTAGTCCTTGGATGGAGATCACCAAGGAACCCCAAGAGAGTAGGCTAATATACATGTCCCAGGGTAACGTTACAGGATCAAATCTGGGTTGCTCACTGGGACCAGAGGTTTAGTCTTCCAAGCTTTCAGATTCATGAGGGAGCCCATTATCAGAGAACTCTCTTAGAGAGTGTATGCTTTGGGAACCCAGACAGAATACCCCAAAGCACATACTCTGTTAGAGAATAGTTCTCTAAGGATGTGCTCAAGCATGAAAACTCAGAGGACTAAACTTCTAGTCCCAGTAACCAGCACAAATTGGATCCTGCTGAGTAGGCTAGACTGGTAAGTCAAAAATCCAACCTGGGGTGAGCTGTGACCACCTTATTGCTGGTGGGAAAACGGCACAGTTATGTCCACAGAGTCCCCTGGAGCCAAGCTCAACTCGAAGAAGAGTCTATACCTCCCTTACTGATCTCAAGCTCACTTGCTTCATGTACATTAATTAAATCAAAATGATGATCTCCTGTACAAAGGTGGCTATGACATCTCATGCTTGGCTTCCCAGCCTTACGTGCACACATTGTCCTATTATCTTTGCTCTTTGTAGCAAGCAAGTTATTAAAACAACGTACATGCTACATAGGCTGAACAGGAGTAAACCATGTCTGTTGTGGAGGCTGGAACATTTATCTTTCATTCATTATGCAAAATCTCAAAAGAGCAGCTAACCAGCAGTGAACTTAATGCAGTCAATAAGATTAGCCACTCATCTAAGTTAATTTTCAGAAGGCTTTCAGCTTTTTTTTTTTTTTTTAATTTGAAGGATATGTAGCTTGGGTGTTATTTTGATATATTCTTTTAGCTCTGAACCTTACACATCTGAGACAAAAGGAAACTCTTTTTCTCCCTGAATTTCCTTAGCATATTTAATGTTTATAATTATGCTGCCTTTTTTTTTCCTGGGAGGTTCAGCAGACCAAGGGAGGGGCGAGGAATTTTCCCATGTTTAATCCACTTTTCCTTCATGTGGCGCCCAACAGGGATCAGACTGGGTGTTTACCCTTGCAAAGCCCCAGAGAGAACAGGGAATTAATGCAGAATGACAGGAATAAATGGACTATAATGAGAATGAAGGGATGTAAGAACTGAGATTCCACCCAAGTTACTGTTTAAAAGAACAGTACATTTTAATAAATGATGAAGTGTACGCATTTGTGCATCAAATCCATCTTGATGGATGTACAAACAAACCAACAAGAATGGCCACAGGTCTATGGAGATTCTCAGTCATCCAGGTCATGGTTGTCCCAAAGGTGCTTTTTCAAGAGGCAACTGGATTTTTTGGTTTTTCTTTGAAGACGTTTCACTTCTTATCTGAGAAGCTTTGTCAGTTCAGATGGTCATCCAAGAGCTGAAGAAGCTTCTTGGATGAGAAGTGAAACATCTTTAAAAAAAAAAACCCTCAGAAAGTCCAGTTGCCTCCTGAAAGGGCATCTTTGGAACAAGAATGGCCACAATCTTTCCCAACAATGTGAATAGACAAGAAATGATTACGGGTCAGACACAACTCTTCTACAAGAGCTATAACACTGCGATTATTCTAACCCTAGGTGGGACATTAAGAAACAAAACAAGAAAATAGATAGAGCCCTACAAACTGTGGACTGAAGACAATCACTAAGAACACTTTGAAAGGTGAAAAGAAACAGTCATTCAGTCTTGGATGACATAATGACCCAGCTGCTATCTTGGGACAACAGCCAGCCAAAAAAATTCATATATATTGGTCAGGAGGAGGTGGGGCATCCCATGAAAACAGATGAGAGGTCAAGATAAAACGGAAAGACAGGACCTATAAGAGGGCAAGAATGTCCTTAGAAAGTTACTGCTGGAAGCAGATCAAAACGATGAGGTTTTTTTTCTCATGTTTGTCCATCAAACCCCAATAGAATAGAATACTTTATTGGCCAAGTGTGATTGGACACACAAGGAATTTGTCTTGGTGTAAATATTCTCAGTATACATAACGAAAAGATACATTCATTAAGAATCAAGAAACATAACGTACAACACTTAATGATAGTCATAGCTAGGAAACAGTCAAGAGAAGGCAAAAAGCTAACGTCTTTGATTCGTTTAAACAATCGGGATGCAAAGTACATACCAAGAGGCAGAATTTCTTCTCTTCTTACAGTACCAAAATGTGGATTTTTCTGATGAAGAAGAGCAGGATGCTCAAACTAGATGCATGAACCACAACTAAATGCTTCAGAATCAGGACAGATTCAGATACGCCACAGTTATTGGAGATGTAATATAGAGCATTGCACACCAGAACAACTAGACACAAGGACAGTTTATCCCCCATGCCATCACTCTGCTAAACAACTAATTCCCACAACACTGTTAAACTATTTACTAAGACTATTTTACTATTATTATTCTCATCCTTTCTATTACCTATCTCCTTCTACTTATGATTATAACAACCTTGTTACTTGTGTCTTTATGATTTATATTGTTTTATTTAGTTTCCTAGTATGATTTTGATTGCTTATTTAGTATCCTATGACTATCACTAAGTGTTGTACCTTATGATTCTTGATGAATGTATTTTTATGTACACTAAGAGCTTATGCACTGAAGACAAATTCCTTGTATGTCTAATCACGCTTGATCAATAAAGAATTATATTCTGTTCTGTTCTATTCAATTCAATTCAATTCAATGGTGGACCCAGCCACTCCAATATTTTTAGGCAACATTCTCACATAAATATGGGAAGACTCCTTCAGACCAATGGCTTTTGAATAGACTCTTTGTCCTTGTCTGATCTTAGAAAGTAACTAGGTCAGTGCCGGTCACTCTGCCTGGGAATCTAAGATGTTGGTTAGCCTGGGAAGACTAAAATATCCTGAGGGAAGGCAATAGCAAACTACTTTCAGTACACTGCTGAGAAAACAGCATGAGAAACTATAGCTTATGGATATCTAGCTTGATTCAAGAGTCATTGTTATTCCTCAATTTAAGGTCGTCCCCCCCTCTTTTTCATTTCAGTTTTGTACTTTTATTTTCTTCCTTTGTCTTCTTCTCCCAGCCTGTGAGTCACCTCGGCCAACCTCCCTTTTCTGCACATTGATGCATTTTCTCCAAAGGATTTTCTGGTTCCATTTCACTCATGGTTTCTGTCCTCCAGGGCAAGTTGCATTAGTTTGGATTGCTAAACCAGCTTTCTTGATGGTGGTAAGTAGGTCTCTGATTTAGAGAACTGCCAGTGTGTTATTACAGAAGCTATTTTTAAAGAGTTTCTGAAAAATCCAGCTTGTGCAATCTGTGGTGCATGAGATATTGGGTGGTTACAGTCATGCTCGGCCCACATTGGACCTGAAGTTGTTTTGCATTCCTTTCTATCCAATTTTCTCAGTTTAAAAAAATTTCAAAAAAGAAAAAAAAGAAAAGAAAAAGTTGTATGGTATTTTATTTGCACAATTTTCCCTAATGCACACGTTTTATTTTTTTTTATCTCATCTTTCCCTGGTGTACAGTATATATAATTTTCTAGCATATGCTTCACTATTCTATTTATCTTTCCTGAACATACTAATTTTATAGGCAATACAGCTGAGCCAAGAGCTACATCAAAGCATTCGGAAAAGTGAATATAGTAATCCAAAGAATGTTTGTGTTCTGATCCCTGTGCTGGTTTGGGAATTGCACATTAATCTATTCATTTCCAAATGCAAGGTAAACCTAGTTGTGCCTTGTCCTCCTTGTCAGTTGAGTCATGCATTTCCAAGAGAGCCCTGCTTGGCCCCTCCCTTGTAGATAGTTCAGCGCCAAGGAAAATATATTGATGTCTCAAGTCCTTTAGGGTCTGGATACTTCATTGCCAAGATGTATTTAAAAGCTGGTGTTGGGATTCCTTTTGCTTCCATGGATATTTTTTTTCAATCCCTTTAGTGTCTGTGCATTTTCTGTTGTGTTTCAAACTGTGTGTGTGTGCTTGCTGTCCTCCATCTGCTGCAGAAGGATGCAGAAGTCAAATAAGAACCCAGAAAATGACAAACTGCTAAATACTGTATGATTTCTTGGAAAGCTTAATGTGATGCCTACCATGGTGGCACAGTGGTTAGAGTACAGTATTGCAGGCTACTTCTGCTGCCTGCCGGCTGCCTGAAATTTGGCAGTTCAAATCTCACCAGGTTCAAGTTTGACTCAGCTTTCCATCCTTCTGAAGTGGGCAAAATGAGGACCCAGGTTGTTGGAGGCAATAGGCTAACTCTGTAAACGAGTTAGGAAGAGCGATAAAAGCACTATAAAGTGGTAAATAAGTCTAAGTGCTATTGTCATTTTACATTGGCTTTAACTTCAAAAATTAAGTTAACTTTAATGGATGAACATCTAATTCCCACAGTCCTGTCTTGTGCCTAAGTATATTTACCCATGTCATATGGCCGTATTACTTTTATCCTTCTCATCTGTTCCACTATCTTATCTTAATCGTATCATTATTAGAATTATTACTTTGATATTATGATTATTTTGTTTTGCATGTACACTGAGAGTTTATGCACAGAAATAAATTCCTTGTGTATCTATCACACTTGGCCATTAAACCTATTCTATTCTATTCTATTCTATTCTATTCTATTCTATTCTATTCTATTCTTATTCTTATTCCATTCCATTCTTTCTAATCACATTAACATTCTGTTCTGTTCTATTCCTATTTCTGTTCTATTCTATTCTATTCCAGTCCAATCCAATCCAATCCAATTCAATCCAGTCCATTCTTGTTCTTAAAATGAAAGTATACTTTAAGTTTTAAAAAAACAAACCTCAGATCTCTTTAAATTAAAAAAACCCCAAGATATTTCATTGGGATAGTTTTAATAGGACAAAACACATCTGGATCCCTGATAAGTCTCCCAAATCAGTGTAATTTAGCTTTTCTTTCCATAGTCCTATTTGTGCAAAGGTGAAACCCAAAACGTTACTGGCAATTCAAGAGCAGTCCAGGAATGCTTTACAAGTTGACAATTATATTCTTTTATAATTTCATGAAAGGTTATTAAGAAGGTCATCTTAGTCTCTAGATAAATTCCACCTGGAAAATGGACATGGACACTCTACATTGGGCGAAGGAAAAATCCTACTTCCAAAGAGGAGATTTCCTTGTATGCTGTCGCTCACATATTATAATGCTAACTCTAAGTGCATAAACATGATAACCAACACTATCCCTGATGAAAGAATGATTGATGAAATTGACATTTTACTTATTTTATTTATTCATCTTGCTGAGATGAATACATTAACTTCTTGGATTAGAGAAACAAATATACATTTATTGGTGACCGGAAACCTCTTATGGACATGTCAGAACAAAAAAATAGGAAAGAATAGTTGGAAGAAGCATAAGGGTGAAGTCACAGAGAAATGCAAAATATATATCGATCTACCAAAACACACAAATACATAGATGTATACATATACATATACATACATACATACATATATATACAGTATATATACTGTAGATGATCATCAGAGCATTTTAACTTTTTTTCTGATGTGCACAAGGAAATTCTTTTAAAATCCTGCCAGAAATGGAAGTGGCATACCCATATAAATACATTCAGAAACTGAAACTGAATGTTTTAATGAAACTGAGCCTGATTTTTTTTAAAAAATGATGAAAAATATCAAAGCAACCCAAACGGAATGTTTTTAACTATTTTCTAGGTTATTTGTTCCACCTTTTTACCACCCAAAGAAGTTTTGGAAGGTAGAGCCAAGCTAAGTAGTTTCTCAAATGTGAATTCTAATCATGTTTAACAGAGGAGCCAGGACTAGTTGCTCCTCAGGTCATCATCCTGGCTAGCAAAGCGGTGATAATCAGAAATCTTCCCTCTCGGAACAGCCATTATTTTAATCTTACCCTTGCTGACATTCCTTGTTCCCAGAAATTTGCTTTTGTTTGTAACTAATTGGGACAAGGCCCAAGCGTGCACAATTTAGAGGCCAACTCGCTCCAGATGCCTCTGAGCAAGTGTATTTATTTATCTTTCAAATTGATATCATGGCTCATCTCACAAAGCCAGTCACTCTACTCCTGAAAATAAACCTAGTTCTTAAAAGCAAGAGGAGGGAGCATACAAGAACAGGAGAGGGGGGGGGAAAATCAAACATAATAAAAAGGAAAACCAACAAGGACTTGATAAACACTCTACCTCAAGGTCTGGCCGAGAATACATGGGCTTTCTGAACATTATTAGGATGGGATAACCCATAGGGACCTCTGGGAGTGGGGGATGCTGTCCAGAAGACATCTCAAAGAGGACCTTCTTAAGTCCTGGTAAATACATGTTTGATCGAAAGGACCTGGAACAAATCCTTATCTTAGCCGACAGGTGGAAACCACTGGAGATAAGCCCTAAGGGCCATGGTGGCACAGTGGTTAGAATGCAGTATTACAGGCTAATTCTGCCGACTGTCAGCAGTTCGATCCTCACCGGCTGAAGGTTGACTCAGCCTTCCATCCTACTGAGGTCAATAAAATGAAGATCCAAATTGTTGACAGTAATATGCTGATTCTGTAAACCGCTTAGAGTGGGTTGTGAAGCCCTGTGAAGTGGTATATAAGTGCTATTGTTATTGCTACACCAGCGGTAGCGAACCTTGGCTCTTTTATCACTGATGGACTTCAACTCCCAGAATTCCATAAACGTTTCCCCATCCCTGGCCTAGTGGTTTTTCAGTTGTGAGGGAAATCAATTTTTGACTTGAATGGGACTGTTTAATATACAAATGTAGGACATATAAAGAATATTGATCATTCAAGTCAAAAATTAGGACATTTGTATATTGAACAATCCCATTCAAATCAAAAATTGATTTCCCTCACAACTGAAAAACCAGTAGGCCAGGGATGGGGAACTTTTTATAGCTCATTCAGGAATTCTGGAAGTTGAAGTCCATCAGTGATAAAAGAGCCAAGGTTCCCTACCACTGTGCTACACCATACAGGACGTTACATTTAATTATCACCTGTAAAGCCCACTGGTGGCCAATGCAGCTTGCAAAAGCAGCATTGGACACCTGAGCAATTCAAGAATCCTTCCATAACTGCCTGCCCCATTGCATTCTGGAACAGCTGTAGTTTTTGAGTTGCCTTCAAGGGCCCTTCCCACCGACTGCACTTCAAGGTGACCAGAGTGCAAAGGGGCTAGCTGAAATAAGGCAGACGCTGTCTTAGAACAGTTTTTTCCACACAACAAGGAGGGGCTGCATAGAGACTACCGCAGTTGGGTCTCTTCCTCCACATTTATCAGATTTTGGAAAATAAATCGAGTATAAACAGTAATGCAGGCTCAAGGGATTATGTTTTATGGAAAAAGAGAGATAGGAAATTGCATTAGCCAAACATACATCTTTATTCTGATTATTAAGAGAAAAAGCTACTCAATCATTTCACAGCAAAGCTGTGTTGCCATTTGGATAGTTACCAATAGCACTTAGACTTATATAGCGCTTCACTGTGCTTTACAGCCCTCTCCAAGCAATTTACAGAGTCAGCATCTTGCCCCCTACCATCTGGGTCTTCATTTTACAGATTGCGGAAAGATGGAAAGCTGAGTCAATCTTGAGCCAGTCAGGATCGAACTGCCAAACTGATGGCAGCCAGAAATCAGCAGAAGTAGCCTACTATACTCTAACCATGAACCATCACAGCTCTTAAGACAGAAAAATCCATTATCACCAGAACGATGAATGTGGTTTCTTTTGCGTTTTCTAAAAGCATATCCAGACTGTTTCTAGAAACTGTTATTTTGTACTCGCACATGGGTAAGCCCTGGCTCTAGCTGGTTAGCATTCTCAAGACTCGGCCCTCTTTTCTTCCAAGTCTCTAGAATACCTCTTTCAACTTCAGCACGGAGTCAGGAGCCTTGCAGGGCCATCCGTGGTCTGAAAAGGTGCTCAGCTGCCTTTTCCAGAACAAACTTGGACTGTGAGTGCATCTGACAGCCATATTTTGAATACAAATTGGTGCATTTGAATAATAATTAAAAAAAAAACTTCAGGAGAGAGGGAATCTAGAGGGGAAGCAAAGAAAACAGGTGGATAAGCAAAAACAACAGCTGGAAATTGAATCCAGACCAGAAAGCTTCTACAAATATTGCTCCATTTCCTGCACCAATGTTTTTTGCAAAAACACTCTCTTTCCCAAGAGAAAATCTTCATCCTAAAATTACAGGAGAAAGCAAAGGACCTTTGTTTCCATTCAGAGTTCAAAATGAATATATGTGGAAGTTTCAGAGAAGGGAACTCTCCCACCCCCAGATAAATCTATTTGCCAATATAGCCAGGACAGTAATTGGACAGCAGAATGCTTTCCATCAAGACCCTTGAAAGTGCCATCCTCTCCTTCAAAGAGTTCTTCAACTCTCCCTGAATCTCCTTCTGGGGATAGGAAATTTCCTGAGGCACCTTCTGGCTGAGACCAACATCACATCTGCCCCCCTGTGGGGAGAGAGATCCTTAACCCTACATGGATTTGAAAGAACCAGCTAGGTTTCAGCTTCTTGGGTAAGAACAACCCTGGCAGCCATCATCATCATTTAATGACCCCATAATCCTTTGCGGGGTAGAATCTGGACAACTAAGTGGAGCCTGTCAGCATTTTAATGGCCGGATGCCCTTCCTGTTGCCAATGCGGAGTTTTTTTCCAGCAGATATATTCTCATTGTGCCCAGAGAGAGAAATATCTGCCTCTATCTAGGATCGAACCCACAGCCTCTGATTGTGAGGCGAGAGCGCCACCTCTAGGTCACCGCAGCACTCTAAGAACAGCCCTGGTGGTACAATGGTTCAAGTGCAATTTTGCAGGCAAACTCTGCCCACCACCTGGAGTTCGATGCTGACCGAGCTCAAAGTTGACTCAGTCTTCCATCCTTCAGTAAAATGAGGACGCAGATTGTTTGGGAACAATATGCAAATAATGCTTCGGCCTTGTAATCTGCCCAAAGAGTGCTAGAAAGGGTAGGATGATATATAAGCCTAAATGCCATTGCTATTCTTGGGTAAGAAGGCCACAAGTCCGCTGCGCCTTGGAAGCATCATGGAAACAAGGGACTCTGTTCCTCTCCATTTCCCCTTTTTTGGCATCCTCTCTGGCGCTTCAGAATTTCCATTTCATAAGGCAAATTTTCTTTGGCACAGGAGGCCGTCTTGGGCGTCTTTGCTTCCCCCTCCTCCTGACCTGAGAAGGCTCTTGGGACAAGGGATGCTTTTCAGCAGCTACCAACCCTTCAGGCCTCCACCAACCTCCCCACTGGTCCCCTAAGCCAAGTTTCCAGCAGAAAGCATGTGAAACATCTGCATTTTCATGGCATGACAAAGCCCCGCTGGGAAGGGCAGCCGGAGAGGGCCAAGCCCCCCCACCCTCCGTGAAATGACAGGAACATTACATTTACAAAGCTCCATGGAGTGTTTCACAAAGGCAACACTTTCTGACCTGTAATTGCTTCCAGATCTTGACCTTTTTCTCCATCGAATTCTCCAGCACACACTCCCACCTAAAGACGGGCACACACATACTGTATACAGGTAGTCCTCAACTTAGGACCATAATCAACTCCAGGTTTTCTGTTACTAAGTGAGACAGTGAGTTTCCCCCCCCCCCCCCCCATTTTACCATCTTCCTTGCCACCGTTGTTTAGCGAATCGCTGCAGTTGTTAAATTAGTTGCCCATAAGTGAAGTGAATCTGGCTTCTCTAGGGACTTCGCAAAAGGAGATCACGTTATCCCCAGGTCACTGCAGCTGTCATAAATATGAGTCAGTTGCCGAGCATCTGGTGTTTGATCACGTGACTGTGAGGATTCTGCAAAGATTGTAAGAGTGAAAAATGTTCATAAGTCACTTTTTTCAGTGCCGTTGCAACTTTGAACAGTGACTAAACAAACTGTTGTAAGTCAAGGGCCAACTCCATGCATACCCACTCCTTCTCTGTCCTGATTCTCCCAGACATTATCACAAGGCAAAGCCAACTACAGTGGAGCTTCGGGTCACGACTGTAATCCATTCCCAGACTCCGGTCACTTCCCGATTTGGTCATGTCTAGAAGCACAACCGACTGTGCATGCACACAGTTAAAAAAAATGGTGCCGAAGTGGAAAGGGAACCTTTCTGCATCAATTTTCTTTGCCACCCGATTTTTGAATCCAGTGGATTTTTTGTTTGCCTCCCGATTTGGTCACGAATAAGAGCATTCGTAACCCGAGGTTCTACTCTTATACCTGCCAATTTTTTCTTCATACCAGTTAACAGGGTCGCCCGATGTTGATTAAGACTTATTGCTCTTTCCATCTACATGGAGGGAAATATGTAGCGGAGTACCTCAAAGCTCTGCTTTAGGACCAGTACCCTTTAACATCTTCATCAGTGATTTGGACGAGGGGATAGATGGGGAACTCATCAAATTTGCAGATGACACCAAGCTGGCAGGAATAGCCAACACTCCAGAAGATAGGCTTAAGATACAGAAGGATCTTGACAGACTTGAATGTTGGGCTTTATCTAACAAAATGAAATTCAAGGGTGAAAAAAGTAAGGTTCTATCTACATTCAGGCAAGAAAGATCAAATGCACAGGTACTAGTATATGTGGTACCTTGCTCAATAGTAGTAACTGTGAGAGGGATCTTGGAGTCCTAGTGGACAATCATTTAAATATGAGCCAGCTGTGTGCTGCAATTGCCAAAAAAGGCAACACAGTTCTAGGCTGCATAAACAGAGGGATAGAATCAAGATCACATGAAGCATTGATACCACTTTATAATGCCTTGGTAAGGCCACGCTTGGAATACTGCATCCAGTTTTGCTCGCCATGATGTAAAAAAGATGTTGAGACTCTAGAAGGAGTGCAGAGAAGAGCAACCAAGATGAGTAGGGGACTGGAGACTAAAACATAAAAGGTTGTCCCAGAATTACTCTTACTCCACATATGCTGTTGTGCAATGCCAGGTCCGTGATTAATAAGGCCCCCCTGATCTCTGAGTTGGTTCAGGAGGAGGCCGCGGACCTGGTAGGTGTCACCGAAACCTGGTTGGGCCCAGAGGGAGGTGTCCCTCTGGTTGAGATGTGCCCACCAGGTTTCCTTGCATTTCACCAGCCTAGGGCTCAGGGAAGGGGTGGCGGGGTGGCGGTGCTTATAAAGGAAGTCCTTTGTCCTAGGGAGGCCACTGTCCCTCAGACGGCTGGCTGTGAATCTCTTTTTGTGAAGTGGGGGCAAGGGGTTCAGATGGGTCTTTTGTTGACGTACCTGGCTCCCTGCCACGTCTCATCAGCCCTGCCTGGACTCCTAGAGGTGATAGCCGGGCTGGCGGTTGAGACCCCCAGGCTTTTGGTCATGGGGGATTTCAACCTGCCATCGCTCGGTGAAACCTCTGGGTTGGTCCGGGAGTTCTTGGCTTCCATGACGGCCATGGACCTGACCCAGTTAGTTTCTGCTCCCACTCACATAGGAGGACACACGCTGGACCTGATTTTTGTCTCTGGGCAGTGGTTGAATGACTGTAAGTGCGGGGATTTAGTCATTACTCCCTTGTCATGGACAGATCATTCCCTCCTTAGACTGGACTTCTGTTCCGCCACCCCCCACCGCAGGGAGGCGGAGCCACTCAGATGGTTCCGCCCCAGGCGCCTAATGGACCCGGAGCGGTTCCAGAGGGAGCTTGGGCCATTTCCTGAGTCTCTGGCTCTCAGCTCGCCTGGAAACCTGGTGGCCACCTGGGATGGGTTGGCCGCCGGGGCTCTAGATCGAGTTGTGCCTCTGTGACCTCTGACCCGGCACAGATCCCATTTGGCTCCGTGGTTTACGGAGGAGCTACGGGAGATGAAGTGCCGGAAAAGACGTCTAGAGGGCATTTGGAGGGCGACTCGTTCTGAATCTGACCGAACACAGGTAAGATCTCATATTAAGACTTACCTTGTGGCGATAGGGGCGGCGAAATCTTCGTATTTCTCCGCCCTTATTGCGTCGGCAGGAAATCGGCCTGCCGCCCTGTTTAGAGTGACCCGCTCTCTGCTTGAACCGAGAGCGCGGGATGACCTCTTGCAGGGTAGAGCAGAGGAGTTTTCTCGATTCCTGCATGATAAAATCGCTCAGATCCGGGAGGGGCTTAACTCCAATTGGATGGTCCCGGGGGAGGTGTCCGGGGCAGGTCTTGTGAATGTTATTTGGGGAGAGTTCGATCCTGTGACCGCCGAGGGTGTGGACAGGTTGCTGGGGAGTCTGAATGCCACCACCTGTTTATTGGACCCGTGCCCTTCCTGGCTGGTTTCGGCCGCCAGGGAGACGACACGAGGCTGGCTCCAGGGGATTATCAACGCTTCTCTGAGAGAGGGGTCGCTCCCGACCGCCCTGAAGATGGCGGTGGTGCGGCCCCTCCTCAAGAAGCCTTCCCTGGATCCAGCTGTTTTAAATAACTTTCGTCCAGTCTCCAACCTGCCCTTTGTGGCGAAGGTTGTTGAGAGTGTGGTGGCACGTCAGCTTCCTCAGTACCTGGAGGAAACAACTTACCTCGATCCGTTCCAATCGGGCTTCAGGCCTGGGCATAGCACTGAGACGGCATTGGTCGCGTTGGTTGATGATCTCTGGAGGGCTCGTGACAGAGGGTTCTCCTCTGTCCTGGTCCTATTAGATCTCTCGGCGGCTTTCGATACTATCGACCATAGTATCCTGTTGCGACGGTTGGAGGGGTTGGGAATTGGGGGAACCGTCTTTCGATGGTTCTCCTCCTTCCTCTCCGACCGTTCGCAATTTGTGTTGGCGGGAGGGGAGAGGTCCACCTCTAGGCCCCTGGTTTGTGGGGTGCCTCAGGGGTCGGTTCTCTCCCCTCTTTTGTTCAACATCTATATGAAACCGCTGGGCGAGATCATCCGTGGTCTTGGGGTGAAGTGTCATCTCTATGCAGATGACACTCAGTTATACATCTCCACCCCAGACCACCCCCAACGATGCTGTGGGGGCTATGTCCAGGTGCCTGGAGGCCGTGCGGGATTGGATGGGCGGGAACAGGCTCCGGCTCAACCCATCCAAGACCGAGTGGCTGTGGTTCCCGGCGCCCCGATATAGCCAGTTGACTCCGTCGCTGGCTATTGGGGGGGAAATTTTGCCCCCCACAGAGAGGGCTCGCAATCTGGGAGTCCTCCTGGATGTGCGGCTGTCGCTTGAACACCATGTCGCGGCCGTCTCCAGGGGGGCATTTCATCAGATCCGTCGGATCTACCGGTTGCGGCCCTTTCTGGATCGGGACGCCCTGCGCACGGTCACTCAGGCCCTTGTCACCTCTCGCCTGGACTATTGTAATGCCCTCTACATGGGGCTCCCTGCGGGGAGCATCCGGAGACTCCAACTGGTACAGAATGCGGCCGCGCGGGTGATTATGGGGGCGTCACGTAGCGCCCACGTGACGCCTCTCCTGCGCGAGCTGCATTGGCTGCCAGTGGCTTTCCGGGTTCGCTTTAAGGTTCTGGTTCTGACCTTTAAGGCGATCCATGGCATTGGACCAGGTTACCTACAGGACCGCATCCCACCGGTGATCTCCAGCAGGCCAGTGCGTGCACACAGGGAGGGCCTTCTCCGGGTTCCGTCGGCTGCCATGTGTCGCCTGGCGGTCCCAAGGGGTAGGGCCTTCTCTGTGGCGGCCCCTGCCCTCTGGAATACTCTGCCACCGG
Organism: Bungarus multicinctus; assembly: GCA_023653725.1. NCBI lineage: Eukaryota > Metazoa > Chordata > Lepidosauria > Squamata > Elapidae > Bungarus > Bungarus multicinctus. Next base: position 43,129,212 of record CM042851.1, on the reverse strand, counting down.
AACTGCGTACCGGCATGGACCTGAGGTCCTTCAGGCGCGCGTTGAAGACCTGGCTTTTCGAGCAGGCCGGCCTGGGCTGAGAGAGGGTTTTAATGTGTCTCCAGTAATTTTAATTTGGGGGTTTTAAGGGGGTGGGGTGGGCTTTTTATCCGGCCAAATATCCAATTTAATCTATTTTAACTTTTGTATTATTGTTGGGGTTTTAGATTGGCTGTACACCGCCCTGAGTCCCCAGGGAGAAGGGCGGTATAAAAATTAAAAAAAATTGAAAAAAAAAATAATTGAAAATTGAAATATGAATTTGCACACTTCCTCATTACTGTAGTCCTTGTTTAAGTTAGAGCTGAACCAACTTTATATCCTAACACGCCTGCGTTCACCTATGAAGTTTCTTCCATCAAGGTGCTAATGGCCAGAGAAAGGAGCTTTGCACTTTTCAAAGGCTGTGCATGATAGCAGTCTTCGTCCGTCTTGTTTCCTACTAATTTCAGCTGTGTGTCCCAAGGCCAGTTATGTTGCTCTGCAGATCAAGCCAGCCTCATCCGGTTCAGGAATTTCTACCCTTCTTAACTAGGGTTGCACCTGGGAAAGGTATTTTGTTTTGAGCTCAGAACAAAACAGGCCAGCTTGAAAGATTCCTTTGGAGTTGGGTGGGACAAAACTTGAAAGAGATGGGAAAGTTTAGTCCAGCTTCAAAACAGAATTCTTGAAACACACACACACACACAAGTTTTGTGCTCGGAATGCTCAAATGCAACATGTGTTTTCTATGACAGATGGGCATTAAATATTAAATGTTCAGGTTCTGTTCTTGAAACAAAACTCTCGGAATCTCGAGAGTGCTTGAAATGGCCAAGGCTGTGCAAAATGTTTCTTACACCTTTATGCTTAATTCCACACAGATGTGAACATGTATCAGGAAAAATGCATTGTTATTCACTCCATTTATGCTTAATGTTATTTTCAAGAGTAAATCTGAGGGTATTAAATTTCAGCACCAGTCATCTACACTGTAATACCACACTGTCCCACACAGAGGGTATGTTTTAAGCCCTCTATTTTCAATATCTCAGTGAGGCAGAATTCACATTTGGCTTTCTGGATTTATCAGCAAGCACCTGGGCTAAAATAAAAAGGGAGCTTCACCACACACAACCTGCTCTCCTTACCAAATTCTATCCAAAGCCGGGAAGTATTTTATTTCCTTTTGGAAACTGCGGCAAATTGGCCAGCCCACTTTCACCAATGTCTATTTAGGGATTTCTGACTGCTGCCAGAAAGGATATGCAGAGATGGTTTCAGGGGGTAATGATTTCCTTCAAGGCAGTCTTCATTCCCGGTGACCTCAGGGCCATGTTCTCCTGGCAACGATCTGCTATATTCTCTGGGAATAATTCTTTACTTCCCAGTTTGGCCTACAACCCTGGAATTTCCCCTCAAATACAAACCAGGATGGTTTCCCCTCAAATATAAACCAGGTCCAATCCTCTTAAGCAGTGGTGGATGCTGCTGGTGTAACAATTGGTTTGGTGATCGCGTGCGCACACTTTCAAAAAAAAAATTATCTGCTATGTTACTACTGGGGAGTAACACAGCTGAGGAGTGGCAATCTACTCTGCTGGGTGAATCAGCTGAGAGGATATAGGTAACTACAGCGCAGGAGCAGGCAGGAGGGCAGGCCCACATGATCTTCGGAGCTAGGGATTCAACTGAACTGGTCCAAACCAGTACAATCCCACCCCTGCTCTTAAGACTCTGAGAATAATCAAGATCCATGGAGTTCAAAATCAAGAAGATGCCTGTTATTCTTTGAAGGTGAAGCGAGTAATCTCTTTCTCTCTCCCTCTCTTTCCTTCTCTTTCCCTCTCTTCCACCCCCCTCTCTCTCTCACACACACAAACACACACACACAAAGCTACCTCATACATAGAAGCCTAACACAGGGAATATCCAAACAAATCATATATAAAACAGGAAAACAGAGAGGTACACAACTACAAAATCAAATACTGACCCCCCCAAGGGAAGTTTTCAAATGTGTGGATAAATGTGTGAGCATAGCAAGATTTTTCAAACATTTCTAACAGGGGTACATGTTTGATGAAAAACTGTATTTTCATTTTTTTTTTAAATAATACTTTATTAGCAGTATTTTCACAAACATTCTAAAGAAAATTCAGAAGTCTCTACACTTAAAATTTGTTCTCATTTGCAAAGTATTCCTTAAAAAAAAACAAGGAGAAAAAAACTGTATTTTCATTTTAAGCAGGTTCTTCCTAATTTCCCCAAATGAATCCTTTTTTTAAAAAAAAGGACATACCTTATTTGGCAACAAATATATGTTCTTGGTGTGTTCAGTGGGTCTTAAGTCAAAAGAGATCAAAGGTGTCATTCAGGGACATTCAGTCTCTGAACAATCTGGAAACAGCCTTTGGGCACCAGAAGAATTGGGAGAGAGAGAAATATATAAAAATAATGTTTATGGCAAATGTTTATCTTTAGCTCCAGAAATCAGAATCCCTTCTCCCTGATGTCACTTTGATGAAGGCATTCAGTAGAGACTCTGAAGATAATCAAATGTGCGTTAAAGATGCCTCACAGCTTTCACTGAGAACTTTTCCCCACGCGAAAGACAAATTTAAACAAGAAATAAAATACAGACCAGTTAACTTATTACTTGCTCCCATTTGTTTGCATGGCTTAGTCTGTTTTAATAAGGGGTTGTTTTTTAAGTGACTCATTGCCTTAAGACAAGAACAGAAAATAGGATGGTCCAGTTGGCTGAAAGCCGAAGGAAGAAAAGGAATGAAATGTAGATCTGATGCCAGGATGCCATGCATGGAAGCAAGCTGCCCAGGTGAGGTCACCTTCTCTTGCTGGTCAGGAGTACCTCAATTTTTGCACCCTTTTCTGAGAGTTATTGATTAAGGGAACATGTTATGTTCTACTCTCCTGCACTTCTTGTTCTACCAACAGGAACACTAAGAACAGTTGAAATTATTTTGGTTCCAGCACCTACTCAGGATTTCAAGAGGCCTCCACATGAAATGTTTCTGATGCAGTAGTACAAGTAACAATTCCTTCTACAGCTGCTGAAATCCTAGGTAGGGGCACTTGGATCCTGTGGCAGGTATCCTTGGTCCAATGGCATGTTTCAATGAGTGACACATCCTCTACATGGGACAACATTCAATGCAACAAACGTGCAGATGGGCAATCCGTTACAGATTCAAAGAAAGAAAACAGCAACCTCTTCAATGAAAGACATTCAGATAGGACATTTTGTTTCATAATGTTGAATAAGGGTACGGGGGAAAGCAGGACCATTTTGGTATTCATTGTTTACTGTCTCCAGGGAGCTTTATTCAAAAAGCTGTAGATCTAGAATACCCTAAATGACCATCTCAACTGCATTGTCCATAGGAGAAGAATGTAAGTCCAAACCATCAATAGGCCAGCAGCTTTCCACGGAAGTCTCTACTGCAGGAAGACAAAACAGTCTGGAACTCACATTAAATATCTGATATTAGCACAGTTGAAAAAGTCCAGAAATATTCCACTCCTCTACTCGTTGCAGAATACCTTACGCCACCAGACTTGAAATTCTAGACCTAGAAAACCTTGCATTACGTTGTCTTCAGTCTGATCTAAGTATGGTATATAAAATCATACATTGCAATGACTTACCTGTCAATGAATACTTCAGCTTCAACCATAGCAACACAAGAGCACACAATAGATACAAACTCAAGGTTAATCGCACCAAACTTGATTGCAGGAAATACAACTTCAGCAACAGAGTGGTCAATATCTGGAATACTCTACCTGACTCTGTGGTTTCTTCCCCAAAGCCCAAAAGCTGTAATCTTAGACTGTCTACTATTGACCTCACCCCTTTCCTAAGAGGTCTGTAGGGGGCATGCATAAGCGTACCAAGGTGCCTATTGTTTCTTTTATTCTTCTTATATGTACCCATTTCATGTATTCATAACTATGTATATACTTATACCTATTATCTTGTAAGCGATTGACAAATCAAATAAATAAGCAAACAAACAAACAAATAAATAAATAAACTGAGATGAGAAGATACTACCCATCTCAGCTCTTGCGCAGTCCTATCTTAAGCCAGGTTTTTAATCTCCTATCCCAGATGCTAAGATTATCAGTAGCAACCAAAAAAGCCAGTGTAATCCTAGGCTGCACTAATAGAGGAACAGAATCAAGAACAAGTGAAGTTCTAATATCATTTTACAAAGCTTTAGTAAGCCACACTTGGAATACTGCATCCAGTTCTGGTCACCACTAACTAACTAACTAAGTAAATAAGTAACTAACTAAGTAACTAACTAAGTAACTAAGTACATAGGTACATATGTACATACATATAGAGAGAGACTGACTTTGAAAGGAATGCAGAGAAAAGCAACAATTAGAGGTCTGGGTCTAAATCATACAAGGAATGGTTACAAGAATTAGGTATGTCTATTCTAAATGAAAAGAAGGACTATGGGTGACATGATAGCAGTGTTCCAATATTTGAGGGGCTCCTACAAAGACAAGGGGGGTCAAACTATTTTCCAAAGCACCCAAAAAACAGGATAAGAAACAATGGATGGAAACTAATCAAGGAGAGGACCAACCTAGAATGAAGGACAAATTTTCTAACGGTAAAAGCAATCAATCAGTGGAACAACTTGCCTTCAGGAGTTGTGGGTGCTCCATCAATGAAGGCTTTCAAAAAGAGACTGGACAATCATTTACCTGAAATGGTATAGTGTCTTCTGCTCAAGCAGGGGGTTGGACTAGAAGACCTCCAAGGTCCCTTCCAACTTTATAATTTTATGTTCTATGCTTCTTGGATCCTCCTCCCCAAATTTGTGGAGAAAAGGTGCCTTCAAAAAGAACGGACCAAATCTTTTGATGCTGCTCCATTGATTTTGTCCTCCTTTAAAGTTTATTGATCTTAACAACAATCGTAGAAACAATGGATTTTGGGGAACTTCACGTGAAATGTTGAGTTTTCAGCTAAGTGCATGTATTTTATATGGACACTAAGTTGACCTATTCACTTAAAACTCTCAAGGTTGACTCAGCCTTCCATCCTTCCAAGGTGGGTAAAACGAGGACCCAAATTGTTGGGGGCAATAGGCTGACTCTGTAAACCATTTAGAGAGGGCTGTAAAAACACTGTGATAAGTCTAAATACTATTGCTATTGCTATCTCTGAGATGCAGGAAATGGTCTCACAGGAGAGCATTGCAGAAATTTTACCTAATCTCCAAATCACCCCTCTTGTCCTCAAGCTCTTGTAATTAATTGGCTTAATTCTCAAGTCTTTCATAATTGTTCCAACAAGCACGAAGGCTATCACTGACTCTGCCTTTTTTTAAAAGCACTAATTCACTCGGTTTCCTGAACAAGCTTGCGCTAAGGGCTATTTTTTTTTTTAGATCATTATAACCTATGTTAAACATCAAAGAAAGAGAGGGAAAGGATTTACAGCATTTTGAACTAAAAAGAATGTCATTAATTTAGGCGAGCAGAGAAAGTTGGAGTCGAGGTTTTCTGGACCCCTGGTAATATATTTGTCTTTGCTTCGTTATTTGCTTTTATAAGAGATGAGTAAACAGGCGGTAAACTTTTTCTGATATCCCACTTCTGTGCTCAAAACAGCATTTTTTATGCAAAAATGCCCTCCATCATTTCCCATTGGTGTCACGCTCTGTGTGAAAAGACAACAATACTAATAACACTTAGACTTATATATTACCCCCAGAGTGCTTTACAGCACTATCTGAATGGTTTACAGAGTCAGCATATTGCCCCCAACAATCTGGGTCCTCATTTTACAACCTTGGAAGGAAAGCTAACCTTGAGCCAGTCAGGTGTTAGGCATCTAGAAATTATTCATAGTAATTAATCACTCCTGAGACAAGCATAATCTCCAATTGATTTATTAGGAACAGCTCTGGTATGTCTATGGAAATTTCCAAAACTGAAACTCATTCCCAGCACTTGTCACAAAGTCCTCCCTATCTCTTCCCACTTACTATACTTCATAATTCACGAGAACCAATTAACTGCAGCTGGAATTTTTTAATGCGGACATACTAAATAACCTTGAACTATTCAACTCCCTCATTCCCCTTCATTGTTCACATTCTTGTGGCAGCTGATTTCAGAGTTGACATCAGGATCGAGGGCCAGGCTGTAGGCAGAGTTACCCTGCACTACTCCATTCTAACCAAGAGTGGGATTCTACCGGTTCGGGCCAGTTTGGGCGAACTGGATGTTAAAATTACAGCTGGTTCGCTGAACTTGTATTTCAACCGACCGTTTGGCCCCACTCACTCCACCCCGCCCCTCCCAGGAGTATCCACAAGGCCCATTTTTGATGGAGGTAAGTGCAGGGTCCACGCAGAGACTCTGGGAGGGGGAGAAATAGGCCTTTCAGAAGTCCAGAAATGGGCCTATTTCTGACTTCCAGAGGGCCTTCAGAGCCTGGGGAAGGCCATTTTGCCCTCCCAGAGGCCCGAGGGAAGCCTCTTGACCTTTGGGAGGATGAAAAACGGCCTTCCCAGAAAAACTGGAAGTCACAAAATGGGCCTATTTCTGGCTTCCGGAGGGCCTCCAGAGCACAGGGGAGGCTGCTTTTGCCCTCCTAGAGGTGCAGAGGAAACCTCTGGAGCTTTGGGAAGGCAAAAACAGCCTCCCCTGGACTTTGGAGGCCCATCAGAAACCGGAAACAGGAAGTTCCTTTAGGCCATGCCCACTATGGCCACGCCCACCCAGTAACCAGGCAACAAACTTGTTGCTGGGATTTTTGAATCCCACCCCTGATTCTAACCACTGTGCCACCACATTCCTAAAAAAAAAAGGACTTCTTCTCCTGTTTGTCATCTTCCATCAAACCACAAGCACAACAGGGGCCCCTGCCTTTGAATCACACCTGCTCTCTGGACTACACAAAATCAGCCTCATCCCAGAAGAGATGTGGCTGGAGAACCCCATAAGCCCTTGTGGGTCCTTGACATCCATGATGGAATATCATAGTCTGGAACTTTGGACGGGGTTAACAATGCCAGGGCAAATCTCTTTATTGCAGTATTATTATTTACTTTTCACTGAAGATGTCTGTCCTGTTTCTATTTCAGTTAAGATGATCAGGTGATTACGGAAATGGCAATTAACTGATAATTATCAGTTGCTCTAGATTCAGAAATGGGATAAAGCAGAGAGATAAGCACTACACGCATAACGTTTGTAGAGATTCTCTATCAAGTGACCCTGAGGACACAGATAAACCTCCAAGCGCATCCACAAGAATGCAGGTGACCTGCTGTCTGCAAGGAGTACAAATCCTTCCATTCCCTACCATCCAGTCAGAGCTGAAGAAGCTTCTTGGGTGAGAAGCAAAACGTCTTCGAAAGAAAAAACAAGAACAGTCTAGTTGCCTCATGAAAAAGCCCCTTTGGGACAACCAGGACCTGGATGACTGAGAATCTCTACAGACTTTTTAGCTCTGCAATTTGGGATGAACAGCCTTTGAATGAGGTAGGAGTAGGAATGGATTTCCAGAAGAAAAAAAAAATTACAGACTACAGGGACCAGGAACACTACTCAGGTGACCCTGAAGACACAGACAAACCTCCAAGTGCTCCAACCACCCTCTAAAACAAAGGTCCTCAAACTTGGCAGGTTTAAGACTTGTGGACTTCAACTCCCAGAATTACTGAGCTGACATGACTGAAGGGAGGAATTCTGGGAGTTGAAGTCCACAAGTCTTAAAGCTGTCAAGTTTGAAGACCCCTGCTCTAAAAGGATGCAAGTGACCAGCTGTCTGCAAGGAATATAAATACTTCCATTCCCCACTATCCTATCAGAGCTGAAGAAGCTTCTTGGATGAGAAACAAAATATCTTCAAACAAAACAACAAGGAAGTCCAATTGCCTCCTGAAAAAGCACTTTGGGGACAAGCACAAAGACACACACCATTTTTCATATATTCTTGAGTCAAGTGTACGCCTTTCAAAGTGCCATCAAAGGAGGACTTTTACTACTAATTTATCAGAGTAAGAGAGTTGGAAGGGATCTTAGAGGTCTTCTAGTGCAACCTTCTGCTCAAGCAGGAAATCCTACACCATTTCAGGCAAATGGCTGTCCAATTTTTCTTAAAAGCTGCCTTTTGAAATTGACTGATGGTGTCAATGCCGGTGGCATTCAAGTGATGCTCCAGTTGCTTCGGGATTGTACACAAAGGATCTATTACTATGGGTACTACCCAGTGGTGGAATTCAAAAACTTTTACTACCGGTTCTGTGGGCATGGCTTGGTGGGCGTGGCCATGTGACTGGGTGGGCATGACTTTTTTTGCAGCCCCCACCCATTTTGGGGAGTTTCTTAGCTACAGAGGAGCCTCGGGGGGGGGGGCGTTTTTGCTCCCCTAAGGCTCCTCTGGGGCTCTGGAAGAAAAGGAACAGAGCATAGGAGGGGCAGGTAGCACCCCTCCAAGCTCCATTTTGGGATCTTCCTAGGCTCAGAAAAGCCTCGGGGGGGGGGGGGGGCTTTTTGCTCCCCTAAGGCTCCTCCGGGGTTCTGGAAGTCAAAAAATGGAGGGGGGGCTGAGCTCCTCCCTCCATTTTTTTACTTCCTGGGCCTCAGCAAGGGGAATCCTGGCACAGCTGATCTTATCTACCGCTGATTATTGGGAGGGAAAAAAAAAAAAGAAATACCTTAGGCGAATGTCAGGCAAGCATCGGGTGGGAGGGCGACCAGATCGGGAACGTGGCCAGAGCTTTTTATTTATTTATTTTATTTATTTATAGCACATTTATATACCGCTCTTCTCCCGAAGGACTCAGGGCGGTGTACAGCCAAGTATAACACATTACACTCTACAAAAGTTAAAAGAAAATTAAGTTAATTAAGAAAACATATTAAGGCTGCCACTAAAATTTATACCCAACGCCAATAAATTACAATAAAAACCTCAAATTTAAAACCCCAAAATTTAAAACCCCAATATCTAAAATATTTACTACCTTACTACCAGTTCGGTGACCCATGCCAAATTCTTGCTACCTGTTCATCCGATCCGGTGCAAACCAGTTGAATACCACCACTGGTACTACCTTTGCTTTCTTTTCCAACAATCATTTATTATGATTTTGAGAGAAGTCAATTGGCAAAGAAAGGCACCTATCAATCCAACCAACTGATCTAGGCAGCAATTTCCCCATCATAGGCAGAGTGTGACCTGCATCCCTAACCTACAGCTATGTTCCTGTTAGAGATTTTTTGAGGTACAGGAAACCACCTGTCTCCAAATTCAACTGCCAGTGTGGTTTTCTGTGCCCTGGAACAAGTCGGCAACCTTCATCCACAACCTCTTTGGGGGATGATTACGGAAAGCCCAAGTCACCCACAAGTCCATTACCCACTGAGTCTCTCTTGATTGTCTTTTCCGATTCTGACTTCTCTCCCAATCAGGAAACTAACCCAGATGGGGCAGATGTGCCCCAATTGAACAGGCCCCGTTGGTGAGTGGATGACTCATATCATGCTTCAGGCACATCCCGGAAGGGAACTTAGGAAGGTGTAAGAAAAACAAGAAGGTTGGTCATTTGGAAAAGGTACCTAACTCCAAGATGAGAGAAACACAGAGGCAGACTTGCAAAAAGTCTTAATCGTGTAAGTCAGGGGTGTCAAACTCGATTTCATTGAGGGCCACATCAGGGTTGTGCTTGACCTCAGGGGGGCAGGGGGCAGGACCAGCTCGGCTACGAAAATGATGCTTGGAGGGGCTGCATGCATCTTCCTCCCTCCCATCTCCATTTTTGCTGGCAGAGGGCTGCAGGAGGCAGTCACAGCCAAAAACAGAACTCAGGAGGACTTAATAATGCCCTCCCGAATTCCATTTTCACTGGAAGAAGCACCATGGGCCAGTCCCTCACTGTTTCTAGGGTGGCTCCGTGGGCCAGATCTAAGCCCCCCACGGGCCGAATCTGGACCACAGGCCTTGAGTTTAACACCCCTGATGTAAATGATTAGACACAGGATGCTTGGGGTCACCTTCTTGGAACTGGCACAGGTACAGAAACATTTTGACTCCAGAGATTGAAGCATTAGATTGCTATCTGAACAGAGAAAATGATCTACAGCTGATTGTTGAGCACATCCATAGGATCACTTCAACCAGAGTTGCCTAGAAAAATCAAGCTAGCTTGCCAGATGTTTGGGATGATCTCCTCTCACAGACCTTGTCGGATAAGGCCACCACCCCCACCCCACAAAAAAAATGTACCTGGTCAAGAGGATGAAAAGGGAACCTGGTGGAAAATACCCAGCAGGGTATTTTAGCAGAAGATGTATCCTTTGCAAGTTCAAATGACAGTACATTTTGCAATGGGCAAAGGAGCCCTGAGAAGTTATCTGATGCAGGGGTCTCCAACCTTGGCAACTTTAAGACTTGTGGACTTCAACTCCCAGAGTCCCTCAGCCAGCAAAGCTGATGGGATATCCAAAGCAACCTATTTGGGGATCACATTGTTCAAAGAAGAGACCAGTGATGGAATTCAAAAATTTTTACTTCCGGTTATGTGGGCATGGCTTGGTGGACATGGCGTGGCTTGGTGTGTGTGGCTTGGTGGGTGTGGAAGGGGAAGGATACTGCAAAATCCCCATTCCCTCCCCACCCCACTGACCTGCTTTCCAGCTGTGTTCTCCTGTGCAGGGCAACAAAAGAAGAGCCAGCCAATCAGCTGGGACTCAGGAGGCAGAGAATAGATGGGGGCGGGGCCAGTCAGAGGTGGTATTTGCCGGTTCTCTGAACTACTCAAAATTTTTTCTACTGCTTCTCCAGAACTGGTCAGAACCTGCTGAAGACCACCTCTGGAAGGGACATTTTGCACTCCAAGGCTAGGATAGGGTGAGTCCCTTTTATAGGCTCTCTCTTTGGCGAAGGGAAGGAGGACTGACAGGATTTCATCAGCTCTGCAGTTTCTCCTTCCTACATGTTTTTTTCCCAGGTCAGGCCAGAGATTGAACTGTGACCTTCTGCTGCTGTGGTACAGATAAACATATTTAAAAAAACAACCACAACCATGGCCCCTTTTGCCTTCCAAATTTTGCAGTCAGGAACTGCCTCAGGCAAAGAAACTTTGGTAAATTAAAAAAGGAGGTGGCATTTATTCCCCACCTCCACTCAATCTCTCATCAATAACTTTTAATTAACAACCAGGCAGCTGAATTAGCTTCTTTTTTTTTAAAAAAAAAAGGTGTAATGATACTTCTTTGTTAGACAGATTTTTAAAATTACCGTCAGCCTATATTCAGACATTTCTAGAGCCATGTTTTGGCTATTATTCTTATACCCTTCTTAACCTTCTCATCTTCTCATCTTTCTCACCTCTCATCATTCCTACTACCTTCTCCTCTAGGGATATATTATGTTTGATCAATTGTTGTTGTATCTTATGATTTATGATCGTATGTTATGATTTATGATTCTATGACTTATCCCTTTGTTGCTTGTAGGAACACTGAGAGACAAATTCTTTGGGTGTCCAACCACACTTGGCCAATAGAGAATTCTATTCTATTTTAAAACTTTTAAAAGGCAAGTGTTCCGGGCAATTTCCAGAAATCCTCGCATCTTGCAACATCCAATTTAGAAACAAGAGCAAAGGAGCCATAAGTTAACCTGTCCCTGCCCCCAGATGGGAGCCAACAGAAGCTCCTGGATGCAAATGTCACATCCGCCACAAAAGCTATTTTCTGACATGAGGAAACACCACTGCTAATCCTACTCATCTACAGTTTCCGGACACAGCTCCGGAGCAGAGCTAGGACATAAGGTCAGCTAGGTGGGGGAGACTGGTGGGAAAAAAGCTGCATTCCTCCCAGCCCCCCAACCCCCATCTCTGCCTTACTCTCTCCTCACTGCAAGAAAGGAATCCAGGGACAACAGAAGAGCTTAAGTCCCCCATCCCAGCTAGAAGAAGGAAGAAAGTATTAAGGCCTCCAGTGAGGTCTCTTTCATGCTGGTCTGGGATAAAAATGAAAAATCTTGGAAGCTGCCAGAGAAAAGCCGTCTTTCCTTTTATGTGGGTTAATTAAGGCAGGGAGTCTTTGAACTATCTCGAGACTCTACAGATTTCTCTCCGAGTTGTAAAATAAGCTGCCAATTGACTCACCTTCTGTCTCTTGATTGTCCTAGGTCTACTCTCCCTGACATTCTCACAGCCATATTATGATAAATGCCACATAAAACCTTCAGCCCAGACAAGATGATTCAATTCCTTCCTATCTGATTCTCAATAAGATAGATCAAATCCAAAGGAGCCAGGATCTCACACACGGAAAGACATAAAGGATTCACGCGTTTCGTAACATAATGGATTCCATAATATAATGGACATAACGGATTCACACGATTCACACTGCATCCAGTTTGGGTCACCACGATGTAAAAAAAAAAGATGTTGAGACTCTAGAAAGAGTGCAGAGAAGAACAACAAGGATGATTAGGGGACTGGAGGTTAAAACATAATAAAGAACGGTTGCTGGAACTGGGTATATCTAGTTTGATGAAAAGATGGACTAGGGGTGACATGATAGCAGTGGTCCAGTATCTCAGGAGCTGCCACAAAGAAGAGGGAGTTAAGCTGTTCTCCAAAGCACCTGAGGGCAGGACAAGAAGCAAAGGGTGGAAACTAATCAAGGAGAGAAGCAATCTAGAACTATGGAGAAATTTCCTGACAATTTATCAGTGAAACAGCTTGCCTCCAGAAGTTGTGAAGGGTCCATCACTGGAAGTTTTTAAGAAGAGAATGGACAACAATTTGGCTAGAATGGAATACAGTTTCCTAACTGAGCAGGGAGTTGGACTAGAAGACCTCCAAGGTCCCTTCCAACTCTGTTATTCTATTCTGTTACCTAAAACAGCATCTCAATAGATTTAAAGAGCTGTGGTGTTGCAGTGGTTAGAATGCAGCATTGCAGGCTAATTCTGCAGACTGCCAGCAGTTCAATCCTCACCGGCTCAAAATTGACCCAGCCTTCTATTCTTTTGAGCTTGGTAAAATGAGAACACGGATTGTTGGGGGCAATATGCTGATTCTATAAACCACTTAGAGAGGGCTGTAAAGCACTGTGAAGCGGTATATAAGTCTACGTGCTATCGCTATATATCAAAACCTAAAAGTTGCCAGATCCAACAAACAATAGCTGAGCTTTGAGGCTACTTTTTGGTTTGAAAACCAGTAATAGAAGCCAAGGATAACAGTCCAGTTCAGGTCTTTAGACCAATATGAGAATTCTTAGCCTAGACTGACTCCAACTTCCAAGAATTTGGACTCTTAACATTATTAATCCCTTACTTTCCTACAGAAGGGCTAAAATGAAATAAAGGGACCAATTATCTGCCCATACATCAAATTCAGTTATCAGACAGAAAATAGGATTAGCAACCTTGCTTCTGATTTCTAATGATGGGATTGAGACATGAATGAAGGGACATCTGAGTGGAAATCCCACTTGAGAGACCAAGGTGGTATTACTGTTGGGTTGGCTAAGAAAACTCTATAGAGATGACCATACCGTCATCTCTATAGAGTCATTAGGAGTCTAGCTGACTATAAGGAAGACTTTAAAAGCAATATTACAAAGAACACTTTGCCAAAGTTGTTGGACATTCAAAGTAAACAGTAGGCTCTGCTCTTAAAATGGTCCAATTTCATCCCACTTTCCCCCCCACCCAAAAAAGTCTATTATAGGACACTTTGTAACTTAGCCTGAAACACAAGGAAGACTCAATCACCCAACAGGGAGACCATTTTTAATTGTATCGCACATTGAGTTTAAGCTTTTTCTATCTTAAAAGAACACCGGACTCAGGAGTCTTGGAACTGCTGTTAAAACCAAATGCAGAGCAGAGAGATTTAGAAGGAAGCAATGACTAAGCAAAGTGGAGGAGAACTGAATACTTTCTCCACTCTGCTCCAGGTTGCTCCCCACACCCCTGGAGACCAGCCTACATTCCTGAGGCATAAAAGGAAATAAACCACCCTATTAACTTGGAGCTAAAAAGATGCCAGAGAGAAGAAATCCTTCCTAATTTATCTCCCCGAGTTTGCCCTTCCAAAACTTTCTGCTAACACTCAGATTAAGGATGCCTCCAGTTTGGTCTCCATGTCCAATGAACGCGCCAGTGTCAACGTTCCGGCAATCCTCCTTTCCAACCAATAACTCCGAGACAGACATCTCTTAAAGATTGCTTTATTTAGATAGTAACTGGCACATCTGTGGAATCCCGAATCTGAAAGTTTCGGGCTTCCTTGCAATATTCAAAACTACAAATCCATTCCCCTTCGGTCGTCATCACATCACATGGTCCAATCACGATCTGTCCTAAAGTAAGATTCTTATTTCATTCTGTGCCATACTCAATGATCTTGAACTAACAAAATAATTTTATTTTGTCTACTTAGAGACAATCAGTTGAATCCCGCCCTCCCACTTTCTCAGGCTTGTGGCAGCGTGGGAGCATCGAATCTCAATATGGCTTCCAAAGCTGACAGCCAGCTTATTTAGTTCCCATTATTATTTTTGCACTCTTCATTTTCTTCTCTATCTCATGCAGGTGTGATACCGAAGGAGAAAGCACAATCTTTTCAAGCACCCGGTTTATTGCCGGCACTCATTATTGATTGTCAATCATCGTTATTGTTGGCATTATTTAAAAAAAAATACAAAGTAAGTCACTGAGACTATTTAAAAACAAAAAATGGATTAAGCATTATCAATGAACAGGCAATTATAGAACGTTGACCAATAAAAATCCATTCAACTTGCCAAATATGGGAATGTAAATGAAATTCATTATTTTGTGCCATAGGTAATTAACGGGCCAGGAGTCTTAAACTTGGGCTAATTAAATGAACAATTGTAGTAAAATAAACATCAATTTTCCTGCAACACATTTTGAACTGGGAACATTCAGGGAAAGGTAAAATTGATACTGATGATTATTTCAGAGAGCTTTAAAGGGTATTAGGAAAGCTTCAACTTTTATGGACGTCTGCTTTTGCTTGAAAACTAATTGCAAAAGTCAGAAATAACAGCATTTTAATTAAAATCATACCACACTGACATAATCTATCGGCTGGACTGCTTAATCCCTGCAGCTGGAAAATTATAACACTACAAAGAGTTTCAGATGTTTAAAAAGATCGCTTTCTTTCTTTCTTCCGAGGATATCAAGTTTTCCAACCAAGCCTGCATGGCTTAGAATCTTTTCGCTCAGGTGCTTTAAGAAATTAAGCCTCAGAGAGAAGATGGTCTAGAGATAACAGGGCTGTGTGTGAAGCGTTTCAGGTTCAGTTGCCAAAATGGGCTCCAGAATACCTTCTGCAATTCTTTAAGGCTGGAGCAGCTTTTCAAAAAGGCAGATGCAATTCTTTTCAAGATGCATCCACCTCAATTTGTTGCCGAGAGATGCGGTCATCCTACGGGCAGCCCCCTTTGGCAACAGAAGTCGAGGCCTTCCAATGGAGATAGGATTTCTTCATCCTTCACAGCAGTCTCTTGTTAAGAGAGTCATCTGATCTTAGCAACAGCTGATCCCCTTCCCTAAGGACAGAAAGAAAAGTCAACATAGGCCAAGAAGAATAGACCTAACTTGTATTTCATCACATTTTGGACCTGCCCACAGTCAACCATAACTCCGTGGACTGTACAGTGATAAAAGAGCAATCTGGAGGAAGTAATCTAGCTACTTGGATTAAAATGTCCATAGTTACTTCTTCTCGGAAACTCGGTTTGACTGGATGATGGAGAACAACCTGAAATGCAATGCTTAAATAGAGATTTTTGCTGGAGCCCAAATGATCCAGGCATTCTTTCAGCTTCTTCATGAAAGAACACTAGGTAATCTGTTATGCATCAGATACTTTGTTCTACAATTCCCATGGAAAGCTACCATCCCAAAGGCATGGAACGTCTTTCCCCAGCTATACTCACCTTAGCAGTTATGTCCTGTCCAAAGTTGTTTACATTCCTGAAAACATCCCGCTTGGTTGCAAAGTTTCTGATTTAAGCCTTTGAAGTGTTGTATGATAGTAGCACAGACTAATATGATTATCTTGATGAGACTTGCGGAACCTAAATATTAATGAAATATTTCTTCCAAAGAACGGGTTGCGGGAATTGAGTACGTCTAGTCTAGTGAAAAGAAGGACCAGGGATGACATGATAACAGTGTTCCAATATTTCAGGAGCTGCCACAAAGAAGTGGGGGTCAGCCTATTCTCGAAAGCACCTGAAGGCAAGATAAGTAACAATGGATGGAAACTAATCAAGGAGAAATGCAACCTAGAACTAAGGAGAAATTTCCTGACAGTGAGAACAATCAACCAGTGGAACAGCTTGCCTTCAGAAGTTGTGGATGCTCCATTGATGGAGGCTTTTAAGAATAGACTGGGCAGCCACTTGTCAGAATTGATACAGGGTTTCCTCCTTGAGCATGGAATTGGACTAGAAGACCTTGAAAGTCCATTCTAATACTGTTATTCTGCTCTGTTTTGTTCTCTTGAGCCCTTCAGATTACATTTCTTTTAAAGCAAAGAGAGCATCACAGGAGTCTATCTTTTGAATCCCCATCCATCCAGGCTAGATCTGCTGGGCTTTTGGTCTCAGGTGAAAATACAGATAAGAATGCAACTTCCAATGCTCTCTAACAGATCCCCTGTACATAAATCTAAGGGTTATTTAATCTTTTATTTGCTCACGAGCTCACGACCTGTTTTTAGTTGCTTTCTACTTTAGTATGTTTTATACGATTCTAAATCCAATGGGAGCTTTTATTCCCTTTTAAAAGGTTCCTAGATGCTCTGACATTCGTTGGCCTGAAAAATAAATTACAGCCACTGCAAATGAATACTGGGATGTAAGTATAATTCAATGTGATTTAATTGCTGACTAAAGATGTTTCATATCACGCTGAGCAATTTCTATAGAACCTAGCAGCGCTTACCGGGGAGTTAAACCCACTTGCTACTCTCATGCCTCAGAAAGCAACACAAGTCTTTTAAAAACATGTTTATAGGAAACAAGACACCAATACAAACATTTAATCAGAGACTAGCAGTAAAGTAAAACTTTAAAATGCTCGAATGAACTGAGAAGTCTAGGAAACAGCAGAGTTGAAACAATGAGTGATAGGCATCATCGCAAAGGGGGAAAAATAATAAAAAGAAAGAAAATTCAGCTACACACCCTGACCATTTTTACAACACAGCAGCAAAGAGGTTTAATCTGCAAAATGTAAGACTTGGGGCCGTTTGTGGGTGGAAAACACACTGGAGATGTGCAACATTCAAAAAAATTTTTTTTTATATTTATCATGTTTGCTATTGCCGAACAGGAATCTAAAGTAGATCCAGAATCTATGTCAGTAGTTTGATTACTCTTCCCAGCTGTGGGATTTGCTCACTTGCGTGCATCTAGATTACAGATCCAGTCTTACTTAGACAGCTTGAGCATCCTTGAAATGGACCACTAGCATCCTTTGGCTATGCTAGTGGTTCATGAACCCAAATTGGTCCAGCATGACTATCACTGTATCCTTAGAAAAGGCATTGCTGCCTTGGGACAATTGGTCTTCCCTTTCTCTATGTTACTGAAAGGAATTAAGTGAGAGGTTTGACCATGATGGACGCCAACAGGTCCATATGGTGAAGACCTCAGCATATGGAAGACTGCAACTTGGGACAGAAGAAGAGAAGGGAAGAGAAGGAGGAGGGGAGAGGAGAGAAGAGAAGAGAAGAGAAGGGGAGGGGAGAGGAGAGAAGAGAAGGGGAAAGGAGAGGAGAGAAGGAATGGATGGGAATGGAGGAGAAGAGAAGAGGGGAGGCGAGGGGAAAAGGAGTGGAGTAGAGGAGAGAGGAGGGGAGGGGAGTAGAGAAGAGAAGAAATGGATGGGAGCTGAGAGGGGAGAGGAGAAGAGAAGAGAAGAGAAGAGAAGAGAAGAGAAGAGAAGAGGGGAGAAGGAGTGGAGGAGAGGGGAGAGGAGAGGAGAAGAAAGGAGGGGAGGGGAGAAGAGAAGAGGATGTTTGTACATTTGCTGTGGCAGAGCAGAATAAAGGTGGTCTAATCTTGCAAAGTTGACCAATACTCACATGGACATGATGGTAAGGAGAGACATGTAGTCTTCCAAATTCCTTTATTTTAGGATTTTTTGGTATCTCTACTTCAAATTCTGTATTTTGTAGTATTTGTCTCTTTTTGTCTCACAATGACCAGCACTTGACTTCTAACCTAGTCCAGTCAAACTAGTCTGGTTGATCTACATGCCAAAATGTACAAGGTGCTTATACTCTTTTAGTCCCTTTTTTGTGATTCCAAGAAAGCCCAAGTTATAGAACTGAAATTCAGTAGTCTAATGTTTCATTATTTTTAGCATGTAAGAAGGAGACTTGCTACACTCAACAGCCTAATAATCAATGGAAGGAAGCACCCCATCTCTTCTGTTGGCATCATTGCTGGGTTGTCCAAAAGGTCCATATGGAATCAGTCATAGAATATGGCTGCATATGATCCAAGCCAGACTGCTAGAGTATCCACAGCTCAAAGGGACTGTACAGGAAAGTGTTTATTTGGGGAATGGGCTGAATTAGACCTGTAAGGTCAAGATTCCTGCAAGCAGAAGATGAGCTCATTCAAACCAATGCCCATGGCAGCTTTCCATGGCTGTAGGGAATTCTGCTTTAGAAAATGATGCTTAACCTTCTTGATAAATTCTAGCTGTTCAGTTCAAGGAAATCTCACATTGCCAAACCAATATTCATTTTTTTTTCAGCTTTAAGCACAGTTAATGCTATGGGGAGACATTCCTACCATCAGGTAGACAGATGGAGCCTGGGTCTGTTAGGAAGAAACAAAACATCAAACAGTGAAGTAGTGTGACAGGAGTTTGGAGCTTCAAATATTGTCAAAACACCGTACTCCAGAAGTCTGGTGGCTCTCAAAAAGAACGTCTAATGAATGTAAACACTTTTGATGATACCTTAATGGTAACGCTGGCTATGTGTGTAAGTATACATACTGATAGAGAAAATCATTCAAGTGAACACAGCATACATTAACCCAAGGGTCGGCAACCTTGAACACTCAAAGAGCCACAAAGCTCCTAACCGGACCCCCCCCCCCCCCGTTCTATTCTGGAGCTGACCGGAAGTCTGGTTCCCCCACCATAATGTCTCCTCCTAGCATCGCGTCCTTTTTCCTCTGCTGACCGGAAGTCCAGTTTCTCCACCATATGTCTCTTCCTAGCACGGCATCCTTTTTCCTTTCACCAACTGGAGACAGGGAACCGCAGCAGAGGGATGAAAGAGCCACATGCGGCTCCAGAGCCATGGATTGTCGACCGCTGCATTAACCCAACCAAAATTTATCCTGCTATGCCGCTGGGCACTTCCTATTAACTTTAGTAGGTTTGTAATTCAAGCTCCGAAGCATTTCAGAACCCAAAGAATCTTCCAAATCCTGCTCTTGACATCACCTCTAGCTAATATATGTATTTTTTTTTCATCCTCTCGCTAAAATACAATATATAGATCATTTTTACCTCTAATGAACTTCGCGCTCTTGCTATTTAAAAATGAGGGAGAAGGCATGTAAACTAATGCAATATGAAGCATCAGGCTGGGGTTCCTCCCTTTTCCAAGGAGTGTCTCTATAAAGAAAGGAAATGCCAATTAATCTGGAGGCGGTGTGTGTGTGGAGTATCTTGATATTAATTGGGGAATTAATGTGATGTGACCTGCCACTTAAATGACATCCTTTTAATTAATTTTTCTTGGCTTCCTTTCATTTACTATTTTGTTTTAGTTTACTATGTTTATACTAATAGTTTTGCTAGCATACTAGCATGTTGTTAATATAATGAAAGACATGCTGGAGAAGTGAAGGAGAGATTAAAAATTTCCATGCATTTGGGCAATTTTATGGCAGTCCTAAAAGTGCTATTTTTTTTTTTCAAAAGATAACTGGAGTTTTTTTCTCTCTTGAAGATGTTTCCCTTGTTATCCAAGAAACTTCTTGTGTTCTGACTGAATGGCGGAGAATGGAAAGGCTTATATTCCTTGCAGTCATCTGGTCATTAGCACTCTTTCTGAGAGTCACTGAGGCCACTTGGAGGTTTGTCTGCGCATCAGAATCATCTGAATAGTGCAAAAGGACATGCAACCTTCCATAAAGAGTAGAAGATTCCACACCCTGAGGAAGTTTCTGGGATGAAAAAGCACCTTTAAAATAACCATGACCTGGATGACTGAGAATCTACATGGACAATTTTATGGGGGATTGCTATGTTCGAAGAATGGCTTCATCTGCTTTTGCAGTATATCCAAAATAAAATTAAGTCCCTCCTCAGCAAGATTCCCTAGCAAAATGGTCGACTTTTGTGAACACCGTTACTTACTGTTTCTGTCAAAATTAAGAATGGAAAGGGGGTTTATGGCAAACTAGGGTTTTTATCAGACAGCCCTCTCTATGAAATGAGCTTGAGGAAAATGTCCATATCCATCTGGGATGTGGGAATCCTGTTATTTCTTGGTACTTATTGTAAAAAGCACCATGTTGGGAGAATAGGCCCGGTAGAAGGGCAACTAGGTACTGTGAGTATAAAAATCCATAAGCATTGAGCACTGAGTGTAGGACATGGCCTGGCTGAGCCCGAGGAAAGGGTCAAATGTGTCATCAGTCATGAGTCCCTGCACCTCCACAAGAGATCTAGGTTTAGCCCATCTTGTATGTCTTCATAATTCCCACTCATTTCCCTTGACTGTTAGTAGCTCAGATTCTTGCAGAGGCCTTAAGCTTGCGATAAATCCTACTAAGGCTTTATAAAACCTTAGTAAGGCCACACTTGGAATACTGCATCCAGTTTTGTTCACCACGTTACAAAAAAGATGTTGAGACTTTGGAAAAAGTGCAAAGAACTAAGATGCTTAAAAGTCTGGAGACAAAACCATATGAAGAACGGTTGCAGGAATTGGGTATGGCCAGTCTAGAGAAAAGAAGCAGTAGAGGTGATATGATAGCAGTATTCCAGTATTTAAGGGGCTGCCACAAAGAAGAGGGGATCAACTTATTTTCCAATGCACCAGAGGGCAGGACAAGAAACAATGGATGTAATCAAGGAAAGAAACAATCTGGAATTAAGGAGAAATTTCCTAACAGTGAGGACAATTGACCAGTGGAACAGATTGCCTTCAAAAGTTGTAGGGGCTTCATCACTGGAGGCTTTTAAGAAGTGACTGGACAGCTACCTATCTGAAACAGGGTCTCTTGCTTGAGCAGGGGTTTGGACTAGAATACCTTCAAGGTCCCTTCCAGCTCTATTCTGTTTGTTTGTTTGTTTGTTTGTTTGATTGATTGATTGATTGATTGATTGATTGATTGATTGACATCTTTATATTCATTTGAACTACCTGAATCTCCAATTTGCCCAGCATTTGACACTGAGTCCATGAGCTGTTCATACATATATGCAGAGTCCATATATTAGGGTGGAAGAAACTCTGACCAATGTCCTGCTTTTGATAGAGTGGTATCTCAATGCTCATCATTAATTGGTTCCTGGAGGTGGCACATATTCCAAAAACAATGAGTACAAAATAAATGTTTCCCATAAGGAAAACACATTAATGTCTTCTGTACCCAAGACATGCATACTTTAAAGCAATATATAAAAAATAAGAGTTGTATATCATTATATGAGAAATAAACCTAAACATTAATAAAGACTTAGATTAACTTTTTTAAAAAAATCACTTTACCTATACTGATGAAGAAAAAAAGTACAAAAATGCCCAAAATGACCACAGAAGCTAAGATAAGACTGGAAGGGGATATGCACCGAACAAGAGTGATTGTGTGACTGATGCATGACCCTTTGTTTCATCTGGAAAGGATGGCAAGTCACAAGGCATCCGACACTGAAAAGTTCTAGCTTGCATGTCGAGTATCAAACAAACAACAAGTACCTGGATAACATTTTCTTGTCAAAATGCGTCGAGTACCAATTAAACAAGTTTCAAAGCGGTCGAGTAGCAAAGTATGATGCTATTTTTTTCCCTTAAACTTAACTTTCCCACAGGACTGTTGTCTGAATTTAGCAGTGTTATGAAGTGATATTATACATCCAAATCTAAATAAAACTGATAATATGAAATGTATATGGCAAGACTGTACCATGCAAGAGACTTATCTGAATCGTAAATAAGGGCACACAGAGCTATGTTGTCGAGATGAGACATTGCTTAATAGGGTGCTGGCAAGCCCAGAGCATGCATATTGTAACAGGGAGATTTCTGGCTGAGCAAATGTATTTAACAAGGAAGCTAATGATTTAAGGTAATAAAATATACAGTAACAAATTCACACAGAACAGGGCAAGTATTTTTCACAAACAATGGGAGTAAAAGTTTTAAATGGCAGGGAAGCTATCCTCAGGAACTGCATCTACAGTGGTGTCATAAAATGCAAAGTTTATACAGAAACATGACAAATGAGCAACAATTAAAGTAACACAAAGTAATTAGTGTTGACCCTTCTAAAGGGTATAAATTGTTGTGCCAGGGTTCCTTCGGCACTACTGGCAACAGGCGGAAGAGAATTACCCATTTATGGAACGCACACACAAACACATATACACATCATTTCTATGTGAAGTTTCTGCACAATTTCAAAAATGTCTCTGGAGGTTTTATGAATTGATATTAATTGTGTTTGAGTTATCAGCCAATTTGTTTCTCCTACCTTATATGTAAATTACAGTAAAACCAAATTTTGACAGAAGAAGAATTTAATAATATCTTCTAGAGCTGCTTCCTCCCTTTGCAAGAACTCCTATCTTACCATATCTCCTGGATCCTGGTGTAGAAAGTTAGTACCCACCCCTCTCCTAGAAGAATGAAATAGTTTAGGAAATGTTAGAAGGGCAGAATATTATATTTCCCTGGATGAGAAATTGAGAAACATGCTCTTAGGGACAGAAACTCAGTCCCAGCTCCCTGCCCGCCAGCAGATATTTTGGTGCCAGCTTATCTACACAACAAAAGTCCTCCAGGTCCAGGATGATGGGATCAAAACATGACCCCTCAGGATTAGCCCTCTACCCATCTAACAGCAGGGGTCACTGCATTGCAAAATCACCTGGGGACATTACGTCAGCCCAAGGTTCCACCAAATTTGATTCAGAGAAACATGACTGCACATGAGAGTCTGACTACAGCCAATAGAATACGTGCTCTTCCACAGGAACAGGAAGCTGAAGAGCAAGGCCCAAGAGAGGGTATAAATAACCCTCACTCTCCATTCCATGTGTTTAGCTGCACCAGGACCATGTGCTTAATGGTTCTGCTCCATTAAATCATCTTTCCAATCAGCCTCCATATTTCCAGTGTCTTTCTCCCTCTTGGAACTAAACCCAGATGGATATTTCTTCCAACACTGGGTTTCAGGTCCTTGAAGTGGAAAGGTGGCTTGACATATTTTTGGCTTCACCTCAACTGAGATTGCTGATATTATATGTGTACCCATCCTATTGAGCAAATAGCACACAACTTGGAGGAAGACCATGGAAGAGGGACTGGAGTGGAAGCCATTTTTCTTACTGCAAGGTCTTCATCAACTTGATGAGGAACATTTTAAGGTCATCAGAATGGAAGATGGTTCTAAACCCTTGCTTTTGAAGTTTTGGAGATTCCCTCCTGAATTCTGATCCCTTGGCATTTGAGAAACAAATGACTTACCACAAAGTTTGACAAGTGAAAACTGCAAGTGCTGAAAACATCATAAAAGATTATAGGGATCTGGGAGAAGATTGAGGAGGGCCTAACTGGAGTAGACTTTCTTTTCTCCACCCATGGAGGACTCTAGGCACATACAGCTCTTTTTAAATATGTAGTTCATGGATATGGACTACAGGATGGATCTGAAGGCAGTACAGCACTAAGCACACTCCTCTCTTCTCCTTTCATCTCCTCTGTATCTAGACATCTCAGAGGGCAAGTGCAACTCCTCACAAGCTCTAGTAGGCCAGCAGACTGCCTCCTCAAGTGGAAAATTGCATAGATGCTTTCTGCCAAAAGAAAAGGTAGGTTTTGACTTGACTTTCCAGCTGCTCCTACTGGGAACTGCAATCTTCAAGATTCATCTTCCTAGCTTGGTTCATTGTCATCCTAAAGTTGTTTTTGGCCATTCAAATCCAAGGATCACTACTGCCAAAAAAACCAGCTTTGGCAGCAGAATCAGCAAATAGTCAGCAAGAGAGAAAAATATTCCAACCATTCAGCAGTCATCTTGGGGGAGGATCAGATGCTCTTAATCAAGGAACCATCAATTTATTTGTTTCCCAAATACACCTGGGCTTTTTGGGAAAAATAAAAATGGCAAATGGTTGCACTCCATTTTTTTAAGTATATCCTGTTGCCCAGGAAAAAAAAGACAAAGAAATTCATGTGACAAAGGATAGCAGAGTCAAAGGCATCCCACCACTTTGCCTTGACGTGAACAGAGACTTCATGACTAGGCTTACTTGTTAGGGCAGCCATTTTGTGAGAATACCCACAACCATCTCAACCTTCCAAACTGTCTACTGTCCTCTTCCCGTAAAAGGGGAGGAGGGGAATCTCCTGTTTTAGAATATTTTTGAGGCAAAGCTATACCTGATAAAACGTTCCAGGGCTGCATTTTCCCCCTGTGCTGAAGTAAGCACCACCAAGAAGAACCACTTCTTAGAGGACTCAAAAGAAAGACATCTCCATTTTTATCTCTTTCAGTCTCCACAGCCAATTTTCACCACCAGGAGAGGAATCACAAATGATCAAGATAGCTCTTCAAATCCCACAAAAAAGGAGAGTCCAAAATATACATGTACTTCATATAACAAAAAATGGGAGCGGAGGTGATAATGTCCAGACATATATACAGGGGTGGGATTCTGTGGGAGTGGCTTATGTGGTGCACATAACTTGGGGGTCATGTGACTGGGTGGACGTGGCTTGGTGGTCATGTGACTGGCTGGGCATGGCCAACTCAATATCACTCACATCATCTCCTCTCCTGGCCTCTCATGACTGTGGGAATGCTGCAACATTCGTAAATGTGAAAAATGGTCGTAAGTCACTTTTTTCAGTGCCATTGTAACTTTAAATGGTCACTCCACACAAGCAAATTACCAGCAAAGGAGGGGAAAAAAAACTCCAGAGAAGTTCCTGAGACAGGCAGT
Organism: Bungarus multicinctus; assembly: GCA_023653725.1. Lineage (NCBI taxonomy): Eukaryota > Metazoa > Chordata > Lepidosauria > Squamata > Elapidae > Bungarus > Bungarus multicinctus. Next base: position 43,103,915 of record CM042851.1, on the reverse strand, counting down.
CTAGGCCCGCCAAGAATGTAATAAGGGCTAACGGAGAGGCAGTTTCTGTAAGCAGCACCAGAATGTTTCCTTCCTGCCTTCCTTACAGGATTAGACCAGGAATTTCTTCTAACAACCGGTTCTCCGAACTACTTAGAATGTTAACAACCAGTTCTAGCGAATAGGTGCGAACTGGTTGAATCCCATCCCTGGATATATAGTGTGTATTTCAAGTGTCCCAAGATCACAGGAAATTTCACCCAGGGTTGGGGAACAACTTCAGAGGCTAATTAACTCTTTGCAGGGAGGGATTCCTTTTATCAGAGGGGCTCTGAAAGATGCAGTGATTATCATTGCTGAGAACCATGTGGAGGAAATCCTGAGAATCAAAAATTAGAAAGGCAAAGTCAGCATACAGAGGTAAAGCAAAGTAAGGATCACGTGGCATTGGTAGGAAAGGACTATTTCAGTCCTTTTCTTGTTTTTCCACATTTCTCTTTGAAAATGAAAACCAAAAATAAGTTTCTGGCACCAGCAAAGGAAGAAGCCGTGTGCCATTAAACACCCAGGGCAGCCAAGCTAGCAGAATCCCATCCAAAAACAGATCAAGGTTTTCCTCCCCCGTAAATTTGCTCAAAAACCTTGTTGAAGGAGCCTATGAAGCTAATCTGACTTGATGCTTTCTTTAAAAAAAAATGGTCAGATTTTTCGTGTTTGCCAGGTTGCGCTGTCTTCCCACGTAAAGGGTTTGCAGGGTGCTGTGGGGCCCCATCCCCAGATTTATTCCTTGTAAACAGCTGTTGGAAGCCTTGCCAAAATAAATAAAATGAAACACCTTTGGAAAAAAAAACTAGAAAGGAATCAATATGGCAACAGCGAAAGCTGCTGTCTTGATCATGGGAACTTTAGTCGATGAAATTTAATTGACTTCCAAATTTATTTTCATTACATCTGTTCTCTGAGGAGACCAAACCTACCAGGGCAGCTCACAGTCAACTATCACACAGAGAGAAATATAGCCATAACAGAAATAGCCATTTCTGGGGTCCTTCCCAAAGGACAACTAGTGGAAGGGAAGGTCTGTTTAAGCAGCTTTCTAAGGTGGCTTTCAACTGCTGTTCTTCTTCTCTGTCCCTTGTCTTCTCACGGAGATGTAGTCAGACTAGTACAGAGACTCCAGCCTTAACAAAATTTAGTGATTTCAGAAAAACATCCTGGAACCCTTTTCCTAATTCCCACAGAAGAGGGAATTGTTTGCCAGCAGAAGGAGGAGAAGGAAACGCTGATCTCCGAATGAACGAGCGACAATCTGGCTTGTTGTGCTCCAAAAGGTCAGAGGAGAGAAGATGCTTCTAACTCCTTCTGTCTGAGAGGTTCACTCTGGAATCAGCTTCAGCGGAGTGTTTATAGGTCAGCAGTATGGAAAAGACTCACTTTGGTGGATTACTCATGACTATTTCATTAGGCTATTTTTACAGCCTGCTGCTATAAATGCGTTTGATGTACCCAGTTGGCGAAACTCAGCCTCTGCATATGACAACTCTCTGCACCTTTTTTGCAAATGTTTTGAGGAAGTGAGGAAAGCAAACCCAATATTTGGCAGTTTAGCACAGGGTAAGTTTTTGGCTGCTTCATCACAGGTGGTCTATGCTGCTACGGATTTATAGAAGATGGAGCCCAGAAGCATAAGAGGGCTTCAGGTTGGAGAGGACCCCTAATATCTATTTCCTTACTTCTTCTGTCTGTTGTTTACCTTCATCTAAAAATTCTGTAGTCAGGAAGGATGCAGTCGGACTCAATCAATCAGAATAGAGTTGGCAGGGGCCTTGGAAGCCTTCTAGTCCAGCTCTCTGCTCATACCAGACTCTATACCAGGGGTGTCAAACTCGATTTCACTGAGGGGTGCATCAGGGTTGTATTTGCGCTGGAGGGGCATGGCCGGGGAGGTGTGGCCAGCTCAACATCACTCATCGAGGCTCTGTTTTCAGCCAGGCCGGCCTCCTGCAGCTCTCTGCCAGTGAAAACAGAGCTCAGGGGTGCTGTGTGTATCTTGCCCGGGTTCTTTTTTCAGCCATGACAATCTCCTGCAGCCCTCTGCCGTTTTTGCTGGCAGAGGCCCATGGGATAGTCCTTCGCTGTTTTCAGGATGGCTCTGAAGACCACATGTAAGCATTCCAAGGGCCGGATCTGGCCCATGGGCCTTGAGTTTGACCCCCCTGCCCTATACCATTTCAGATAAGTGACTGTCCAGTCTCTTCTTAAAAACCTCCAGTGATGAAGCGCCTACAACTTCTGGAGACAAGCCATTCCACTCGTTAATTGTCCTCACTGTTAGGAAGTTTCTCCTTAACTCCTTAACTCCTTGATTAATTTCCACCCGTTGTTTCTTGTCCTGCCCTCTGGTGTTTTGGAAAATAAATTGACCCCCTTCCTCTTTGTGACAGCCTCTCAAATACTGGAATACTGATATCATATCAATGGGTATCTAAACTCTGATTCCAGCAAGTCATATGCATCAAAGAAACTTGAGAGTGTGTGAACAGCTGAAAACACATAAGTGTCCCATGTTAGAAGCATGGGACACTTATGTTATGGACACTTATGGGACTCTTTGAACATGGCACATTTGGGATTCCCAGTTAGCTCCGAGTTCTTGCAAGGGTCTTTGCAACTTTCCTGACCACCTCATACAGTTGATTGATTTCTATTCTATGGCAACGCAAGCCTGCATCTTTGGCTGCAATCCCTCACTTACTAATTATAGCAAAGAACAGCATCACACCCCACAAGAGTTTGCCCAGCTTCCGCTAGGCAGCTGCATCACTTGGGGCAGGTTCGTCACATGACCCATCAAGGAAAACAGCTGCCAATCCCAGGGAGGAACAGGTTTTTCACCTAAACCGGGGAGGACCGAGAAGATTCTCTTCCAGACCAGTAGATCCTAAGCTGAATGCTCTGTTGCTGCATTGGAAGTGACAGTCAAAAGCTGCCACCAGAAAAAAAAAATGCTTTGCCCAAATCTGCAGCTTGCTCCATGGTACTTTCATCGTGATGCACGGTTAAACTGCTACAAAGGAAAAGCCATCAATTTCTATATGTGTGAAAATGGCTATATCCAGGACGGATCGAAGCAGTCCAGAAACTCAAAAGTCTCCAGAAAGTAAATGTCGCTGATTGACAAGCATAAGCTTTCTTCTGCTTTGTTTTAAAAACCAAGAACCAGATTTTGACTTCAGCTGACAACAAAAGACTTTCACTTCTATTTTAAAGGGAAAAAAATATAGCCTTTGACATCACCCCAGTCCGCCAAACTAACCTCAATTACACAACTGGCTTCTTTCCAAAAGCCAACGTAAGATTTTAAACCCTGGAATTTCACAATTTGGAGTCTAAAATGGTCCACTTGAAATGTTGAAATCTGTTTTCTCCTGGCTGCAGTCTAGAGGGAAGGGGGAGAGTGGAAGCCTTGCAATCCTTTTACAGCTCAGGATCTGGGCAAGCTGAACCTTGACCTCTCTTTGGACTCCCACAACCACAACTATTGAAGGAAAGTTGTTCCATTGGTTGATTGCTCCCACCATTAAAAAATGTCTCCTTAGTTCTAGGTTGCTTCTCACCTTGGTTAGTTTCCATCCATTGTTTATCATCTTGCTTTTTGGTGCTTTGGAAAATAGTTTTACCCCATTTGTCTTTGGAGGGAAGTGGTGGCTCAGTGGCTAAGACGCTGAGCTTGTCGATCAGAAAGGTTGGCAGTTTGGCGGTTCGAATCCCTAGCACCGTGTAACGGACTGAGCTCCCGTTACTTGTCCCAGCTTCTGCTAACCTAACAATTCGAAAGCGTGTAAAAATGCAAGTGGAAAAATAGGGACCCCTTTGGTGGGAAGGTAACAGCGTTCCATGCTCCTTCGGCATTTAGTCATGCCGGCCACATTACCATGGAGACGTCTTCAGATAGCGCTGGCTCTTCGGCTTTGTAATGGAGATGAGCACCGCCCCCTACAGCTGGAAATGACTAGCACTTATGTGTGAGGGGAATCTTTATCTTTACTTTATTTGTCTTTGTAGGAGCCCTTCAAATATTGGAACACTGTTTATCATGTCCTTCTTTTCATTATTCATTATATTTCATTAGGCATACCCAATTCTTGTAACCATTCTTCATATGTTCTAGTCTCCAGGCCCCTAATTATTCTTGTGGCTCTTCTCTGCACTCTTTCCAGAGTCTCAACATTTATTTTATATATTGTGGTGACCAGAACTGGATACAGTATCCCATGTGTGGTCTTACTAAGGCTTTGTAAAGCGCTACTAGAATTCCATGTGATCTTGATTCTATCCTTCTATTCAGGGGTGGGATTCTACCAGTTCGCACCTATTCATTAGAACCGGTTGTTAGAAGAAATTACTGGCCTAATCCTGTAAGGAAGGCAGGAAGGAAACATTCTGGTGTTGCTTACAGAAACTGCCTCTCTGTTGACCCTGATTATATTCTTGGCAGGACTAGACTTCCTGTCTCAGGAACTTCTCTGGAGCTTTTTTCCCCCTCCTTTGCTGGGTAATTTGCTTGTGTGGAGTGATCATTTAAAGTTACAATGGCACTGAAAAAAGTGACTTATGACCATTTTTCACACTTACAACTATTGCAGCATCCCCACAGTTATGAGAGGCCAGGTGAGGAGATGTGTGCCTCGATGTGAATGATATTGAGTTGGCCACGCCCAGCCAATAACATGACCACCAAGTCATGCCCACCAACTTAGCCACACCCACAGAACCGGTTGTTAAAAGAATCCCACCCCTGCTTCTATTAATGCAGCCTAGGATTGCATTGGCTTTTTTAGCTCCCACAGCACACTGTTGGCTCATATTTAAGTGCTTGTCCACTATGACTCCAAGATCCCTTTCACAATTACCCGCATTAAGCCAGGTTTCACCCAGCCTGAACCTATACAGTTGGGTTTTTTTGCCCAAGTGTAAAACCTTACTTTCATCTACATTGAATTTCAACATGGAAAGGGAGCTTCACTCTGCGCCCCATGAAAGAAGTAAAAGAGTTGTAGGATTCTGCAGGACAGAATCTGGTACATCCTCTGGAACGAAAAGGATCTACTTCTGTAACTCCAGGGCCTGATACCACCAGCTGTTTCTCCAGCTGTGTTCTGGGCTCTTTCCAACCACTCCTCTTGAGGAGGGTCCACTCCAATCTGCACAACTTCACATTGGCTGGGGTCCCCATTATTCGAAAGAAACCCGAGAGACAAAAAAAATATCTGCTGTCAATTTGCACAACTCAACAGCGAATCCTACAGAATGGTTTGGGTTACAGGTTCCTCTTTGGTGTTTTAAATGATCTCGAGGGCGATGCAGAGCAGACGATTTAACTGGGGGGGCGGAATATAGTGGAATGGAATTTTTAAAGCGTTTCATAAAAACTTTACAAAACCGAGGGAGGCTTTTGTGCTTTTTGCCATCAGCTTTTTCACTGAGAGCCTCTCTCCGTCAGCACGGCATTTCCCAGGCGGTCCATCTTTGCAAGAATTGCTGTGGCTTCTCTCGGCCTAGCCTGCAGCTGCGGTTCTTCTGCTTCTTGTAAACAAAGCAACTTCCTGCCACAAGGGTTTCCACCACTGAATGGAGGTAAAACTTATCATCTTCTGCCAGCCTGGCATGTAGATGCATTCAGGCTCAAATTCTGCCTCTTCTTAGGATTGCAATTAGAGGAGGACTGAAGATGAACTTTCAAGGCCCTGTAAGAGCCATCCCCTCCTTTTCTCCAAGACCTGCCCAAGACTTGCCATTTTCTGCAGGAAAAAATACTGGATGGATTTCCTAACCAATTAGCCTCTGGGTTGTTTTAGTCCACAGTTTCTGTAACCTCAAACCACTCTTAACCAGGGATTATGGGTGTTAGGGCTCTCTTTTTTGATCAACATCCCAAATTTGAATTCCCCAGGGGCTATTCTTCAACACCTCAGCAGGTGAGAGCACCCAGACCAATGTGGCCAAACTTGGCAAAGCTAAGCAGGATTAGCCCTGGTTATTACTGGGATGGGAGACGATCTGGAAATAGCAGGGCTGAGAAAGCAAAAAGGCAGAAGACGACAGCCAGGGCACACCATCAGCTGTTGTGTTGTTGCCAAGAAAATGACACAGAATCTCCCTAGAGCCACCAGGAGCTGACCTTGACTGAAATGAGATTTGATCTCTATATCTATCTACACGCAGATAATTTCTCATGAAATTCTTTATCATTCTTTGGGATAATTGCTACAAGGAAAGGAGGACTATCTCATGGACTACAAATCATGGTAGAGCTGGTCACTAGGTTAGCTTGACTGAACCCCTCACCTCTCACCCTCCCACGCCTCACCTCTGAAATCAAGATTAATTTCATTCTGAACTTTCCACAAAGTGCAAGGGGTTTTCCACTCTCTGAAGGAGCTTCAACTACACCACTGCAACTGAACCAAGACTACCCTAAAGAGTCATGATATAGAAGTGATTTTTTTTGGATAATGCACTTACTGCTGCATTTACCATCTCTCTGCCATTAAAATATTTCCTTGCTTTGCATTTTTCAGGCCAGTTGCAATCACTATAACCTTGTCAGGCATCTAAGAACCAAAGCAATAAAGAGGATTAGGGGACTGGAGGCTAAAACATATGAAAAACGGTTACAGGAACTGGGCTTGGCTAGTCTAGTGAAGAGAAGGACCAGGGGAGACATGATAGCAGTCTTCCAATATTTGGGGAGTTGCCATGGAGAGGAAAGGGTCAAGCTGTTTTGTAAGGCATCTGAAGGCCAGACAAGGAATAATGGATGGAAACTGATCAAGGAGAGATTCAATCTAGAAATAAGGAGAAATTTTCTGACAGTGAGGACAATCAACCAATGGAACACCTTGCCTTCAGAAGTTGTGGGAGCTTCATCACTGGAGGATTTCAAAAATAGACTGGACTGCCGTCTGTCAGAAATGGTGCAAGGCTTTCTGCTTGAGTTGAGAGTTGAGCTAGATGACCTACAAGGTCCCTTTCAACTCTGTTATTCTATTCTTACCAAGCAGCCATTTACTCTTTATTTGGAGGAGGGGAAAAGATTGTAATCTGACCAGGAACTCCTCCCAAATCCAGGTCTTGCTTTCTGCTCTTTTGATCAAGAGCCCTTGACCCCCACGGCCTTTTCCCCCATCCTGTTTTACTGATCCGTTTCTCTGAGGACCCCCCATTTCTTATTCCAGAGCACAAAGCCTCCTCCATGGTTTGCTTTTGCCCATATGAGTGACCCAGTTTGCTGCTGCCTGGGAACTGGGAACTAGTCCCTGTCAAAAACAGATTTTGTCTCAGGCGTGTTTGTCCAAGGGCACTCTGTGGCCGTATTAAAATAGAACTGAGTTTTCTCTAGCAGCCAGCTGTCCATGCCCTCACCACCTGCTAGAGGGCTGAACAGCCCTTCGCTCCACATGGAGCATCGTGCTTTCCCTGCAAGAAGGGAAGCGCTCTCCTGCCTTCTTAAAGCATCCACTATCTTCATTTAGATTTCATTCATTAAGCAAGAAGTAACCATTTAAATCGTCATCACTACCTTCCTCTCCTTCCTGGAGAAGTGGGTTCCGAACCACAAGAGAAGGCTGGTGCAGAAAGGCCCGAGGTATGCAATGGGTTTTCGCAAGCCAGAAGAAGAAGAAAGGAGACTGAGAGACAAGCAACATCTGCATGGCCTGTAATGCCAGAGTTTTTGCTATGGCTGAGATGTCTTGTCTATGCACATCCTGGAGAAGTGACAGAAGTGCACTTTTTCTTAGGGAAAAGCAAAGGGCTCTCAGTGGCTTGTGAGAATGGGAAAAGATCTGCAGGAATGGAGAGGGAGGGAGGGAGAGGGGGAAGAGAGAGGAGAGGTGGGAGTGGAGGGGAAGGGAAGGGAAAGGAGTGGAGTGGAGTGGAGTGGAGTGGAAGGGAGGGGAGAGGAGAGAAATGCGGCGGAGGGAAGGGAGAGGAGGAGAGGGGAATGGAAGGGGAAGGGGAGAGGAGAAGAGAGGAGGGAAAGGAGAGGAGGAGAGGGGAAAGGAGAAATGGGGAGGGGAGGGGAGGAGGGAAGAGGAGAGGAGGGGGAGAGCCAGGGAGGAAAGGGGAAGGGGAGGGGAGAGGAGAAGAAATGGGGAGGGGAGGAGGGGAAGAGAAGGGAAAGAGGAAAGGAGGGGAAAGAGAAGGGGAGAGGAGAAGAAGAGGGAAGGGGAAGGGGAGAAGAGAGGAGAGAAAAGAGAGGAGAAATGGGGAGGGGGAGGAGTGGAAAGGAGGGGAAGCGGAGAGGAGAGGAGAGAGGAGAGATGGGGAGGGGAAAGGAGAGGAGGGGAGAGGGAGGGGAAGAGAAGGGGAGAGGAGCGGAGAAGAGAGGGATCCCATTTTCTCCTTTAGAATAGGCCAATCTGAGCCCTTCAGCAGAGAGTCATAAACTGATGGAAGAAAACTCCTCAGAACAGGAAGTGATTCCCTGTCCTCTAATCAGAAGCAGGGAAGATGGGAAGATTCCTCTGACATTTACAACTAACCCAATTTCATTGTTCTAGATTGAAGAACCCCTGCTAGCAATGATTAACTCTATGGTTTACACGAAAGAAGCTCCTTTGAAACCAAAGTTTATCAGTTTCAAACTAAGCCAGCATGCATCTTTATCAATCAAATGAACTGCACACAATAACAAGGCAATATAGTCATGAAATTAAGAAAATAATGGCAACAGCACCATAAATCATTGCCTGCCTGTCCCGTTCTTCCAAGACCATGGAAGAGAAACCCAACCAATCTTTAGATTTTAATAATGTCTTTATTGCATTTTATCCACCACTTGATAGCCTGAGTTTATTATGTAATTGAGACATCTCTCCCGGTTTAACTGTAAATAAAATCACATTAGACTACATTTGAAATGCCTGTCAATACTCTGCCCTTCTTATTTTTCCCAAAGGTAACACTATACTGATTATGCTCACGCATTAGCAATACTTCGGCAGCAGAATTTAGAGGCAATTTTCTTGGAAAACCATTGAAAAAAAATCTAAATCAGTTCAGAAATTGGGACCAGAGTAGAGCTGTTGACCAGGTAATGTACCACTTCTTGGACAGCTTGCAGTGACAGCTTCTTGGGTCTAATCAGGGGTGAGCTTCAAAAAATTTAGCAACTGGTTCTCTGCCCAGTTGCTTGGTGGGCGTGGCCATAGTGGGCATGGCCTTGTCGGCCTCCTGCACCACAGCATGGGGGGGCGGGGGGGCATTTCCGGCCTTCCAGAATTTCTGGAGGCCCATTTTTTACCCTCACCAGCCTCTGGGAGGTCAAAAATGGCCTCCCTGGGCTCTGGAGGCTTTCCAGTGGCCAGAAGTGGACCTGTTTCTGGCCTTCTGGAGCCTCTGGGAGGCCCGTTTCCTCCCTCCCCGGGGTCTGGAGTCTTTCCTGGTGCCTCTCGGAGGCCCGTTTTCCCCCTCCCTGGGCTCCAGAGACTCTCTGGAGGCCAAGAATGGCCTGTTTCTGGCCTTCTGGAGCCTCCGAGAAGCCCATTTTTTGCCTTCCATGAGCCTCTGCGTTGGGCCCTTACCTGGGATCCAAAGTGGGCCATGTGGAAACTCCTGGGAGGGGAGGGACAGGGTGGGTGGGGCCAGCCAGCTGTTGCAACTACCGGTTCAGTGAACTAAAGGTAAAATGAACGTCCGGTTCACTTGAACCGGTGCAAACCGGTAGCATCCCATCCTGGATCTAACCATACACTAAAGCTCAGTTAGCCTCTAATGCAGGGGTCCCCAAGCCCCAGTCCATGGACTGGCACCAGCCCGCAGCATGCCAGCAACCAGTCCATGCAAACAAGTGAAGACCCATCCATGGGATGCAAGCAGCATATGAAACCATGCCCCCTCTCGTCCATGAAAAAAACAACCTCTCTCCAAGCAACAGATCCCTGCTTCTTTTAGAAATATTGAAATTCAATCTATCAATCAATCAGAATTGACAGCCTTATAGTCCAACACTCTGCTCAAGCAGGAGACCCTGTACCACTGTCCAGTCTCTTCTTAGAAACCTCCATGTTGAAGCTCCCACAACTCCTAGGAGCAAGTTGTTCCACTGGTCAATTGTCTCCCCTGTTAGGAAGTTTCTCCTTAATTCCAGGTTGCTTCTCTCTTTGAGAAGTTTCCATCCATTCTTTCTTGTCTTATTTCAGAGTGAGGTACATCTCCCTTGGGAATGGATTAGAAATTCCAGTGAAGGTTTCCTCTTTGAGAGGTCATGTGGGTAGCAACTAACAGAAATACATTTTCTTCTGCTGGTTACCAAATCCTGCCCCCAAATGTAGTTGGCATCAGTCTTGCTCTGTTGTCTGCTGAGTTTATCTGCTTGCTTTTTATGGTGGGATCTTATACAGCAAAAAAGGTCAAACTTTTCATTAGTGGTTTTCACAAATTCAAAGCATTCTGAAATCAAAATGCCCTGGTTAAGTCCAACTGGGATGGAAAATAGACAATTTCATGATCATAAGAAGAGGCTTCAGGCTTTCAGAAGGTCACAAATGAAATATATTCCAATTGAAAGAATTGAGTGGATTTGAAATAACCATTTCAAATTCAAAATAGCAATAGCACTTAGACCTACTGTATATAACACTTTACAGTGCTTTCCAGCTCTCTCTAAGCAGTTTAGAGTCAACATATTTCCCCCAACAATCTGGGTCCTCATTTTACCAGCCTTGATCGTATGGAAGGCTGAGTCAACTTTGACCCAGTCGCAATTGAACTGCCAAGCTGCAGTCGGCCAGTAGTCAGCAGAAGTAGCCTGCAGTACTGCACTCTAACCACCACAGCTCATTGCAGCTCCCGATTTGTCACCTTTTGCTCAAATAACCCCTTGGAGTGATTCTTGACTTAATGCTTTATCAAGTATCTTTAAGAGCCATGGTAGCTCTTGATCGTTATAAATTTTATTCACGTGACAATGGAAGCGGTCATGTGAAAAATGGTCATAAATCGCTTTTTTCAGTGCTGTTGCAACTTTGGTCACTTCAAGAATGGTTATAAGTATATGGTTATAAATATATAGCTATATTATTTTTGATGAAATTCTTTAATTGCCCTATTTCCACATGAGTCACTCGCCATAGTCTCAGTCTGCAGAGTTCAGTTCCTCTTTCTCCTCCTACTATCCACAGCACTGGTCAGTTTGGAAATCAATAAAATTGCATTTTCCCAATATGCTACCTTTAAAAAAGCAAACATTTGGAGGAAAAAGTTTCGAGAAGAGAAAGGGGAAAGAAGATATTTCCAATATTGTTGTGGCCTCTCAGCCACCGGCCCCTCCAGCAGCTGAATCAAAGGAGGAGGCGGCCTTGGGAGTCAGGGTCAGCATCAGGGCACGCTGAGAGCGCCAATGGGGAAGAGGAAATGGAGCTGGCAGAGAAAGACAGAGGCGGAGTCTGGGTCATCTATCAGCCCTGAGATGGAGAGTCAACATCTCCCAGGTCTGGAGGTGGCTGATGAAGAAGAAGAGGAACAGCTGGGTCCAGTGCCTGATACGCGGGTGTGCAGAAGGCAGAGGAGAGGAGAGCAGTGGAAATGTGTGGGCCAACCACTGCCAGCGAAGTCTTACCCTAACTCTGGGGATAAAAGGCAGGAGGTGAAGATGATGGCTGGAGGGCCTTGTTAGCCTGTGTTGAGAGAGAAACCTTTTGGTGGGGTTGCTGGCAAACAACTATTCATCTTCCGGCTGGATGGCCTTGTTAGCCTGTGTTGAGAGAGAAACTTTTTGCCGGGGTTGCTGGCACTCCTAATAAAGGAATCTTTGAGTTAATTTCAGAGGGTTTGTTGTGTTTGGGGAGCTGGGTCAGAATAGCTATTTCGATTCACCTCTTTGAACATGTCCAGAATTTTGCAAACAACCCATCTAATGAGCTACTGACATGAGGAAAGCCCATGATTTCAGCTGCAGCCACACAGAAGCTCCCTTGGGGATTCTGAGAGTTCATAAACACATCCAAAGTCATCCCATGCATGATCACACACAATGAATTATTATAGAAAACGGAACAGTAAATGCTCCAATGCATGAAAGAAACAGTAAAGGAAGCTGATGGGGCCAGAAGACTGTGTTACACAACCCGTAAAAGCTCTGGAACCAACAAACAACAATAACAACAACAACAAAACAGGCCGGGATCACCAACCAGTTAATCTTGTAAGGAAGTTGTGGGTGCTCCATCGCTGGAGGCTTTTAAGAAGACATTGGACATACATTTGTCTGGTACAGTGTAGGGCAGGGGTATCAAACTCAAGGCTTGGAGGCCGGATCCAGCCCATGGGGTGCTTAGATCTGGCCAAGGTGGCTGCCCTGGAAACAGGGAAGGACCAGCCTGCAGGGCCTCTGCCAGCAAACATGGAGCTCGGGATGGCTGCACGTGGCCCTCCCAGGCTAAGTTTTCAGCTGTGACAGCCTCCTGCAGCCCTCTGCCAGCAAAAATAGAGCTTAGGGAGGCCACGTTTTTGGCCACAACAGCCTCCTGCAGCCCTCCGCCAGCTCCATTTTCACTAGCAGAGGGCTGCAGGAGGCAGTCACAGCCGAAAATGGAGCCTCGATGAGTGATGTCGAGCTGGCCATGCCCACCCTGGCCCCCTGAGGTCAAACCCAACCCTGATGTGGCCCCCAATGAAATCACGTTTGACACCCCCTGGTGTAGGGTCCCCAGCTTGAGCAGGGTTTGGACTAGAAAACCTCCAAGGTCCCTTCCACTCTGTTATTCTGTGATTTTTTCACTTGCAAAAGAGCAACCCTGTGGGGTTACCTGCAGCAAAAGTGAACAGCAAAGCATCAAGTCCGTAGCTCATGTTACCCGAGACTTCAGCTCAAACTAAAGCATCTGTCATTTGCCTGCTACTAACAACCACGTCAGAAAAAGAGAGGGTGTTGAGAGGGAACGGGGTGGATGTTCAAAACAGATCTAATGGCTTTTTTTTTCCCTCCCCCTTGTGCTTTTATTCCATTCGTGATTAAAAGGCATCGAGTCTGGGCCATCTCCAGGACTTCATTGCTGTTACTGCACTGCAGAGGCACCGGAGAGTTGTGTCCTTTCGATGACATAATCGCACAAAATCCCTTCGCCATGGCAAAGCTTGGGAAGAGGGAGGAGAAATGGAAAAGAGACCAGAGCTACCACTCCCTCCACCCACCCACCCTGCCACACACAGCCCAATTCATTTATCTCCATCAGGAACTCCCAGTTCCTGCAGCAAGGCACAAAATGATCCGAGCTGCAGCCGGCTCACCTTGGGCAGAACTTACCTCTCCTAATTCTCTGACACCCTGTTTTTTTCCCCCTCCAAGATCCCAAAGAGCTCTGACTGCTGATGTCATTCAGATGTCTGGGATCCTGCCCTCCCCCGCTCTCCAATCCTCTCTCTCTCTCCCTCCCTCCCTCTCTTTGACTCTCCTCACCCTCTCCCTCTCTTCCTCCCCCTCTCCTCTTCCTCCCTCTCTCTTCCTCCCTCTCTGTCTCTCCCTTTCCTCCTTCCTCCCTCCCTTTCTCTCCCTCCCTCTCCCCTTTCTCTCCCTCTACTCTTCCTCTCCCCCTCTCCTCTCCCTCTCTCCCCTTCCCCCTCTCTCTTCCTCCCTCTCTGTCTCTACCTTTCTCCCTCTCCTCCTCCCTCCCTCCCTTTCTCTCCCTCCCTCTCCCGTCTCTCTCCCTCTACTCTTCCTCTCTCCCTCCTTTTCCCCTCTCTCCCTCCCCTCCTCCCTCTTTCTCTCTCCCCCTCCCTCTCTCTCTCATCGTCTCTTCCTCTCCCTCCTCCTTTTTCTCTCTCTCCCATCCTCTGTCTCTCCATCTCCCTCCCTCCCCTCTTTCTCTCTTCCTCTCTCTCTCCTCTCTCTCTCCTCTCCCTCTCTCCCCCTCCTTCCCTCTCTCCCTCCCTCCCGTCTCCCCCTCTGTCCCTCTCCCTCTTTCTCTCTCCGTCTCCTCTCCCTCTTCCCCTTCTCTCTCCCTCTCCCTCTCTCTCCTATCTGCAATTAGTCATGATCTACTGGAGAAGAGAAGGAGGAGATAGAGACTGCAGGAAAGTCTCCAGTAACTGCATTTGGATGCATGATTTCCAGGTTCAAAGTCCCATTTGGCCAAGCAACATGTCCGATATTAAAGGGAACAATGCCTATCCTTAGCTGAACATATTGCAGGCTAACTCTGCCCACAATCTGGAGTTCGATCCTGACAGGGTTCAAGGTGGACTCAGCCTTCTATCCTTCCAAGGTCGATAAAATGGGGGCCCAGACTGTTGAGGGGCAATGTGCTGACATTGTAAACTGCCCAGAGAGTGCTTATAAAGCATTATGGAGCGGTATATAAGTCTAAGCGCTATTGCTGTCTGCCAGATAGAGCTGTGGTGAAGGTAAGTGTGGATGAGTACTTAAAGTGCTAGGATGCAGGAACTCCAGCAGATCTTTGCTAACAGCTAGTGCACAGGCCTCTTTGAGCCCACAACTGACAGGCATTCAGCCCTGTTCATGAGTCGCATCACGGCAGAGCCTCAGACTGGAAAGTACGTCAATTTCAGGTCCCAACGGAAAAGCCGGCACATGACTGAGCTTTCTTCTTGTATTGTAGATACCGACATTCAAAACTGCCATTCAGGAGCTTTCTAAATATGCTTAACGGAATCTCCACTCTGCACAGCTCAGCAAAGCCTGGGAAACAAAAACCCAACCAGTCTGATGTAAAGATGAATGGGTTGAACTTAGACTGGAGATGCCCAGATTTAAGTCCACCCATAGCATTGGAAGCTCCAATTATCTGTCTCTGCCCAACCTACATCACATGGAGATAAAATGAAGGCAGATCCTCATAATAGAAGCCACTTTGAGTTTCTGGAGAAAAGGAGGACTGAATACAAAGAGGAGAAAGAACCAGCAATAAAACACTCCAGAGGTGTTGGCTCTAAACTCTATAATCCCAACCCAGCATGGTCAATATAAGAGAAGTTTGCCTACTCTGGAATGACAAAGAAGTTCATATCATCACAGCCAGCAGAATATTGATTGTATTTCCCAAAGCCTCATGGAAGATACTCTATTTTGCTACCTTTCTTGTCCTGGTGTACTCGGCCAATAATGAGAAAACCCAATTTCTTTGTATGACCAATTTAAGATAAGATAACATTTATTATCTCTTTTTTTCTGTAAACACACTGGCACACATTAAAAAATTAAATTCTCATGCCCGCTGTCAAAAGGCATATATGTTATATATGTGGCATTTGATCACACAAGTGACGTCGAGTTGGCCATGCCCACCCTGGCCATGTTTCCCCTCCCCCCCCCCCCCCCCGCAGTGGTGGGATTCAATTTTTTTTACTACCACTTTTGTGGGCGTGGCTTGGTGGGCGTGGCAGGGGAAGGGTACTGTAAAATCTCCATTCCCACCCCACTTCACTAACCTGCTTTCCAGCTCTGTTCTCCGATGCAGGGCAGCAAAAGAAGACCCAGCCGATCAGCTGAGACTCAGGAGGCAGAGAATAGATGGGGGCGGGGCCAGTCAGAAGTGGCATTTGCCGGTTCTTCAAACTACTCAAAATTTCCGCTACCGGTTCTCCAGAACTGGTCAGAACCTGCTGAAGACCACCTCTGATCTGAACTGCATCCTTTTGTATAGGAGACACATCAAATGCTTTTTGTCAAGAGGTTATGTTAACAGCTCCGAATGTGAGCCATTAATAAAAATCTCTTACATACTTAAGTCTACAGTAACTCCCAGTTGGCTTTGCTGAAAGGAATTATTAAAGAGACACCATTAACAGCCCTGGATAAGGAAGGATAAAAATGCACTTAATAAGGATCCATGGATAAGTGTGGCTGCCCGTAAGGTTTCCTACTGAGTAATACATCAGGGGCTGCAAGTATAAACTTTGAGCTGAACCAGATGAAGGGAATCTTATCTACTCCTGCTCTGTTTCATTTCAGCCACAGAAAGTTTGAGCAGTTCTCTTCACAGCGGACTTGAAAACCCTCCCTTAACAGTCTCTTGACTCAATAGTCTTTGCATTGGGAGGGAGCCCATTCAACTGAAAGCCCATTGAACCGGATGTTTTCAATCACAGAATCCAGCAAGAAATATGTCCCATGGGGCTCCTGCTCGCTTGACAAGAACCATGGGAGGAGATTCCAAGGAAGGACACATCAAGGGCAGACAGTGCTTCACTAATCAATAGGACATAGAACATCATCAGAGTTGGAAGGCACTTGGGAGGTTTTCTTGTCCAAGCAGGAGACCCAATACCATTTCAGACCACTCTCTTCTTAGAAGCCTCCGGTGATGGAGGCACCCATTACTTCTGAAGCAGTGGTCGGATTCAATTTTTTTTACTACCAGTTCTGTGGGCATGGCTTGGTGGGTGTGGCTTGGTGGGCGTGCAGGGGAAGGATACTGTAATATCTCAGGTCAGAGGTGGTATTTGCCAGTTCTCCGAACTACTCAAAATTTCTGCTACTGGTTTTCCAGAACTGGTCAGAACCTGCTGAATACCACCTCTGTTCTGGAGGCAAGCCATTCCACTGGTTAATCGTTCTCACTGTCAGGAAATTTCTCCTCAACTCTAGGTTTTAGAATTCTCCTCATTCAGTTGAAGAATGCCCACTTTTCACTATGCATTTCTCTATATCAGGGGTGGCTAATCTTTTCAGCACCGAGTGCTAAAATGGGAGCTCACATATGTGCACCGGAAACCAGAAGGAGCAATTCCCCGACATATGCATGGAGGAACACTGGAAATCAGAAGCTTAGCTTCCCAGCATGCACTTGCAGGCCTGCCACCTGGTCTTCCAGTTTCTAACATGCATGCATGGGCGAAGACCAGCTGGCCAACACCTGCATGCTCTTCCGGTTTCTGGCACTCCCATACGTGTGAAGACCAGCTGGCCGGCCAATGCACCTGCGCACACCAGAACTCAGGCAATGGCTGGCATGCCCAGGGGTGGGATTCAAATTTTTTAACAACTGGTTCTGTGGGCGTGTCTTAGGTGGTGGGTGTGGCTTGGTGGTCATGTGACTGGGTGAACGTGGCCGACTCAACATCACTCACATCGAGGCACGCATCTCCGCGCTTGGCCTCTCGTGACTGTGGGGATGCTGCAACAGTCGTAAGTGGGAAAAATGGTCATAAGTCACTTTTTTCAGTGCCATTGTAACTTTGAATGGTCACTCCACACAAGCAAAGTACCAACAAAGGAGGAGAAAAAACTCCAGAGAAGTTCCTGAGACAGGAAGTCTAATCCTGCCAAGAATTTAATAAGGGGTAACGGAGAAGGGGTTTCTGTAAGCAACACCAGAATGTTTCAATCCTGTCTTCCTTACAGGATTAGGCCAGTAATTTCTTCTAACAACCAGTTCTCTGAATTGCTTAGAATGTTAACAACCGGTTCTAGCGAGTAGATGAGAACCTGTAGAATCCCACCCCTGGGCATGCCCAGAGAGATGTCTCTGCATGCCACTTCCGGCACACATGGCATAGGTTCGCTATCATGGATCTATATCCTTTACATTTATATATGTAGCTGGATCACACCCAAAAGGAATCTAGGGCTCCCACCGGCTAGCACTACACCTCCAAGTTTAATTTAATTGCTAGTTTTAATTTGGAACTTGGGTATTAAAGAAACCACTTTCCCATGATCAAATCTGACTATACATTCTGGAGCCTCAGAGAATACCTGCTGAGGGTCTGCACCTGACCAGGAAGGGCCAAGGGAAGGAGATTCCAGAGAGGTGCTCTTGGTGGGAATGACTGTCTGTGGAATAACCTCCAGCTGAAGTGAAGAGGGCCCCCATTCTCATGGTTTCCCAGAATGCTATAAAGAACTGGCTTTTCTGGATGTCTTCCAGGACTGAATCCCAATCCATGAAATGTAAGTTTTAGTTTTTCTAATCATTAAAAGGTAAAGGTTTCTCTATCAGCCATGTCCAAATCTAGGGCTTGATGCTCATCATTGTTTCTTGGCTGAGGAAGCCAGAGTTGTCAATTTCCATGGCCATCTGGCCAGCATGGCTACACACCAAAGGTGCATGGAATGCTGTTACCTTCCCACCTAAGTGGTACCTATTTATCTACCTGTATTTGCATTCTTTCAAATGGCTAGGTGGGCAGGATCTGGAGCAAGTAACAGGAGCTCACTCCATTGCGTGGAACTCAGTCTCAAACCCAGGCTGTCAACTCTCCAGCTGACAACTCAGCATCTTTAACCGCTGAGTCATTGCACCCTTTCTTCTAATCATTACATATTGCTTAATGTTTATGTTTCTGCATTATTGTTACTGCATTTTAGTATATATCTAGAATCCATTTGGATTGAGGCAACTTCAAATTTTCATAAATACATTCCTAATTTATAAGCCTTTTGCCAGCTCACAATTACAGGGACAATGTTATGTTTGAAAGAAGTATTCAAATACTGGGTTGTTTTTGGAGCATCTGCAGACAAAACCCCTGGACATTATTTAATAATAGATAAAGGCAAATCTTGCACATCAGGCCCTGGAGGTTTGCAGAATTAGCATCGCAACATTCCTGTCTTCCATGTTCTGAGCATGTTTTACCAAATAGTTGGGATTCCATTAAGCTCTTGCCACCTCGTGCGGACACTCTGCAGACACTTTCTCGTTTCCCAAGCAACCAAATCAGTGAGTCCCCATTCACATTGAGCCAGACCTCTTCACTAATGCCATCACAGAAAGTTAAATAAATAATAGGCTTGACTTGCCACAAAATTCACCATGAGAAACTGAAACCCTTGCTTCCTTCCCTGAGACTTACATTCGAGGGTGGCTCTAGACATAATTTGATTGCAATTTAAAAGAAGAAACTTCTACAAAAGCTATGCAAAGTGTTTCAGACAGATGAGCTACCCTGTCCAAGCTTGCAGATACCCAATATGGCAGGCAGTGGTGAAATTCAAATTGTTTTACTACTGGTTCTGTGGGCGTGGCTTGGTGGGCATGGTGTGGTTTGGTAGGCGTGGCTTGGTGGGCATGGCAGGGAAAGAATACTGTAAAATCCCCATTCCCTCCCCACTCCTGGGGAAAGGATACTGTAAAATCCCCATTCCCTCCCCACTCCACTAACCTGCTTTCCAGCTCCGTTCTCCTGTGTAGGGCAACAAAAGAAGATCCAGCCGATCAGCTGGGACGCGGGAGGCAGAGAATAGACAGGGGTGGGGCCAGTCAGAGGTGATATTTGCTGGTTCTCTGAACTACTCAAAATTTTCACCACCAGTTCTCTAGAACTGGTCAGAACCTGCTGAATACCACCTCTGCTTCTCATCCAAGAAGCTGAAGAAGCTTCTTGGATGAGAAGCAAAACATCTTCAAAGAACAACCAGAAAGTCCAATTGCCTCTTGAGAAACCACTTTTGGGACTAACTGTAGGTTATTTTCTCTTCAGGAAAAGAAGTACCGGACCCATTTTTGCAATAAAGGAACACTCTGCTCAGACATCATCTTTGTATATTCTAGATTTAGCTCTGCTGTTGAGTGATCTTCTGCCATTGTTTGCATGTGGATTTATTTCTCCACTGGAGATCCAGCTAAAGGCAGTCTTTCTATTTCAAATGCAGAAGCCTTTCGTCAGTCTGTTATCTCCTCCCTCGCTTCCCTTCCCTTCTCTCTCTCTGAGACTTAGTTCTTTCTCTCAACCAGAGTGCATTCACTGCAGTGCCAGACCAAGAAACTAGTCCGCGGGTCACACAAAAGGATGCCACCGAAAAAAATTGGGGGGAAAAAGAATCCCAATGCATTTTCCTTAATTTTGTTCAAAATGATTAAAGCCTCAGCTTGGTTAATTAATTGGGAAGGGAAAGACCCTCGGCCTTCCCACAATGGATGAATGTTTGCAAAAGTTGATGGAGTTAGCAGAGGTGGCTAAATTGGCTGCTTTGATTAAAGAAAAAAAACACAAATTACTTTTGTTTCTATTTGGAAACCGTTTCTGGACTTTGTGCTTGAGGTGGTGGGGGAATGAAACTTTGATTTGGGGATTTACTGATTAGGTAGGTTTGTTGTTATAGAAATGGCTAATTTATATTACAATGTAAAAATAAAAAAGTTGAGGCTTGATGTTATTATCTTATTCTACTGTACCAAAGGGTGTCGGAAGTAAACACCTTTTCTTTCCTTTTTCCCTTCATCCTATCCTTTCCCCTTCCCTTCTTCCTCCCTTACTTTCCCATTATTTTGTTTTGTATCTTTTTATATTTTAAATCATAAACTAATAAAAAAATTGTTCAGGATAGGGTTAGGGGAGTGTCGGCCAATTTCTTTCCTACTAGCCAAATAAAGGGGAACTTTGGTGATCTCAGTATTTTAAATATCTTAAGGCCAGTGGATGCAAGAGTTATTGGTAGTAGAAGATGAGATGGTGTGGAAAAAATAATATTACCCACATATAGTACTTTTGTAACTGCATATAGTACTTTCGTAACCTAGATTTATTTGCAAAAGCAGCGCACTGAACTCCTCAGGAAGATAAATTCTAAATCCTTTCATTCCAGCAGCCTAACTAAATGAAAATAACCAAGCCCAAGGACCAGTCACACTTGAACAAATTTAGTTATTTTTCTTTATTTAAAGAACTGCCATCTTAGAGCACAACTCCGGGCAGCTCACAACAATAAAACCACAAAAGCCTTAACAACCCAGTATCTAGTCTCGATGCTCCAGCAACCTTCTTTCGGTTCTCATCGCTCTACCCAAGGCTTGAAGGAAGACTCATCTCTTTGGGTCATTCCAGAAAACTACAAGGGTGCCTAGCTGCTTGTTTGTAAAGGTTGTATTCCACAAAGTAGGAGCATTGACTCATTGTCTGATCTTATTTTTAAGGCCAACAAACTCTACCCAACTGTTATAAAAACAAAGTTATAAAAACAATTTTAAAAAATCCAACGACTAACTTGAAGGCAACAACCAAACTCAAATTCACACCATCCCAAAAGATCTCTCCACTCACCCTAGCCCAAGGCTGGGAGAAGAACCAGGTCTATACAAGGCTTGCTTAAAGGAGAGTTGGGTAAAGGTTCTTTGAATCTCTGGAAGCTGCTGCTCTAGAACCCAAGAACTTCAAAGGAGAAAACATCTCCTAGGATTCTATCAGATGACATATTCAATGAATGGGATCCACTCTGATGGAACAGGCAAGATGGTCAAAAACCACAGGGGTCTCAAACAACTAGACTCTATGCCGTTTAGAGCATAATGGATAATAACCATCAATTTAAGTTCTATCTAGAAACCATGAGCCAGTGCAGCTCATGAAATATAAGTATTTCATGACTGTGTGAATGATTACTGCAAACATCACTGAATTCTAGAAAACCTCCAGCTTTGGAATGGTCTTCAAAAGTAGATCCATAAAGAGTATGTCGCAACTAAGACATCACACTCAAATGCCAATTCTTGCACATCAAGCCTTGGCAATATGCATAAAGAATAGTTACCTGCAGTAGCTACTTTTTTTTTTTTTTTGCTAATGCTAAAGTCTCCTTCAGGTCCTGCTTGACCCCTGGAGACTCCATTCTTGTTGATTGTTTGGTTAAAATATTGAAAAGTTTATCAGTGCCTTTTTAAAAATGTTTCTCGCTTTTCTCAGTCTCATTCCAGTCCTCTTCCATTGGAATGCTAAGTAGGTCTAATCCTGTTTTTTCAAGATTAGCCAATGTCAGCCAGGGTTATCCCTTGGTATGAATTTCCATTAATAAGCCTTCCCAGATGCTCATAAAAAGTGCTAGGCAAACATGCCCGCAGGGCACATATTAAGAAACCTAGCTTTACGCTGACTAGTTAACAATGACAACATGGTTAACATATTATTGCCTTCATCAGCTTTCTGGAGACATAATTAACAATGATAACTAAGAGATAACTCTTGAGTCATTGGCTGATCTTATCTTTGAGAAGGAGCAAGGTTATCATTGCACCCTGTGGTGAAAGAGAACAGTTGTTGGGAAGAGAAAAAGAGAATTAAGAGAAAGAACTAGAAGGATTAAAAAAACACAAAAACCCAAATGGAATGAAAAATGATTGTTCAGGTTTATTCACAGCAGCATTTTATGCGAGCAACACTTCAGACAACCCAAGGAAAGATCAATTTCCTTAACTCCAGGTTGAAAAGATATTTACACTTCTGATGATTTATGCTTCCTTCAGGAAATGAGTAGGGACTGTTAGGCGGATGAGGGGCACAGCTGACACCCACTACTTCTCTCAAGCAAACCGACATGTTTTGCCCAGGCATAATTGAGTCTTAAAAATGCACAGGATCCCCATTTAGATCCAGTTTCCTAACTAAATACAGGCAAGGGTTCACTCACTCTTCTATAAAGTGTGGGTGAGCACCTTTTATAAAGACACAAAGGTGCTTTTTTTTCAGGAGGCAACTGGACTTTCTTGTTTTTCTTTTTTCTTTTGAAGATGTTTTGCCTCCTGGAAAAAAGCATCTTTAGGACAACCATGACCCGGATGACTGAGAATCTCTACAGACTTTTTATTACTATAAAGCCTTCCTAAGGCCACGCCTAAAATATATGAAGAATGGTTGCAAGGATTAGGCATGTGAGGAGTGAAGAGAAGACCAGGGATGACACGATAGCAGTGTTCCAATACTTGAGGGCGGCCACAAAGATGAGGCTTCAATCTATTCTCCAAAGCACCAGAAGGGCAAACAAGGGAACAATGGATGGAAACTGATCAAGGAGAGATTCAACCTAGAAATAAAGAGACGTTTTCTGACAATGAGAGCAATCAACCAGTGGAACAGCTTGCCTTCAGAAGTTGTAGGAGCTTCATCACTGGAGACTTTCAAAGAAAAGACTGGACAGCCAATTGTCAGAAATGGTGTAGGATCTCCTGCTTGAGCAGGGGGTAGGACTAGATGACCTACACGATCCCTTCCAACTCATTGTTATTCTGTAAGTCTATGTCTGTAAGAGTCTGCTGGGGGACTCCAAGGGCCTGTTAAACTTTTCTGAGATTATCCCAGGGGCGCTCAGAAGTTCTCCTACTTCTCCTATGGGGCTGCTCCAGAAAATCTCGTATTTTCCAAATAAAAGGCAAAGTTGCAACAAAGAAGTAAGCCAGATGTCTATGATGATGTGTTGCTTATAGAAACCAGGGGGAATCATTTCAGCAGATTTTGCCTTGGGCACAAAAGGCTCCAGGCAGTAACCTGCGACCTTTTCTGTCTTTTCGATCCCAGCTCTCAGACATTAAAGGCGATGCCAAAGGATTCTGGGAGTGTAATCCGAAACATATGGAAAGTCCCAGAGTTCAGTGTATTGTGCTTGTTAGAAAAAGGATGCTGGATGCAGTTAACAAAAGTTGTTAGGCGCAACTGCCCAAGACAGACCGACACCATGCCAATCATCCATGCTCCATTTCCAGAAAATGCATGCATGATGAAAATTCATCCCTTTTTCTCAACATTTTCAAAACTCTTGTCTATCTTTATTTTTTATTTATTTAATTTGATTTATTTAATTTGATTTGTCAATCGCTTACAAGATAATAGGTATAAGTATATACATAGTTATGAACACATGAAATGGGTACATATAAGGAAAATAAAAGAAACAATAGGACAGGGACGATAGGCACGTTGGTATGCTTATGCACACCCCTTAGAGACCTCTTAGGAAAGGGGTGAGGTCAATAGTAGACAGTCTAAGATTAAAGTTTTTGGGGTTTGGGGAAGAAACCACAGCATCAGGTAGAATCTTCCAGACATTGACCACTCTGTTGCTGAAGTCGTATTTCCTGCAATCAAGTTTGGTGCGATTAACCTTGAGTTTGTATCTATTGTTTGCTCCTGTGTTGTTATGGTTGAAGCTGAAGTATTCATTGACAGGTAGGACATTGCAATGTATGATTTTATATACTATACTTAGATTGGACTGAAGGCGGCGTAGTTCTAGGTTTTCTAGGTCTAGAATTTCGAGTCTGGTGGCATAAGGTATTCTGCACTGAGTATATCTTGGCCAGGGGTGGGCTGCTGGGGGTTCGCAGGGGTTTGGGAGAGCCCCTAGATAAGATTCTGGGCAGTTCAGAGAAGCCCCAAATCCCAACCCTGGCTAATCCTGCCTGCCCCAGTCCACCCCTCCCAGGATCCCCCACATGGCCCATTTTTGATGCAGGCAAGGGCAGGGCACAAATGGAGGCTTGGAGAGGGCAAAAAAAAGGGCCTCCCGGAAGTTTGGGAAGGCCGGAAACAGGCCCGTTTCCTGCTTCCAGAGAACCTCCGGAGCAAAAACATCCCCCCTCCCCGCTATGGTGCAGGAGGCCAACTAGGCCATGCCCACCATGGCCATGTCCACCCAGCAACTGGGCAGAGAACCCCTTGCTAAAATTTTTGAAGCCCACCCCTGATCTTGGCCCCCATACAAGTCTCTTGTCAACTCCCTCTGTTGCTGCTTTAGAAGAGACGTCCCTAGGATGAATCATAAACAAGGTCCATGGAAACAATCCCATCCTCCAAAAACCCGGAGAACTCAGCTCCCTTCCAACCCTGAAGATGACTCACTCCAAGGAGGTTGTCAGCCCTGTAACCTCTCCCAAGGAGGACAACAGCCCTGTAGCTTCTCCCAAGGAGGACCAGCCCTGTAGCTTCTCCCAAGGAGGACCACAGCCCTGTAGCTTCTCCCAAGGAGGACAGCAGCCCTGTAGCTTCTCCCAAGGAGGACAACAGCCCTGTAGCTTCTCCCAAGGAGGACCACAGCCCTGTAGCTTCTCCCAAGGAGGACCACAACCCTGTAGCTTCTCCCAAGGAGGACCACAGCCCTGTAGCTTCTCCCAAGGAGGACAACAGCCCTGTAGCTTCTCACAAGAGGGACAGCAGCCCTGTAGCTTCTCCCAAGGAGGACCACAGCCCTGTAGCTTCTCCCAAGGAGGACCACAGCCCTGTAGCTTCTCCCAAGGAGGACCACAGCCCTGTAGCTTCTCCCAAGGAGGACCACAGCCCTGTAGCTTCTCCCAAGGAGGACCACAGCCCTGTAGCTTCTCCCAAGGAGGACCACAGCCCTGTAGCTTCTCCCAAGGAGGACCACAGCCCTGTAGCTTCTCACAAGAGGGACAGCAGCCCTGTAGCTTCTCACAAGGACAGCAGCCTTCCACCATTTGCTATTTGTTGCAGGTGGCCACATCTACTTGTAGTTTGAGGGTAGAGATTCATTCTCTGAGCTTGTGGGTTGGTTTCTGAATGTTTCATTACCAGGCTAGGTAGCATGGTCCTCACCTGACATGATCTCCCAATCACAAGACCCTCACTTGATGCAACCCACACCTGACCCATCGCCTCACCTGACCTACTGACTACATAAAACTACATAAGCAAAAGAACACTGACACTGATATTCCCTAAATTTCGCTGAAGATGTTACCTAACCTGATAACGAAACATTAGGAAACCAGCCCACAAGCTCGGAGAATAAACCTCCACCCACACCCTTCACCCAAGCTATAGATATTCTTCTGGAGCTTGGGAATTGCTGCACTCTACAGCTTTTCATAGATCCTCCCATTGTCACGAAAGGTCACTGGATAAACAAACACTAAGCTGAAAATGTCTTGAGGTCCTGAGTTACAATATGCCTTCTGACAGCAAGTGAAATGTATTTGCACTAGAAATTTTCCAGTTCTGGATTCCACAGCCCTACATATTTATTCATTTATTCACCTTCATTATTTTCACAAATGATTCAAGGCAGTGAACATCTCCAAAACACTTTTCTCCTCCTATTTTCCTCAGAACAACCATCCTGTGAGGTGAGTTGGGCTGAAGGAGAGTGTCTGGCCCAAGGTCACCCAGCAAGCTTTCATGACGAAGGCAGCCATGACTTGAACTCATGGTCTTTTGATTTCTAGCCTGGTGTCTTAAGCGTTAGATCAACCTGATTCTCTCTTTTTTTAAAAAAAAAAAATCATTTGCATGTTCTGATGTGTCATGATGTTGACACATCAGAACTTGGAAGCAGCTACAGTACACACATATCACAACCAATGTAAATTCATGTTCAGAAAGACAGTTCTGTGGACAGGATGCAAAAATTATGTACAAGGAGGAAAACCTCACCTAAGGAAGGAATGGGTATAAACCACCAGGAGAATATAAAACATGCACGGCACTTATTGATTTTTAAATAATCTTAAAGGACTACTTTCTCATGTAAGCAGTTATTATTTTAAAGTTAATAACCAAAGGTGCCCTTCTGTATGTTTTAATGTTTTGGAAAAATGTTGTCTGAAGCAATAATTCACCCACTTGTTGCCCTCTAGATGTGAAGCAAAGTTAGCTATGAGACAACCTGACCTTCAGCAGGTTGTGGAAATAAATCTCTGTGAGGTCCATTCTTGATTCTTAACGAATGTTCCTTCTTTATGTAAATTGAGAGTATTTACACCAAGACAAATTCCTTGTGTGTCCAACCACACTTGGCCAATAAAGTATTCTATTCTATTCAAGTAAGTAAATAGAATCAACATGTCAGAAAGCTCAAAATGAGATCTGTGAACAGAGTGAGGACATTACACATCCTTTCCCAACTCAAAAAGGTTCCAGCTCCTCCTCAGAAATATTGACTTAGCCTTCTAGGTCCTGTAGTCCCAACGCAATGTGAGAATACCCATCAAGACTTCTTAATCAGGGTCAACAATTGGTAAATCAAGGGCTTTGCTTTGTGTGACTAAGTCCTCTTTTTTAAGTATGGAAACATCCAGTTTTGGTCACCCCAATACAATTTATTTATTTTTTTAGATTTTTGAAAGAGTTCAGAGGAAAAGCAACAAAGATGATCAGGGCCTAGAAGCTATAATGTATGAAGAATGATTGCAGGAATTGGGTATGTCTAGTCTAGTGAAAAGAAGGACCAGATATGATAACAGTCTCCCATTACTTGAAGGGCTGCAACAAGGAAGAGAGGGCCAACTGACTTACCAAAGCAATAAAAGGCAAGACAAGAAACAATGGATGGAAACAAATCAAGGAGAGAAGCAACCTAGAACTAAGGAGCAAATTCCTAACACAATCAACCAGTCAAACAAATTGCCTTTGGTGTAAGGCATCCAGAAAGTATCCATGATATCAATCACTCCGAGACATTTTCTCTCCAATTGATTTATTTAGGAACAGATCTGGCATATCAAAGGCAATTTCCCAAAGTGAAATTATTTTCGCTCCACCTTCTCTCTTCCCCCTTCTGCCCTTCATAAATCACAAGAACCAATTAACTGCAACTGGAATTTCTTAATAAGACATACAGAATAACCTTGAACTTTTCAACTCCTCCACCCACCCCCTCCATGAAATGTGGCAGCTAAATTTTTAAAGCTGACATTTTGGAAGTTGTGGGTGCCCCATCACTGGAGGCTTTTAAGAAGAGACCAGACAGCCATTAGTCAGAAAGACTATAGGTCTCATGTGTGAGCAGTGAGTTGAATTAGATGATCTCTAAAGTCCTTTCCAACTCTGTTACAGAAACAATATTCTATGGATTTAGTTAGCTGGAATTAGTATCCTTCTTTAATTAAATGTTCTCATGTAGGCCTCTTAGAAACCTGTCCCAAAATTAAGGCACCATTTTGCAAAATCTGTATAGGACATCCTGGAGTTTACAAGGGCAACACATAAGGCTGGTGTTGGGTCTCTTAAGCCACAAATCATGTCTAGTGGCTTAATGGATGGCTCTGGTTTGTTCTCTAGGCAGCAGTACCAAAATGCCTTCTTCTGGGACCTTCCAGTTTAGTCTACATCTCTGATCTCTTGCCTAACTCCCAAGAGGTCCCATCCCTACTTATCTTTCGCTACTTATCTTTCTCAGTTAAGTCAACTAGGCTATGGAACAGTTACCATTTGAGGAATGACTTGGCGTTTAAAGAAAATTCCACAATTCCATTCTCTGGCATGTAATCTAACATACCAGTTTAATGGTTTTAAATCAAGTGGACTCAGAGCAGGACTTTTTAGGGAAGGATTTTTGTGGGTAATGACGTTCCCTTCACAGTCACAGCCACAAAACTGGGAAATAACAGGAAACAAATGTTTTTAATAACCCATAGGCAAACAGCGGGCAGCACAGTGGTTCAGTTTGTTAAGGGGCTGGGCTTGTTAGCTGGAAAGCCCTCAGCTCAGTTAGAGATCCGAACACCACATGATGGAGTGAGTTCCTGTTATTTGCTCCAGCTCCTGCCAACTCCTGTTTAACAGCATGCAAATGTGAGTAGATAAATAGGTACCACTTTGGTGGGAACAGGGAACAGCAGTCTGTGATGTCATGCTGGTCACATGACCGTAGAGATGTCTTTAGACAGCTGCTGACTCAATGGCCTTGAAACAGAGATGAGCACCAACCCATATAGTCGGCAAGGACTAGGAGTAATAAAATCCTCAGGGAAGCCTTTACCTTTTTCATTAGCAAACAGAACTTCTATGGCAATGCAACTGAAGAGGATATGGGCAGCCATTGTCTCTGTGGCTGCTAATTGATATTCTTGTAGCTGAGAGGAAACCACTTCTGACCCACTAAATTACAGGCCATCTATCCTACTTTTACACCATTCGTTCTGCAGAGTGCAAAGTTAATTACTCTATATCCCAGAGTCTATTCCATTTTATCAATTCTATAATTTTAGCATTAAAACACCCAAATAATTCCGACCCTTTTTTATAAATTTGTGCCAGGAAAATAAATTCAATCAAGTTTGGTTTTCACAGAACAATGCTACTTTTTCATTATTATTACTATTCTACAGTAAGCGTAGCAATTCACCTAAGGGACAACTGAAAATACCCTTATGCATTGGGAAATCCCCCATTTTGGAGGAGACACATTGAAGAAAATGTATGCACTATTGCAGTGTTCCCCAACCATTCCAGGTTGGCGGCCCAGCATGGGAGGACCGCGGGAGCAGGGAGGGAATGGTTTTGTGTGAGGGTCAGGCATGTGCATGTGTGCATACACAACTTCATTTGTGCAAGCCACAGGCACTCGCATGAGTGAGGCTGTGAGAACTCATTCACGTGTCTAACAGCTCTTCATTAATTTTAGAAGCAATACTAAATTCACAATATATTTTACAATATACACACACAAGTTTGAAATTAGTAAATTACTTTTTTTAAAAAAAACACCCCAATTCCACTTTTTTTTCCCAAACTTCCAGGAACCAAACAGATTTTTTTTTTCAAATATTTTGCTATGAAATAACTCCTGCCAACCTGGAGTTGGGATCCAAACTCAAATCATGTTCTGCATAAAATGCATGCCATTCGTTCTTCCCGAACCTCAGCATTCCAACAGAAATTCATCGTAAAGGTGAATTTCAGAAACCACAAAATCTAAGAGGGTTCCATCCCCCAGTCCCTACCAAAGTGAAGGAACAGCCCTGGTAGTGCAGTGGTTAGCAGGCAGTACTGCAGGATAACTCACTGCTCGCTGCCAGGAGTTTGATCCTGTCCGACTCAAGGTTGACTCAGCCTTCCATCTTTCATCCTTCATTAGTAAAATGAAGACCCAAATGGTTGGGGGGGTGCTATATCAGAGGTGGTATTCAGCAGGTTCTGACCAGTTCTGGAGAACTGGTAGTGGAAATTTTGAGTAGTTTGGAGAACTGGTAGTGGAAATTTTGAGTAGTTCTGAGAACTGGTAAATACCATCTCTGGACTGGCCCTGCCCCCATCTGTTCTCTGCCTCCTGAGTCCCAGCTGATTGGCTGGGTCTTCTTTTATTGCCCTGCACAGGAGAACAGAGCTGGAAAGCAGGTTAGTCGGGTGGGGAGGGAATGGGGATTTTGAAGTATCCTTCCCCTGCCATGCCCACCAAGCCAGGCCCACAGAACCAGTCATAAAAAATGTTGAATCCCACCAATGGACTGTATGGTGATTTTGTAAGCCACCCAGAGAGTTATGTAAAGCACTATGGAGTGGTATATAAGTCTAAGTGCTATCTCAATCTTCCCTGAGTCTTCACACCACCATGCAGGTCAGTTGGCGTTTGGGGCTCAGGACGCTGGACAGCCCCCGGTTCTTGGGAAGCTGGTTGAAATTTTAGGGATTCGGATTAATGTCAGCATTCCAACTAACCAACTCCAAACCAATAAACTCCGAGACAAACAGTTCCTCAAGTTTCCATTTTATTAGAGTTTTCATATGGTACATCTGGGAAAAACCCAAATCTGAGAGTTCTGGGTTTTCCTTCCCAAAAGATAAATCAAGTATCCATTCCCCTGCAGCCATCAGTCCATCACATGGCCCAGTTAAATCTTCATCCCAACCTCCCCTCAGTCACTCCCCTCCAGGTGCAGTGCAACATGTCCTTGACTCTCTGAGAAAGAATGTTGTTGTGCCTACTCTTCTACCCCACTATGAAATCCCCCCTTCCAGATCCCCAGGCACTGAATGTGGCAGCCTCAAAGCTTCCGAGTAAAAAAGGGGCTTCCAAGGCTGACACTATTGCTATTTCCTGATATAGAAAGATCCAGAAGGGAAGGTATGCACCTGGTCATACTGAATATCTCCATCAAAGGAAAAGGGTTGGTTCCACTACTCGTCTTACCAGAATCACTGGCAAATATTTTTACATTCTTATATCGTAGCACAGCAGACAGAAGATGGATACAGGAGTCTTGAATGCTCTCCAGAACTCAGAGGAAAAGTGATTTCCAAGGGAAGATAAACCATGCAGAGGAAGGGAGTTTTATTTAAATCAGATGGGAAAAGGAGATATATTCTTAGGGATCAACAGCCAACACTGATGCTTAAAAAACAACACATTTTTCAATCCAGCAAAGGGCCACTGAAGCATGTGGTTTTGTACAGAGGACTGTAATAACCATCAATTGTCTTTTGAGAATTTTGATGTAATAATTGGGCAAAGCATCATCTTCATCTAAAGGTTACCAGAATTCTTGTGTAGGGCTGGGCTAAGATCTGTATTCAAAGGAGAAGGAATGATTTGGACTGTGCACAGATATGCAGCTTCACACTGCTTGGGAATCTTAAAACAGTTGTGTCTTGTCGTGGCCACTCTCTGCAGTGGCTATGCAATCTCAGGGAAAGCAACATTTGTCTTATCGTGCTTCTTTTTTAACGTTTTATTTATACATTTTTCCTTAACATACATTAGTGCTTGGTAAACAGTGTACTGTCTGGGTCAATTTACTTTATACATAGTACTAGAAGTAGTAGTATTGTTTGTTTATACATATTAATAATCTTTCAACTTCTAACCTCTGCCTCTATTATCTAACCTTTGATGGAACAAATCCCATGTTAAAAAATATTCTGTATCTTTTTTGTTTATTGTGCTTCTTAAACCTTGTTCTGCGTGCCAATTCTGCACAACTTATAAGACTTCCTAAGCAGAATGTCTCTCCATATCTTAAAATATCTTTTAAATTTCAGGAACTATAAAATACTCATCTAAAGGGTCCTGTAATGTGATTAAAAAGTTCCAGCACCTACACAATATGACTTGGGCCTCTTCATTTGTAATGCTGCACAATCTGCCCATCATCAGTAGACCTCAACATTTGATATTCAGCTGCAAGTTGCCCAACCAAACCATTGTTACAGAGTGCTTTATTATTATCCTTTTATTATTGCTTTATGGTATAAAATACAAAAATACCAAAGCAAATAGAAGGACACAGAAGGGAGGGAGAAGAGAGAAGTATGGAAGAGTGGGGGGAATCATCCTGCTGCAGTAGAATAAGGCATTAACATCAAACTTCAACTTCTTATTTTTCCATAATAGCTGTCATGCCCTTGTTGGAATCTGATTCACAATAGTATAAACTAGCCATCTCCATAACAACAAATCAATCTAATCAGTAAAACCCAAAATCAAAGTTTAAAAACCCAAAATCAAAGTTTCACGTACCGAGTGCTTAAAAGCATTTGATCTGCTATGCACATTCTGAAATGTTTAGCATAATTCAACACCACCCAGGCTCTGAACCTTCTTCTCAGAAGCAACCTCAACTTTTCAATCCTTATTCTAGCACAAAAGCTAAAGCTAAGAACAACAGCATCTACTATTTTTCCCCTTCAAGATGAACCAACGGTTGGTTCCATGGAAACTGTTGAATTGATATACATGTGATAACATGGGGGAGATAATGTCTTCAGAAACTGGTGCGAACAATCCATGGATTATGGTTGCCATGGTCCTTCAGGTTGTCTGTTTGGAACCTGGATCTGCTTGGATGAAACGTTGGATGGAATCTAGAAATCTATAATCTCTTTACAGGGGATTGTAAAATTTCTAAAGAAATGAGAAATGGTTTCTCGGGGATCTTGAGGCCTTCAGTGGTCTAAGCAGGAAACAGAAAGGGGTATATTTCATTGGAGCAGCTAATTTCTTGAGAAAGGAAAAGGGGTCTACCAATCTCAGCATCTATATCGCCCAGCCAAGCCTTGTAAGATAAGGGAGACAACCAGTTGCTGTTTTAAGAGTCCTCTCTTCACCAGGAGCTTCTTCCAGAGTTCTTTCAAGGCAGAAGCAACTCTGCCAAAACTTTCAACAGGGTTGGATTGATAGTGTTCACGAAGACAATTCCTTTGCCATTACAATTTCTCAAGCCTTCTTCCCGGTTTATTTCTCACTACCACCTGCCCTTTCTATAGCCATAAAGTCCCTCTCTTAGGAAACAAGCCCTTCATGCAACACTGAAACTGAGAAGAAAGGGGTGATGTTGAAAGCAACCCAAATACAGATTTGCATTCAGATGACTTTCCATACTGAAGAAAGGAAATGTTTCTCTACTAAGAAGACCATCAGATTCTTCCTCATCAAAGGGAACGTCTTCAAAGATATGAGAGGCCACCAGACAGAATTTATCCCGGCCACATGCAATCACCTTAGCTTAGTATTCTTTCATTCTACAATAAAATGTTTCTCTACTAAGAAGACCATCAGATTTCTCTTCATCAAAGGGAACTTTTTCAAAGATATGGGAGGCCAGCAGGCAGAATTTACCCAGCCACATGCAATGACCTTAGTATTCTTTCATTCTACAATGTAAGCCCTTTAGAAGGCATTTTGCTTCCTAATTGGGAAAGTGCTTCCTAATTGTAAGTTTCTTTTTACCACTCAGGAAGATGGCAGCTGCAGGAAAAAGCCAGAGGTTGAGAACAGTGGTGGGATTCAAAAAATGTTACTTTCCAGCTCTGTTCTCCTGTGCAGGGCAACCAAAAAAGACCCAGCCGATCAGCTGGGACTCGGGAGGCAGAGAATAGATGGGGGCGAGGCCAGTCAGAGGTGGGATTTGCCTGTTCGCCAAACTACTCAAAATTTCCGCTACCGGTTCTCCAGAACTGGTCAGGACCTGCTGAATACCACCTCTGGCTGAGAAGGTCAGAAGGTTCATCCACCCTCAGGAAAAGCTTTTTCTTTAGCAAAGTCATATGAAGTGTTTCCTTTACTCCTAAAGACAACGGCGCACCACTTCCAAACTAAGAAGAGGAGGGGAAAAGCAATAACTTAATTCAATGCAAAACAAGCTCCACTCAAGCTTAAACAGAAATCTCACAATCTGCAATTTCAAAAACATCTGCACCGATATGGCTGGATCCGTTTTTGCTCTTTGTCAGCGGAGGATCAAGCCAGAGACATCAGAATTTGGCAGATTGATAGGAAAGCATTTAGATTCTTCCTTAGATGGGTTCTAATCCACCAAGTTACCACCAGGTTCATTAGATGGGTTCTAACCCATCAAGTTAACCCACCAAGGGACGCAGTGGCTCAGTGGCTAAGACGCTGAGCTTGTCGATCAGAAAGGTTAGCAGTTCAGTGGTTCGGATCCCTAGTGCCATGTAACTGAGTGAGCTCCCATTACTTATCCCAACTTCTACCAACTTAGCAGTTCGAAAGCAGGTAAAAATGCAAGTAGAAAAATAAGGACCACTTTGGTGGGAATGTAATAGCGTTGTGTGCACCATCGGCATTTAGTCATGCCGGTCACATGAGATGGAGACATCTTCGGACAGCGCTGGTTCTTCGGCTTTGTAATGGAGATGAGCCCCCAAGAATTGGAAATGACTAGCATGTATGTGCAAGGGGAACTTTTACCTTTACCTTAACCCATCAAGTTCTCCAAGTTCCCAACCAAGCAGCTATTCAGGGGAGGAGTCTTATTTAATTTGGCAACAACTACCTAACCAACCATGCTATTATTTCAGTGTCAACTTGGGGGAGTTCAGGGTGAGCAGGAAGTTGCTGTAAAGCCATTCTTCACTGATGACTAAGAACAGGGGAGCACAAGGGGAGTACCAATTAAAGCTCAGTGCTCGAGGCAAGATCGAATGGTGGCTCCTTCACATCAGCCCACCTTTCTAATCAATACAGAAAAAAGAGCTTACAAAATTCTTAAGAGAGATGTCAGGCAAGGGGCTGCTTCTCCATCCTTGTCCTACTTCCCTTCTCACCAAAGTCTTACCCAGCATGGAGATATCAATAGGATGCTCTAATTTATTTACACGAGTCAAAAAGAGGACTGTGAAAATATTTACAGACCCCTCACATCCCAGACATAAAGTGCTTCAACTCCTATCCTCAAAACGACACTATAGAGCACTGCACGCCAGAACAACTGGACACAAGGATAGTTTTTTCCCCAAACGCCATCACTCTGCTAAACAAATAATTCCCTCAACACTGTGCAACTATTTACAAAGTCTGCACTATTATTACTGCTAATCTTCTCATCACTCCTTATCACCCATCCCCTCCCACTTGTGACTGTATGACTGTAAATTGCTGCTTGTATCCTTACGATTTTTATTGACTGTTTCCTAGTATAATTTGATTGCTTTTTGTATCCTATGACTATCATTAAGTGTTGTACCTTATGATTCTTGATGAATGTATCTTTTCTTTTTATGTACACTGAGAGCATTTGCACCAAAGACAAACTCCTTGTGTGTCTAATCACACTTGGCCAATAAAGAATTCATTCATTCATTCATTCATTCATTCATTCATTCATTCATTCATTCATTTTAATATTTCCCCAATTTCCTAGGATGTTACCTAGATGTTACCACAGCCAGGGAATCCAAGTGGGAGAGTTTTGTTCCCTGGAATTCACTTTAAGGTCCAAAACAGACTCCTGGGGCAAATGCCTCAAGTGCTCCTAAAGCCCCAGAATCAGGGCCGAAGATCGCTTGATGAAGATCTTCAGCTGAGGAATGGAATTGCCTGAACAAAAGACAGCATCTCTGCTAGAAAACATCGCCAGTTCCTTTGCAAGGAACGCTGCCTCTCTGTGCCAGTCAGAGCACTTGGCACAAAAGCCATCACAATCCGGCTGGCAAATTATCCTCTCGGTGCAGCTCAGGACAACCAATGAGGCAGGCGGCCATCCTCCCCATGATGCCGGGTTCTGCACCCAACAAGCTGGAGATGCAGCGTGACGAAACAGAGCCCCCGTAACCGGAGTCGCTTCCCAGCTTGTATTCGGCAAGATTGGCATTGAGGTTCCTGAGAAACGTTAGCAGGAAAGGTGGTAGGCTCGGCCTCTCTCTTTTGTCAAGGCAAAGCTGTCAAAAAAAGCAAAGTATGCCCTGTGGAAGATTAAGCACCAAACAAAAGATGCTCCGAAAGAGTACCTTCTTCTGATATCCTCCTTTGCTGCACCGCACAAAAAACGGAATCTCAGCCCAACATCTAGAGTAGTGATGGCTAACCTTTTTGGGCTCCTGTGCCAAAAATTGTGCACGCGCTTGTATGCGCGCACTCACATACCACCACCCAGAAGGCAATGCACGCTCCCTCCCCCACACCCCCTTACCTGCATTGAGTCTCCCAGCTGATTTTTGGCTGGTTTGAGGCCTTTTTTGGCCTCCCAGAGGCTTGAGGAAAGCCTCTGTGGGCCTTGCAGGCCAAAAATAGGCCCATTTCATCACTTCCAATATTGCTAGAAATACAGGAAGTGACAAAACGGGCCTATTATTCGGCCTGCAAAGCCTGCAGAGGATTTCCCCAAGGAGGCCTGGGAGGCCTGAAAAAAGCTTCCAACCAGCTGAAAATCATCTGGGAGGCACACGCATGCGCAGTGAGGTAAGTCTGTCTGCGGCTCGCATGCCAGCACAAATGGCTGTGCATGCCACCTGTGTGCCATAGGTTCTCCCTCACAGATCTAGAGCAAGGATCTTCAAACTTGGCAAACTTAAGATTTGTGGACTTCCACTCCCAGAATTCCTGAGCTAACATGACTGGAGGAGGAATTCTGGGAGTTGAAGTCCACAAGTCTTAAAGCTATCAAGTTTGAAGACCCCTGATGTAGAGGGCTTTCCTCAAACGGAACCAGGAGACTGTTGTCTCCCCTGCAGGAAGAGGCCGTGATAAAATCAACCTTTTCAATACAAACATCCTTTTCTCAGGAAAGGAAGCTAAAGGAAAAGCTTACACAAGAGACTTCCGGGGGTTCTACCAATGAATAACTCAAATTCAGTGGGAAAGCTGCTTGTTGGCTTAAGATGCTAGGCCTCACTCTTCGCCTCGCCCAGCCCCACCTTCCCTTTCCTTTCCCAGGTTTGGCAGCTCAACAAGCTTCTCTGATGAATAGCAGCAGCAGTTCCCTCTCTACTGGCTGACCTCCCTTTCTCAGCCATCAGAGGAGCCCCTTTCTGGAAGACCAATTCCCTCCTCCTCCTTCCTCCTCCTCCTCCCCTGTTCAGGTTTTTGGAGTGACACTTCCTGCCTACTTTGGGCCAACTGCTTTGACACCAGGCCCTGCAATTCATAGGGAGAAGGACACGACGTTCACTGGGTCTTTGCAGAGAGCTCTGATCTGCCTTCCTTCCGTTTCCTGCCCCACCTCCCGACATTTTGTCCCAGACCTTCTTCCTCCCATTCTACTCCACCCTCTTTAGTTTTTCTCAGCTCCAGCTTGGACCTAGACTAGGTGACTTCTTGTTCAAGGGTGAGAGATGATGGACAGGAAGGGTTTTTCTTTAAAAAAGAAAAAGAAAATGAGATTGGCCTTATTAAAAATTAGAAGAGATAAAAAATTTAGAAATAGGGGAATATCGTTACACATATTTTTACTTAATACATTCAAAGTGAGTATTAGAGGTTAAGATCAGAGTTTGAAAAAGGATGTTATTCAGTACGCTCAAAAATAATACTATTACTATTAGAAGGATGTAGCAAATATTGAATAATTGAAAAAATGAAGGATTATGGGCTGATACAGTTATAACAGTAGACCATGTAAATCTGATTAATCTAATAATTCTCATTGTATCAGTACAGCTTTTGTATCAAAATAAATGACACTCAGACACCACACTGTCCACGAAATGATATTGATGTATGTTTAAAAATTTTAAAAAAAACTTTACAAAAAAATTAGATGTCTTCTTGTTCCTATGGTTATGAATGCAAGGCTTTTGTTGTTGATGTTGTTAGTTGCAAAATCATGTCCGACCCATTGTGACCCCATGGACAATGTTCCTCCAGGCCTTCCTGGCCTCTACCATCCCGCATAGTCCATTTAAGCTCACGCCGACTGCTTCAGTGACTCCATCCACCTAATTCTCTGTCGTCTATTGCCCTCAATCTTTCCCAGCATTAGGCTCTTCTCCAGTGAGTCCCTCCTTCTCATGAGGTGGCCAAAGTATTTGGGTTTCATCTTCAGGATCTGGCCTTCTAAAGAGCAGTCAGGGTTGATCTCCACTAAGACTGACCCGTTTGATCACCTTGCAGTCCAAGGGACATGCAGGAGTCTTCTCCAGCACCAGAGTTTAAAGGCCTCCATTCTTTGGCACTCAACCTTCCTTATAGTCTAACTTTCACAACCATACATTGCAACTAGGAAAACATTAAGAGATGCTTAATCTACCCACCACAAAGAAGGCTGACACAAAGAAGAGAGAGCCAACCTATTCTCCAAAGCACCTGAAAGCAAGGTAAGAAGCAATGGATGGAAACTAATCAAGGAGAGAAGCAACCTGGAACTAAGGATAGATTTTCTGGTCGTTAGAACAATCAATCAGTGGACCAACTTGCCTCCAGAAATTGTGAATGCTCCAACACTGGAAGGTTTTAAGAAGAGATTGGACAACCATTTGTCTGAAATGGTGTGGGGTTTTCTTCTTCTTGAGCAGGAGTTTGGATTAGAAGACCTCCAAGTTCCCTTCTATTGTTCTGTTACTTGCTTTACATTCCTGGACACCAGTTGAAGGCCACTTACAACCTCTAAGGGTCACCACTAAATTTCCATCGTATTTCCTACCACACAAATCATTTTTTCCAAGGTTGGCAAAACCTCCTTTTAACACCAAAATGAGTAAATGCACAAATAAATGAAATTGCAATATATGTCTCATGCCATGGAAAGGAGGAAAGAGTGAAGGGAGAGTACAGGGTGATGAACATGGATTGCACAGATGCTTCTGATATGGATAAACTCACCAAAACACTCCCTCGTAGTCCCAAAGGTGCTTTTTTGTCAAGAGGCAACTGGACTTTTTTGGGTTTTTTTCTTTTGAAGACGTTTTGCTTCTCATCCAAGAAGCTTCTTCAGCTCATTCTTGGATGAGAAGCCAAAATGTTTTCAAAGAAAAATGAGACAGTCTAATTGCCTCTTGAAAAAGCTCCTTTGGGACTACGAGGGAGTGACTGAGAATCTCCTGCAGACACTCCCTCATTATGAACCACATCCTAGCACTGGGAGGG
Organism: Bungarus multicinctus; assembly: GCA_023653725.1. Taxonomy (NCBI): domain Eukaryota; kingdom Metazoa; phylum Chordata; class Lepidosauria; order Squamata; family Elapidae; genus Bungarus; species Bungarus multicinctus. The sequence goes on along the minus strand of CM042851.1, from coordinate 43,065,214 downwards.
GGGGGACCTCAGGGAAAGAAAAGCAACCCTCCCAGAAAAAGTTCTCTGTCATCCCCCCTGAGATCCTTTTAATGGAGACCCCCCAAAAAAGTAGCCTAGGATTTTCTGCAACCAAGCGATGCAATCCAGCACTAAGACAGCTCTTCCCCCAAGTCTTCTGCTCCAAACACCCAACCAGCTTCTGAAAAGAGGGGCACCAGTGGTGAACATGCTTGATGGATGATCTGAGGTCCACAGGAACATTAAGGAGACAGGTAGGAGCACAAGAAGCCTTGGACTGCTGCAGCCTAGAACATGCATGGTATCTTCACTTTGCCAAGAAGTCCATAAATACTTGACAGAAGACCGAAGGGAAGGTACCATGTTTGTTCTAGGTTGTGGCAGTCGAAAGTCTTCTGTGGTCCTACTTGTCTCCTGGATGTTCCTATGGACCTGAGATCACTCACTTACTTTTTTGGGATCTCCCAGAATGCTAATGATTTATTTTTATTTTTTTTGCACACTAGAACAACTAGACACAAAGACAGTTTTTTCCCGAACGCCATCACTCTGCTAAACAAATAATTCCCTCAACACTGCCCAACTATTTAACTAAGTCTGAATTGCTAGTACTATCACTATTAATCATCCCATCCATCCTTTCACCCATCTTCTCCCACTTATGACTGTATGACTGTAACCTTGTTGCTTGTATCCTAACGATTTTTATTGACTGTTTCCTAGTATGATTCAATTGCTTATTGTACCCTATGACTATTGTTAAGTGTTGTACCTGATGATTCTTGACTCCTGATGAATGTATCTTTTCTTTTATGTACACTGAGAGCACTTGCACCAAGACAAATTCCTTGTGTGTCCAATCACATTTGGCCAATAAAGAATTCTATTCTATTCACTCTACTCTACTCTACTCTTATTGTATCCTATGACTATTAAGTGTTGTACCTGATGATTCTTGACTCCTGATGAATGTATCTTTTCTTTTATGTACACAGAGCACTTGCACCAAGACAAATTCCTTGTGTGTCCAATCACACTTGGCCAATAAAGAGTTCTATTCTATTCTATTTCCCCCCAAGGGAGGTCTGAGAATCCTTTTCAGCAAGACCAAAGCCCAAGGATGGGAATTGTGCAAAAGACTTGTCCCAAGATACAAAGTAATAAAACCTTAAATCCCAGACTGATGTCCCCATTTATGGAAAGCCAAGAGGGTGACTTAGCTTTCACTCTTGCCAGAGGGTGTCCTCTTTTGCCCAGGGTTCCCAAAACGGGGCAGCATTTCCTAACACCCCAAGACCTTCCCTACACAGAGAGAGAGAGAGAAATACACACACACACACACACACACACCACCTGGGTCCCTCTCAGCCGGCCAGGAGACACGCTTTCCTCCCCGAAAAACCAAGCCGGGGTCCTAGAAGCCCTCTCGCCCGGCGGAGATGCTCTGCGTGACCTGAGAGCCAATTCGAGCGGCTCAACCTCTTCCTTCCCCACCCAGGAGCAGAAAAGGAAAGTGACATCATTGTGTTTGTGCGGGAGACAGAGAGAGAGAGAGAAGCTGCTGCTGAGGCTGTGCGCTCGCTCGCTCGCTCGCTCGCTCAGCCGCGGTGGGCTTCCCGAGCTGTACCGAGAGAAACAGCGGGGAGAGGAGGGGAGGGGAGGGGAGAGCGGAAAGACTGCCTTACTTTGCCACGGATGACGACAGTATCTTCAGCCTCGCTAAGGACAAGCACTGCCTGCCCCCTTTCCTAAACCAGCTCTCTCTACTTGGGCAGACTTGAGCCTGGCGAAAGCAAAGGCTGAATATTGACTTAAATTAAAAAAAAAAAAAAAACTCCGCGTCTGAGAAGCTGCTTCGTTCTCCCGGCCATCTCTTTAGTGACATGAGGGGAGGGAGGGAGGAGACAGCGGAGGGGTTGTGCATGTGTGCGCACTACACCCACACCCACTTCGCTCGGCTGCTCCTGTTTCATTTCAAGGCTCAGGAAACGGTGCTCACATACCAGGGCCATATAAAGGAAGCCTCTTGCCGTGAAGCGCTACCTGCCAAGATTGGAGAAAGAGGCAGGGAGGGAGCGCCATGGAAACCGGCCTCTCGGTGCCCCCTGCTCGCCACATGTGACCCTGAAGCGGGGCCAATTTTCCAGTCCCCGGCTCTGAGCCAATCCAAACAGCCTTCGGCGCACCGCCGAAGGGCCCCACTTCGGGGCGGAAGAGCACCGCGTCCCCCACCCACCCAGCCCGGCCAAAGGCTTGCAGGGATGAACGGGGGAGGGGAGAAGGAGGGGACACATTCCTGCCAGGGACAGGAGCTCGACCCCAAAGGGACCCTCCCTGCCCGCCCTCCTGCCTTCCCTTTCTCCAGTTCGCGCAGCTCAGCCATTCTCCTCCCACCCAAAGCGGGACCAGCTTTCAGCTCATACAACCCCTGACTGGAGTTCGCGGCGCTTTTGAAGCCCGGCTTGATTGGCACGTGTCCGCCAGGCTCCCGCGTGCCACGACCCCGCGTGTAAATAAAATGCTTCGTGGACCAGGGGAGGGGAGAAGGGGGACGCTGAGCCATCCCGAGGTGCTTCCAGGGGCGTTTGGTGCAGCGTTTCGTCCTTTTTTTCCCTTTCCTTTTCTTTCTTTCTTTCCACTCAGCCGCGAGCGAAACCCGTCACGGCGGGCTTATCCAGCTTAATGCATTCCGACTTTAAATATTAATATTTTTTTTTAAAAAAAAAGATATTTAAGAAGCCCGACACCGCCGAGCTCCTAAATCAGCTGAAACGTCGGGTAATCGCGATTAAAGCAGTGTTTAAAAAAAAACACACACACACAATGCAAGTTTTGTTCGAGGAGGACGCGAAAAGAGCCCGCGAAAGCCACACGTCTACAAATCAAGCGCGCTCTAGTTTTCAAGCCTTTTCAGCGAAGCGTTTGGTTCGCCGCTTTTCCACTTCTCAGCAAAGAGAAACCCACCCCAAAACAAAAGTTCGCCAAAAAGTTCCTTCCGCCAAAAAAGCCCGGCACGGAGGGGAATCGCTCTTGCAAGCCAACTTCCCACCGGGACCCCTATCTCGGAGCTCCCTGCGGCTTCGAACCCTGGCTGGCATTAACCCCGGTACTGCCCGGCCAGCGGGAATTTCCGCCCTCGCCCGCCCACCCACCCACCCACTTCCACCTCCAAGCCTGGGTCGGGCCGATCTCCCGCAAACTTCTCCCTTTGTCAAGTCCGACTTCCATCTATTCCCTCCCCACCCCCCACCAGCAGAAAGGAGGGGGTAAGGGAAGGGGAGGGGAGGGAGGGGAGAGAGCTGGCAAAAGCCACTTGCAGGTCGAGCCAGGGGGGCAAGTGACAGCGCCGAGTTACCACGGGCACCCGAGCGATCGTCCCCGCAGTGCAAGCGGTGCCGAGCACCTCCGGGACTGCCCCCCCCCCTCCCCGAAGACTCACCCGCACCAGCCGACCCCCTTGCCTGCCTAGAGGCTGAAGCGGCCACTGAAGCGGATGCGCCATCGGGCTGCCCACCCCGGGCATCACCCAAAGACCGAGAACCGAGACTCCCGCGCTTGGCTTTGCAGCTGCTGAACCCGGAGACGCCCCTCCCTCCAGCCCCCATACCCCCCCCGACCCCCCCCCCCATACCCCCAATCTGGCGTCCCAGCTCCCAGCACAAGCCGCCAACGCGGCGGGACGGCCGGGGGGAAGGCGCCCCCAACGGTGGCGAACCCGAGAAGAAGCTGCAAGAGACCGACCTGATCCGTTGCTGCTGCTGCCGCCGCCGCCGCTGCTGCCGCCGCGGAGCCCAAGGACCCTCCGTCCCTCCAGGGTCCCTCTCCGCCCGGACTCTCTTCTCTTCTCTTCCTCCTCCTCCTTCTCCTCCTCCTCCTCCGCCGCCGCCGCCACACACCCGCTGCCCGCCAGACACAGACCCGCGCGCGCGCGCCCTCGCGCCGGGCGCCCTCCGCTCCGCTCGCTCGCAGTTTCCCCGCCCGGTTGCTCGCTCGCTCGCGTGCCCGCGCTTCCCCCCCCCCCCCGGCTTTCCCTCCCTGGCGCGCGCTCGCTGCGGTTCTCGGGGAGGGGGCGAGGGGCGGGGACGGGCGGGGTTGTTGGCTGGCTGGCCGGCCGGGGACTTTCGGGAGGGTGGGGGGCGGGCGGTGCGTCAGAGGAGCTCTGCCGGGCACAATGCGGCGCCTCCACCGCCTTTCCTGGCCGGGCGGGATACCTCGGGACGGGGGCGCGGCTGCGGCAAGGGAGGGGGTGTTGCTGCTGCTGCCACCGCTCGGGCGGCTCAGGTGGGCCGGGCTGCGCAGGGAGGAGGAGGAGAAGGCAGAGGCGCCCGCCCCACAAAAGCCCCCAGCCCTGACCGCCTCACTCGGCCGCTCCGAGCAGCGCCCCCAGCCAATCCAAGAGAGCAGGGCAAGCCATGCAGCCAGCCCAGCACAGAGAGCTGGGGACCCGGGGAGCTGGGGTGCCCAGCCCAGCCCAGCCCAGCGGCGGAGAGCCAGGTGCGCAAGCAAAGGTGGGGCCGGAGCAATCGATCCTTCCAGGTCCGGGGTGCGAGAGAAGGGTTGTCGGGCTCCGGCTCTGCCCAGAGTCTTCAGCCCTCGGCGATGCAGGGTGGCACCTAAAAGGGTAGAGGCTTCCCGTTAGCCAAGCCGTCCCAGCGCAAATCCAGACCCGGTCTGGCCAAGGAGGCTTCACCTGCCGCCGGGTGGGTGACCTGATTGCCCCGCTGTGCCCGCCGTGGGGTGGGTTGCGCTCCGTTTGATCAGCCCTCCGTGTAATTGGGACTTCCTGATCAGCAGCTCCGTCCTCAGTTGCCCTTCCTTGCACTAACTGGAAGTGCAAGAGAAGCCAAAAAAGGTTCTCTGGGGACACCTGTTCTGGAAGTCTACTTGGGGTTGCTCGTGGTGAGGATTCCCTGCCAGAGATGCCAAGTCCCTTTGAAAGGTTCCGAAGAGCAGAGTTTTGAGCCACAGAGGGGAACCTGGAGAGCATCCAGTCTTCCCTGTGAAAAAGACCCAGGAATGGGGAGTTCATCCTCTTTCAATAGCAATAGGACTTAGAGCCAAGGCTCTTCAAACTTGGCATGTTTAAGACTTGTGGACTTCAACTCCCAGAATTCCTGCGCTAACATGACTGGAAGAGGGATTCTGGGAGTTGAAGTCTACAAGTCTTAAAGCTGTCAAGATTGAAGATCCCCGAGTCTTAGACTTAGACTTCACAGTGCTTTTACAGCCCTCTCTAAGTGGTTTACAGAGCCAGCCTAATGCCCCCAACACTTTGAGTCCTCATCCTCATTTTACCAAACTCAGGATGGAAGGATGAATCAACCTTGAGCCTGGTGAGAATTGAACTGCCAAATTGCAGTCAGCCAGCAATCAGCAGAAGTAGCCTGCAGTACTGCACTCTAACCAGTAGACTTGGGACCACTCGTGGTCCATGAGAAAATGTTGGTGGTCTGCAGAGAAATGTCACCCCAAAAGCAATTAATCCAGGCTGCGCAGGAACACAAGGCTGTGCTGTCCACATGGCCCGTGGGAACACAAGGCTTGTGTCGCTTGCATTGCAAAACAACACGAGGTAGTGAGGGGAGGGGGAAAGGGTGGAGGGAGGGAACTTGCCCCATGCGCCTCACCTAGCCACTGGGCTGCTTCTTTCCACTTCTTTCTTCTTCTGCTTTTGGCTGCACGCAAGGAAAGCAGCGAAAGTCTTTCTTTCTCTTCCCCAAACTCCACCAGAAATGAGTCTTTGGGACCCTGCAAGGCATCCTGCTCCAAGAGGCTATGTCGGCATGACAAGTCTCCTAAAGACTCATTTCTGGCAGAGTTTGCAGGAGAGAAAGAAAGACTTCTGCTGCTTCTGCTGCTTTCCTTGCATGAAGCCCGAAGTCTCTCCCCCTGCGAATGGAGCTAGAGACAGTATCCTGCAATCACAAATAAAGAATGATTGATTGGTAGGAAAACGAGTTGGGGAATTTTCCTGCAGATTTTTTTTAGGATTTTCTCAGGGTCTCTGCTCCGCGGGATTTAAAATTATGAGTTTGGTGGTCCTTGAGGTCCAAAAGGTTGGCGACCCCTGCTTTAACCATTGCACCACTACGGCTCTTGGTGGCCATAGTGCATGCTCGCTGCTCGTGCAAATGGAGCTTGGTGTGTACGCTAGCCTCTGCTTGCATGGAATGATCCCCTCTCTGCACATGCGCACACATCAAGAACAGGCTCCAGCTGTTCTTCTGCCCTACTGATCTCTGACTCTGAAGGCAGCTGATAACTGTCGGACGGTGTGCTGTCCCAGTCAGTCTATGGGAATTGGATAGTTACTTAGGAATTGTGAGCTGTCCCCTTAAGGAAATGCATCATGGGAAATGTAGTTAAAGGTATCCTGGGAAATGTAGTTCATGTCACGTGGCCACATCTGTAATCCTGTTTGGTCACTAAATTGAGCCTCGATGGGTTGGGGGAGTTTCCTTCACTTTTGCCTGGACTCACTAACTCCTAGCAGCTTCTTTCTATCACTACGAGATGGGTTAGGAGATAACCATCTTTTACTTTTCTGTCTCTGCACAGTAGTGGAGTTGCGAGCTGTGCAGATGCAGATAGATAAATTCCACAAAACATGCATAACGAAGTACACTTATTGGTTCATCAGGTATCCTCATAACTCACATTTGTGACAAAGTTCTTCTTTAATGACCAATCCTTTGTATATCTGCCTTGCAGGTAAAAGATGGTTATCTCCTAACCCATCTCGTAGCGATAGAAAGAAGCTGCTAGGAGTTAGTGAGTCCAAGCAAAAGTGAGGGAAACTCCCCCAACCCATCGAGGCTCAATTTAGTGACCAATCAGGATTACAGATGTGGCCACGTGACATGAACTACATTTCCCAGGATACCCTTAACTACATTTCCCATGATGCATTCCCTTAAGGGGACAGCTCACAATTCCTAAGTAACTATCCAATTCCCATAGACTGACTGGGACAGCACAGACGGCTCTGGTCCCATCTCTGCCTCCGATACGGAGCACTCATCAGACTCTAGATCTGGTCCATGTTCCTCCCCAACCACCTCACTGTTTGACTCTGTCGCCAGCTCTGCTGGCCGCTGGCTGGCCACAACAATTTTGTCAAGTCTTCGCAAAGTCCTTGTGACAACTTCATGACCTTCCACCCCCCCAGGGTCTGTGGACTACAGGATAAGAGCCACTGGCCCAATCAGTTTTGGGTCACCCTGAAGACTCTCTTAGCTGTCTCATCAAAAATGAGAATTGAAGCATACCCCCTGGCAGGTTTCTGGATGGGGAGGAAATGAACATTCCTTGGGTGGACTCATGCCAACTCTGGAGCTAAGTAATTGCCATGACGTCCTCATACTAGGAGTTTGGAGAATTGTTGTGCTTCGCCAGCAGCAGGCGTGGACAGCTGAGGTCTCAGAGAGCGAGGACTCAGATGAGGGGCCTGCCTGTGATGCAGGGATGGGGCCAGGACCATCGGGGAGCGGAGTGCTGCCTTTGGAGATTGTGGAGGCTGGCAGCAGTGATGAAGAGGTCCCCGAGGAGTCTGTGCCCAGCACACGTGCATGCAGGGCTGTTCAAAGGAAAGAGCAGCTGCAGCAGCACGGGCGACTTGCGAGTAAGGCTGGAAGGTAATGGCCCCTCCCTGAGAAGGTAAAAGCCAGCTGAGAAATTGCAGTTCTTTGCAGAAGGCAAAGAAGTTTGATACTCGAGCCTGGTGGACATTAGATATCTGTTGGGGTTTGGAGACTCTTTGATTTACTGTTTAGTAACTTTATCTGGTGTTCTTGGCAGCCTTGCAAAAACTTGACAAGGCTCTTCCTTATCGGAGCTAATTAGTTGGAAGCAGCCTTTTAGCCGTGAAGAAACAGGATTCTTAAATGAAACAGTAAAAGGTTGTGCTGGTACCTTTGTTTTGTGTTTACTCTCATGAAACCAGGTTTGGGTCAAAACAATTGTCTTCTCCAAGACCTCTGTCCCTACCACCAACATCTGCTGGTTCATCTTGATGAATTGTAAAGATGGCCACAGTTAAGACCATCCCACAATATGATGACATTTTGCAAGGCTCCAGAGGAACCGTATGCCTCTGGGAACGGTTGAGGAGCACTTCTGACATTTTCAACCTATATTTTCAGCCTGAATGCTCAGGAAATGTCCCCTTGAGCAGCTGTCCAAGCTTCCTTTCCTGAGCTTTCTTTCTCCTAACCTCACAAACCAAGCTATCCCTTCTTTATGAGCTCATCCATCTAGTTTGGACAGGAGCTTAACTCTTTCTACGACACCAAACAATTCCCTGATTTTTTTATTTATTATTTTTTGCCTTTCCTCTTGGTTGGAATTCAATCTTCTTATGCTGTAACACTGCTCTCAATCATTTGCTTAAAAATAAGGCCAGACGGGGAACTCAGCGAGCCCATGGGGGTTTGAGCCTTAGCGATTCAGATATTTTATTAGTTTATCAAAACTATAAAATTAAAAAAGAAGTCCAAAGAAGAATGAAAATAAGGGAGGGAAGGAGGAAGAGAAAACAATGTAAGGTAAAGAAAAAAAAAACCATTGACTGCCAATTCTTTTTGATGCAGTAGAATAAGGTAGCAACATAAAACCTCACCTTTTTTACTTTTAGATAATCAGTATATATAAAAGCAAAATACTACTCACGCATCATCACAAAATCTCCAGAACTGTAAAGCCTACAAACCAGTGGTGGGATTCAATTTTTTTTTTTACTACCACTTCTGTGGGCGTGGCTTGGTGAACGTGGCAGGGAAGGATATTGTAAAATCTCCAGTCAGTGGTGGCATTTGCCGATTCTCTGCTCAAAATTTGCGCTTCCAGTTCTCCAGAACTGGTCAGAACCTGCTGAATACCACCTCTGCTACAAACTTGAAATTTGGCACTCCTGTTCCTCTTGGCTTCTAGGTGCTCCCTAAAAAGAACTGTTCTAAATGACCATCAGAGCATTAGTATTTCGTATATTATTATTAACACGCTCTGGATGCTAAGGAGTTCTACTCCCCCTCCCCACCTGCAAAACACAAGCAGAGGAGAGGAGTTTCCATTTCTATTTTAGTTTCACAGCAAAAAGCAGCTTTAGTACAAAACAGTTGAGCTAAGCCACACCCAGGTTCCTTGCTGTCTCCTTCTCGCTTACACAGTAAATACTGTTTCAGTTTCCAAACAGCCCTCAACTCTCTGACACACTGACAGATGCTAGACAGATGAATACTGATGGATGCTGGCAGGGGCAGAGGCAGAATTCCCCCCCCCCTTATTTTCCTCCCCCAAAACTAAGCCTAACCATATAGTTTTGTAGCAAAGCACAGGTAACCAGCTATAATATACAGTATATCAGCCATTTCTATAACAACTGAATGTATCTAGTCAGCAAAACCCCAAATCATAGTTTTATTTATTTTTTCCACCTCAAGCACAAAGTCCAAAAGCAGTTTCCAAGTAGAAACAAAAGTAATTGTTGTCTTTTCTTTAATCAAAACAGTCAATTTGCCCTTTCTGCTAAGTTCATTGATTTTTTTCAGCCATTGTGGGATTCAAAATATCCTTCCATTTTGGGGAAGGTTTGAGTCTTGAAGGGCCTGTCTGTCCCAGAGGAGGGATAGAAGAGCAAATAAATAATGAGAGTGTACAGGTAGTCCTCGACTTATGACCCCAATTGAGACCAGCATGTCTGTCGTTAAGTGAAACATTTGCTAAGTGTGTTTTGCATCATTTTACAACCTCTCTTGCCACCGTTGTTAAGTGAATCATTGCAGTTGATAAGCTAGTAGCACAGTTGTTAGATGAACCTGTCTTCTCCCTTGGTTTTGCTTGTCAAAAGGCTGCAAAAAAGGAGACCTTGAGACACAACGACGGTCATAAGTATGAACCAGCTGTCAAGCAGTGGTGGGATTCAAATTTTTTTACTACTGGTTCTGTGGCCGTAACTTGGTGGGCATGGCAGGGGAAGGATACTGTAAAATTTCCAATCAGAGGTGGTATTTGCTGGTTTCTCCGAACTACTCAAAATTTCTGCTATCAATTCTCCAGAACTGGTCAGAACCTGCTGAATGCCACCTCTGCTGTCAAGTATCTAGATTTTGATCACATGATTCGTAAGGATGCCTCAAAGGTTGTAACTTTTGGAAAAATGGTCACAAGTCCCTTTGTTCAGTACCATTGTAACTTTGAAAGGTCACTAAATAAGCTGTTTGTCAGACCTCCGAAAGATGCCCTTATTAAACCATGATCCTCGAGCCAAGTTTCAAAAGAAATCCAGTTATTTATTAGGAGCAACATGTCAGCATATGCCCAGATGCAGTCAGCTCTGCCTCACATAATTTACAGTCCACCTATAACAGTGGTGGGATTCAAAAAGTTTTACTACTGGTTCTGTGGGCGTGGCTTGGTGGGCGTGGCAGGGGAAGGATACTGCAAAATCTCCATTCCCTCCCCACCCCACTAACCTGCTTTCCAGCTCTGTTCTCCGATGCAGGGCAACAAAAGGAAACCCAGCCAATCAGCTGGGACTCAGGAGCAGAGAATAGATGGGGGTGGGGCCAGTCAGAGGTGGCATTTACTGGTTCTCCAAACTACTCAAAATGTCCGCTACTGATTCTCCAGAACTGGTCAGAATCTGCTGAATACCACCTCCGACCTATGACCCTGTTTCTCCCCTCCTCCCAGGCTGTGTCATAAATGACATACTAAGTTGAGGACTCAAATTTGCAGCAACTGTCAAGATGTTGTTTTCATCCCATGTAAAGGAATGTTGTTCAGCTTCTGTTCTCTCAGGGCAGAGGTGGGGAAATGATCCTCCCCATTTCATCACTTATGAACTTCAAACTTCCAGAATTCCTGAACCAATATGGCTGGTCCCGGAATTCTGGGAGTTGGAAGTCCACAAGTCTTTAAAAGGGCCATCTTTCCCCACACTTGTGTCTTAGGGCTGACATTAAAAGCTACCAAACTTTTGACCAACATTTTGCCCAATTTAGCATCTGGAATTCAATGGATTCTACAGTAGTAAGAAGCAGAGAAAAAATAATAATAATTAAACAACTAGTACATTAGCTCAATTTTAACAGATTTAACAGCATTGGAAGGGACCTTCTAGGCCAGAGGTGGCATTCAGCAAGTTCTGACCAGTTCTGAAGAACCGGTAGCAGAAATTTTGAGTAGTTCAGAGAAATGGCAAATACCACCTCTGACTAGAGATTTTACAGTATCTTTCCCCTGCCATGCCCACCAAGCCATGCCCACAGAACCAGTAGTAAAAAAAATTGAATCCCACCACTGTTCTAGGCCATCTAATCCAACCCTCCCCCCAAACAGGAGACCCTATCCCATTTCTGACAGATGGCAATCCAGTCTCTTCTTGAAAGCTTTCAGGGATGAAACTCCCACAACTTCTGAAGGCAACTTCTGTTCCATTGGTTGATTGTCCTCACGATCAGAAAATCTCTCCTTATTTCCAGGTTGAATCTCTCCTTGTTCAATTTCCATCCATTTTTCCTTGTCTGGCTTTGAGATGCTTTGGAAAATATCTTGACCCCTTCCTCCTCTCTGTGGCAGCCCCTCAAACATTGGAAGGCTGTTATCACGTCTCCCCTGGTCCTTCTCTTCACTAGCTTCTCTTCACTCTTCACAAACTTAAGCACTTTATTTAGTGATAGAATTCATGGTGAATTCCACTGAAATTACAGGTAGTCCTCAACTTACAACAGTTCCTTTAGTAACCATTCGAAGTTACCACACCACTGAAGAAAATGACTTATGACCAGTTTTCACATTTATGACCATTGTGGCATCCCCATGGTCACATGATTTACCTTTGGATGCTTGACAACTGACTCACATTTATGATGGTTGCAGTGTCCCAGAGTTACGTGATCCCCTGCAAAGTCAGTGGGGAAATCAGATTCACTCAATAACCGTGTTACTAATTTAACAACTGCAGCTATCCACTTAACAAACAGGGCAAGAGAAGTCATAAGAGGGGCAAACTCACTTAACAACATACATTTTGGGCTCAGTTGAGGGCAACCTATAGTAAACCTGGACGCGTTGGCCAAAATATTATCCAGAGAGATTAATTTAGGGGAAATAGATTAGGAAAAGCTGTATGAAGGACAGTGTAACTTGAACATTATTAGCAAATGCCTTTGGGAAAGCTCTCTCAGATTTAACATTCAAGCTACTTCGTCTGCAAAAAAAAGAAGGATTTTGAGGTAGGGAATTGATATGATCACGAGAGTTTCCTCCTGTCAAAAGGCAGTGAACAGTAAGCAAACAAGAGAACCCCAAACACATTTGCAAGGTAGACTGACACTCAAAGATAGGCAAAGATAAGCAAAATCTACCCCAAGGTAAACCATTCAAATGTTAGGTCATATAAGCTACTGCCCATTTCCTTGTCTTGGAATCAAGATTTATAGGGTTCCCTTGATGTCTGCCTGACTGCTATCTCTCCTCAGCCCTATCAATATGAAAGCCATTAACATTCCAGGATTCTATCCGAGTCAGTTGCTGGGACCAAAGGTTTATTCTTCCAAGCTTTCAGGCTCTTGCTGGAGCCCATTCTTCTCAAAATTCTTCTTCCTGAAAGCTTGGGAGAATAAACCTTTGATCCTGGTGACTGACTCAGATTGGATCCTGCATCATTATCCTGGAATATGTATATTTGCCTTCATTCTCCATTAACATTAAATCTGAGCCCACCAAGTGCTCCAGAGGTACTTGCTAACGTAAGTTTTAGATTAGATTAGATCACCAGAGTTGGAAGGGACCTTGTAGTTCACCTAGTCCAACCCCTCACCCAAGCAGGAGACCCTACACCATTTCTGACAGATGGCAGTCCAATCTCTTCCTGAAAGCCTCCAGTGATGAAGCTCTCACAATTTGCAGAGACAACTTCTGTTCCATTGGTTGATTGCTCTCACTGTCAGAAAATTCCTCCTTATTTCTAGGTTGAATCTCTCCATGATCAGTTTCCATCCATTATTCTTTGTCTGACCTTCAGGTGCCTTGAAAAATAGGTTGACCCCCTCATCTCTGTGGCAGCCCCTCAAATATTGAAACACTGCTATCATATCTCCCCTGGTCCTTCTCTTCAGTAGACTAGCCATGCCCAGTTCCTGCAATCAGTTCTTCATATGTTTTAGCCTAACCCACTTCGTTGCTTTGGTTATTAGATGCCTGACAAGGTTATAGTGATTGCAAAGTACAAAGCAAGGAAACATTTTAATGGCACAGAGATGTTAATGCAACAGTAGTACTGCTATCATGTCTCCCCTGGTCCTTCTCTTCACTAGACTAGCCATGCCCAGTTCCTGCGACCATTCTTTGTATGTTTTAGCCTCTAGTCCCCTAATCATCCTGGTTGCTCTTTTCTGTACTCTTTCTAGAGTCTCAACATCATAATGTTGAAAATAAGGCATGCAGGTGCGGCTCAGTCCTAGGATAAGAAAATCAAGACCTTATTTAATGTGTTAAGCCAATTGTAGCCTCTTTCTGCCTGAGGAAAGAATACAGGTAAGATAGTTAACCCGTGGTGAATAATTTGTGCCTCCTGCCTTCACACCTCATGATAATGATGGTGATGGTAGAGATGTGGAGAGTGGAATGGAGTGCAGCCAGAGAGCAGCTGTGTTCTGGTCAATTCCAGCTGTTAAGGGAGTCCTGTGAAAACAGCCACAGCGGGGCTCTGAATTGGGTTGTGTGCCAAATGGGTCCCCAGTGAAATCATGGCTGTGCATATGGCAGGAAGTCATCTATGCCCTCTGCCCTCCCTTCTGGCACATTAGAAGCTGCTGGCACTTGATATGCTCACCCTGTCCATGATTGTTCAAAGAAAACTTACAAATATCAGCGTTGGGAGGAGGCATCCATATTCAAGATGGACAGTGATGGATATAGATATACATACATGCATGCATATATGCATATATGTATGTATGCATGCATGTGTGTATGTATAGTTGTATGTATAGTTGTATATATATTGTATATATATATGTGTGTGTGTGTGTGTGTTTCTGTAGAGGCGTTTGTGTGTTTGTGTGTGTGTGTGGGTGTATATATTCTCGCCATCTTCAGGCTGGTGCTTTTGGCTTCGTGCTTTTGTGATCAAAGCGTGATCTGAGCTCACACAAGCACGAAGCCAAAAGCACCAGCCTGAAGATGGCGAGTGGGACCTCATCGAAACTGCCAAGATACTCTCAATCTTACACAGGAAAAGACCCGAATACGCCAAGACCTGCATACCTGTACCCATGAAAATCTACGAAATATATATATATATATATAAAACCAGGGTGTTGTAACACAAGTATATATACTCATTCCCCTGTCTTAGCTGATCTGGATGAGAACCAGTGGCCTAATGGCAATTACAACTGCCTCACATGTAATACTTCCCTGGTTCGAATCCCAGTAAGGGTATGGCTAGCTGACGAGAGTTAAGTAGTTCGAAATAGATCTATCCTAGTCTCCCTTGTTTAATTATTTATCAGCTCAAAAACCTAACGCACACACACACACACACATGTATGATTCTGATGTATGATCAGCTCAAAAACCTAGCACACACACATATATGATTCTGCCGAAACTATAATAAAAGCACAAATATTATGTGGGAAAATACCCGAAGAAACCTAAATACCATACATACATATATATACACACACATACCCACGCACATGTATGTGTGTGTATGATGTGTGTGAGTGTGTGTGTGTGTGTATTACGTATGTGTACACTTTTGAGAGCAGGCAACAAAATTTCATTTTTAATGTATGCCAGTGTGCCCACTGTAAAAAAATGACAATAAAGGTTAGCATTAGAGATCTACCTTCTTCCACATCTGGGAGGACAAAGAAACATCTTTCTACTGAAAATTTTGGGGGGAAATAAGAAAGGATCATTTACAGAAACTCCCCCAAAACAGGAAATCAACTTATTTTCCAAAGCACCTGAAGGAGGGACAAGAAGCACTGGATGGAAACTAATCAAGGAGAGGAACAACCTAGAACTAAGGAGAAACTTCCTGAAAGTGCTCCAACATTGGAGGTTTTTAAGAAGAGATTGGGCAACCATTTATGTGAAATGGTATAGGGTCCTGACTGAACAAGGGGTTGGACTAGAAGACAGTCTAAAGTCCCTTCTAACTGTTATTCTGTTCGCTCAGGCTTGGAAGGAGACCAGGTAAAGAATTCCAGAAATGCTTCCTCAGTGACTTTCAATCACCACCGATATTTGGAAGAGAAAATGTGGGATGGGTTTGGCCAACCTGTTGCCCTGATGATGCTCTCTTGGATATCTGGAGGCACACTTGGAAAGATTGCCAGTCTCTGGAGGGCTCTAGTTCAGTGGTCAGGCACATGCTTTGCATTCAGGAGGAGGTGGAGTTGATCTCGGCATGTTGAGCTAGAAAGAATTGAGTGGGAGGAGGTTGAAAAGATTGCAAAGATGCTGCCAATCAATCTTGCACGTTTAGGAGTTGATGGGAAAGATTCCTAGACTTTGGCACAGGTCACTTTCCCCTCCCTCAGACACCCCCTCCCCAAGTAAAATGAAGGTTAATCGATTTCAAATGACAGCAAGACGTCAAGCCATAAGCCTTGTTACATACCTTTGGTGCACAAACAGAAATTATTTTCACTGTCTTAGTGCTTGCTGTTGCCAAGTCAAAGGTTCCCATCCTGCACAGGATTATTGGAGGGGGTTACCCTGAGAAAGGCTGAGTAATTTTCCCCCCACCAAGTAAATGTATTGGTCTAAGTTTCCACAGATAACAAGAAATATGTACAGGCAGTCCTTGGCTTACAGCCACTATTGAGCTCATAGCTTATGTTGCTAAGTGAGACATTCATTTAGTGAATTTTGCCTCATTTTAGGACTTTACTTGCCACATCAATTAAGGGAATCCTTTCAGTTGTTAAATGAATCACACAGATGTTATACGAACCTGGCTTCCCCATTGACTTTGCTTGTCAGAAGATCACAAAAGATGATGAGATGAGATGAGTAGAGAAGAGGAAATGGAAGAGGAAGTGGAAGAAGAGAAAAGAAGAGAGGAGAGGAGAGGAGAGGAGAGGAGAGGAGAGGAGAGGAGAGAAGAAAAAGAAGAGAGAAGAGAAGAGGAAGTGGAAAAGGAAGAGAAAAGAAAAGAGGAGAGGAGAGGAGAGGAGAGAAGAGGAGAGGAGAGGAGAGGAGAGGAGAGGAGAAGAAAAAGAAGAGAGAAGAGAAGAGAAGAGAAGAGGAAGTGGAAAAGGAAGAGAAAAGAAGAGAGGAGAGGAGAGGAGAGGAGAGGAGAGGAGAGGAGACAAGAGAGGAGAGGAGAGGAGAGGAGAGGAGAAGGGAAGGGAAGGGGAGGGAAGAGAAGAGAAGAGAAGAGAAGAGAAGAGAAGAGAAGAGAAGAGAAGAGAAGAGAAGAGAAGAGAAGAGAAGAGAAGAGAAGAGAAGAGAAGAGAAGACTTTTATTGTTGCTTTTTGTTATGAGCACATTGGCCTGCACTAAAAATGAAATTTGGTTGCCTGCTCTAAAAAGAAAGTATATATCAACCCATACACATACATAACATGTATCTACACATGCTATATACTGGGATAGATAAACAGATGATAGGATAGGATAGGATAGGATAGGATAGGATAGGATAGGATAGGATAGGATAGGATAGGATAGGATAGGATAGGATAGATAGATAGATAGATAGATAGATAGATAGATAGATAGATAGATAGATAGATAGATAGATAGATAGATAGACTGATAGGTAGGTAGGTAGGTAGATGATGGATGGATGGATGGATGGATGGATGGATGGGTGGGTGGGTGGGTGGGTGGATAGGTAGACAGAGGAGTAGGTAGGTAGGTAGATGACAGATAGATAGATAGATAGACAGACAGACAAACAGTGGTAGGTAGGTAGATGATAGACAGACAGACAGACAGACAGATAAAATGGTAGGTAGGTAGGTAGATAGAGACAGATATAGATATATAAAGATATATACCTATACCTAACACACACACACACAAATCACTGTCCATTTTGAATACACAGCAGAAAGAGGAAACTTGAGAGTTCACAAGGTTGATACCCTATGGAACAAAACTGTGACTGAATCTATGATGATCACATGACCCGTGAATGCTGCGATCATCATAAATATGAACCAGTTGTCAAGCATCCGAATGTAAAGCATATGACCATGAGGATGCGGCAAGGGTCATATGTGAGAAAAACTATCATGTCACTCTTTTTCAGTGCCTTTGTTGTAACTTCAAACAGTCACTAAAGTATGGTTGTGAGTCAAGGGTTACCTGTGTCTTTCATGGGCTGGTTTGAATTGAATTTCCATACGGCTCTTCAGCAGGAACTGCTGAGGTTTCTCTCCTCAACTGCTTTGCTACTCCGTTTTTGGCAAAACTAAAGAAAGGGAGATGACAAACCAGTAGTGACACAAAAGTGCCCCGTGTATATTTGCCTGTCAGAAGTAAAATAGGGCAATTACTGAACTGTGCAAAGTCCACTGCGGAGCAGAGTGTCACTTTTAACTTAACAAAACAAACACAGGTGGAACCACATGGATGGGAGGGTTCAATATCCAAAGATGTCAATATAAAACCACTCTCCAGTTTCCCATTTTATGTTTGAAACCTGATTCTGTTTTGGAAAAGTTAATAGCTAACAGTTTGTGATTTATACAAGGGGAGACACCACATTTAACAGGATAACAGAGTTGGAAGGGATCTTGGAGGTCTTCTAGTCCAGGGATTGCCAAACTTTTGGACCTCAGGGATCACCAAACTCATAATTTTAAATCCCGTGGACCAGAGACCCTGGGAAAACCCCCAAAAAGGTCTGCAGGAAAATTCCCCATCCTGTTTTTCTACTGATCGATCATTCTTTATTTGGGATCACAGGATACCGTCTCCAGCTCCATTCTCAGGGGCACTTGGGAGAAAGAAGACTTTTGGCTTCATGCAAGGAAAGCAGCAGAAGCAGCAGAAGTCTGTCTTTCTCTTCCCCAAACTCCACCAGAAATGAGTCTTTGCCTGGCACAGCCTCTTGGAGCAGGATGCCTTGCAGGATCCCAAAGACTCATTTCTGGTGGAGTTTGGGGGAGAGAAAGAAAGACTTTTGCTGCTTTCCTTGCATGCAGCCAAAAGCAGAAGAAGAAAGAAGTGGAAAGAAGCAGCCCAGTGGCCAGGCGAGGTGCATGGGATGAGTGGGGCAAGTTCTCCCCCTCTGCCCTTTTCCCCCTCCCCTCACTATCTCGTGTTGTTTGCAATGCAAGTGAACACAAACCTTGTGTTCCTGCAGACAATGTGGACAGTGCAGCTTTGTGTTCCTGTGCAGCCTGGATTAATTGCTTTGGGCAGTATTTCGGGGGTGACATTTCTGTGCAGATCACCAGATTGCGGACTACCAGTGGTCTCCAGCAGTGGTGGTATTAAGCTGGTTCGCAACGGATCAGGCGAACCGGTAGCAAAAAATTGGCGTGGGTTGCCGAACTGGTAGTAAATTCTGCCTGGCCACGCCCCACACCCGGTCGCCCTCCCACCTGATGCTCGCTCGCCCGCCTGCCTGACATTCGCCTAAGGTATTTCTTTCTTTTTTTCCCCCTCCCGATAATCAGCTATAGATAAGATCAGCTGTGCCGGGATTCCCCTTGTTGAGGCCCAGGAAGGTAAAAAATGGAGGGAGGAACTCAGCCCCCCACTCCATTTTTTGCCTTCCAGAGTCTCAGAAGAGCTTTAGAGGAGCAAAAACGTCCCCCCAGAGGCTTCTCTGAGGGTAGGAAGCTCCCAAAACAGAGCTTGGAGGAGTGCTGCATGCCCCTCCCATGCTCTATTTTTTCCTTCCTGAGCCCCAGAGGAGCCTTAGGGAAGCAAAAATGCCCCCCCCCCCCCCAGAGGCTCCTCTGAGGCTAGGAAGCTCCCAAAAATGGTTGGGGCTGCAAAAAAGCCACGCCCACCCAGTCACATGGCCATGTCCACCAAGCCACGCCCATAGAATCAGGTAATAAAAGTTTTTGAATACCACCACTGGTCTCCAACCCACTAGTTGGTGACCACTGTTCTAGTCCAACCCCTGCTCAAGCAGGAGACTCTATATCAGTGGCCTTCAGACTTGACAGCTTTAAGACTTGTGGACTTCAACTCCCAGAATTCCTCCTCCAGTCATCTTAGCTCATGAATTCTGGGAGTAGAAATCCACAAGTCTTAAACTTGCCCAGTTTGAAGACTCTTGCTCTATATCATGTACTTGAGAAATCAGTATATGGTCTTCTGGGGGTTTCTTTTATTTTCATTTTTCTTCCCAGCTCTTGTCTCTGAAAATACATCAGAGATAGATCATGTCTATCTCAGGCATTGTCCTTCTGAATTATATGTCAATGGTTCAGTCTGGAAAAAAAAAATCTGAAAAGGCACATTCTATAAAGTACTATATAGCTTGTGAATATTTTCACAACCTATATAGTAGCCTATAGAACATGCCATTTTTCCTCTATAGTTGAACCAGCAGATAACACTGGGGAGTCCCAATTAAAGATTACTGAGAATTCCATGTCCCGATTAATATATATTTTCTTTTTTATTAAAAACATTATTTATAATTCATGAAGTTATAGGATTGATTGCTTGTTCTATTCATAATAGAGATATGTGTGTTTTTGTAATATTATCTCTGTCTAGATATAGATAATGATAGAGATATACATATAATAGATATGGATATATATAGAAATAATAGATATAATAGATAGAGAAATAGAGATAACAAAGATAGATATAGATATAATAGATATGGATATAGATATAGACATAATAGAGATAGATATTAAAAAACCAACTTGCCCTCCATCGAGAACCTGTATACTCCACGTGTCAAAAAGATGGCTGTGAAAATATTTACAGACCCCTCACATCCCAGACATAAACTGTTTCAACTCCTTCCCTGAAAACAACGCTGTAGACCACTGCACATCAGAACAACTAGACACAAGAACAGTTTTTCCCCAAACACCATCACTCTGCTAAATGAATAATTCCCTCAACACTGTCCAACTGTCCATTTACAAAGTCTGCACTACTATTACTATTAATCTTATCACTCCTTATCACCCAGTATGACTTTGTTGCTTGTATCCTTACGATTTATATTGACTGTTTCCTAGTATGATTTGATTGCTTATTATACCCTATGACTATTATTAAGTGTTGTACCTTATGATTCTTGATGAATGTATCTTTTTTTTTAATGAACACTGAAACCATTTGCACCAAGACAAATTCCTTGTATGTCCAATCACACTTGGCCAATAAAGAATTCTATTCTATTCTATATAGATATACTCTAATAGATACGATATAGATATAATAGAGATATAGATCTTGTAGATAAAGATATAGATTAGATTAGATTAGATAGATAGATAGATAGATAGATAGATAGATAGATAGATAGATAGATAGATAGATAGATAGATAGAGATAGAGATAAGAGATAGAGATAAAATAGAGATAGATACAGACATAGATATAATACAGAGGTAGAGATATTGTTGATAGAGATAGATAGATGATAGATAGATAGAACTAGACACAGATAGAGAATTAGATAGAAGATAGATAGATAGATAGATAGATAGATAGATAGATAGATAGATAGATAGATAGATAGATAGATAGATAGATAGATAGATAGAGGTAGAGATAATCCTAAGGAGCTAATGATCTGGGATGGCAAAGTAGAAATGACAAAAGGAAAACATGGAAATGTCATATCCACATCCCAGATTCAGAAAACAAACACACAAAGCAAAATTCAGTGTAATGGAATGCTGGTCTATATATATGTGTGTGTGTGTGTTACACCCAATTTTGAGCACAGTGCATGATTATCCTCAAAATGTTCTGTTTGAAATCACAACTTGCTCATTGGCAGATATTACAGAAACACATCCAACAATTTCGCCTCTGCGTTGATCCCCAGAGAAAGCTGCCATGAAATCAGCTGAAAGGGAGAAGAAACAGATTCCACTGTGATCTCAGAAAGCTAGAGAGGCCAATGGAAAAATCCTCAGCCCAAGTATAATTGAATCTGGGCTTGGCTTTCCCTTCATCTGACTAGCCAAACTAACATGTTTTTGTCTCCTTTTTCAGTGCTTCTCTTAGTGTTAAGGGTTTTTTCCCTTCTCTTTTGGGCTTGTTGTCTGAGATCTATTCAGGTATGGATGTCAGTCTCATCAGCTTTTGGGCTGAAGGAATTAACTTATAACAGTATGTGTTTTTTGAGACACGTGCAAGGAGCAGACAGGGGTATGCAGCAGAGAAAGGAAATGAAGGGGAAGATGTAAAAGATAAGGAACACCAACATGATTCACTACGAACTTCATTTCTGTACTTGCAAACCAGCATTACCTTTGGTTGTTGAAACTGCTCATTTTACTTTTTAAGAATTATGAGGAAGTAACATTTCAAATGACCCATCATTTTGTGATCTGCAGAAACAATATTGGCCATGCATTGGGAAGGAAGGGAAGGGAAGGAAGATAGAAGGAAAGGAAAATAGAAAGAAAGGAAATAAAAGAAAGATAGAAGAAGGAAAGGAAGGGAAGGGAAGGATGTGATATGACTCCAGAGAGGAAAGAAGGTTAAATTTCTATAGTCTTTATTTCTTTTTCTAATTGTTATTTTGTACTCGGTTTATTTTGTAAACTACTGTAAAGATATTAGTCAATTAAAAATAAAATTCATTGGGGCTAATCTGAGCTTTACCAAAAGACCTCCTCTGAGGAGAAAGATGACATTTATCCTTTCATTAACCATCATCGCACATTAATAATGTTTTTTGCAAAAGCTGTAAAAGAGAAAAGAAACAAAAACTGACTCATGTTTAGTTAAGTACATTCCTAGCATTAAAGACCAACCAAACCAAATTATCATTCATGCATACGTGGGAGAATCTAATTCCAAGAAAAAAACTGGAGTCCCTTAGCAATCCTGCCAAGCTAGATGCAGCCCAAAGAGGAAACCAGAAGATAACAGAATAACAAAATAACATAGTCTCCAAGCAGTGGCGCGCTCCGACCCTCCCGACCCGTCTGGCAGGCCTGGTTGTGCAGAGTCTCAGGCCCTAAGTACCCGGCTGATGTTATGTAATGCCAGGTCCGTCATTAACAAGGCCCCCCTGATTTGCGATCTCATTCAGGAGGAGGGTGCGGACCTGGCGGGGGTCACCGAAACCTGGTTGGGCCCAGAGGGTGGCGTCCCTCTGGTAGAGATGTGCCCACCAGGTTTCCAAGCATTCCATCAACCGAGGACTCAGGGAAGGGGTGGTGGGGTGGCGGCGATTATTAGAGAAGTCCTTTGTCCTAGGGAGGCCACTGTTCCTCAGATGGCTGGTTGTGAGTCTCTCTTTGTGAAGTGGGGTCGGGGGGTTCAGATGGGCCTGTTGATAATGTACCTGGCTCCCTGCCACGTGTCATCGGCCCTGCCCGGGCTCCTCGAGGTGATAGCCGGGCTGGCGGTTGAAACCCCCAGGCTTTTAGTCATGGGTGATTTCAACCTGCCTTCGCTCAGGGGAAACCTCTGGGGTGGCCCGGGAGTTCCTGGCTTCCATGACGGCCATGGATCTGACCCAATTAGTTTCTGGCCCCACTCACACAGGGGGACACACACTGGACCTGATTTTCGCCTCTGGTCAGTGGTTGAATGATCGTGCTGGGGACTTAGTTATAAAACCCTTGTCATGGTCCGATCATTCTCTTCTTAGACTGGACTTCGGTGCCGCCACCCCACATCGCAGGGAGGCAGAGCCGAGGAGATGGTTCCTCCCCAGGCGCCTGATGGATCCTGAACGGTTTCAGATGGAGCTTGGGCCATTTCCTGAAACTCTGGCTCATAACTCGGCCACAGACTTGGTGGCCACCTGGGATAGGTTGGCCACTGAGGCTCTGGACCGAGTTGTGCCTTTGCGACCTCTGACTCGGCATAGATCCCACCTGGCTCCGTGGTTTACGAGGGAGCTGAGGGGGATGAAATGCCAGGAAAAGACGTCTGGAGGGCATCTGGAGGGCCAGTCGTGCTGAGTCTGACCTGGACACAGGTGAGGTCCTATATTAGGACCTACCTAGTGGCGATAGAGGCAGCGAAGCGTTCACACCTCTCCGCCCTTATTGCGTTGGCAGAAAATCGGCCTGCTGCCCTGTTTAGAGTGACCCGCTCCCGGCTTGAGCCGGGAGCGCGGGAGGACCTCTTGCAGGGTAGGGCAGAAGAGTTTTCCCGATTTCTGCATGATAAAATCGCTCAGATTCGGGATGGGCTGGACTCCAGTTGGGTGGTCCCGGGGGAGGTGTCCGGAGCAGGTCTTGAGACTGGTTATCTGGGAGGAGTTCGATCCTGTGACCGCCGAGGGTGTGGACAGATTACTGGGGAGGCTGAATGCCACCACATGTTTATTGGACCCGTGCCCTTCCTGGTTGGTTTCTACCTCCAGAGAGGTGACACGAGGCTGGCTCCAGGGGATTGTCAACGCTTCGTTGACGGAGGGGGTGCTTCCGACCGCCCTGAAAACGGCGGTGGTGCGGCCCCTCCTCAAGAAGCCTTCCCTGGACCCGGCTCTTTTGAATAACTATCGTCCTGTCTCCAACCTTCCCTTCGTGGCGAAGGTTGTTGAGAGTGTGGTGGCGCATCAGCTCCCTCAATATCTGGAGGAAGCATTCTATTTAGATCCATTCCAATCGGGCTTCAGGCCCGGGCACAGTACCGAAACAGCATTGGTCGCGTTGGTAGATGATCTCTGGAGGGCCCGTGACAGAGGTTATTCCTCTGTCCTGGTCCTCTTAGATCTGTCAGCGGCTTTTGATACTATCGACCATAGTATCCTATTGCGGCGGTTGGAGGGGTTGGGAATTGGGGGCACCGTTTTGCGGTGGTTCTCGTCCTTCCTCTCGGACCGCTTGCAATTTGTGTTGACGGGGAGGGAGAGGTCCACCCCTAGGCCCCTCATGTGTGGGGTGCCTCAGGGGTCGGTCCTCTCCCCTCTTCTGTTCAACATCTATGTGAAGCCGCTGGGAGAGATCATCCGTGGTTTTGGGGTGAAATGCCATCTTTATGCTGATGACACTCAGCTTTACATCTCCACCCCAAGCCACCCCAATGATGCTGTGGAGGTTATGGCCCGTTGCCTGGAGGCTGTGCGGAACTGGATGGGCGAGAACAGGCTTCGACTCAACCCTTCCAAGACCGAGTGGCTGTGGTTTCCGGCGGCCCGATATAGTCAGCTGACTCCGTCGCTGGCTATTGGGGATGAGATCTTGACCCCCACAGAAGGGGCTCGCAATCTTGGTGTCCTCCTGGATATACGGCTGTCTTTGGAAGATCATATCATGGCCGTCTCCAGGGGGGCTTTTTATCAGGTTCGCCTGATACGCCAGATGCGGCCCTTTCTTGATCGGGACGCCTTACGCATAGTCACTCATGCCCTGGTCACCTCCCGTCTGGACTACTGTAATGCTCTCTACATGGGGCTCCCTGCGGGGAGCACCCGGAGGCTTCAACTGGTACAAAATGCAGCCGCGCGGGTAGTTATGGGGGCGTCAAGATACTCCCACGTGACGCCCCTCCTGCGCGAGCTGCATTGGTTGCCAGTGGCCTTCCGGGTTCGCTTTAAAGTACTGGTTTTGGTCTTTAAAGCGCTCCATGGCATCGGACCAGGATACTTACAAGACCGCATTCTGCCAGTAGTCTCCCACCGACCGGTGCGCTCCCACAGAGAGGGTCTCCTCCGGGTCCCGACACCTTCTATGTGTCGCTGGTGACCCCGAGGAACAGGGCCTTCTCTGTGGGGGCACCTGCCCTTTGGAACAGGATGCCCCCTGGACTACGAACGACCAGTGACCTGAGGGCCTTCAGATGTGACCTGAAGACTTGGCTCTTCGAGCAGGCCGGCCTGAGCTGACTCAAATGGGATTTTTAAATGGGGTTTTTAGATTAGTTGGAATGGAGTACAAAGTTTTAATTTATTTTAATTGGGGTTTTTTAGATTTTTATAGGGACAGCCTAGGATTTAATTCTTTTTTAATTATTTATATTTGTTTATATGTATTTTAGTTGGCTGTTCACCGCCCTGAATCCTTCGGGAGAAGGGCGGTATATAAAACCTAAAATAAATAAAATAAATAAATAAAAATAGTTGGAAGGGACCTTGGAATCCAACCAGGGGTGGGATTCAAATTTCTTAACAACCAGTTCTGTGGACATGGCCTAATTTGTGGGTGTGGCTTGGTGGTCATGTGACTGGGTAGGTGTGGCTTGTACATAAATATTGTAAATATTTATGTAAATATTTATATATATGTGTGTGTGTGTGTGTTTATGTATATATATATATATATATATATATATATATATATATATAGAGAGAGAGAGAGAGAGAGAGAGAGAGAGAGAGAGAGCAGCTTTTACCCAAAATAATGCAGATTTACTGTAAAAAGCAGATTGAGTTGCTTCCAGAATCATAGATTCACTCACAGATCTACCTTTCTGCAATCTGCTGCCAGAGTCTGCACTGAAAAATAGAAGCTTCAATCCTAAGGAAGCTTCAGCTCTGCTCTCTGGCCACTTCTCTTCCCCACCTCCTCCCTCCGCCAACTCCCTGAATACCACCCCTGACTGGGTCTCAGGGAAGCCTCCTGGGTGAAGGCAAAGCAGTACAACAGTGATTTAGATTAGCTAGAAAGCAGAAATCCAACAGGAGGGGGGAAGGGGCCAGTCAGTGGTGCGATTTGTTGTTTCTCCGAACTGCACAGAATCATAACAACCGGTTCTATAGAACTAATCCGAACTGATAGAATCCCACCCCTGAATCGAACCCACTGCTCAAGCAGGAAACCCTATACCATTTCAGACAAATGGTTGCCCAATCTCTTCTTAAAAACTTCCATTGTTGGGAGTACCCACAACTTCTAGAGGCAAGTCATTCCACTGATTAATTGTTCTCACTGACAGGAAATAAAATCAGCAGCTCACTTCCCTTCATCTCATAAAAAAAAAATTACCTAGTCAAAACTTTTCTTTCTTCAAAAACTTTTTAGCTCTAACTTCTAAGTTATCACTGTGGCTTCACACCATCCACCAGGAGAGGATCAACTAATTGACTCTGGTTACTGCTAATTATTGCTGAGTTGGTTCTTGGGATTGTGCATGGTTGTATGATTTGTTTTATTGTCCATTATTGATTTTGTTTAATTATGTATTTTATTATCTGGAAGTTATTATCGGCTGTCATGTCTTCTCATGTGCAAGAAATGAAGCAAATGTTTTGCAACGCTCGTTGGAAGCACTAATCAGGCAAAGAACAAAGATTAATAAAGAAACCCCAATCAGAAATTATATGGAAATTTGCAGGAAAAGTGTAAGGTCCCTTATCTTTTCATAGTCGATAAACTAGAAAGCAAGAGTGGAATGTGCAACATAAAGAAATATACTTACTAATGTCCATAATGATAATAATGTTCTGCATTCTGTACGCTTTTGAACATTCTTACAACTGATTAAGTTATATTTCAGTAGAAACAGCCTAAAAGAACTACCACTCAAATGCATCAAACTGTTTTGATGCAAGGAAAAAACAGAAACGAAGGGAAACAGTTAAAAGTTGCCATGATATAAGCACAGCACATGGCAAATAAGAGCCCATATCTTTTCCTGAGTTTTTTTTTTTCAGGAAACTGGAAGCTGATGTTCAAAATACATATAAATGTCCACTTGCATTTAAAAAATTATATGTTCAGGAATGAAGCAGAAAAAATATCTTCATCATCATTATCAAACACTTGTCAGATATGCTTGAGGGAAATAAATGTGCTTTTTTAATTTAGCCTTCTCTTCCCTTTCTTTTCTTTTTTAATGTTCAAATTCTTTTTCTGTGAACAGGAGTAAAAGAACTTTCAGCCAAAACCTGATGTGAGTGTGTGTGTGTGTGTGTGTGTGTGTGTGTGTGTGTGTGTACACATTCTTTTTCTTCAAATGAAACACTAAGATGGCTGGGAAGAATTTACATTTAGCTTGGTTCTACAGTTCCGGTTCTACTCCTGAGTAAGAAAGAGAAGGAATAGGAGAAACACCCATCAGACTTTTCAACACTCTGACACTTGTGGCATCTTTCCATAAGCCAGATTTAGAAAGCAGATATTAGCGATCCATAAAGGTAACAGTAAATGTTTTCCCTGTCCAATTGTATCCAACTCTAGGGATGCTGTTCCTTTCAGTTTCTTAGCTAAGGGAACCAACGTTGTCCAAAGACACTTTTCTATGGTCCTGTCAGCCTTGACTTGGCACTCCCCAAGCATCTAAAGAGGTAATCTGTTCAGATGTTGTACTTGGTCCTGAATGTAGGCATTATAGCAATAGCACGTACACTTATATAGCACTTTGTACTGCTTTTACAACTCCCTCTAAGCAGTTTACAGAGTCAGCCTATTGCCCGCAACAATTTGGGTTCTCATTTTACCCACCTCGGAAGGATGGAAGGTTGAGTCAACCTTAGTCAGGATCGAACTCCAGGCAGTGGGCAGAATTAGCAATCTGCATTCTAGTCACTGAGCTCTACCATCACCTACTTCTGGCACCAAAACCTGAAGTAGAACATAGCCTTCAGAAGTCAAGCTATATCAGCATCACATGTGGTTGTCCTCTGCACCAGCTGCATTTCCAACCAAACCCATGCCAAACACTTCTAGAATAGGGGCTGAGAAGGAAAACAAGCTCCAAAAATATCACTTTATCAGCAGAGTAGTAGACTCAGAAATAACATCACCACGAATGGTTATTTCTGGGCACCAGAACTGAAAGCTGTTTGGGAGGATCTCAGACTGCTTCAAATAACACCAAGAGATCAGATAAAAATACAGAAATTCCCAATTAATTATTTTTAACTGAAGAAAAAGAAAGAAACATGGCCATCCTCTAACAGTCTTGAGAGATTTCACATGAGAAGGCTGAAATCTCAAAAGGTCATATCTTGAGGTTGCCCAAACTTGTGCAATATATGTAATTTTTCATATTCTGACTTTAAAGGTAAAGGTAAAGGTTCCCCTCGCACATACATCCTAATTGTTTCCGGCTGTAGGGGGCAGTGCTCATCTCCGTCACAAAGCCAAAGAGCCAGCGCTGTCCGAAGATGTCTCCGTGGTCATGTGGCTGGCATGACTAAACGCCGAAGGCACATGGAACGCTGTTACCTTCCCACCAAATTTTCCCACTATTTTTTTACTTGCATTTTTTACGTGCTTTCGAACTGCTAGGTTGACAGAAACTGGGAGAAGTTATAGGAGCTCACTCCATTACGTGGTGCTAGGGATTCGAACCGCCAAACTGCCCACCTTTCTGATTGACAAGCTCAGCATCTTAGCCACTGAGCCACCATGTTTAATATTGACTTTAATATTGTGTAATATTTAATGTCATGTCTTCTTTGCACCCAGAACCTGAAAAGTGCACCAAGAGATAACAGGAGCAGGAAAAACTTGTTTCCAGCTTAATATTTTGGAGGTAGCCTGGACTTTACTACCTAGATCTGGCTTTGGGGTTTTGCAATTCAAATAAGAGAAGACACCTTTCCTTAAGTGAGAGAGAAGAATGTTCTCCCTCAAAAGATTCTGTTAACACCCATTGCTTTTCCTCCAATCTTCTGCTATCTTTTTCCCAATCCTTCCTTCACAGAAGACAAAGGGAAGAGTGAATATTCTTCTGAAATTGGACAACAGCAGGAGGAGATTAAAAAGGAGTCACACAATTCTCTTTAACAAGGAGGAGAAAGTAAGAAGCCAATTAAAGTAACAAGGGACACTTTTTATCCTTGCAATTGATGCTCCACATTGGGATATGTTCTCCCATACAATTAAAGGGAGCCAAAGTGTCTCTTTCCATGTTATATAGCCTGAACTCCTTTTGTTCTTGCTCCTCCATTAAGATGTGCTTCCCCCCCCCCCCCCACAGCCCTGGAAGGATGTGATGATGTGCAAGGCTGCCATGGAAACCCAACAGGACAAGCGGCAGAGAGGGAAGAGGTGAAGAAAAGCATCACATGGGAAGCAAGCAACAACTAATGCAAAGTTCTTTGGACCCCATAGAGGAGAGACTTAGACCGAAAGAACATTTCTCCAACCACAGGTCCACAGCTAGGCCAATGCACGTTCTCTTCTTTCTCCCGGGGGTTGAATAAAATCAAGACTGCATCTGTCAAACAGCAGCTAAAAATGGAGGCAGGGTAGGGAGGGATTAATTGAGGTCACGGCTAGATAAAGCAGAGGTTGCCTCTCCTTCAAGCTGGCTTGCACGATATGACTTAACCATCTTTTCCCACTCGCCAGTGTCTGTCCTTTCTGTAAACTTTGACTCCGCAGGACAAATGCGTTTGGCAATGAAGCAGCCCTGATACTCTTCAGAAGGAGCAGATAAGTGGGGTTCCTTTCATCTTCACAACAAGCCTTGTGTGAGAAAGGTAACTAGGGAAACATACTGCATATTGTACACACACACACACAGAGGACAACAGTGAATAGTACAGCAGATGCGAGATATCTGCATCCTCCAAATCTAAGAAGGATTTTCTTCCACTTCAGTGTCTCCCTCACCAATCCAATTGTGTTCTCTCTCACACAAGAGGTTTTCTAATAGCCATCATGATCTTCAAGAAGATGCACGGGAAAGTCGGGATGGAACTTCTTCCTTTTGGATGGCATGTGGGAAAAGCCTGCCCACCTGTCAAATAACAGATAAACAGATAACAGATAATCAGAGTTGGAAGGGACCTTGTAGGTCATCTAGTCCAACCCCCCCACCCCAGTGGGAAACCCTACACCATTTCTGACAAATGGCAGTCCAATCTCTTCTTGAAAGTCTCCAGTGATGGCACTCCCATAACTTCTGAGGGCAACTTCTGTCCATGGGTTGATTGTTCTCACTGTCAGAAAGTTTCTCTTTATTTCCAGATTGAATCTCTCCTTGTTCAGTTTCCATCCATTATTCCTTGTCTGGCCTTTGGGTGCTTTGGAGAATAGCTTGACCCCTTCCTCTCTGTGGTAGTTCATCAACTATTGGAAGACTGCTATCATGTCTCCCCTGGTCCTTCTCTTCACTAGACTAGCCATGCCCAGTTCCTGTAACCGTTCTTCATATGTTTTAGTCTCCAGTCCCCTAATCATCCTGGTTGCTCTTCTCTGTACTTTTTCTAGAGTCTCAACATCTTTTTTAGGATGTGGTGGCCCACACTGGATGCAGTATTCCAAGTGTGGTCTTACTAAGGTTTTATAGAGTGGTATTAATACCTCACTTGATCTCGATAGTGACAAATGGGGCATTTGAACCCATCATCTGGTTCAGCTTGGGCTGAAGAGCACAGCTGAACTCAAGCAAGGAAATCATTATGTTGGTGAGCTTCAGAAGGTTTCATTCCAGGAACTGAAGGCAGTATTTGCTCAGTGCTCCTTCTCGTTTTTTTTCCTTACAAGAGCAATCCTGTGAGGTAGGTTTTTGCAAGAGATCACTCGCCCATGTGATAGAAGATAGTCAAGGATGGGCTGCTACTGGTTCACACTGGTTCAGGTGAACCGGTTGTTAATTTTATGGCCAGTTTGCCAAACCAGCAAAACTCATTAGTTCTCATTAGCTTAATGGAAGACAATATGACCAAAAAACTTTGATTCATTGCTGGCATTGTCTGGACAAAGTAAGGGAGACTTGGAGAGTGGATGTGGCCAGAAGAGAGTCTGAGAACTGAGAACCTTGAGAACTGCTTTGGGGGTTAGTTAGCTGGCCACAGTAAGCTGACCATGGCGAGTCAGCCATGACAAATTGATATAGACCCCTCTATGTGAGTTTCACAAGACAAAGAAGTCCTAGTTATGGCAGATATGACAAGAATCCTCTGGCAGAGGGCATTGACTGGAGTAGCTACACTCTCTGGCCAACCTTCTTTGACTCACATTCCTTTTTCTTTTTGTATCTGGAGCTCCCACTCTCCTTCCATCAGTTAGAGTTTTTAAAGAACTGCTTTGCGTAATTCTAGAATTGCAGTAAATCTTCCTCATTCCAGCCTCCAGGAATGCTGTCAACACCCTGCCCAGATTTTCCATGAACAGGCAAACATTATACTTTACAAGGCAATGAATGTACAGGGAGTTTCATAATAGATATTAATCTTTTGATTATTGTTTTTTTTTTGTCTATGAACTAAGCTTCCTTTGGACTAAGGTTCACCTATGTTAACCTTTGCATCTTCAACCGTGGCCAAATCTATGCCTGTGGTCAATGAGCGTTGGCTCATGAATCAGTGAGGAAAACTTTAGTAAGTGAAGATAGCATCTCATACGCACACAGACGCACACACGCATGCACACACACACACACACACACACAGAGCCAGTTTTGTTGAAACAAATTATTGTAACGGCAAATGACGAGCAACACAAAAACCCACTTTCAGTTCTGATGTTGAAATAAATAATAATGAAAAATAATGACCTTTTGGCTGAGCATTTGATATAAACCTCTGTAAAATCTCTTCTTGGAAGAAATGATGATGACTAATGAGAATAGACAGAAACATCCAAATTTAAAGAGTGAAATGTCAAATAGTGAAATTAACTAAACTTCTGGGATCACCAAGTGGGCTTGGATTGTTCTGACCTAGGTTCACCAAAATCATGAAGCAGACTCCAAAACCCCTTATTAGGCTAATGTGAATTCCTATCATTCACATCCAGCAAAGCCCCTGCAAACAGTCTTTCAAGACTGATTTACAACCACAGACCTTATCAGGCTTGGAGAGTTGCCAGGCCGATAGCTTCCACATGCAATGCTGTACAAGGAAATACTTGACAAGGAGTCATGAACAAATCTTCACCCTAATTAATTGTCTCCTGCAAACCCCACTCCCCTTTCAGTCCTCTTTATTCCCTATGGGAAGGGCCATTTACCATCCACCTGTGCCTTTACTTCCAAGTCGACCCTTGTTCCTTAACTGTTCCCTTCTCCTGGCAGCTCTGCACATGTGCCCCCTGGCAACAGGCTCCAGCTTTTCTTCTGCCTCCCTGGTGTCTGACTCCAAAGGCAGCTGATAACTGTCAGACGGCCCTGGCCCCATCTCTGCCTCTGATGCAGAGCCATCGTCAAAGCCTTCCCCAGACTCCAGGACTGGCTCATCTTCCTCCCACACCTCCTCAATGTCCAAGGCTGCCACCAGCTCCACTGGCCTCTGGTGGGCCACAATCATGGATATACCCTACTGCATTTTGGTGCTGTACAGCAGAGGCTCCCAACCCTCAGTCTATAGACCAATATTGGACCACAGCATGCCAACAATCGGGCCAGAGAAACAAGCGAAATCCCCTTCCGTGGGATGCAGGTAGCATGCAGAAACATCCTTCCCTCCAAAACACAGAAAAACGTTTTTCCATAGAACTGGTCCCTGATACCTAAATGGTTGGAGGCCACTGCTGTAGAGCGTTCTTCCTAGCAATGTGACCCATGCTTTCTATTTCCAACAAACTGATCTGCCAAAATAAATCTGCATTTCACAATTCACCTTTTTTGCCTCTTTTTTTTTAAAAAAAGCAAAGTTAGCTGAAAACATACTAGTATATGATATTCCTTGCTCTTCATTTCTGAACATTCTCTATCCCAATCTTGTTTCAAAGTAGAGAAGGGAAAGGAAGGCTGCCCAACGTCCAACACTATCTTTGTAGGCAGAGAGCAATCTAGTCATTTTTTTCCTGTGTCTGCTGATAAAAGAAAAGCCACGAAAAGATAATGCCTTGTCCCTCAGTAAATAGACTTCCTCTGCAGTGGTGGGATTCAAATTTTTTTACTACTGGTTCTGTGGGCGTGGCTTGGTAGGTGTGGCTGGGGAAGGATACTGTAAAATCTCCAGTCAGAGATGGTATTTGCTAGTTCTCCAAACTACTCAAAATTTCTTCTACTGGTTCTCCACAACTAGTCAGAACCTGCTGAATATCACCTCTGTTCCTCTGCATCCAGTTTTCCAGGAAATGTGGAACCAAAACAAGAGATATGTCCATCCATGGTTGGTGGGAGAAGGAGGAAGTTGAGGATGACAATGATCTTATTATTGGAAGAGCCAAGGTTGTTTTCAAATAAAATTCCAGGAGTGGAATGGCACACTCCTTCTAGAAATCTGAGCTTCCTCCTTCTTGGAAAAATGTGTAAGTGCGTCTGATTCTGCAAACCAGTTGCAGCCTCTCATTCTGCAGACCTGTTGCAGCCTCGGGCCATATAAGAACAATATATGACCACATCAGGACACAGAACTTTTCACAAACTCAAAGGCTAAAAACAGGTTCTAAGGTGATGGGAATTAGCACCCTCACCCCAACAGAAAAGCAAATTCTCTCTCCATTCTCGAATGTTAGCAAGAGCTTAGGATGTGTGCCCCAGATGTGACCTTGTTCCGACCTCCACAAAGCCCCACCCAGGTGTTTTGTGGTTGCAACTGTGCCGAGAACAGCATCTCGTGTTGGCTTAAGGGTGTCCCATTTTGGTCTCAGTGAAAAACAGTTTGCTTAGAATGATGCTCAGAACCAAGCCATCTGTCAAACAGCAGTTTCAACTTAGAGCTCAAAAGGCATCAAGTCCCAATTTCTGGAACAGTAGCCCCTCCCTTGCCCCACTTTCAAAAAATCTTCCTCAGTCCTTACTATTCCCTGCCAGGGATGGGATTCTACTGGTTCACACCGATTCTATAAAACTGATCGTTATGATTGTTATGATTCTGTGCAGTTCGGAGAACCAGCAAATTGTGCCTCTGGCTGGCTCCTCCCCTCTCCTGCCCACCTCTCCCCTCCCTGCCCAGTCAGTCCTTATAGCGCATACGCAACATTGCACGTGTGCCCAACATCACTGACTGCATTCTCCCCCACCCAGTCACTCCTTAAGGTATATTTTCCCTTCCTGACAATCAGCTGTTCCAATGATCAGTTGTGCCGGGATCCCTCTCCACCCAGGAGGCTTCCCTGAGGCCCTGGAGGCCAAAAAGGGGCATGTGGGGAGGTAGAGGGTGCTGCCCCCTCACGCTCTATTTTTTGCCTTCCTGGGTTCCAGAGAACCTTCTAGGAGCAAAAACGCCCCTCCCCCAAGGAGGCTTCCCTGAGGCCCAGGAGGCAAAAAAATGGGGGGGGGGGGGGGCAGTTGCAGCAAAAAAAAAAAATCATGTCCACCCAGTCACATGGCCACGCCCACCTAGCCACTCCCACAGAACCAGTTCTTAAAGTTTTTGAATCCCACTCCTGCTGCCTGCCCTCATCCACAGGGCCAGGCCTACTCATCTCACCTGCGCATAAATTGGCTAATGCATAGTTTTTACAGAGTTGCCCAAGACAGTTGTGTGGCTAGCTAGCATAGACTGTCCAGCTGTATGCCCTGAAAGAGGACATCTTTCTTGCCTTTTTTAATGGTTTATTTCTGTATTTTCCTTAACATACATAAGTGCTTTATCAACAGCGTATTGTCTGGGTTAATTTGCTTACATAATTGTATATAATAATGCTAGCTGGATACCCATGCTTTGCTACGAAACTATGTGTTCGGGCTTAGTTTTTGGGGAGGAAAATAAGGGGAAAAAATTATGCCTCTGCCTATCAGCATCCATCAGTATTTATTCATCTGGCTAGCATCCTGCCAGTGTGTGAGAGAGTTGTGGGCTGCTTAGAAAGTGAAACAGTATTTGCTGTGTGAGCAAGAAGGAGACAGAAAGGAGCCTGGGCATGGTTTAGCTCAACTGTTTTGTACTAAAGCTGCTTGCTGGTGTGAAAGTAAAACTGAAACTGAAACTCCTCTCCTCTGCTTGTGTTTTGCATTTGGAACAGATTTCTTTTCAGATAGGGAGGGAGAGTAAAACTCCTTAGCATCAGAGTGTGTTAATAATAATAAACGAAATACTAATACTGTGATGGTCATTTTGAAAAATCCTTTCTTAGTGAGCACCTAGAAGCCAAGAGGAACATACATGCCAAATTTCAAGTTTGTAGGCTTTACGGTTCTGGAGATTTTGTGAAGATATGTGAGGGATATTTCCTTTTTATATAGATAAGATATGAAACATAAAACATACATAATAGTACTTTTTGGTCTTACGTAGATTATTAATTTGTGAAACTTTGAGCAATGACATCCAGGGATTCTGAAAAGAAAAGAAAGCTCCCATTTTGTGCTTTTGTATGAGACAGTGGAAAACAGAAGCAGAAAACTCTAAGGTTTTCTCCCTCATCTTTCCTGCAGATGATCACTCATATAGAACGGGGCAATTTTCAGTGGCCTATTCACCACAGCCAGCTCACTGTGGCCAACTTGCCTGGGCCAACATACCAGGGAAAAACTCACCATTTCCAACTTACCATGGGACAAATCACCACACAGAAATTCAACGATTCAATTTAATTCTTTAAAATAGTTTTAAAATTATTTTAATTTTTGCCCTTCACATTTCACATTGTTCCTCTTTTTGCATCCTTTCTTTAAAGATTCTATTCCTTTGATATTAGTATAACTCTTGTCCACTGGCAAGTTGGCCACAGCAAATTGGCTATGGCAAGTTGGCATTAGCAAGACCTAACCCTAACCCCAAGTGGATTTCACCCCAATGGGTTTTCCAATATATTTTACAAGGAAATGTAGATAAGCCAATGTCAAAAAGCATGCACCCTCCTAACCCTAACCCTTGGGCTCTGAATCCATTGGCAAAGTCCATTTTGCTCTCCAAATTCATGGAGACCTAACCCTAACCCTAAGTGGATTTTACCCCAATGGGGTTTTCCAATGTATTTTACAAGGAAATGTAGATAAGTCAGTGTCAATAAGCATGCAACCTAGTATCCATATTCATGTGTTCCAAATCCATTTCTCATGTCCATTTTGCTCCCCCAATTCATGGAGACCTAATCCTAAGTTGATTTTATTTATTATTTATTTGTCAATTGCTTACAAGATAATAAGTATAAGTAAAACATAGTTATGAATACATGGATACATATAAGAAAAATAAAATGTAAAAGAAACAATAGGACAGGGACGGTAGGCACGTTGGTGCGCTTATGCACGCCCCCTACAGACCTCTTAGGAAAGGGATGAGGTCAATAGTAGACAGTCTAAGGTTAAAGTTTTTGGGGTTTGGGGAAGAGACCACAGAGTCAGGTAGAGTATTCCAGACATTGACCACTCTGTTGCTGAAGTCGTATTTCCTGCAATCACATTTGGTGCGGTTAACCTTGAGTTTGTATCTATTGTTTGCTCTTGTGTTGTTATGGTTGAAGCTGAAGTATTCATTGACAGGTAGGACATTGCAATGTATGATTTTATATACTATATTTAAATTGGACCAAAGGCAGCATAGTTCTAGATTTTCTAGGTCTAGAATTTCGAGTCTGGTGGCATAGGGTATTCTGCAACAAGTAGAGGAGTGAAGAACTCTTCTTGTGAAATATTTTAAGCCTGTTGGATTTCCCCATGTATTTAGTGGGTTGTGGATAAATTTTGGGAGTTGAGGGGGCCTATTGCAGCCCTTTCTGGGCAGAGTTGAGCCCTTTCTGGACAAGAGAGGGCAAAGTTTGCACCGAGAGCCAAGAAAGCATTAGTCACACTGCTGTGCATTGTAGCTCTATATTCAGATAAGGTCATGAGCCCTGGAAAGAGGGGACAAGATCCTGGCAGTGTGTTTACACAGCAAAGGCGGGAACAGGCTCCGACTCAACCCATCCAAGACTGAGTGGCTGTGGTTTCCAGCGCCCCGATATAGCCAGCTGACACCTTCGCTGGCTATTGGGGGAGAGATTCTGCCCCCTACAGGGAGGGCTCGCAATCTGGGTGTCCTCCTGGTTGCACGGCTGTCTTTAGAAGACCATATTGCGGCCGTCTCCAGGGGGGGCTTTTTATCAGGTTCGCCTGATTTACCAGTTGCGGCCCTTCCTGGATCGGGATGCCCTGCGCACGGTCACTCATGTCCTTGTCACCTCTTGCCTGGATTACTGTAATGCTCTCTACATGGGGCTCCCTGCGGGGAGCACCCGGAGACTCCAACTGATGCAAAATGCGGCCGCGCGGGTGATTATGGGGGTGTTGCGAAGCTCCCATGTGACGCCTCTCCTGCGCGAGCTGCATTGGTTGCCGGTGGCTTTCCGGGTTCGCTTTAAGGTTCTAGTTTTAACCTTTAAAGCGATCCATGACATTGGGCCAGGCTACCTGCAGGACCGCGTTCTGCCGGTGATCTCCAACAGACCTGTGCGTTCCCACAGGGAGGGCCTTCTCCGGGTGCTGTCGGCCTCTATGTGTCGTCTGGTGGCCCCCAGGAATAGGGCCTTCTCTGTGGGGGCCCCTGCCCTCTGGAATAGTCTGCCACCAGAGATACGTACCAGCACGGACCTGAGAACCTTCAGACGTGTGTTAAAAACCTGGCTCTTCGAGCAGGCTGGCCTGGGCTGATATGAGATTTTAACCGTCTCCTGTTTTAATTTGGATTTTAAATTGGGGTTTTTAAATACTAATGGGGAGGGTTGACTTTTAATTTAACAGCCCAAATTATTTAATTTCATTTTAATTTTTGTATTCATGTATTGGGGTAGAATTGGCTGTGCACCGCCCTGAGTCCCTCGGGAGAAGGGCGGTATATAAATGTTAAAAAAAAAAAAACATTCTTATATAGACAGAGATTATCCACGTTCCTTTTTGAGATAAATGTTTATTTTTAAGAGATATTTGTGGGCCATAGCTTTCTCATTGGTACATTTAGCTTAATGCTTATATATGGACTGGACCTCTTAGAAATAAACCTACATTTTGTCATTCCCCTCGCTTCTCTGCTGGGTTGCAGGCAGTCAACTTACTAGTGTAAAGGGAAATCAATGCAATGAAATCCTGTGGCTTTTCTTTCTCTCTCCAAACCCCGCCTTTTTGGATTTTGGCATGGACAACCCTAATCTGCAGTGTGCCAGAATAACCAGGATTTATTGGGCCAATAAAAATTTGGAACAGCCTTCTGATACAGAACTAAATTAGCATCCATCATCCCCACTCCTGCGGCTACCTCAGGTCCCAAAGCTTTAGCGCTTATCTCTTCTCCGTTTCTTTCTTTTCTTTTCTTTTTTTTAAAAAATGAAAGACCCTGTCCTTTAATCTTATAACCCTTAACCATACTGCAGATATTGGCATTTGGATCATTGCATGACTTAACGGTTCTCAGTTCTGTTCAATTTGCTCATGATTTTTTTTTTAAATGGAATTTCTTTCCCCTTTCCTGGCCAAGTATGCCGAGACTGCTGCGATAAATCATAGCCAGGGGTGGGGCTGCTGGGGGTTTGCAGAGGTTCGGGAGATTCCCTATGATTCTGTGCAGTTTAGAAAACCCCCAAATCCCATTCCTGGCTGGCCCTGCCCATTCTACTCCTCCCCTCCCAGGAGTGGAGCCATTCGGCCCGTTTTGGATGCAGGTAAATGCAGGACACTTACGAAGGCTCTGGGAGGGCAAAAAACAGGCCTCCCGGAAATTCAGGAAGGCCAGAAATGGGCCTGTTTCCAGCTTCCAGAGATCTTCCAGAGATCTTCCAGAGCCTGAGGAGCAGAGGTGGTATTCAGCAGGTTCTGACCAGTTCTGGAGAACCGGTAACAGAAATTTTGAGTAGCTCGGAGAACCGGCAAATACCACCTCTGACTGGAGATTTTACAGTATCCTTCCCTTGCCACGCCCACCAAGCCCACAGAACTGGTAGTAAAAAAAATTGAATCCCACCACTGCTGAGGAGACCATGTTCGCCCTTCCAGGGGCTCTGAAGGCTTTCTTCAGAGCCCGGGGAGGGCAAACCCCCACCCCCACCATGGTGCAGGAGGCTAACTAGGCCACGCCCACCATGGCCATGCCCACCCAGCAACCGCGCAGAGAACCCTTTGCTAACATTTTTGAAGCCCAACCCTGGTCATAGCTGTTGACACTCATGGCTTGATAAGCCTGAACCCAAAAGATCAAGTGTGTGCATGCGTGCAAAGGTCGTATTCAGCAGATTCTGACCAGTTCTGGAGAACCAGTAGCAGAAATTTTGAGTAGTTCTGAGAACCAGCAAATTCCACCTCTGACTAGAGATTTTAGAATATCTTTCCCCTGCCATGCCCACCATGCCACGCCCACAGAACCAGTAGTAAAAAAAATTGAATCCCATCACTGCGTGTGTGTGCGTGCGTGTGTGTGTGTATTGGGGGAAAACATTTTGAATTTGAGCCATTTCCAAATTTAGATGGCCTTTTTGGAGTGTGAACATTCCTCTGAGGGTGAAGAAGCAGCTTCCTTCACAGTTCCCTCATTTTTAAAGGGCGTTTCGCTTTTTAAAAAATTTCCGATTGGAAAAATTTTGCACCTTGCGATAGATAAGACCACCAAAGGGATGTGACAATTTAGTCATCTTAAAATGAAACATAATGCATATTATAGGTGGGCTTGTTCCCAAATTCAGATACGGATGATTGTACAAAATGACAAACAAATATTTAAAGCCAGATTTAAGATTATATGGTTCACCTTTATTGTGCTCTTTTGTTCCTTCCAACATATTGTCGTGCCGAGTCTGACCGAACACAGGTTAAGGTCTTGTATTAGGACCTACCTAGTGGCGATAGAGGCGGCGAAGCATTCTCACTTCTCCGCCCTTATTGCATCGGCAGAAAATCGACCTGCTGCCCTGTTTAGAGTGACCCACTCCGATTGGGTCGGGAGCGAGGGATGATCTCTTGCAGGGAAGAGCGGAGGAGTTTTCACGATTTCTGCACGATAAAATCGCTTAGATTCGGGCCGGGTTGGACTCTAGTTGGGAGGTCCCGGGGGAGGTGACCGCGGCGAGTCTTGAGACGGTTATCTGAGATGAGTTCGACCCTGTGACTGCCGAGGGTATAGACAGGTTGCTGGGGTGGCTGAATGACATCACATGTTTATTGGACCCTTGCCCCTCCTGGTTGGTCTCTACCTCCAGAGAGGTGACACGGAATGGCTCCAGGGAATTGTTAACGCTTCTTTGATGGAGGGCTCGCTGCCCACTGCCTTGAAAACGGCGGTGGTGCGATCCCTCCTCAAGAAGCCCTCCCTGGACCCAACTCTTTTGAACAACTATCGGCCTGTCTCCAACCTTCCCTTCGTGGTGAAGGTTGTTGAGAGTGTGGTGGCAGGTCAGCTCCCCCAGTACCTGGATGAAGACACATACGTGGATCCCTTCCAATCGGGCTTCAGGCCTGGACATAATACCGAAATGGCATTGGTCGCATTGATTGATAATCTCTGGAGGGCCCGTGACAGGGGTTATTCCTCTGTCCTGGTCCTATTAGACCTATCAGCGGCTTTTGATACTATCAACCATAGAGTCCTATTGCGGTGGTTGGGGGGGGTTGGTGGTTGGGGGCACCGTGTTGCGGTGGTTCGCCTCCTTCCTCTCCGATCGTCTGCAATTTGTGTTGGCGGGGGGGGAGATCCACCTCTAGGCCCCTCGATTGCGGGGTGCCTCAGGGGTCGGTCCTCTCTCCTCTCCTGTTCAACATTTATGTGAAGCCTCTGGGGGAGATCATCCGTGGCTTTGGGGTGAGATGTCATCTGTACGCTGATGATACCCAGCTGTACATCTCCACCCCAAGCCACCCCAACGATGCCATGGAGGTCATGTCCTGGTGTCTGGAGGCCATGTGGAATTGGATGGGCGGGAACAGGCTCCGACTCAACCCTTCCAAGACTGAGTGGCTGTGATTTCCGGCATCCCGATATAGCCAGGTAGTTCCATCGCTGGATATTGGGGGTGAGATTTTGCCCCCTGCAGAGAGAGCTCGCAATCTGGGTGTCCTCCTGGATGTACGGCTGTCTTTGGAAGACCATATTACGGCCATCTCCAGGGGGGCGTTTCATCAGGTTCGCCTGATTCGCCAGATGCAGCCCCTTCTGGATCGAGATGCCTTACGCACAGTCACTCATGCCCTGGTCGCCTCCCGACTGGACTATTGCAACGCCCTCTACATGGGGCTCCTGAATGGGAGCATCCGGAGGCTTCAACTGGTACAGAATGGGGCCACGCGGGTGGTTATGAGGGCGTCAAGGTTCGCGCATGTGACGCCCCTCCTGCGTGAGCTGCATTGGTTGCCAGTGGCCTCTCGGGTGCGCTTTAAAATTTTGGTGTTAACTTTTAAAGCGCTCCATGGCATCGGACCAGGATATTTACAAGACCGCATTCTGCCATTTTCCTCCCACCGTCCGGTGCGCTCCCACAGGGAGGGTCTCCTGCGGGTCCCGTCGGCATCTATGTGCCGGCTGGTGACTCCGAGGAATAGGGCCTTCTCTGTGGGGGCGTCTGCCCTCTGGAATGGGTTGCCCCCAGTGTTACGGACAGCCACGGACCTGGGGACCTTCAGGCGTGCCTTGAAAACTTGGCTCTTTGACCAGGCCGGCTTGGGCTGATTTTAGTTTTGGGGAGTTTTATTTTTTATTAAATTTTAGGGTTTTAGAGAAGGGTTTTAAATTGTTTACAGCCAGGGTTTGGGTTTAATTTAGTTTTATTTTCCCACATATTTATTGTTTTAACTGTACGGCTGTGCACCGCTCCGAGTCCTTCGGGAGAGGAGCGGTATATAAATAATAATAATAATAATAATAATAATATATTATTATTATTATTATTATTATTATTATATTAATACCACTTTATAATGCCTTGCTACTAAGACCACACTTGGAATATTGCATCCAGTTTTGGTCACCACAATGTTAAAGACAGGGGTGGGATTCAAATTTTTTAACAATTGGTTCTGTGGGTGTGGCTTGGTGGTCATGTGACTGGGTGGGTGTGGCTTGGTGGTCATGTTATTGGCTGGGCATGGCCAACTCAACATCACTCACATCAAGGCATGTATCTCCTCGCCTGGCCTCTCATGACTGTGGGGATGCTGCAATAGTTGTAAGTGTGAAAAATGGTCGTAAGTCACTTTTTCAGTGCCATTGTAATTTTGAATGGTCACTCCACATAAGCAAAATACCAGCAAAGGAGGGAAAAAAAACTCCAGAGAAGTTCCTGAGACAGGAAGTCTAGTCCTGCCAAGAATGTAATAAGGGTTAACGGAGAGGCAGTTTCTGTAAGCAACACCAGAATGTTTCCTTCCTGCCTTCCTTACAGGATTAGGCCAGTAATTTCTTCTAACAACTGGTTCTCCGAACTGCTTAGAATGTTAACAACCAGTTCTAGAGAATAGGTGCAAACTGGTAGAATCCCACCCCTGGTTAAAGAGATGTTGAGACTTTAGAAAGAGTGCAGAGAAGAGCAACCAAGGTGATTAGGGGACTGGAGGCTAAAACATATAAAGAATGGTTGCTGCAACTGGGCATGGCTAGTCTAGTGAAGAGAAGGACCAGGGGAAACATGATAGCAATCTTCCCATATTTGAGAGGCTGCCACAGAGAGGAAAGGGTCAAGCTATTCTCCAAAGCACCTGAGGGCAGGACAAAAAGCAATGGGTGGAAACTAATCAAGGAGAGAAGCAACCTAGAACTAAGGAGAAATTTTTTAACAGTGAGAACAATCAATCAGTGGAACAACTTGCCTCCAGAAGTTGTAAATGCTCCAACACTGGAAGTTTTTAAAAAGAGATTAGATAATCACTTGTTTGAAGTGGTTTAGAATTTCCTGCCTAAGCAGGGGGTTGGACTAGAATACGGTCCACGGTCCCTTTCAACTCTGTTATTCTGTTCTGTTATATGCATTTTAGATGCATTTTGGCTGTATTAGTTTATATACAACTGCACAACATACATATTTTTCATACATCAACCCTCATAATATGTTGTTTATTTGATAATTTGTAAAGAATTCAATGTTCTTCTGGAAGGAAGTTTGAAACCAATTGTTGGGTAATAACAAATTCCTATTTGCCATCATCAGGATGACATGTTTAATCTGTCTCCAATACCAGGTCTTGGAAATGCCATATTAAATTCACATTACAATTTGTTTCTTGATATATTCAGTCTTGATCAATTCTATCCTCATATCCAGGAATTTCAAATAC
This sequence comes from Bungarus multicinctus, assembly GCA_023653725.1. NCBI lineage: Eukaryota > Metazoa > Chordata > Lepidosauria > Squamata > Elapidae > Bungarus > Bungarus multicinctus. The sequence continues at coordinate 43,022,103 of CM042851.1, read as the reverse complement.
ATCTTAGAAAGTTTTAAAATTGTTTATGCATCCAGCAAACACCTTGGTCATCAGTTTTTATACACCAACGTAAACAAACTCTTTTTAATTTTCTTTTCTTTTTTTTCATTTTAGCTTCATCATCATGTTTCACAGATTAGAAAACATCATCCATTCTGAAGCTTCATGACACAAATTTGTTTCCTTCTAGGAAACTTCATTACGTTTTTAATTTTATCTCTTCAACCATTGATGTAATCAGATGTCTAACGGTTCAGTGGTGCCTCAAATGCTCATATTCATACAAATGCTGAGTGGTCTTTTAAACCCTCAATAGGGCCATGCTAGAAAATAACAGATTTATACTTTTGAAGAACATCTTCTCCCTTCTCCAGTAGGCTTCCAAACAGCTATGTTAGTTTATTACCACTTTTGCTGTTCGTTGGCTAGAAACCAGTTTGGGATATATGATCAAGAAATGGTCTGCATTCCTAGAAGATGGAAAGTCAGCAGAACAACAGAAAATTCTGTCCAAAGACTAAAGAAAATCAATTGGATTAAGCAGAGATGATTAACCAGTGTCTGGTCAAATGAGGTGAACCTCAACTCTTTACAACTTGGCCAACAAAGCTAGTGGCATGCTGCAGTTCAGGCAGGTCTTTACTCCTAAATCAAGCTTGCCATAATGGAGCAAAAATGCAAACTAAATGGGAGAGTTGCGAATTCAGTGAGAAAAAGAGGGGAAATCCCCAATTCCCCATCCAAATGATCCCTTTGCGGTTACCCAAATTATAGCACACAAATCTGTATTTGGGATGTCCTCAACAACACTGAATTATCACTGTTATTATTATTTTTTATTATTTAATTAAACTTTTATACCGCTCCCTCTCCCAAAAAGGGACTCGGGGCGGTGTACAGCCTACTAAAAACATACAATAAATACCCAATAAATACAATTAAAATAAATTAAACCAAATTGTTGTGTGCTTGCAGCTTTTAGGATTGAAAAAAAAGCTTAGATAGCAATAATAAATGCATCACAGATTATAAAGGCTTTATCTGACTCAGAACCATCGGGAATTGCAATCTAGGTAAGGCACGTTTGCTGTCTTCACCTTAAAAAGTGCTTCTACTTGCAAATAAGAAGGAAACAAGAAGTCCAGCATCACAGCAATAGCAATAGTGCTTAAGACTTATATAACGCCTTACTCCCTGAGCAGTTTACAATGTCAGCATATTGCCCCTAACAATCTGAGTCCTCATTTTAACCTTAACATTCAACCTTGAGACCCATCTGGATCGAACTCCAGGCTGTGGGCAGAGCTAGCCTGCAATACTGCACTCTAACCACTGCGCCACCATGGCTCCGCCTGGATTTATTCCCCCAAGACCCAAGAGATTTAATGTTACTGCATGTGGTTCTGATGTAGTCTTTATTCTTTCCATTAATTCCACCCCAGCTCTAGGGAAAGGGCCAAGAGAAGCCCATGTTCCAAAGTCTTTTTCCCTATGAGGAGCACTGTATTCAACAGGCAGGAAAAGCCCTTTTCTGTTGGGCAGTCCAGGAACCAAAGGAACAAATGGACAGATGCTTCAGACAGCAACACTCCTTTGGGGAAAAAAAATACAGGTTGGAGGGCTCTCGAAATCTAAAGCACCTGTTGCACAAGAGAAGGGAAAAGCTAGTTGAAAGGATTCTGTCTAGCATCACCCTGGATAACAAGCTAAATGGAAGTTTGCAGGAAATGATCAGAGGGCTGCACCTTCAGCAGACATAATAGAGAAGATGAGAGTGGAAGGACTTTGGAAGCTTTCAGAAATCACACTTTTCTCCCTTTAACCTTCAGATTAATCTTTTGCTTGATCAGGTCTCCAGCTTTCCATGAGCGATGGCTATATACAGTATATCGGACATTAATACAATTGAGTGAGTCCAGAAGTATTTCACGTACTAGACTCCTCTGCTCACAACAGAATACCCTATTATCACCAAGCTTGAAATTTTGGGACAACCTAGAACTATGCCGCCTATGGTTGGACTTAAGCATAGTACACAAAATTATCTGCTACAATGTCCTACCAGTCAGTGACTACTTCAGCTTCAACTGCAACAATACAAGAGCACGCAACAGATACAAACTCAATGTAAACTGCTCCAAACTTGATTGCAGAAAGTACGACTTCAGCAGCAGAGTGGTCAATGCCTGGAATGCACTACCTGACTCTCTAACCCCTCACTCCTTTAACCTTAAACTGCCCACTATTGACCTCATCCCATTCCTAAGAAGTCTGTAAAGGGCGTGCATAAGTGCACAATCGTGCCTACTGTCCCTGTCCTATTGTCCCCATTTATTCGTACCTATTTCCTGTATTCTTACTCATGTTTATACTTATACCTATTATCTTGTAAGCATATCAAATCAAATAAAAATAAAATAAAATAAAAATATATTACCTTTGTTTTTACTTCCAAGGACAATTGTGTGGGTTTTTTTTTTAGATGATTAGAAGAAATTTCAACCTTGATGGCTCTTGGTATGAGGCACATGCAGGGGTGGGATCCGACAGGGCTAACTACCAGTTCAGTCATTTACAAGGCTTGGTGATTTACGATGTGCTTCCCTGCATGCCATCGTTGCATCTGTAAATCTGCATGCTGCGTGCAGAGAAGCAGCCTTTCAAAAAGCCCTCTTTTCCTGTTTTGTTAACTGCAGCTGTGCCTCGCACGGCAGCTGAAATTGAAAAAAATCAGGAAATAAAAGTCAGGTAAGAGCCCAGGTGGGCGGGTGGGCAAAAACATCAGCAGACATAGAACCGGTTCTATGTCTGCTGCTCTTCAGAGCTACCGGTTCTACAGAGGTGGACAGAACCGGTAGAAACCCACCCCTGGGCACATGGTAGTTCTTCAGGCTTAGGGTTGGTAAGAGATCCAGATATCAACCTGAAGGAGGTCAACTGGAGTCCACAATATCACCTTGTTTTTGGTCCATCACTTCTGACTATTATACAGGAGGACTAAAAAATGATAACGGTTCCCTTGTCCAGTCATGTCCAACTCTATGGGACAATGTTCATCTCTGTTTCCTAATTGCAGGAACCAACATTGTCCAAAGACACTTCTGTGGTCATGTTGCCAGCATGTCTATATACCAAAGTACACAGGACACTGTTACCTTCCTGACAAAGTGGTATCTATTTATCTACTTGCATTTGAATGCTTTTGAACTGCTATGTGAGCAGGAGCGGGAGCAAGGAATGGGAATTCACTCCATCATGCGGTGATCCGGTCTTGAACCCAAGCTGTCAGCTTTCCAGCTGACAAGCTGAGCGTCTTTAATCCCTGAGCCATCAGGAAGACTAGGATGGCTGAATGTTCCTCAGTACAAAACCAATTCATTCTCCTTTGGGAAAAAAAAAAAAAAACAAGCTTTCTGCAGATATGCTGGTTTTCCAGGCACAAGGTTGGGGGCTTTTGACTATCATTCAGCACAAGACCCTTTCTTCTTCAAATTGGCTAAAAACATGCTCAGATGTCCTGTAGACATTACGATGTCTACATTGCTAGAAAATTATCAGCTTTTGCTTCACTACTCAGCTCTTTCTAAGCATTAGGGTAGGAACTGACTGACTGCCCTGAAGCAGAATCTGAACTCCGCCATTCCTCCACTTTTATTAGATGCCTTTCTGAGAATGAGGAGATCTGTCAGAGAATTGCTCAGCAGGTGTCCAAATGAAGTCAGTGAGGCTGACACGAACTTGTAGTTTTATATAAATAGATATATATTTTATATCTATATATATGGCAGACAAGGTAAGTCAGCCAAACAGGAGCATCGTGAGGTAAATCACAAAGCACCCAGAAGGCGGGGAAAGAGAAACTCTCCCTCCACACCCACCGCAACCAATCACAACACAGATTGCCTCAGGAGCCAGCACTCTCCAATTGATCAACTATAATTGTGAGTTCTGAATCATTGTACAACCCCATTGTCCCAGCTACTAAATTTAAAGATCTTAACAAGATCACAATTGAAAGCCAAAAGCCTTCAGCTTCTGATGGTGTGATTGCAGCGGCAAAACCTTAGATAACCGTGTATCATCTGAGATGAATCCAACGTGGCTGACCCAAAATTCTCACATCAAAACGTCCTCAAGCCCTTTTCGTAGGATTCCTTCCTTTAGGTGGAGGAAAGTTGTGAGAAAAATGTCTTCTTGTTTGCCTGGGATCCAAATTTCTCATTTAAGGAGTAGCTAATGCTTTCTCTGTAGGCTTAGCATGGCGCTGATGAAAAAAAAAAAAAAAAGGCAAACCCACAAAGTTGAGCTTGACCAGGCATGGCCAGGTCAGTCAATGAAAGCTGCAAAATGGAGGGGAGGATCAGACTGAAGAGAAAGAGGGGGGGCAACAGGGTGACCACGACTCTTGTTTCTCATGGCAACCATCTCAAAGGCTTTTGTCTTTCTGCTCTGCTTCATAATTAAGTGCTAAGAAGAAGTACAGCTTGGTGAGCTCAGCTTCCTTCCTGATAAAACCTCAGGTTACATTCATCTTCCAACCTGGCAGTTCCTAGTGAATTTCAGATGAGAGATCGCACCTCTATGGGAGAGGAGGAGGAGAAAGAGAAGGAGGAGGAGGAGGAAGAGAGAAGGAGAAAGAGGAGGAGAAAGAGGAGGAGGAGGAGGAATAAAAAGAAGAGGAGAAAGAGGAGGAAAAAGAGGAGAAAGAGGAGGAGGAGAGGAGGAAGAGGAGGAGAAAGAGGAGGAGGAGGAATAAGAAGAGGAGGAGGAAGAAGAAGAGGGAGAGCAAGAGATGGAGGATATCAAAATACGATTTGCAAATTTAGCAGTATCAGAGGTTGTTTGGAAGGAACCGTGGCAGGATGGAGAAGATAAAGCATTAGATTCTCTGTATATTATAATAAAGTGAATGCCCGCAATTTGATCCTGGCAACAATTGTATTTGATTGCATATGGACAACTTCAAATACATTTTACAAATATCCAGAAGTTCACTTATTCTACAGAAAAATGTCAATTTTAGTGCCAATATTTATTCATTGAGATTAGAAGCATTCATGTGTGGATTGTCAACATCCACTAAGTGTTGGGACATTTACAATTATGGTCTTTTAGCACAGTTTCCCTTAGACATCGGTTGCTGGAGACTAGGTGGTTTTCTTGCCAACAACACAGAGCAAAGTGTTTTGTGTCTGCTGTGTGTTTCTGACTTCCCAGGATAGGCTACTACCCTGCAATTTCCTGGTTTCCTCCATCTAGAAATTCACTAATTACAGCACCTTTTTCAAGAACAACTAGAGCTGCCCAGGTGTTGTCAGCCATTTGCATTACTCTGGGGTTGATTGCTAAGTTTCAATTGCAGTTAGATAGAGGAAGTGTGTCAGGGAGAACTAATTCTCTGGGATGGCAATGGCAATAGTAGTTATACTTCTAGCAGTTAGACACTGCCCTTACTGTGCTTTACAGCCCTCTCCAAACAGTTACAGAGTCAGCATACTGCCCCTAACAATCTGAGTCAACCTTGGAAGGCTGGAAGGCTGAGTCAACCTTGAGCCGGTCAGAACCGAACTCCTGACAATGGGCAGAGTTAGCCTGCAATACTGCATTCTAACTATTGCACCACCATGGTTCATTCATCTTTCATTTCATCTGAAGATGAAAATAGGGTATTCTTTGTCCTTTGAAAGAGGTTGCTGCTGGTACCAACAGCAAAAGTTTTAATAGTAATAGTATAACAGAGTTGGAAGGGACCTTGGAGGTCTTCTAGTCCAACTCCTGCTCAATCAGGAGACCTTGTACCATTCCAGACAAATGGCTGTCCAATCTCTTAAAGAAACCTCCAGTGATAGAGCAGCCACAATTTAACCTGAAGTTAACTTTTAGATACATTCATCTTCACTTCCCAAATTTCCTATGGTTTTGGTCACTGGCTGGGAATTTTGGAGTCCAACTGGCCTTACCACAAAAGGAAAGATCAGCTGACAAAAATTCTGATCCCTTCCTTGCTTCTGTTCATCTAAAACAGGGGTCTTCAAACTTGACAGCTTAAAGACTTTTGTGGACTTCAACTCCCAGAATTCCTCCTCCTGTCCTGTTAGCTCAGGAATTCTGGGAGTTGAAGTCCACAAGTCTTAAACCTGCCAAAACTTGACCCTTGATCTAAAACCAGAGAAATCCCTTAAGGGCACTGAGTCCAGGGTCTCCTTGGTTCATAAAACTGCCCTGAAGATTTAGGGAAGGGTTATGACTTGAACTCTGGACTTTACTCCTTCATTCCTACATTACCGATCCAGTATATATACAAGCCTGTTTGTGTGTTTCTTCTCCCCCTTAATATGTCACTAAGTTTGTTCCAAAGTTTACAGAGAGTTCTTGCTACAGCAGCTTAGTTCTGGATCATTTCTTCTCAGAACAACACAGGAAAATTAATGAATGCAAAGATACTTACATTTAGAACATAGTAGAGTTGGCAGGGACCTCAGAGGACTTCTACTCCAACCTCCTGCTCGAGCAGGAGACCCAATATCATGTCAAACAAATGGTTGACCATTCTCTTTTTGAAAGCCACCAGTGATGGATCACCCACAACTTCTGGAGGCAAGTTTGTTCCATTGCTAAATTGTTCTCGCTGTCAGGACATTTCAGTTCTAGGTTGCTTCTCTCCTTGGTTAGTTTCCAACCATTGTTTCCCAACTTGCCTTTTGGTGCTTTGGAAAATCGGTTGACCCCTTCTTCTTTTTGGCAGCCCCTCGAATAGGGATGGTTAGCATTGACAAAACTTAATGAGAAGGGAGCTGGTGAGGAAGTTGAACACAACCAGTTACAATTGGACGGGAATATGAAGAGTTGACCATGAGAAAGTGAAGTATGCTGTGCTGTGCATAGAGAGTAAACTATCCACCTCATTCACTATCTAAAGATCACAACTTTCTCATATATATATGTGGATTTTTTTTTTAAGAATTGGAATGGCCAAAATTCTAGCAAAAAGCACAGGACTTCCTCAAGTCTACAAAGTTTAAACTCCCTCCAAGACGTTGTAAATCTCCTATGGACAGTTGGTAGAGCTCAACTAAATTTGGCAGTAAAGTCATAAATGGGGCAAACTTCACTTAACAAATTTCTTACTTAGCAACATAAATTTATTGTGGCCATAAGTCAAGAAATACCCGTACGTATATTTATTGATAAACTAGAAAGCAATGTTCCATGCATAAAATTCCATACAAAGGGCCATACAAGAAGTCCTCAATTTACAGCAGTTTGTTTAATGACCGTTTGACATTACAACAGTGAAAAAGGTGACTTACGACCATTGCAGCATCCCCATGGTCGTTTGATTTACATTCGGATGCTTGACAAGTAGTTCATATTTATGACGGTTGCAGCATCCTGGGGTTATGTGATTCCCTTTTGCGACCTTCTCACCAGCAAAATCCATGGGAAAAGCCAGATCCATTTAACAACCGTGTTACTAATTACAACTGTAATCATTCCGTTAACAAATGTGACAAGAAAAATGCCATGCCCCTGTTGGAATCTGATTCCAAGGGAGAGGTGGAACAGCTGACAAGGAATGGGAGTGGCTCCGGTGGCTGTGAAGTAAACTGGGGAAGGGCACAGTCTGGCTGGGCATTCAGAGGAAGATCCAGGTCCACCCCCCTCTTCATCCTAGGGCACGCAGGGAGGAATGGATAAGGGAGCAACATGGGTTATGGGGAGAAAAAGGCCCTGATTCCCTTCATTAACTGCAGCTGGGAAAACAGGATAAAAAGGATGTTTGTGCACAGTTCCTTGCTGGAAATAAAGCATGAATTATTTTGGTTTGTCAAGTCTTAGCTGAGTTCTAGGCATCCTCCCAACTGTGTGTGTTTCATTATCTTTTGAAGTCTGCAATTCTTTATCCTGCCCTGTTTCATTAATCGCTGCAGTGTGGTTTGTGTTGGTTTTTATTTATAATTTATATGTACTTTGGGTTCAGATGGAATTTCTTCTCTTTAAAAACTGTTCTTGGGAGAGTTTTTTCACCAGCTGATGGTAACTGGACATTGGGGGCAAGCTGGAGGTGTTAAAGGGACTTTACCTATTTTACTTTACTGTTGCTTTTGTGCCACGCCCCGGATCATCACAAAAAAGTTGTAAAATGGAGCAAAAACTCACCTAACAAATTTCTCACTTAGCCGCATAAATTTTGTTGTGATCGTTAAGTCGAAGAATACCTGTATAGCAAGGTATGTGAGATTAGTCCTTAACTAACCTCTTAGCTTTGACCGGCACAATTTTATATGCAAACTTATGTTTACCAGTAAACCATGATGTCCATAAACTTGTCACTGTTGTAACTATTAAAGGTTTTGAGAAATGCTTCCTGATTGTGATGATAGTCTGGCTATAATTTTTTTTTTTTGAAGCAGAAAACAAGAAAGAACCAGTTTCACCACCCAACAGGAGGGATAAGCAAATTAGGTCAAAATGCATTTGTCTCTTTCTCCTTTGAACCAAGAAACCTTTGTGAAAGGCCTACACACACACTTTTCTCTAGCAATAGGGCATCTCCCAAGCCCAGAAAATATATATCATAGCTGCAGATGGTTATTCAGAAATCGTTGTGCCCAATATGTGCTGTTTTACAATGGAAAAATAAATAAGGTAAGGTTAAAGTAGACTGGTGAAACCAGGCTCAATAGCAGTAACTATGAGACGATCTTGGAGTCTTGGTGGACAACCAGCTCAATATGAGTCAGCAGTGTGCAGCAGCAGCCAAAAAAGCGAATGCAATCCTAAGTTACATTAACAGAGGGATACAACCAAGATCAAGTGAGGTACTAATACCACTCTATAAAGCCTTAATAAGACTACACCTAGAGTACTGCATCCAGCTTTGATCACCACATTATAAAAAAGATGTTGAGACTCTAGAAAAAGTACAGAGAAGAGCAACCAGGATGATTAGGGGACTGGAGACTAAAACATATGAAGAACAGTTACAGGAACTGGACATGGCTAGTCTAGTGAAGAAAAGGACCAGGGGAAGCATGATAGCAGTCTTCCAATATTTGAGAGGCTGCCATAGAGGATCAAGCTATTTTCCAAAGTGCCTGTAGCCAGACAAGGAATAATGGATGGAAACTGAACAAGGGGAGATTCAACCTGGAAATAAGGAGAAACTTTCTGACAGTGAGAACAATCAACCAATGGAACAGCTTGCCCTCGGAAGTTGTGGGAGCTCCATCACTTGAGACTTTCAAGGAGAGATTGGACTGCCATTTGTCAGAAATGATGTAGGGTCTCCTGCTTGGGCAGGGGGTTGGACTAGATGACCTACAAGGTCCCTTCCAACTCTGATTATCTGTTATCTGACAGTTCTCAAGGGGGGGAAAAAAACAGTTTCGAAAAAGCACCCTTTAGACAACTATGACCTGGATGGCTGAGATATTTCCACAGATGTCTATCGTTTTGATGGAAACAGGAAAATTAAAAAAAAAGTGTTTAAGAATTGAGTGGAATGAAGAGGATCAAAGAAGGGCCTCTTGTAAGGAGAATGGAAAGAAAACTACCAGAAGGAAGAAAGAAAAAGAGAGTCAAAAATGCTTTGAGAAGGCTGAAAAAAAACAAGGTGACTACATGGATGGAGGGCAGAATCGGAGAGAGGTTGAAATAGGGTTGCACTCAGCCTAGGGAGGGGCTGCGAAGACTTCCTTTCTGTCACCCAAGCAGGAAGGCAGCCGATAGCTGGAAGGAGGCCCCTTCTTCGCAACGGGGAAGGGAAAAGTGGCAAGAGCGAGGCCACAACTGCAGGGGGGTTTGTGAGTCGAGCTTTTGCCGGGGAAGGGAGGGTCGGAGCAGAACAATAACTGAAAAGGTTGGGGGACGGGAAAAGCAACCTTTAGGAGAGGCGGTGGATGGGAGGCAGACCAGATGTTCTCTCTTCAACAGGTCACTGAGGAATGTTCTTGAGAAAGTTTATGACTGGTTGTGGACAGGGAAAAAGGGCCTGGAAGTGAACTGGAATCGGTGGAGGGGTGGGAAAGAGGAAGTTTGGGGCAGAGGGAGCAGAAGCTGGTTGCCCAATGCCATCCGAGGGAAGAGCCAAATCCTGGGCAGAGAGAGTGGGGGGGGGGGGAGTCAGGAAAGGAATCAACCCAGAGCAAGGATGCAGCCATTGAACTCTCTCTCTCTCTCCCTCAGTGTGTGTGTGTGTGTGTTTGTGTGTCCCCACCTCTAATGACAAACGGAGCTCTGGGGGAAGGGTGGCCCCTGGAGGGCGGGGAGGGGGGAGCGCAGGTCTCCTTCCCCGGGCAAGGATGGTCCCTTGCTCCAAGCGACCTGCCAGTAATGTTGGGGAGAAGCGAGCCGAGTCGGAAGGGGAGGCGTCCCCCCCCCAAGCCCCCCCCCCCCCACTTCCTCCACGGGCCGGGATCGCGACCTTTCCTCGCTGCTCCATCCGCAGAGGCAAAATCCGGGCTCCCCTCTTCGGACCCTCCTTTGCAGAGGCGGCAGCTCCCCAGGAGCCTCACCTGAGCCCTCCCCCAAGGACAAAGCGCCAGGGCCCGCGCGTCTTTGTTCGTCGGAGCCCGTGCAGGCTGTTCCGCCTGGCATGCTAACGAAGGGCAGCTGTCCCCCAGCCCAGCCCAGCCCAGCCCAGCCCGGTTCCTCGGCCCCCGCCCGGCGTTGCCATGGGAACTGCAGGCTCGCAGCAGCTGCGGCCCCGCTGCCGGTGGGGTGGGGATGGGTGGGAGGCGGGAATAGAAGGGAGGGGGCCGAGAGCCGTCGCCTGCGCAGAACCCGCTTCTCTCCCTCCCCCACACCCCCTCCAGCAACCCTTCCGCCCTGATCGGCTGTGCTGCGGGACGCTTTCCGACCCGCAGCGAAGTGGAAGGCGAAAGCGACAAAAGCCCAGGATGCTCAGCCAGCAAGCCCAGGTCTGGGGCGCGTCTGGAACCTCCCACGACACATCCCCCGCAGCTGCGAAGGTCGGGGTTGCAAGATGTCACCCTCAAGGAAACAGGCAGAGAAGCTCCCCGGCTCTTCTCTTCCTCCTGCAGGTGGGCGGAGGCTCAGCCCCAATTGGCCAGCAAGGGCAAAGGGGCTGGCTGATCTGGATGGGAGACCACGAGGAGATCACTCCCAGAGAGGACGCTCAGCTGTGTCCCAGAAGAAGCACCCATCTGGGCTCTGAGTAGGAAATCTGGAAGCTGAATTTGAGGGCGTCTGTAGGAGACTTTCCTGGTTTCTGATTCTTAGGCTTTCTCGTTGTTTCCACCTCGAAGAACGGGATTACGCAATCAGAAGCAGAAAGGGGACGTCGGCTGCTCCTTGTCCTGGACCCCCAAATCTCCTGCCCTATTAAGGAGCCACAAGTTTTTTGCACAGTAAAAACTGGCTGTGCTTCTTGAACTTGGTCCACGAAAATTGCCAAGGCCTGTCTTGTGGCCAGTCTGGGGCTTCTAACTTCCTTTGCACCATGCAACATGGCCAGGAGGTGGCAGCCCAGAAATACCCCCAAATGCTGGTGCTTTGGTGCCACCCAGTGGACTTCTGCAGCTCTGCAGTGCAAGCTCTCTTTAAGCTGAGAAGGGGACTTTCCCAGCTACAATGAAACAAGGGAATCTGGGTACAGAGGAAGGCATCAAAACCATTGCTGTGCTGATTCACTCTCAGATCTGGTCTCTTCCATATGCCCTTCCCTTCCCAATAGCTTTGCACATTAAGCATAGCTGGATCTTGCAGCCACCATCTTGGCTCCTCTGAACCAGAGCTATTGACATCCGAAGAAGGTCCCCCTGAGGGAGCCGAAACACTGATGCAGAAATACAGCTTTTCCTTCAGCAGAGTCAGTATCCCCTATGGAAGCTTTTAAAAATGGCGGCGTTTGGGACAAAATAAACTCCAACCCTGTATAGTGTTGGTTGCCATGATATAAAAAAGAGGTTGAGTCCAGTGATGGGATTCAATTTTTTTTTTACTACCGGTTCTGTGACCGTGGCTTGGTGGGTGTGGCAGGGGAAGGATACTGTAAAATCTCCAGTCAGAGGTGGAATTTGCCGGTTCTCTGAACTACTCAAAATTTCCGCTACCGGTTCTCCAGAACTGGCCAGAACCTGCTGAATACCGCCTCTGGTGGAGTCTCTGGAAAAAGGGCAGAGTGGAGCAGCAAAGATGATTAGAGGACTGGAGGCTAAAACCAGGGGTGGGCTTCAAAAAAATTTAGCAATGGGTTCTCTGCCCGGTTGCTAGGTGGGCGTGGCCTAGTCAGCCTCTGGCACCACAGCAGAGGGGGGGAGTTGCTCTCTCCGGGCTCCGGAGGCTTTCCTTGCGCCTACAGGAGAACGAAAATGGCCTCCCCAGCAGGAGTGGGATTCAAAATTTTTAACAACGGGTTCTGTGGGCGTGGCTTAGGCGGTGGGCATGGCTTGGTGGTCATGTGACTGGGTGGACATGGCTTGGTTTGGTGGTCATGTTATTGGCTGGGTGTGGCCAACTCAACATCGCTCACATTCCACGCATCTCCTCGCCTGGCCTCTCATGACTGTGGGGATGCTGCAACAGTCGTAAGTGTGAAAAGTGGTCATAAGTCACTTTTTTCAGTGCCATTGTAATTTTGAATGGTCACTCCACACAAGCAAAGTACCAGCAAAGGAGGGGAAAAAAACTCCAGAGAGTTCCTGAGACAGGAAGTCTAGGCCTGCCAAGAATGTAATAAGGGTTAACGGAGAGGCAGTTTCTGTAAGCAACACCAGAATGTTTCCTTCCTGCCTTCCTTACAGGATTAGGCCAGTAATTTCTTCTAACAACTGGTTCTCCAAACTGCTTAGAATGTTAACAACCGGTTCTAATGAATAGGTGCGAACTGGTAAAATCTCACCCCTGCTCCCCAGGCTCCAGAAGCTCTTTGAAAGCCAGAAATGGGCCCAGTTTTCAGCCATTTCTCATCCTTCCACAGCCTCCGCGCGCACCCTGCACTTATCTGCTGCAAAATGGGCCGTGTGGGGACCTGGGAGGGTGGGGCCAGCTAGGAATGGGATTTGGGGGTTCTCTGAACTGCATAGAATCTTAGCTAGGGGCTCTCCCAAATCCCTTTGAACCCCCAGCAGCCCATCCCTGGTTAAAATGTATAAAGAACAGTTGCAGGAATTGGGTATGTCTAGTTTAATGAAAAGAAGGACGGGGCAGGGTGTGTATGACATGACGGTAGTGTTCCAATATCTCAAGGACTGCCAGAAAGAAGAGGGGATCAACCTATTCTCCAAAGCCCCAGAAGGCAAGACAGGAAGCAATGGAGGGAAAATAATCAAGGAGAGAAGCAACCAAGAACTAAGGAGAAACTTCCTGATGGTTAGAACTATTAATCAAGTGGAACAGCTTGTCCAGAAGTTGTAGGTACTCCATCAATGGAGGGTTTTAAGAAGATATTGGATAGCCATTGGTCTGGGATGTTATAGGATTGCCTGCTTGAGCAGGGAGTTGGACTAGCAGACCTTCAAAGTCCCTTCCAACTCTGATATTCTGTTATTCATAGAAAATGTTTCCATCATGATCTCATTGTGACCAGGCATTTTAGCCTTGATGTCCTTCATGACCTGATCTGAAAATATTGGGCTGAGTTAGGTCAGGGGGCGCAAACCAACAGACTTGGAGAAATAGGTGCCTGCACAGTTTAACAACTGTGGAGTGGGGTGGGATGGGATGGGATGGGATGGGATGGGACAGAACGGAACAGAACGGAACAGAACAGAACAGAATAGAATATTCATTATTGGCCAAGTGTGATTGGACATACAAGATCCAAAACTAGATGGTCACTTTCAGATCTGACCCACATCCTGGACATATTTTTAGCTCGCCTCATCTGTCATCAGGAGAAGAATATTAAATTTCATCACAAGCCTTTTAGAGTTAGGGAGTCCATATAGATAAAAAGAAAGACAAATGACACAAGTTAATTTCATTAAACTTTTGCTGCTGGGTACAAACCAGAGAACAGATGCATTGCTCTGTGTGTGTGCTCATGCTTGTGTGTGTATTGGGATGTGCATGCAAGCATACTCCTAAGTGTAAGTGGTATTTTGGCATTCCTAAGCAATCGTCTGCTGGTCCTTGGGGTATATTGCACCTGAAATACAGATTCAGAAGAGCTAAGGGAGAAAAACCATTCCGGTTCTCTGCAGAGATTTGGGGAACGGAAACAGGTTTCAGCTGAAAGAGTCACTCAGGGACAGGAAAATCTAATAGTGCCCTTCGACACATTTGGGGCTGGAGCAGCTCCTTCCTGATAGGAGAGAGAAAGAGAGACAGAGAAAGAGAGAGAAAGAGAAGAGGGGATGGGAGAGGAATGGAGTGGAGGAAAGAGGAGAAGATGAGGATGAGAGAGAAAAAGAGATGGAGAAAAAGAAGAGAGGAGGGGAGAGGAGAAGAGAGAAGAAGAGGAAGAGGAATAGAGGAGAGGAAGGAAGAGAGGAAAAGAGAAAAGAAGAGAAGGGGAGAGAGAGAAGTCTTGGGGAAAAGTCTGGATTAACCATGGAGTAAAGGAATTTAAAGAGGCAGATGTAAGGAGCCTGCACAGGAATGGTTTCCCAGAGATAGTTTTCCAGCTGCAATCTGTGTGCTTGTGGGGTGCATGCATGCATGTAGTGAGAGAGAGAGAGAGGGTGAGGGAGAAAGCGAGAGAACACTGCAGGAAGTCTCTGGTCCGTTCTTTAAAAAAAATGAGGAAAGGAAAGGTGCAACCCCACAGAGAACTGTGCCACTTGCACAAGGGGGAGGTGTTTCCAAATACTGCTGTGTATTTATTTATTAAATTATATGTCCCCCATTTCACTCTGCAAAACAACTCTGGGCGGCTGTTACACCCCCCCCCCCCTAAACTGATTTGCATAGGACCTTAGCAAAGCAAATGGGTTCCAGAGGGTTCCCACGAATGGATTCCTTGCATTCCCATCAATACAGGTGAGCTGCACTGGAGTGCAAATTTCATCCCTAAACAGCTGGGAGAGTAGAAAGAGCAAACCACCCTGGACAGCCCTTTTATACCTCCATGCATTTTGTACCTCTGGAATTCTGGAAATAAAATCGGTTCTTCTCTTCAACTGGAACGAAGCACGGCTAATTTGTCAATGTGATTTCTCATTGCTGCTCTGGAAATGCCCAGAAAACCATGTTTAATGTCTGTTGCAAATGGGAATTGAATTAGTTGCTAAAATGGCAGTGACTCAAAAGGCCCCACCACCACCACCATCATTTGAAAAATTATTAGTCTAGTGCTGTGACAGCTTTCATTATGATATGGTATTTGAGGCAATAAACTACTTTTCCAGCATTTTAGTGGTAATAAAAAGATTGGTGTTTAAAATGAGGTGAGAAGAGTGATCAGTGCTCATCTGTAGGTAACTGTAAAGGGACGCAGTTGTCCTGTGCATACAAAGTGACCTCTCAGTTGGAAAGATGGAGAAACCTAGAATCTGGAATAACAAGGTTGAAAGGGATCTTGGAGGTCTTCTGGTCCAACCCACTATTTGAGCAGGACACCCTATACCATTCCAGAAAAAAATGGCTGTCCAATCTTTCTCAAAACCTCCAGTGACAGAGCACCCACAACTTCTGGAGGGAAGCTGTTCCATTGATCAATTGTTCTCACTGTCAGGAAAATTTTCTTTGGTTCTAATTTGATTTTTCTTTAATGATCCACCCATACTTCTTGTCCTGCGTGGAGTGGTCGTTTGGAGGATAATTCAATCTCTTCTTCTTTCTTCTCCTTTCTCCTTTCTTCTTCCTCCTCCTTCCTCCTTCCTCTCCTCCTCCTTCTTCCTTCCAACTCCTTCTCCTCCTCCTCCTCTTCCTCCCCCCCCTTAAGTAACCCTGACAACTATCATGTCATGCCTAGTTCTTCATTAGGCTAAACATACCTAGTTCTCTTAACCATTCATCATATGATTTAGCCTCCAGACTTGTTACCATTTTTGCACAAAGGTAATTACGCAAAGAGAAGTTACATGGCTTCATTCTGCCTTTCTCTAAAAAGCTAAAACCCAAAACCTTTTCATAGAGCATTTCCCACCCCACTCACTTCAATTTATAGCATTGGACAGCTGCCTTACATCATCTTACTCAGGAAGAACAGCAAACCTCCATAAACACAAAATTTTAAGCCTTCCCACTTATTTACACCCTATTTACACAAAGGTACCTAGGGTCATTTAGACAATCCTGAGATTGGCATGGTTTTGCACACAGGCTGTGCCACATGGATATTGCCCTGGACAAAGGCCCGCCCTTCTTAAGAAAACTCTGCAAATGTATGAAGCTGTTTCAAGGGTCTTTGTGGGCTCAGATTGCTCTCAACTCTACTTCAAAAGTTGTGGATGATCCGTCACTGGAAGCTTTTAAGAAGGGACTGGATAGCTATTTGTCTGAAACGGTGTAGGGTCTCCTGCTTGAAGAGGGGGTGGACTGCAGGACCTCCAAGGTCCCTTCCAACTTATTCTATGTTCTAGTTTCTCCTAGAACTCAACTCTGCGGACTGGTTTGGTTTTTTGCAATGATTTCTTTATTTGAATCACCATCATTAGCATCCTTTCTTCATTATGTAATAGGGAAGAGCATTCGCAACAATGATATGTATTTTGCACCTTGGACACATCCTGCGAGCATCGCAGTGCTTCTGTGAATGAAGATTATTTCCCTCATCATCTTCTCCATGCCCTTCAGCCACCAGGAGGAGGAGAAATAGAGTGTACAAATGAGCAAGTTTCATGCAGTAAGATGGTAATGAAACTATCATTCTTGAAACCAATTTAATCTTCTATTTCCTGGTACGAGATAAAGAATTAATTGGCAGCCCATGGCTTATAACGGCCTTTTTTGCTGGAATGCTCCCTGGTGGCCAGTTGAAATGCTAAATAATAGTTCCGTTGCTAACTCAGTGAGCAACCAGATGTGAAAGGCATGGGTGCAAGGACATCTGCCACCACAGATGCCCCTCTTGCTAGTGCAGGGCATAATATTAGTCCTTGTATTGCTGCAGGAATCTTTCACACAGCTTGGAGAAAAAAAGGTGATCTAACTGGGATGGAACTAATCTTAAGGTATGGTTAAATATTGTAGGGGGAAAAAGAGGAGGAAGAAGGGAGAAGGAAGAGGAGAAGGAGGAAGAGGAGGAAGGAGGAGGAGGAGGTGGAAGAAGAAGAAGAAGAAGAAGAAGAAGAAGAAGAAGAAGAAGAAGAAGAAGAAGAAGAAGAAGAAGAAGAAGAAGAAGAAGAAGAAGAAGAAGAAGAAGAAGAAGAAGAAGAAGAAGAAGAAGAAGAAGAAGAAGAAGAAGAAGAAGAAGAAGAGAAGAAGAAGAAGAAGAAGAAGAAGAAGAAGAATCACCACCACCATCTCTGGAAATTAACTGAGCAAATTATAGCTCAAACCATCAGTCATCATTTCTTATAGAAAACCAGTAACACTTTGCGAAATGAATGTGAGTGATTATGACATTAGCCTTGTCATATTTATTCCAATCTACAATACCATCAAAAAGGGGAGATGTTGGTGAGCCAGAAGATACCTGGAGGAATAAATGGGCAGTTGTGAGATGGAAAGGAAGGAGATATGCTGGCTTGAATGAAAGGTGCACTCCATATTGGCCATAGTTTTGGCATCCTGGACAGTTCCAATATTCTTGGGGTTCTGAGTTTTCTGGCTATGCTTTGGCTGATTTCCAGAAAGTTTACCAGGTCAAGCCTGGTTAGTGCTTAGATGAGACACTGCCTGGAAATTCAGTGCAGTAACCGTGGGAAAGACTGGACAGTCTCAAAAGAATACTGGTGACGCTGGCCAAGTCGATTCGGGGGCCAAGAAAACAACCCAAGGTATTATTGAATCTGAATGGTAACAATCCAAACATGCAAAAGGGCAGAGTTTTCAGTATTT
Source organism: Bungarus multicinctus (assembly GCA_023653725.1). Classification (NCBI taxonomy): domain Eukaryota; kingdom Metazoa; phylum Chordata; class Lepidosauria; order Squamata; family Elapidae; genus Bungarus; species Bungarus multicinctus. Next base: position 43,004,193 of record CM042851.1, on the reverse strand, counting down.
ATCTGGAATGTTTGTGGGTTGGTTAACTGTAATAGAATCATCAGGAGATCAGCTAAACTTGAGGGATACTTCTTTTTATATCTAGAAAAAATAAACTGTCAAGAACTATTCAGAGCTAGAGTTCTTTTCTCTATTATGTCTGTCAGCTTCGACCTTGAGTGAATTGTGAACCAGGCAATAAAGATCATATCAACACAACAATACCTGACTAAGGAAAACCTTCCGGCTCGGCTGTCTTAAAAGGGAACAGCAGCTTCCTCCACAGTTCATTTGAAGGCTCTTTTCTCTTGGATCAGAAAGGCAGAAATGGGAGACCATCAAAGGACCAAACAGCCCTCCACCCCAAAAATGAAGGGGTGACACATGGGGTTCTTCTTTAGATCAGATTTCCAGGCAGGATCTGCTGGATTAGTATTACAGCACTGCAGGTTGCCCAGGTTTACTTCTATGTGGTGCTGATGCTTCTAGTCCTTCCATTGTGGGAGGAGTTACAATCTTCCTTCTTCCCAATGCACAATCGTGTGCAAGATAGGCGTGTTCTAAGGAGCACAGTAAGGATGCTGTTCATCATTACACTCAATCACAGTGAAACCTTAGCATGAGGAGTGAATGCACTGTGATTTATAAACATGGTTATGGGGGTCAAACTCAAAGCCCAAGGGCCAGATCCAGCCTGTGGGATGCTTAGCTCTGGCCCGCAGACCCTCCCTAGAAACAGTGAAGGACCAACTTGCGGTGCCTCTGCCAGTGAAAACAAGAGCTCGGGAGGACCGCCTGAGCTCCATTTTCACTGGCAGAGGGCTGCAGGAGGCTGTCGTGGCAGAAAACGGAGTCTCGGTGAGTGATGTTGAGCTGGCCACGCCCCTGCCCCCTAGCGTCCCCCAAGGTCAAACACAACCCTTATGCGGCCCTCAATGAAATCAAGCTTCACAGTCCTGGTTAGCAACTTTTAAGACCTGTGGACTTCAACTACCAGAATTCCTCAGTCAGCCATGCTAGAAGTTGAAGTCCACAAGTCTTAAAGTCACCAAGTTTGGAGAGTCCTGGTTTAACAGCATAGTGAGAGTCCAGTCAGGCTTGTATCTGTCTGACTTGTCCTACCTCAAGAGAAAGAATCCGGACTTTTGTGTTAGATCTGGATATGTCCATTGTTGCATACAGGGGAGGCTGATCTAGCTAAAGGAAAACTTTGAAAGAGCCATAGCTGTGTTGAGGCCAGAAAGAGGAGCTCACGGAAGGAATTCAGAAGCAAAGGAAGTGTCAGGATTCTGGCTGTTACCCCAATTAAATCATGAGTCTCGAGCCAAACTTCCAAAACTTCAAAAGAATTTATTGGGAGTTAATACGTCCGGCACTGCCTGGGTGAAGCCGACTCTGAGATACATCATTCATTGTCACCCTTGACTCTGGTTTTCTCCTACCCCCGGGTGTATCATAATTCATATTCTCCAATGAGACACAGCCATAGCCAAGAGTCATCAATCATGTTCTCCAGTTAGATATTTGCGCGGCAGAAACTTCAGTCACCTAGTTACTATCTTTGAAAAACTATTTACGGAATGCACTTTCAATTTCGAAGCTGCCACTCTGCTCTTTCAAACCCCTTTCCCCCCCCGCCCTTTCTGTTGGCAACTCTAAAAAAGACCATAGAAATATTTTATGAGTTGACAGGAAGCTGCTACAATCTCCAGAAGCTTCTGCTCTGGGCAGCGGAGAACCTAGCAAAAAACCAGCAAAGTCATCCAGAAGTCGATACCACTATTCAATCAAATGAGTGATTAGAATTCTTCAATGGCAGCAGGTGAAGCTCAATGCTTCTCTGTCACTGGTTTATAATTGACACATGTGAGGGCTGAAAATGATGGGAACTCTCTGCCATAAATTACACAAGAGGCTTCCTGGAAGTCAAAGTTATTGCCACCCACCCACCATGAGACAATTGCAGTTCCCAGCCTGAGCACAGACAAAGGTTTCAATTCTCCCCTGCCTTATACAACACCGATCATTGGTTTCTCTCTTTCTTTCTCTTCCCCGCACAGAAACTAATACACTAAAATATTAATGCAAAAATGTTGGCTCCTGAAAGTTCTCATTTCATGGGTTCTCCCCACCCAGGAATGAGGATAATCTCTACAGAGAATCATTAAAACTGCCCAAAATATCATCAGGTTCCAGCTACCAGCCCTGGATGACATCTTCACATCTCGCTGTTTGAGGAAGTTGCACAACATTCTCAGAGACCCTTCCCATCCTGTTCACAATTTTTGTGAACTGTTGCCTCCTGACAGAAGATATAGAACAATTAAAACTCAGACCACATGTTTTCTGAACAGTTTTTATCCCAGAGCTATAATTTCACTTAACAATGAACTTAAGGACCATCATCAGTGAGCTGTTGGGTAGTATTACTTGGTCTGGTCTGTGGATGCTTGTGTGTTTTTAGGGGGAAGATGGGAATGTGTTTGGGGATTGTCGTGTGTGTGTGTGTGTTGGGTCTGGTCTCTGGGTGCTATGTGAATTTCATATGTGTATACTGTGTTTATACGTACAATGACAATAAAGTATTGTTATTGTTGTTTTTGTTGTTGTTGTTTTTGTTGTGAGATTCACAGCCTTTGGGGCTGGTTGGTAGCTCAACAGGTCCCAAGGACCTAGGAACTGTTAAGGTAGCATCAGAGGATATGTTCCAAGTAGGTGATTTTTTTGTAGAATCAGGGTATTCAAGTCTGATAAATTCAGAATTTCCAAATAGCAAGGTAGCCCTTTAGGTATTGCTCCAATTACAATTGAGATAACACACAATTTCTTTTTCCAAAGCCACTCAACTTCTATTATTATTATTATTATTATTATTATTATTATTATTATTATTATTATTATTATTATTATTATTATTATTATTATTATTATTATTATTATTATTATTATTATTATTATTATACAAAAATGATAGTGTACACAACAAACGAGATAACCGTGCTGGGTTTCGTATCACAAACCACTAGTCGAACACTTCCCAAGTGTTTAGGACTGTGTGATGTATTGATGGATTATGCGAGCAGATCCCAGTAAGGTGGCCTTCTGCAGCTGACCAATGGTGATTTTTGTCAGCACCAATTGTTTTTAAGTGCTTGCCTAGGTCTTTATTATTATTATTGCTGCAAAACAGAGATGAGGATCAGACAGATGGGATTCCCGGTCACCACACAGTCCTTGAATACAAGTGCAGTTGTCCGCCGAAAGGCCCAGATTAAGCTATGTGGCATGGGATCATTGGAATCATCATTCCTGGAAGAACAGAAAGAACTTCTCTTAAGATATTTACTGTAGGACTCATCCCTGGTCTCCTTCTCCAAAAGCCACTTTCAGAGTAGTTCCTGGGAGACTCAAGTTGCTACAGGGGAAGAAAGAAAACTAAATCTAGGATACAAGACAGTTCAAGGACATACTACTTAGCTGGACAGAAGGTCTGCATGGACAGTGTAGTAACAGAGTAACAGAGTTGGAAGGGACCTTGGAGGTTTTCTAGTGCAACCCACTGCACAAGCAGGAGACCCTATACTGGGCATCTGCAACCTGCAGCTCTGGAGCCACATGCATCTCTTTCAGCCCTCTGCTGTGGCTCCTTGTTGGCTGATCCTACCACTGGCTGGCCCCTCCCCATCCCTCCTCACCTGGCCTGGGAAGGTAAGGGTAATGGCAGGGGATGGAGACTCGCTCCATATTCCAGAGCAGGAGGTGACTGGATAGGAGTGAGTTACGTTGAGTTGGCCACGCCCACCAAGTCACACTGGTTGTTAAATTATTGGCTCCTGGTGTTTTCTTTTCTGTGGGAAATGGGTCCAAATGACTCTTTGAGTGTTTAAGATTACAGACCCCTGCATATACCATTCCAGACAAGTGACTGTCCAATTTCTTCTTAAAAGCCTCCAGTGATGGAGCCTCCACAATTTCTGAAGGCAAGTTGTTCCACTGGTTAATTGTTTTCACTGTTATGAGATTTCTCCTTAGTTCTAGGTTGCTTCTCTCCTTGATTAGTTTCCATCCATTGTTTTTTGTCCTACCTTCTTGTGCTTTGGAAAATAGGTTGACCCGCTCTTCTTTGTGGTAGCCCCTCAAAGATGGGAACACTGCTATCATATCATCCCTAGTCCCTATTTTCTCTAGATTAGTCATACCCAATTCCTGCAACTGTTTTCATATGTTTTAGCCTCTAACCCCCTAATCATCTTTGTTGCTCTTCTCTGCACTCTTTCCAGAATTTCTACATCTTTTTATAATACATTTTTGTTCAAAACTGAATGCAGTATTTCAAGCCTGGCCTTTCTTACTTACTTAAGGTTTTTAAAAAACTTTTCGTTTTATTTCACTTCCAAAGAGGTCATATGATTTCACTATTATATTTGACATTTAATATCTTAAATGTTAGACTGATAAATTGGGTGTGTGCTTTGCGTGCTTCATTGGGCATTCCAGGACTTACTTTCTAGTTTTATCATGCTCCTGTAATTATTTATGACCAATAGATCCAAACAATAAAGAGTTTTATGCTAATTTACATTTAATTAGGATTAAATTAAATACCGCTAACATTGCTCTTCATGCATTTAATGATTTTTAATAATTGCAAGCATCTGGGAGGGTGTTGTAATTTAGCGCTCCTGTTTGGAGAAATCCCCAGGATTCGAGGAAGCACAGAAGCTCCATCTGCTGTGGGTTTGGGATCCCAAAAGAACATGAAAGTCACTGCCCCAAAGGTGCTTTTTCAAGAGGCAACTGGACTTTCTGTGTTTTCTTTGAAGACATTTCGCTTCTTATTCAAGAAGCTATTTCTTCTCTGACTGAATGGTGGGGAATTGAAGGATTTATACACTTTGCAGACAGCTAGTCATTTGCATTCTTTTAGAGAGTCGTTGAGGCCACTTGGAGATTTATCTGTGTCCTCAGAGTCACCTGAGTAGTGCAAATGAGTATGGAGCCTTCTTGGCTGCAAGATGTTTTCTGCCCTGTGTCTCTTCGCTGTTGAAGACAGATGCAGTCTGTTGGGGATGAGTCTGGGTTGTCTCCATCTCATATGGAAGCACAAATGGGCCCTGTAGTCTGCAATTTTTTTCTGGAAATCCATTCATACTCCCTCACCATTCTAAGGTGCAAAGCGAAATGTCTATGGAGATTCTGTCAACCAGATCATGGTTGTCCCAAATGTGCTTTTTCAGGAGGCAACTGGACTTTCTTGGTTTTCTTTGAAGATGTTTCGCTTCTCATCCAAGAAGCTGCTTTAACTCTGACTGGATGGTGGGGAATGGAAGGATTTCTATTCCTTGCAGACAGCTGGTTATTTGCATTCATTTAGAAAGTCGTTGAGGCCTCTTGGAGATTGGAGCCTCAAATGACCTCTTTGAACCCTCTTTCCTGTAGTCTGCAATTTGGCTGTAGTCTGAAATCCATCCATACTCCAGCACCGTTTGAAGGTTGTTCATCCCAAAGTGAGAGCTGGATACTTCCCTGAAGGTTGGAAAGTCATTTGCGAAGTGATAGATACACCCTGGTTTGCTGTAGGAACTTTTCAGAAGGAAAATTCTCCCTTCCTTGGTTCACCCTCACTATAAACCTGACAGCCACAATGGATTTTGAGTGATTAATCACAAGGAAGAGAAAATGTCTGAGCAGATCTGTTGTAGCTGGATGATTAAGCACCTACCACCTTGACTTGAAAGCTTATAGAAGGCATTTGTCTCATTTGCTTTCCTAGGTGAAGAAGTATTTTCTCTGTTATTTTTCTTCTTACCATATTGTTATTGTATTGTTCCGCCACCCGCTACCACCAAGTAGCAATAGCCATAGACATAGCAGTAACACTTAGACTTTCATAGTGCTTCATAGTGCTTTACAGCCCTCTTTAAGAGTCTGGTTCGTCATGTTACTGACCTCAGAAGGATGGAAGGCTGAGTCAACCTTGAGCCAGTGAGAATCGAACTGCTGGCAGCTGGCTGAATTAGAGTCCTGGTGGCGCAGTGGTTAAAATGCAGCATTGCAAGGCTAACTCTGCCAACTGCCAACAGTTTGATCCTGACAGGCTCAAGGTTGACTCATCCTTCCATCCTTCCAAGGGGAATAAATTGAGGATCCAGATGGTTGGGGGCAAAATGAGGACTCTGCAAAATGATTAGAGAGGGCTGTAAAGCACTCTGAAACTGTATATAAGACTAAGCGTTTATTGCTATTGCTATTAGCCTGCAATACTATATTCTAACCACTCTTAGCCTGCACAGTGTAGTTATCTAGAGAGCAAATCTTGGAAACATGCTTGCATTTTAACACTCCCCCCCTCCTCCAAATGGTCCCAAAATGTAATATCTGCAATATTTTAAAGTGAAACTCTACAAAGGGAACTGCAGATTTTGTTCCTTTGTTTAACACAAGAGCTGTGAAAAGAAGGGCCAGGAGTGACTTGAATAGCAGCCTCTCAATACTTGAAGGGCTGCCACAAGGAAGTGGGGGCCAACTTTTTTTTAAACCAAAGCATCTGTAGGTAGGATAAGAAACAATGGATGGAAACTAATCCAGGAGAGAAGCAATCTGGAATTGAGGAGAAACTTCCTAACAGTGAGGACAATCAACCAGTGGGACAAATTTCCTCTGGAACTTATGGATGTTCCATCAATGGAGGCTTTTAAGAAGAGATTGGACAGCCTTTTATCAAAAATAGTATAGGTCTCCTGTGAGAGCAGGGGGTTGGACTAGATGACCTTCAACTTCCCTTCCAACTTTGTTACTATTACTGTTAGTTTCCTCTTTTAAAAAAAACCCTCAATTCTGGGAAACTCACAATAGCTAGATAAAACCAAACATCACATAAAAGCTAAAATCAGAAAACTGTACGAAAGAAACACAGTTTAGGTATTGTGCCTGACCCCTAGCAATTTCCAGTGCATCATTTCCTCTTAGTTAGGGCAACTGAAGAGTGGGTGCAGCAGCTCTGTCAAGGCAGAAAGCTGACTTAAGAGAGCCAGAGGTGCCCCATTCCTCTTCCCAGAAGTAGATAGAAAGGGGAGTGAATTCTAAGCCAGAGAAGACTCAGGGAAAGTATTAAGACTCTACCTGGTTTCTAGGCAACATCTCATTAGCACTGCAGCTGTAGGTAACCCCTGTCATTTCTACATTTACCATTCCCAGGATAAATTAACCCTTCGTTTCCACCTCCAGAAGAAACTTCTCTAGTGACATGCCCCTGGTGGAGACTGACTCTGAGGGAGAGGAGGAACAGCCAACAGGGAGTGGAAATGTGGCTCCGGAGATTGTGGAGGAGGCTGGAGAAGGGCAGAGGCCGGCTGAGCAGTCAGAGGAGGACTCAGGCCCACCCCCTCTCCATCCTAGGGCACGCAGGGAGGAGAGGATCAGGATAAAATATGGTCTAATTGGGAGGAGAGGGCCATGATCCTCTTCATGGGTTGCAGGTGTGAGATCTGCATAAGAGTTTGGACCTGCGCGTTAACAAACACTGGAGACAAATTAGTGTTTTATTCCTAAAGAAGGTTTATCTTGGTTGGCGTTCTTCCAACAGACTGTACCTGGTTATCTCCCTGAAGGTGGCAATTATCTATCCTGGTCTGTCTTGGAACTTTATCCAACTGCAGTTTGTTTTTGGTTTTTGCTTCGTTATCGGCTCTTTGAATTTGAACTGTGTTTCCTTCCTTCGAAATGTTATTTTGAAAATAGTTTACTCCTCCACTGTGAACAATTAAAACAGTGAAGCCAAGGTGAAGGCATTAAAGGACTTTTAGTTACGTTTTGGGTTTTGTTATATTTCTGATATACTCTGGGTCATCACATCTAGTCTGTTCTGACCCTCATTTCTACCTCGCTCTCGATCTTCTTTAAACACCAGTTAAAAGATCGTCTATATCAGAGGTGGTATTCAGCTGGTTCGGAACAGTTTGGGCGAACCTGTCATGGAAATTTTGACCAGTTCTGACCCTTTCCCGTCGTATATTCCTGTCAGATGGTGCTCCATTCAAAATCCAAGAAAGAAATACTTAGACTCCATTAGTTAGAGAAAAGATATCTTTTACTGGAAATCCAGCGGTAGCAACAAAAGAATTCTGAATCTGAGAAAATGAGCGCCTAAATCACATATACAAAGTGATGGCAATGTTCCCACCCCCAATAGTTCAACTTGCTCATCCAATTAAAAGTTGTGTATAGCATCATGTGGGCATCTCCAGGTGGTGATGAGGCCTCCGGACATTGACCTAGACATATTTTGATAAAGAGTCATGGCTGCGCATAGCATAGGATAGAAGCCTAAGCAAGAACCTCCCCCCCCCACAACTTATACAGTTCTGTTTTGTAACACAGCTCGCTTCCCATAACCACTTCCCCCCTTCTTCCCCCGTTACTTATGACAGCCGAAAGATGCAAAACAAAGGAAGAAAATCTTGAAGGCTGACAATTCCACTGATTTTTAGCTCAGCTGATTTGCATAGCAGAGCAAATTGCCATGCCTCAGCTGAGCTAAAAAAAAAACAGCTCACTGAGGGTGATCTTTGAGTTCTACACATCCATGTGAAGTTATTTTTGAGTTCTGTGTGTGTGTGCGTGAAGTGATCTGTGAGTGCTGCATGTGTGCAGGAAGTGACCTTAGAGTGCGGCGCATGCGCAAAACCAGTAACATGCAATTTGGAATCCCACCACTGGCCTACATGTATCTTGAAGCAGCTTCGGGTGCAGCACAGAAAAAAAACCCACCGAAATAACTAGACAGGCTTGTATGGAACAGGATCTACCTATTATCACAAGCTACAGTGCATGTTAATGCTCACTGACAAGGAAGTTATGTTATAAATTCTGCTTCTGGAGCAGAAATGATGACTGCTCTTCTTCAGCCACTAATAAATAAGCACTTTGTCAATGAATTTCAGGTCTGCGGTCCGACATCAATGTTACAAGCAATCTCAGCTTTTCTTTCCTCCATTCGATCGTGTCTGATTCTTGGAGGCTGTCTGCTGTTTTTTTGGCAAGAGGTTTTCAGAAATGGTTTGCCGTTGTCTCCTTCCTAGGGCTGAGAGACAATCACTGGCCTACAGTCACCCAGCTGGCTTCGTACCCAAAGGAGGGCTAGAACTCACAGTCTCCCAGTTTCTAGTCTGATGCCTTGACCACAATTTCAGACTGGCTCTCAATCTCATAGGCAGAGAAGAAAAAGGTTCTACATATATTCTGCATTCTTTATTTCAAACTTAGAAGCCATTCTGGTAATTTTTCTAGATAAGAATTCTTGTTTGAAGCAGGAATTACAAAACAGAAGAAATATAAACAAACAATTCATGGAAACTCTTTCCTCAACATCAGAACAGATTTAAGTAACCCTTTACTATTACCCCAAAGCCACCCAGAACTACCTGGAGATAAGATAAATAAATAAATTTCCTGAATATATCATCCTTTGTTTGCCTCGTTGGAAACATAGTTTGCAAATCTGTGTTTCTAACATTCTCCAAATTATTATTTTTTAAATGTTTCCCTGCTGAAAATTGTAATCTGATCATGGGAGATAATGATATGTAGGCTTCCCCCAAAAAACTATCAGATTATTTCCATTTTTCACCCACGGAAAATAATCCTGCCAGATATTACAAGGTGGAATGAGATGCTTGCATGATCTTCTTAGATTTATCAATATAGTATGTGTATGTGTGTGTTATGTATGTGTATGAGTAGATATATATTTTATTTTGAGAGCAGGCAAAAGAAATTAATTTTTAATGTGAGCCAATGTGCTCACCATAAAAAATGACAATAAAGGTTAACTTATCTTATTGGAAGCCCCCAAAGTGCACTTTAATTGTGGAATAGCTGATGTTTCTCTAATCCTCAGGAGCAGCTTTCATTGATGATGGAAGCTGTAGTCCAACACCTGTGGACCCAAGTTTGGAGAGTTCTAAACTTTCCAATTTATGTTTTCCACATGTGTAACAATTTGAAGATTGATAAACTGGCTTTCTTGGCTAAGAAACAGAGATGCACCATGGCCTCCTTGAGTCAGACACAAGTGGACAGGGAAAACCTTTATCTTTAAGCTTTGTTGGGTCTATGAAGTCCTTGGTGCTCTCTGAGCTTGGTTGTTAGCACACAAACCCACCAAAGCCCTCAAAATATCTTAAGTAAACCAAAAGACCCAGCGGCCCAAGAAGAAATAATAGGGATCATCATCTACAACATACAGTGAAAGGACTGCAACAGCCATTCTGTAGTTTAGTTTAGTTTATAGTTTAGTTTACTTTATTGTCATTGCACCATGTACAATGAAATCAAACACCATCTTCAGTGCACATCATGACCATGAAAATAAGCACAAACACACATCCTCCACCCACAGATTGAATTGAAAACCCCGACACCACACCAACACTGCACTATACAGTAGAATTCAACAGACCTACTGCCCTGGAAAGAAGCTGTTTTTCAGCCTATTTGTCCTTTTTATTATCCTGTACCATCTGCCAGATGGTAATAGTTCAAAAAACAAAAAGGGTTCCCAGGATGAGATGGATCTTCGAGAATGTTTTGAACTTTCTTAAGGCAGCAGGAGCTATAAAGCTCTTCCAAAGAGGGGAGAGAGCAACCCATGATCTTCTGGGCAATGACATTAACCCTCTGGAGTGCTGTCCTATCTGCCCCTGTGCAATTGGCAAACCAGACAGAGGTGCAGTAAGTTAAGATATTCTCTATGGTGCAGCGGTAGAAGGTCACCAGAGGTTTTCATTCAGTTGTTATTTTCTGAGAAATCTCAGGTAGTATAATCTCTGCTGGGCCCTTTTGTCCAGGGCTGCAATGTCGACATCCCAGGTCAGATCCTCTTTTAGGGTAACACCCAGAAACTTAAAACTGGCCACTTGCTCCACTCAGTCTCCATTGATTATCAAGGGCTGGATGTCTGATCTGTTCCTTCTATAGTCCACTATAAGCTCCTTGGTCATATTGGTGTTGAGGATCAAGTTATTGTCTCCACACCACAAAAGCAACTGGTCCACCTCATCTCGGTAGGCAGACTTATTCCCCCCCAGAGATGACTCCCGCCACTGTTGTAGGGTATTAAGGCAGAAGACTAGCAAACTAGTAGAGCACATCTTTGATCTAGCAGGCAGAAGACCCAATGAAAAATTCCTTAATTTCACAACACGTGGACAGATCAATTATAGTTCCAACTGGAAAACTGAGCATCTTAAACCAAGCAAATATTATACATTAGGAGCCTCTGTGGAGCAGTGGTTAGAGTGCAATATTGCAAGCTACTTCTGCAGCCAGCGGCCTACAATTTGGCAGTTCAAATCCCACCAGGCTCAAGGTTGACTCAGCCTTCCATCCATCTGAGGTGGGTAAAATGAGGATCCAAATTGTTGGGGACAATATGCTGACTCTGTAAACCGCTTAGAGAGGGCTGAAAAGCACTATAAAGTGGTATATAAGTCTAAGTGCTATTGCTAAAATCCAAAATGCTAGGGAATTCCTGGAAGCTTGGCATTCAGACAAACCAGCCTTTGACAAGCACATAGAGATAGACATCAACACACCATTCAAAATAAAGCTAAAAAGGAAAGAAAAAGACCAGAATATCTCCTCTCCAGGAACCAACACCATGGATTAACCCCAAACAATCATGCAGTAAACCTAATTTAACCTGGAAATAAGAGTAGTTTTCTGACAGTGAGAACAATCAACCAGTGGAACAACTTGCCTTCAGAAGTTGTGGGAGCTTCATCACTTGAGACTTTCAAGAAGAGATTGGACTGCCATTTGTCAGAACTGGTGTAGGGTTTCCTGCTTGAACAGGGGTTGGACTAGATGACCTACAAGGTCCCTTCCAACTTTGTTAATCTGTAATCAAGGAACTACTAAGGAAGAAACCACATCCCCACCAACTCTGACAGGGCAAATTACTGTCTATAAACGGAGACCAATTCTCCCCTCCCTCTAGAATTGATGATATTACCCAGTCCGATAATGAAACTTCTGCAAGCAAATAACCCAACTCAAAAGGCACCAAGGATACCACAGTTCAACCCTGAGCTACTGAGATTCTCTTGGCTCTTGTAAGCTTCCCCCACAACCGCTATACTTTTGTTTTCTGATGCATCAATACATGTGCTGAAAAGGAACAGCTTCATTTGCAAAATCACCACACCTGGGGATGCTGTCAATGCAATATATAAAAAGGCTGAATTTCATAGAGGTACTTATGTTCCTCTATAACACTGATCAAATGGGCTTAGAGAAACATATGAAGGGAAGATAGAAGACAGGTAAATTCAAGTGTGGATTAAATTGGACAATTAACACAGGAACAGGTTTTTTTCCCCCTTTTTCTTCAGCAGCAGAAGTCTTTTACTTAATGTGTAGTTTTGGAAATGCATCCTGTGATGTTGTCACATCATCTGTTTTCCCACCGTGCTCGCTTTTCTTTGCTTGACTCCTGCAGAAGCAGACCCATTTATGCCCAAGGCTTATAGAGCTTCTGTTCGAGTTGTTTATAAATGCCTCCTATCATACTTACCATTACTGGTAGACTAGTGGTGCAGAAAATAACCGCGGCATCAACAGTAACATCCTCTCAGGAGAAATCACAGTGAAAAGCCATGTTCTGAAATCTTCACGAGTGAAACATAAACCACAGGCTTAAACTGAGTTTGAAACCTGGCCTTCCATATGTCCTGGGCTTAAAACCTTCAGTTGTGGTTGTACAGTTTTGGCCAGATTCCAGTGGGTCTGAAATCTATGGGTTCTAAGAGCTTTGTCTAGGAAGGAAGGGTCCCAGGGGTGGGATTCTACCAGTTCGCACCTATTCGCTAGAACCGGTTGTTACCATTCTAAGCAGTTCAGAGAACCGGTTGTTAGAAGAAATTATTGGCCTAATCCTGTAAGGAAGGCAGGAAGGCAACATTCTGGTGTTGCTTACAGAAACTGCCTCTCCGTTAACCCTTTTTACATTCTTGGCAGGCCTAGACTTCCTGTCCCAGGAACGTCTCTGGAGTTGTTTTCCCCCTCTTTTGCTGGTACTTTGCTTGTGTGGAGTGACCATTCAAAATTACAATGACACTGAAAAAAATGACTTATGACCATTTTTCACACTTATAACTGTTGCAGCATCCCCACAGTCATGAGAGGCCAGGCGAAGAGATGCATGCCTCAATGTGAGTAATATTGAGTTGGCCACACCCAGCCAATAACATGACCACCAAGCTACGCCCACCAACTAAGCCACGCCCACAGAACCGGTTGTTAAAACATTTGAATCCCACCCCTGAAGTGTCCCCACTTGGCCAGTCTGTGTCATGCTCCCATCGGAGCCTGAATCTACGGAGGAGGATGAACCAGAGCTGGAGCCAATGGAGATTGAGGGGGCGGCTTCGGGGGCAGCTTCGATGGCTTCAGAGAATGTGGGGAGGAGCAGGCAAGGGAGACCAGGGTCCCTCGGGATTAGGATGGCTTGTTAGCAGGGAGGAACAAGGGCAGGATGATCGAGAGAGGGCAAGCAGTAAACATGAGGAGTGACGGACCTCAAGCGATGAGCAAGGACCACCACTCCTGATCCCCAAGTATGGAGAGTGGAGAGAAGGCAAGAACGGCACAGGCTGACCCGATAAGTCAGGAGGAGAGTGCCTCGCCCCTCTTCACAAGCAGTGGTGGTATTCTACCAGTTTGGCCTGGTTCTGGTGTCCCAGTAGCACCAAAGAGCAGCGGAGACTGAACTGATTCTCAAAGATGCTCTGCTGTTGGGCCCACCTGCTCACCAGGGCTCCCATACTGACCTTTATTTCCTGCTTTTGAAGTGCAGCAGTCAGTAAGCCTCTGCACCCGTGCAAAGTGCTCAGCTGGCACGCGCACGTAAAGCATACCCACCAAGCCACACACACCAAACCAGTGATAAGCTTATTTGAAATGCACCACTGTTCACAAGGCACACCTGGGGACTGAGACTTAAGAAGACATTGTGAGAAAGGGCATTTGTCAGGAACAAATGATGAATTGGTAGAGTTTGGTGTGCTGGTACAGCCATTTGGAGTTTGCAGGACTTCTTGCTTCTTCCTGACTTTGTGGACTCATTGTGTTCTGTATTCTGTACAGTGGTAGATTTTGTCTTCTTACAGATGCAGATAGATAAACTCAACAAACATTCATATAAAGTCTTTATTATTGCTTCATCAGGTATCCTCATAACTCACATTTGTGATGAAGTTCTTCTTAATGTCCAATCCTTTGCATATCTGTCTTGTAGTTAAAAAGATGGTTATCTCCTTATCCTTTTCCTCCCATCTCGTAGCGGTAGAGGTAGAGCAGCTACCACGAGTCCGTGACTTCAGGCAAGAGTGAGGAAATCTCCCCCAACCCATCAAGGGTCAATTTAGTGACCAATCAGGATTACAGATGTGGTCACGTGACATGGACTACATTTCCCAGGATACCTTAACTATATTTACCATGATAAAGGGGACAGCTCACAATTGCTAACTATCTATCCAATTCCCATACACTGGCTGGACAGCACACATTGTTCTTTGTTTCGTGGATTCATTTCCCTATTCCTTTGTTTTGCTGGACTGGGCGCAGCCAGAGGCTGCTCTATGACTTGCCGAAAAACATGAGAGTGTTTGAGGGGAAATTTGGAGCATTAAAGAGGAGTTTGAACTCTCAGCTAGCTGTCTGCTCTTCATGCCTTGTCCCAGGTCATCATAGTCTGGCTGTATAAGAGTGATTGTCAACCAGTTGTCTGCAAACTCCAGGAGGAGTGGGGAATGCCATCACACAAAGGCTTGAAGAAATGTTATGATTTGAATCTTGAGTTAAGACTTGGGGGTCCATGGCCATGGTCTGTGGTTACAAATGGAATTTAAGACTTGGTGGCAGAGTGGTTAGAATGTAGTATTGCAGGCTAACTCTACTGACTGCCAGGAGCTCTATCCTGACTGGCTCAAGGTTGACTCAGCCTTTCATCCTTCCGAGGTTGGTAAAATGAGGACCCAGATTGTTGGGAGCAATATGCTGACTCTGTAAACCGCTTAGAGAAACAAGAAGCAGAAATACACTGAGGGCAAAAAACAAAAGTCAACCCCTTGTAGGACAACTTCAGATTATGGATGTACCAATTTCTCTCGAGTTGTAGGAAAAGATGCTAATCAGAGCCAAGGTCAACCCAGGCAGTTTTCATAAAGAGTGGAAGAGAAATTAATAAGCACCGCATAATTAAAGATGAATTGTGCAAGGCTCTCGTACAAGAGATTTACTGAGGATTCCCCTATGAACATTTTGCATAAAATTCGCCAAATGGAAGCCATGGCTTTTCATAAAACAATGGCCATTTAGCCTCTTGAGCAGCTTGTGTGTTTAGCTATTGTTACAACCCGTTTTTCAACTGATTTACAAGGTATCTGGGAGCAATGAGTTTTTCCTAATCTTCTACATTAAAATGAATCTTTTAATAGCCAGGCTTGTGCTTGGGAACTGGTTTATGTCAATCAGAGCAGAGCTGGGAAATGAGGAGATCCCCATGGCTAGTCTAGGGAGAGAGAGAAGCCATTTCCCCAATAAAGACTGGCTGAGTTAAGGCTGAGTTCCCTAAATCCCCATTCTTGCTGGTTGATGATCTTCATTCAAGGGCAAAGAACTGGCCGCCATTACAAGGTAGTATTCACAGATGCCCAAGATGTGGTTTCTTGCAGACCAACTCTTTGCTACACCTACTTTCTTTGTGTTGAATTTATTTTTATCAACAAAGTAATCAGGGAAGGGTTGAAGACAAAGGAGGTCCAGGCAGAAGAAGAACATCATGACTTCAAAATCTAAGGAACTGGTTTGGACAAAACTCAGCAGCACTTTTTCATATGGCTGTTGATAAAAATAGGGTCACCAACATGATTGCTAATGTCCGATGGCAGATATGGAAAAGGAGAAGAAGAAGAAGAAGAAGAAGAAGAAGAAGAAGAAGAAGAAGAAGAAGAAGAAGAAGAAGAAGAAGAAGAAGAAGAAGAAGAAGAAGAAGAAGAAGAAGAAGAAGAAGAAGAAGAAGAAGAAGAAGAAGAAGAAGAAGAAGAAGAAGAAGAAGAAGAAGAAGAAGAAGAAGAAGAAGAAGAAGAAGAAGAAGAAGAAGAAGAAGAAGAAGAAACAGCTACTTGCCTATTAGGTAGATGTATTAACCTCTAAGCCACAGGCTCTCCTTGTTTTGTCAAATATATCAGGGGAAAGATTAAGTGTTTTTTCTGGTGGAGTTGGTCTATCAGGGCAACCTGGTCTACCCAATTATGGGACAAAGCATACTGCTTCTGCTTTCGCCTTTCAGCCCCAATAAATTTAACACAAAAATAGTTATTGCAAAAATGACTGTCTGCAAAGGCTTGGGATTGGGGCTGAAAGGTGAAAGTGGAAGCAGTATGCTCCATCCCATAATTGAGTAGACCTGATAGACCAGTCCCACTGGAAAAAAAGAGCTACTTTCTTTTTTCCTTTGCTCTCAATGAAAGCTTTATCCATTCACATAGTTCTCACCCTGGGAATCTTTCCCGTCTTAGCAACCTGTTTCTGCAAAAGCTGCAATGCAGTGCAACTCTATTGTTGTCCTCTCCATGGAGATGTTAGCCTTGTCCACCAACCTATCTTCACTCAGCTTCTGCAGCCAGGTTAGACATCCAGTGGCTCTTCAGTTACTTTAGGTCTCAATTACAAACTGATTTCCCAGGAAACCCATCTGGGACACAGCCAAGAGTTTAAAACACTCCGAAAAAAATATATATATTGGGATAAACAACATTAAGGTATTTTATTTTTCAGAGAAACCTAGATGTCACCCTTCTACACATTTTCGTATGCTGAATAATTCCTCGGAGTTAATAACCAACATTTGGTTTTTATTAGAAAGAAAACTTCAATTCCTAATATAGAGGAATGGTTGCAGAAACTGAAATGACAAAAAAGGATTACTCTGCTCAAAGAAAAGAACATAAATACTTTTGTTTCCACATGGAAACCGCTTCTGAATTTCATGCTTGATGTGGAAAAGAATGAAACTTTGATTTTGGGTTTCGCAGATTGACTGAAAGATTTTTGTGGAAAGGGCTGGTTCATACTATTGTGCTAAAACAAAAAGTTGTCATTTGTTGTTAATGCCTTATTCTACTGCAACAAAAGTCAATGTCTCTTTTTCTTTATCTACCCTTCCTTCTTTTTCTTTCTGCCTTTTCCCTTCCCCTACACTGTCCTTTTATTTGCTTTTGTATTTTGTATATTATAATACCTTATCACTTAATAAAATGTGTATGTGTATGTAATATATATGTGTGTGTGTGTGTATGTGTGTGTGTGTATATCTATATATGTGTGTGTGTGTGTGTGTGTGTGTGTTTTCGGAGGTTTTCGCGGGTATTTGTATGTGGATCTTTGGTTCTTCGGGTTTTCTCCCGCGTAGAATTGGAAGTATCTAGGCGACGTTTCGATGAAGTCTCATTCATCATCTTCAAGCTCAACAGGATCACAACTCACCAGCTCAAATCCCCCAGCAACTAAGACTAACCTGAGTACAACTAAACCCCCACCGGAACAGAACACATCCCCAGCCAATCAGAACACAGCCAACCCTCCCAACCAATCAGAACACAGCCAAACCCTCAACCAATGAGAATACACCAACACCCAATCAGAACACAGCCAAGCCCCCACCCAATTAAGTCACACCCCCACTAGCAGTTAAAAGGAAGAAGCAGCTGCAAGCTCACATTACATTACACATTACGAAAAGCACAAAGCCGAAGACACAAGCCTGAAGATGATGAATGAGACTTCATCGAAACGTCGCCTAGATACTTCCAATTCTACGCGGGAGAAAACCCAAAGAACCAAAGAGAGTCCCAAACAGTCTCTCGAGATAAGCACCCACCTTTATCTCCTTTGAATTGCTGCCAACAACTAAAGCGCCAAATTAACTGTAAAAAGCGAAACAAAGTACGAAGTTCACACAGAGCTTCAAGGTTTAATCTGAACAGAGCGAACAATGTTGCTTCCTGCAAAGGTTCCTATCCCTTTGCACTTCCTTTATATCTTATGGGAGGGGCAATCACCTCCAAGCCTCACTTCCGAGTTGCCCCTTTTGTCTTAACTGCTCTTGCCTTCTGGCAGCTCTGCACCCATGCGCACTGGGGACAGTCTCCCTTTGTTCTTCTGCCTCACTGCTGTCAGATTCTGGAGGCTTGGGAAGGAATTTCTGGATTTTACATCTAATACATACTTCCATTCTCATATTTCCTCTAAAATTTTCTAAGGGCACTTAGCATTTACATCCTCTTTGTCAGGATCCAAAATGTTTCACATTTATATTATCCTGATGGTGATCTATCCAAAAACAGAATAAGAGATGCAACGATTATTGTTCCCATACTTCAGTGGAAGGTTTACTTTTGCTGAGACAAGCCATCACCCTCTTGGCCATAAATGCATCCTGAGAACAGAGAAAAAACAGAAGCAAGTTCTTCTTAAGCCAGGGACTGGACGTCTGTTTCACATGCAGGAAACTCCAGTTCAGTGTGCCTCTTCTGCTGGTGACCAATGGTCAAGAGAGAGGCAGATCAGGGTCTCTGCGCTTGCTACCTGCTGTGTGACTTCCTGAGCTATGATGCCAAAGGTGTATTTATTTATTATTAATTAATTTTAAAGACTAATATCTCCAGGTGTGAAAAACAAGCCATGTTTGGTTCTCTGCTGATTAATGAGGAGCAATTAATCATCTCCCTTGTAAACAAGTACTTAATATATCAAACTGAAATATTAGTCTTATTTATAGAACAGCATCAAAGCATGTGGCAGTTTATAGGGATTTCATAAACAGCATTGGATGTTTTGATTTGGTTCCAAGACGGGACGCAAGAAAGAGGCAACTTTGCCAACATCATTAGAGGGTTGCTTCATTGTGTGTGTGAGAGAGAGAGATGGCGGGGGGGGGGGGGGGAGGGAGGGAGGGAAAGAGAGAGAGAGAAAGAGAGAGAGAGAGAGAAGAAAATAAAACACTTACTTAGCAAAGCTTAGTTTTCTCCAAAATAGTATCTATGAGCAAATAAGAAAGACGCATGAAGCACAAACACACACTACCCTATCCCCTCTCCTGCAAAACCCTTTATCTATTATAACCATCAATTTAATCTATCAGTCCAACAGCCAGTCAATGAGGTGTCTAATTTTACTGCTATCTGCTTAATATTATGTTAGGATCAACCAATGAAGATCATGTAAGCTTGTGATCCAGGGATAAAAGGAACGGGAGACAGGATCACAGACAGACTTTAAAAACTAATTCAGGAAGGAAGGTTTTGATGGTGATAAATTAATTAAACAATATTACGTTAGTTCTGTCCCAAAGGTGCTTTTTCAAGCGGCAACTGGAATTTCTTTGGGGTTTTTTTGCAGATGTTCCACTTTTCATCCAAAAAACTTCTTCAGTTTTGAAGTGTTCCGAGTATTGCAGCTGAGCACAGAACAGAGATAAACCATGCCCGGATTCTCTCTTTAAGTTTCAGCCCTCAATGGCTTTCTAAAGATTTTTATAGATTTCTAAAGAATCACCTAAAGAAAAGAGGAAGGCTGATACCGGTCATGAATGATACAGTGCAATGGGAAATGTAAGCTCATAAGCGAATTATAATTTAGGAAATAGTCTTTCCATAGATGAGTGGCACTTCCAAGAAGAAACATGCAGAAAATACTTGGAAATACTTGGAAATCTTAATGGGTCTCCTGGACAGAATTTTCAAGTTCGGTGAATTGCGGGTGCAGATTAGCAAAAATGAGACATTAAAATTATCTAACCTGACTGATTTGTAAGTACCTACTAATCTTGAAGGAAGATTGAGAGAGGAAGACAAGAGATAATTGAGAAGAAGAAGAAAAAGAAGAAGAAGAAGAAGAAGAAGAAGAAGAAGAAGAAGAAGAAGAAGAAGAAGAAGAAGAAGAAGAAGAAGAAGAAGAAGAAGAAGAAGAAGAAGAAGAAGAAGAAGAAGAAGAAGAAGAAGAAGAAGAAGAAGAAGAAGAAGAAGAAGAAGAAGAAGAAGAAGAAGAAGAAGAAGAAGAAGAAGAAGAAGAAGAAGAAGAAGAAGAAGAAGAAGGAGACTCCCTTTGCCAGGAAAAATGTTGTTCCAAAGGCCAAAGATCATCGGAACCATGTGCATAGAAAGCAAATCCTGAAATAATACAACAGAATTAAAATTAAAGTGCAATCCAGACTGTTCATAAATCTCAGCTGTATGAAATTCATTGTTGCAGTGTCTCCTTGAAGGCTTTCTGCTCTCCTGACATGAGAAAATAAATCTTAATGTCCAATCTCTCAGGCCCTTTCTACCTTCTGGAGCAAAATATCTCCAATGTCCTTGCATTGCAAGTTTTCGCCATCAGTTCAATATTACCAAAGCATTGAAATGAGTTTTATGTTCTACAACACCATCTGTTAACATATCTGCCGATCTGTATGTCAAAAGCGAGTGACCTCCTACTTTTATAGTTCAAGGATTACATAACTGGCTGATCTCCCTTATCCCCCTTTTATTCTGTTTGCACTGAACCAGCTAATGACAGCGATGCACAGCACTGAGCATCGGATGGCCTTTGGGGACCCTGCTTGAACCAGGAGGGAAGACAAGTCACAGAGGCACCGCCATCCCAAGGAGGTTGGATTTTTCAGTAGATCTTCCATACAAAGACCTTTACGAACTAAGTTTTATGAAATAGCAATGTTAATGCGTGAGAAGGGAACGCATTAATTCTCTTCGAGGAACCAAATCATTGGATCCAGGCTCACAGGAGACCCACTGAATCTATGCTTAAATAAGTCCCTTAATGCCATGGTATAAAAAGGATATTGAGACTCTGCCACAAAGAAGAGGGGGTCAAATTATTCTCCAAAGCACCAGAGGGCAGGACAAGAAATAATGGTTGGAAACTAACCAAAGAGAGGAACAACCTGGAATTAAGGAACTTATACTTATACCTATTATCTTGTAAGCAAATTGGCAAATCAAATAAATAAATAAATAAACAATTGTGCGTATGTAATCACCAATTAGAATCACCATTTAGAAGGGACCTTGAATCCAAGGTCCCTTCCAGCTCCTATTCTATTCTATTCTATTCTATTCCATTCCATTCCATTCTCAGATGCCTCAAGTAGTATGCCCCAATTATTGCAGTAACTGAACAATTGGTGATATATAGATGATAGATAGATAGATAGATAGATAGATAGATAGATAGATAGATAGATAGATAGATAGATAGACAGACAGATACAAACACACAAACACAATTTTAAAATTCCAACTTATCAGAAAACTTCAGCTTCTATGTGTATGCTTTTCAATCTGTATTCAAGCAATGTGCTTGGATTAGCCCAATAATCTTTATCCATCCCACACTAAATCCTCTTGTGCTTATCATGATCTATGAACCCAGCCACGTTTTCATTAACCACTGACTTTCCTCACAATGGCTTCCTAGGATGCACAGACTCAGTCACCAGGCACGATCTTCAACACTGTTCTTCTCTCCTGGTGGATTATGAATATGAATATGAAAGCTTAGGTAAGTATCATTGGGTCATCATGCTTTGTTGAAAGCTGATCTTAGACTTGGATTTGTAGACTGAGATAATTGCACATTACTTAGGTATTCGTCCCCTCTTGGGAACATAAAAGGCAAAATCTTTTCTAAAACAAATATGTTATTCTTGTCTTTGGCTGCATTCATATATTAATACTCTATTACAATATAATTCTCAGAGTGTTGCAATTAGATTATCACTATCTCCTGTTTGAAAAATTTTAGCAGATTATTTTCCTTTTAACCAGTTGGTTATTTAAGGTAAATAAATATACATATTATCTAAATCTCAGTATAAGTGCCTATTGAGATATTAAAGAAAGCCTCATGCTATTCTGTTTATTCTTTATTATAATGACATATATCTATATTTTTTCCCACCTTTATTAGCCTGAGAAACGTCTTTGTGAGAGAATCCCGCGGATAGGAGCATAGTGAGGCTTCACTCCTGTTAACCTGTTAACATACTGTTGATTTTCTTAGTAAGAAAATTTTCTTACTCAGATTCGTAGCCTGGAATTTGAATTCTTGAAGCTCCTTGATATTGTTGGAAGTTAAAACCCACCCCTCTGCTAGAAAAATGAAATATTTTAGGATATATTTAAAAAGCAGAATATTTCCCCTAAAAGAGAAATAGAAACTCCGAGAGGCAAAAACTCACTCCCCCCTCCCCCTTTTGTTAATGGGCCATTAAGGTCTGGGCCAATCTATTCTACATAACAAAGATCTACCTCCTTCCAGCAGAGCCATTTAATTGCCCTTCATTGCACCATCCACTAAGTTTCAACCAAACTTAGCACACAGACAACCTACGAAGCTAGCTATGGCTTCTGAGAGCAACCAATCAGGATACTCTTCCTGTGCCCCAGGAAGTTCAAAGCCAGAGAGATTATAAAACTCAGAGACTCTCAGGATCTCTCTTTCCTTTTTCTTCGCCCAAGAGCTCCAAGGCGTGCGATCCTGTCCACCATTAAACCATCTTTCCAAACAGCCTCCATGTTTCCAATGTCTTTCTCCCCACTTGGAACTGAACCCAGAAGGATGTTTCCTCCAACGATACAAAGATGCCTAAAGCATGGACCCTTTTTTTTTCTTTTCTTTTTTGCAAACCAAGGGTCATTTAAAAATCCTTGACTGAGAATTGCTATTAAATCCACCCAACTGCAGAATTGAGATTGCAGGTTGTTTAGAGACTTCGGACCGCCGAGAGTCATGTGAACATGTAAATCACCCCAGTGACTTAATGTGCAGCTCAATGTCCAAGAAGGGATTTTTTTTTTCCCGCAAGAAAGTTGACGTTGGCTATATTGATACTGAAACAGATTACCTGGACTATCTCAACTAGAAATGGCTGGAATTCAACTGTCCTTACGATGCCAAAAAATAAAAATAAAAATCTAAATTATATTCTTCCTGTAGTCACAAAATGCCTTCGGTTTTACTTCCCGTGGCTTTTCGGTATTGTGTTGTAGTTTCTCAATTTTGCAGCATTTTGCTTACTTGTTCATGCAGTTAATTGTCCAGTGAGATCTGAAAACTTCTGCTCTCTTGTAGTAGCAACACTGGTCATGCTTCAGCTACTCTGGATGCCTTTCTACCAATTCACTCATAAATGTAAATTGACTTCTGGATTACTTTGTTCAGCTTTTCTCCACTTCTTTTTCAGGTTGTGTATAACACACAGAGACACACATATCCTTATTATGCTGTGTTCTTGAGTGGAAGAATACGTTGTTGCTTCTTTGTTTGAATCCTCATTCCTTGGCCAAATTTACAAATCCCATTGAATATTGACACCTGTATCTGAAACTATTTATTTATTTACTTATTTATTTACAAGATTTATATACCGCCCCCCCTCTCCCTGCGGGACTCGGGGTGGTGTACAGCCATTAAAAAATGCAATAATAACACAATAATTAAAAACAATTAAAAAGATTAAATATCGTGGCTGAATAATAAAAACGAGACAAGGGTTAAAAAAAAATAAGGACTAAAACCAATTAAAACCAAATTTAAAACCCTATAAAACCCTAGGCCAGACTGGCTTGATAAAATAAATGAGTTTTCAATGCGTGCCGGAAGGTCAAAAGGTCAGGGATGATCCTCATCTCTGGGGGTAATTCATTCCAGAGGGAGGGTGCCCCCAATGAGAAGGCCCGCACTCTCGGGGTCGCCAGCCATCCAGCCGGCAGCACCCCGAGGAGACCCACTCTATAGGAGCGCACTGGCTGACGGGAGATGGATGGTGGCAGTAGGCGGTCCCGTAAATACCCAGGTCCCAAGCCATGGAGCGCTTTAAAGATGGTAACTAACACCTTGAAACGCATCCGAAAGACCACCGGGAGCCAGTGCAGCTCGCGCAAGAGTGGCGTAACATGAGAGCTCTGAGAAGCCCCCAAAACCACCCACGCAGCCGCATTCTGCACCAGTTGGAGCCCTCGGGTACTCCCCAAGGGGAGCCCTAGTTCCTCACATATGTCATGCTGTGCTGTAGCTGCTCTGTTATTTGTCATAAAAGGGTTCCCAGATCGGTTTTTATATTAATTGGCCATAAGCGGATAATTTGCTAATCTAACATGAAAATATATATGTCCAATTTTTGCCATGGCCTCCCAGGAAATTCATGATTGGTGGATTATTCAACATGTGGAACATTTTAAACTCCTGAGGTTTTGGGACTCCTCCCTTGGTCTCTTGTGTGTTGTGGTCCTCCAGCAGCCAGTGGAGCTGGCAGTAGATTGGGATAGTGAGGAGGTTGGGGAGGAAGATGGGCCAGTCCTGGAGATTGGGGAAGGCTCGGACGAATGCTCTGCGTTGGAGACAGAGATGGGGCCAGGACCATCCAACAGTTATCAGCTGCCTTTGGAGTCAGAGTTCAGTGGGGCAGAAGAACAGCTGGAGCCTGTTCTTAGTGTGCACATGTGCAGAGCTGCCAGGAGAAGGAAACAGTTAACGACTTGGGAGTAAAGCCACAGATGGACAGTGAATGGCCTCTCCCATAGGAGGAGTGAAAGGGGAGTGGTGTTTTCAGGAGACAATTAGTTCAATTCATTAGGGTAAAACTCTGTTCCTGACTTCTTGCCAAGTATTGTCTGCTACAGAGTGGCGTTTGGAAGATATCGGCCTGGCAGCTCCCCAAACCTGCTAAAGGTCTGTAATTGTGAAATCTCTTTAAAGATTGTTTGCCAGGACTTTGCTGGAGAGGAATTTACTTTAAACTAAATAAAAGGGGTTTTGTTGAGACGAGGAGTTCGGCTTCGGGCTTTTGGGAAGCCTAGGTCAGAACATTGTGCTCTATACAATAACAAAATATAATTTTCAGGAGTTATTTGATCTTCATTTCTATGGAGTTAAAAAAATCAATCCTTTTCTTTCGATAGCGTCATACAATTCTATTGTATTATTTTACTTTTGGACTATAATATTCTTGTCATCTTTAGGAATTTCTGTTTGTGTCCACCTTTTATCAAATACTCTCTAATTATTTCTAGTATACAGGTAAGAGTAGTGAGGTTGTTGAAGATAGGTTTGACCTCTTCTCTAAATCAGCTTTTCGCCTTTTGTTCTAGCTGAGCTACATTGTTATGACTAAGATGGGTGTAGATGAATCTCCGTTGTTTATGAAAACAAAATCGTTCTAGGTACAGGTAATCCTCTTCTTACAAGCGTTTGTTCAGTGACCAGTCAACGTTACAATGGCAATGAAGGAAGTGACTTATTGTCAGCTCGTAAAGCATTCATGGCCTGCTGTCGAGTTGCCATAAGAAGGAGGGGGGAGATCTGAGGGAGCAGTTCGGTTGCTATGACCAGAAGCACATTCCATACATATCTTTCTCCAGACTGTATCCCAGGTTACCAGAGCCAGCCGGAGAGGCGTGCTTTCTACAGCCCACGAAAGTGCTCCGTTAGAGAATGTGATTTATGATATATCCTGGGAGGAGGGGGGAAACAGCGTCATAGGTGGGCAGTAAATTATGTAAGGCAGAGCTGACTGCACTTGAGGAAAGCGCCGACATGTTGCTCCTAATAAATAATTGTATTTCTTTTGAAACTTAGCTCAAGGCTCATTAATAAATTAGGGCATCCGTTGGAACCCTGACATTCTATTGGCTGTTGTCAGACTCCCAGGGGCCATCTAGGGGTTATGTAGGAGTCCTAGCTGGCTCTATAGACAAAATACAAATCCTAGGTGTTTGTCTGAGCTAAATTTGGTTGAGGTTTCTGAGAGTGATGCAATGTAGGGGCGTTGGGCAATTCCTATTGTGGCTGAGGGCTAATGCTACCTTTGTTGGATCTTGGGTGAGGGTATTTGCTCATGAATAGAGCTACCTATTTTTTTAAGTGCTGATATCTGCTGTGGACTATTAAGAAAGGGTGGGGGCTGCTTTCTCCCTCTAAAAAAACTTTTCATGCAGGGAAATATAATAGTCTGCCTTTTAAATATTTCTCAAAATATATCATTCTTCTAGGAGAGGGATGGGTGCTAACTTTCTATAGGAGTAGTATGGCAACATTGAGCTAGTATGACAAGCTGAACAAAATACATGATTTTAGGTAAGTATTTTTAAATCCAGTTGGCTTTTTACCTCCATCTTTAAATTAAAAGGGTTTTTTTTTCTTCTACCAGTAACTAATATTATAATCTTCCATCAGTGTCAGCAGGAAATGATTTCTGAAATATCAATGGGAAGTTTATTTGGGGAAATAATAACATTAGACTTAGAATAACTTTGCTGTCACTTTAAATGTACATTAATCACCATACATTAAAATGAAATTTCATTGCATGCAGCTATCAAAAGGTCACCACCTCCAATATAAACATGACAAATAAATAAATATGCATATACTATTATTATATATTATTATATGACACAGAGAAACAACACAATCTAGTTCAGATGTACATGTACTTGGCAAGAAAATGAATCTTGCAAGTTTACCAGATGGAGGGATGGCATAGGGAACAAAGCTGTTAGAGAATCTGGTAGTCCTGATAGAAATACTTCGAAAATACTCCTCCCAGAGGGGAGCAACAGAAACATGAGAGAAAATTGGGAAGATTCACAGCCAGAGAAACTGAAACAGGAAGAAATCAATTTGAACATAACGTAGGGGAAATCTAATTGAAAATTATAAAATAGCTGCATTAATACATTAATACTATATTACAACATAATTCTCGCAGTGTTGCAATTAGATTATCCCTGTCTCCTGCTTAAAGAATTTTAGCAAAACATTTTCCTTTTAACCAGTTGATTATTTAAGATAAATAAATATACATATTATCTAAACCTCAGTATAAGTGCCTGTTAAGATACTGAAGAAAGTCTGATGCTATTTTACACTTTATTCTCAATTATAATTACATGCCAGAACCAAAATAGCTCTACAAAGGGAACTCATCCTTGCTTCTCAACATGACTTAAGACAAGGGCCCCCAAACTTGGCAACTTTAAGACTTGTGGACTTCAACTCCTAGAATTCTCCAGCCAGCTATCTGGAGAAGCCTGGGAGTTGAAGTCCACAAGTCTTAAAGTTGCCAAGTTTGGAGACCTTTGGCTTAAGAGAACAGACCTCTCCCAAAGGACCTACTGTATGACTGGTCTGAGGTCCTGTTTTGTGTGAATTCCCACCTTCTGGAGTCTCTGTAATCTTTCTGTATGCAACAGGAGGGCCTGAAACTCTAATAAAATATAGAAGACCAAGAGCATTGGATGGTGAAGGGAATCCTGATGATTTATGCCATAATTATTCACAGCACTCAGCAAGAAGTCTTGGGGCATTTGTTTAATCAATCATGTTTATTAATGCTATTAATTTTCAAACATTCCCCTGAAAAACAGAGGACTGTCCGCTAGCAAGCACAGGAGTGCAAGGTAGAAATTACTCTATGCTGACAAATGAATTTAAGCAGATACAGATTTGCAAGGGGAAGGTTTACTGTTCAGGTCCTCCACTGTTTTCAGTCTATGTAACATGCTTAATTTAACTTCTCCTCCTCCTCCTCCTCCTTTTCCTCCAGAGGTGGTGTTCAGCAGGTTCTGACCTGTTCTGGAGAACTAGTAGTGGAAATTTTGAGTAGTTTGGGGAACCAGCAAATACCACCACTGTCTGGCCCCGCCCCCATCTATTCGCTGCCTCCCGAGTCCCAGCTGATCGGCTGAGTCTTCTTTTGTTACTCTGCACAGGAGAACAGAGCTGGAAAGCAGGTTAGTGGAGTGCGGAGGAAATGGAGATTTTACAGTATCTTTCCCCTGCCATGTCTACCAAGCCATGCCCACAGAACCGGTAGTAAAAAATTTTGAATCCCACCACTGCTTTCCTCCTCTCCCCTTTCCTCCTCCTCTTCCTTCTCTTTCTCTTCTTTGCTCTCTTTCTCCTTCTCCTTCCTCATCAGCCTGTCATGGA
This sequence comes from Bungarus multicinctus, assembly GCA_023653725.1. NCBI lineage: Eukaryota > Metazoa > Chordata > Lepidosauria > Squamata > Elapidae > Bungarus > Bungarus multicinctus. Next base: position 42,976,155 of record CM042851.1, on the reverse strand, counting down.
ACACCATCATGTTGTTTCCGGATACAGTTTGACAAATCCTATTCCAGGTGGACATTTAGAGACCTCTGCAGAAGCCATGCACAGATTAAAGTGACAACTCCAAACTTTTCCTTTTGTTTTAGGGTAATTACTCCATTGAGCTAAATAACCACGAATGTCCCTGAATTCTTGGGAGTTTTCCAGAGAGTATTAAGGTTGGAAGTCTGGGAGTTGTAGCAGAAGCATCTTCTACAGAAGGAGAAATGGCCTCTCATCACAAAACGTGCAGCAATGAGTGCACATCTATCCTTCACTGATTCTCTGCACTTTCACCAAATTGTCCTCTGCAATGGGAGGGGAAGATTTATGGAAGATGGATGATTTCATGGTCTTTGTTGGTTTGGCATTTTGTTTTTGTTTTCATTATTGTTGGTGTTGTGGTTCGCCGGCAGCCTGTCCAAATGGCAGCAGAATCGGACAGTGGGGAAGAATGGAGACCAGTCCGGGACTCTGGGGAGGTCTCGGACGAGGGTCCTGCATCCAATGCAAAGATGGGGCTAGGACCATCTGGGAGTGGAGTGCTGCCTCAAGAGCCTCCAGAGTCTGGCAGCAGTGAGGCAGAGGAACAAGGGAAGCCTCTTCCCAGTGCACGTGTGCGCAGAGCTGCTAGAAGGCAAGAGCAGCTGAGACAAAAGGGGTAACTCGGCAATAAGGTTGGGAGGTGATTGCCCCTCCCATAAGGTATAAAGGAAGTGCAAAGGTAGGAAAACCTTTGCAGGAAGCAAAGTCATTCGCTCTGTTCGGATTAAACCTTGAAGCTCTGTGTGGACTTTGTACTTCGATTGGGTTTTTACGGTTAATTTGGCACTTTAGTTGTTGGCAGCAATTCAAAGGAGAGAAAGGTGAGTGCTTATCTCATGGGACTGTTTGGGACTCATTACAGGCTGGGAATGCAGACAATTCCCAGCGTTGAAATAAAACAAGAGTTGTTTGGACTAAGCATGTGCTTAATTATGGTCTCAGGAGCCTTGGTCAGAACAGCTGGTTCGCCTTCCTGTTTTGTGTTTCTAGCCCTGGTATAAGATGAATAGGCCCTTCCAGCACTGCCATGTTCAGTTGGCTGATTGAACCTTTCGACAGTTACAAATTATAGGGTTGGGGTATCCAAAGCTAGATTTTAATAGGTAACTCAGTAAGAAAAGTAGTGCTATTGGTATAATCAGCTCTGAATGAATTTTGACTGTCTTTCTGCCTCTTAATCATTTCTCTACAATCCCCAGCAGGTCTCTTCTCACATTCCAGAGCATCTAATGATGTTTGAAGAAAATGAACAGGGTGTGCTTCCAATAGATTACAGTTCTGCATGGGCATTTTCTTGGAATTTCAGAAACCAGGCAAAAGAAATTATTCCTTTCATTTCCCCTTTCCTGCTCTCTTCTGGACGAAGATTCCCAAAGCTTCCACTTCTGAAGGGATCTGAGGAAATGGAGATGCACCAGGAAAACATTTCTGCAAGAGATCCAGAGTTTTCCAGAGTTTTTGCAAAGTAGCTCAGTGACAAGTACACAAAATATACCTAGCAAGAAAAACACACACAAAAGTAAATAAATAAAAATAATCCTAGGCAGTTTAGAGTTTAAAAAGTGAAAAGAAGTCTTAAAAAAGGAAAGAATGTGACTGTCAGGATTCCAGCAGTTATTTTTTATTTATTTTTATTTATTTATTTTATTAAGCGATTATTAGATAACAGGTATAATAGTTATGGATACATGAAATTGATACATATAAGAAAAATAAAAGAAATAATAGGACAGGGACGGTAGGCAAGTTGGTGCGCTTATGCACGCCCCCCCTACAGACCTCTTGGGAAAGGGGTGAGGTCAACAGTAGACAGTCTAAGGTTAAAGTTTTTGGGGTTTGGGGAAGAAACCACAGAGTCAGGTAGAGTATTCCAGACATTGACCACTCTGTTGCTGAAGTCGTATTTCCTGCAGTCAAGTTTGGTGCGATTCACCTTGAGTTTGTATCTATTGTGTGCTCTTGTATTGTTATGGTTGAAGCTGAAGTATTCATTGACAGGTAGGACATTGCTCCAATTAAATCATTACTCCAATTAAATCATGAGCCTCAAGCCACACTCCCAAAACTAAAAAAAGATTTATTTGAAGATAACATTCTACATCCAGCATTTACCTGAGCGGACCTCCTGCCTTTTGTGGAGGTTGCGTACAATAATGCTGTTCACAGTAGCACGGGAGTAACCCCGTTCAAAGTAGTGAGCGGCATGGACTTTGTCCCAATGCCTGAGTATCCAAGGGATCCCCCCCTTCTCAGTCAGCCTGACCGATTGGATGTCAATACCGAAAGCAACTTGGGAAAATGTTAAAAAAGGAGCTGACAAGAGTGGAATGGATGTGGGAGTGGAAACAAGCCAAAGCCTCAAAGCTCCTGTTGAGATGCCTGGGGAGATCCACAGAGCCTTCTGACGTGAGGAGAAGCAGGTGGGATTACAGCCCTGCTCCTCTACCCAGCAGAAGAAGAAAGAGCCCACAGTGGCAACCAGTGCCTTCCCCATGCAACAGTTATCTCCTTCCTCCTTCTGCGCCAACTTGAGCCAGGGAGGAAGGTCAGCCACCTCGAGCACAGATTTGAGCTGGCTCTCAGATCATCTTAGAAACAGCTATTAGATTTCTGATTAGTCAACAGGGCTAAGAAAGAGAATAATATCTGTCTCTGCCACAATGACCTCTGTGATCATATTAAAAGCAACTGACTGCATTCTCTTCGCTGATGATGTAAAGCTATTCAACACTACAGACAAAAGTGCTACCCTTCGAAAAGACCTTGACTATGTATCAGAATGGTCAAACAAATGGCAACTTCAAATCTCAACAAATAAATGCTCTGTGCTACATATTGGCAAAAGAAATCAGAAAATAAAATACAGGCTGAATAGTCAAGACCTTGTTGATGATCCAAACTCTGTCAAGGATCGTGGAGTACTCATCTCTAATGATCTAAGTGCTAGAGTCCACTGTAACTACATAGCCAAAAAGGCATTAAGAGTTGTTAACCTAATCCTACGTAGCTTTTTCTCTGGTAATATTACACTAATAACTAGAGCATACAAAACATTTGCTAGACCTATACTCGAATACACCTCATCAATCTGGAACCCACATTACGTATCTGTTATTAACACAGTTGAGAAAGTCCAGAAATATTTCACAAGAAGAGTTCTTTACTCCTCTACTCATTGCAGAATACTTTATGCCACCAGACTCGAAATTTTAGACCTAGAAAACCTAGAACTACGCCACTTTCGGTCCGATCTAAGTGTAGCATATAATATCATACATTGCAATGTCCTACCTATCAATGAATACTTCAGCTTCAACCATAACAACACAAGAGCAAACAATAGATACAAACTCAAGGTTAATTGCATCAAATTTGATTGCAGGAAATACGACTTCAGCAACAGAGTGGTCAATGTCTGGAATATTCTACCTGACTCTGTGGTTTCTTCCCCAAAGCCCAAAAATTGTAATCTTAGACTGTCTCCTATTGACCTCACCCCTTTCCTAAGAGGTCTCTAGGGGGTGTGCATAAGTGCACCAACGTGCCTACCGTCCCTGTCCTATTGTTTCTTTAAAATATTTTTTTTTATTTTTCTCATATGTATCCATATATTCATAACTATGTTTTTACTTATACCTATTATCTTGTAAACAATTGACAAAATAAAATAAATAAAATAAAATAAAACAAAGAGCATGAACAGAAAAAGAGCATGAACAGAAAACTTAAAATTAACCTCTTGCCTAGGCATGTGTTTCTTGTTGGAGGGAAAAGTCCTTACTGGAATTCCTGGAGATGTTCTTTAACCTTTTATGAAATAAATCTTACTTACCAAAGCTCCCTGAAACTCCTTCTTGACATTAACTACTTCTGGTCTGGTCAGAAGTGATCAACTCTGGAATGATGGAAAGATATATGCTTTTCCAAGCAGGTTCCAAATTATGGTCTGTACAGAGGGATGAAATAACTTTGGAAAATAGTTTGATTCCCCTCGTTTTTGTAGGGGCCCCTACGAAGAAGAAGGGGTCAACCTATTTTTCACAGCACTTGAAGGCAAGAACATAGAATAATAGAGTTGGAAGGGACCTCAAAGGTCTTCTAGTCCAACCCCCTGCTCAAGCAGGAGACTATTGGGATAACAAACAAGAAACAATGGTTGGAAACTAACCAAGGAAAAAAGCAACCTAGAACTAAGGAGAACTTTCCTAATGGTGAGAGCAATCAACCAATCGAACGGCTTGCCTTCAGAAGTTATGGTGCCCTATCATTGGAGACTTTTAAGAAGAGATTGAACAACACTTGGAATGTTTACCAAAGCATCTGTAGGCAGGACAAGAAACAATGGATAGAAACTAATCAAGTATAGAAGCAACCTGGAACTAAAAATAAGCTTCTTAACAGTGAAGCCAATTGAATAGTGGAATAGCTTGCCACCAGAAGTTGTAGGTGCTTCATTACTGGAGATTTTTAAGAAGAGACTGGACAACACTTATCTGGAATGGTTTAGGGTGTTTGGACTTAGAAGATCTCTAAGGTCCAGTAGGGGTATTCAGCCGGTTCACAATGGATCGGGCGAACCGGTAGCAAGAAATTGGCGTGGGTTGCCGAACTGGTAGTAAATTCTGCCTGGCCACGCCCCACACCCGGTCGCCCTCCCGCCCGATACTCGCTCGCCTGCCTGACATTCCCCTAAGATATTTCTTTCTTTTTTTTCCCTCCCGACAATCAGCTGTAGATAAGATCAGCTGGGTTGGGATTCCCCTTGCTGAGGCCGAGGAAGGCAAAAAATGGAGGGAGGAGCTCAGCCTCCCTCCATTTTTTGCCTTCCAGAGCCCCAGAGGAGCCTTAGGGGAACAAAAGCACTCCCCCCAAAGGCTTCTCTGAGGCTAGGAAGCTCCCAAAATGGAGCTTGGAGGAGTGCTGCGTGCCCCTCCCATGCTCTGTTTTTTTTTTCCTTGAGCCTCAGGGGAGCAAAAAAAGCAAAAACTGTGGCTAAGAAGCTCCCAAAAATGGGTGGGACTGTAAAAAAGAAAAGTCACGCCCACCTAGTCACATGGCCACACCCACCAAGCCACGCCCAGAGAACCGGTAGTAAAAGTTTTTGAATACCACCACTGCTAAGGTCCCTTCCAATTCTATTATTCTATGTTCTACGAAGCAGGTCATGGACAGCCAGTGAGGTCATTTTGGAACAGGAATAGACCTTTGATGGTCCAGTAAAAGAATGGGCTGGGCACATTGCCATCCAACTTCTGTCAGGGACTTAGCATGATTAACAGGAGTCTCACTGGACAGATCATAACAATGCTCTGGCAGAAGGCTGCTATTGATTTGAATATTGATGGTTCAATAGACAGTTGGTTAAAACTGCTGCTTGCCTATCTAAGAAGAATAGGCATGTGATGGGATGTTGGTTGAGAAGCAAAATGTTTTTTTTAAAAAAAACCCAAGAAAGTCCAGTTGCCACCTGAAAAAAAAAAACACACACATTTGGGAAAACAAGTGTTCTGGGTGATTGAGAAACTCCATAGACATGGTGGGGAAATTATAATTAAAACCAGAGCAACATTTTAAGTTTGGGCAGGTGGGAGAGTAGAAATGATTCAGTCATTGGAGGCGAGAGCTTCCTAAGAATTAATTGAGTTATTAATTTGCCCTTCTGCATCCATGGCCTGGGATAATAAATGACCTATTTTATTGAAGGCAGTTTCAGTATTAATAGCATCATTATGGCACATGAGACTTGGTTGGCAAGCCCTTGTTCTTTCGGCTCTTTTCTGGCTTTCCGAGATGGGGTAGGGAGAAATTGCTTTTCCCTAAAACAAGATGTTCAATCTTTTTCAGTTACGGATCCTTTATTCGCCTACCAGGAGCCTCACTCCAAAAGCCAGACATTGCCAGGACAGAACAAATGGCCTTAAATTAGATGTAATTAAGTGCAGTTCATAGGTTTGCTTTTCAAATGCTCAATCATTTCCCCTTCGGTCACATTAAAAATGACCATTTGGTGTCCATCTGCAGATGAATGTTGGGTCTTCTCCAGATTCAGTAGTCAGTCACAAAGCAAAGATGACACATTTACCCTTAAAGGATGCGCATAATGTTTGAGGAAAGCCAAGGGTCACATCACCTGGCTAAAGAAGGTTGGGTAGAATGAACATTTAATAGATTTGGAAATATTTATTGCATAAGGTTCCCAAAGTATAGTAGAGTTGAGCTCTTGAAGGCTAGCATTTGTAAACTGGGAGATAGCAATAGCACTTAGACTTATATACAGTACCACTTCATAGTGCTTTGCAGCCCTTTCTAAGCACTTTACAGAGTCAGCCTATTGCCCTCAACAATCTGGGTCCTCATTTTACTCACCTCAGAAGGATGGAAGGCTGAGTCAAGCTTCAGCCACTCAAGATCGAACTCCTGGCCATGGGCAGAGTTAGCCTGCAATACTGCATTATTTCTAACCAATGCATCGCCACAGCTCTTATAAAATTCTACAAGGAATTTGCCTTCAGTTTTCACTAATCCTGCTCACAACTGGTTCTTGAGAAGATCACAAGGAGACCCAGATGCCACATCCATCTCGAAGCCACATGTACATGTCTTCATCTAAGTCCTGATGTGGGTCACTCCAGCATTTCGGATTCATGTTTCTTTTGAGTTTCTATCAAAGGCAGATGTTCCTTCTGTTCCTTTTCTAAAACTCTGGGTAGTTTATCTCTCTAGCAGGAATGGAAATATCAACAAATGGCTGTAACAGTTGCATTTTTTATGTTACACTGAGAGCATATGCACCAAGACAAATTCCTTGTGGGTAAATCACACTTGGCCAATAAAGAATTCATCCATCCATTCATTCCTTTTTCATCAAGGTGGGAATACAATTTGCAGATTGAGGAAAGTTTTGGCAAAGGGACCACTTTGTGAAGATACAGACAATATTTAAGGATTTAAGGATTGGGTACAAAAACAGGCAAGCCCAACCAATCCTTCTCTATGTTTCTGTGGGCTAATTTGCCTGAACTGGATGGAATTGACAGATATGTGCTAGATTTGCAGAATAGCAGAACAGAACAGTTGAGTTGGAAGGGACCTTGGAGGTCATTTAGTCCAGGAGTCGCCAACCTTTTGGACCTCAGGGACAACCAAACTCATGATTTTAAATCCCAGGGACCACTAACCAGTTCCATGGGCATGGCCTAATTTGTGAGTGTGGCTTGGTGGTTATGTGACTGGGTGGGCAGGGCTGGTATGTAAATATTTATATAAATATTGAATTTTTTTATAAAAAAGAGCAACTTTTACCCAAAATCAGGCAGAGCAGGCAGAGAGATTGAGTTGCTCACAGAATCACAGATTTATTCAGTGATCTATCTATTTGCCATCAACTAGCTCAGTCTGTCACATAAAATTTGCTAGCAAGCAAACTCACAAAATTAACTCACAACACATCATGTACGTAAATATTGAATTTTTTATAATAAAAGAGCAACTTTTACCCAAAATCAGGCAAAGCAGGCAGGCAAATTGAGTTGCTCACACAATCCTTCAGTGTTCTATCTATCTGCCATCAGCTAGCTCAGTCTGTCACATAAAATTTGCTTGCCCTCTGAATAGTAGAACCTTCAGTCCTAAGGGAGGTTTGGCTGTGCTTAAAAGCAGAGCCGAAGATCTAAAGACTAGCTAGAAAGCAAGAAATCCAACCATTTCCTGCTTCCCAGCTAATCTAAATCTCCCCACACAGCAGAACAGCTGATGGTCAGGGAAAAAAAAAGGAAAAAAAGCAATTTAGCAGACAAGTTTGCGGGGTAAGGAGTGAGTGGGCGGGGAGGGTTCCTGCAGGCCATGTGGGTGGCACAGCCTTGTGTTTCTGTGCAGCCTGGATTAATTGCTTTGGGGGGTGCTCTCGGGGTGACATTTCTCTGAGGACCACCAAAATTTTCTTGTGGCCCACCAGTGGGCTGCAGCCCACTAGTTGGCGACTGCTGTTATAGTCCAAACCTCTGCTCAGGCAGGAAACCCTATACCAGGGGTAGGGAACCTTGGCTCTTTTATCACTTATGGACTTCAACTCCCAGAATCCCTGAGTGAGCCATAAAAGGTTCCCCATCCCTGGCCTACTGGTTTTTCAGTTGTGGGGGAAATCAATTTTTGACTGGAATGAGACTGTTTAATATACAAATGTAGGACATATTCTTTATATATTCTTTATATGTCCTACATTTGTATATCAAACAATCCCATTCCAGTCAAAAATTGATTTCCCCCACAACTGAAAAACCAGTAGGCCAGGGATGGGGAACCTTTTATGGCTCACTCAGGAATTCTGGGAGTTGAAGTCCATAAGTGATAAAAGAGCCAAGGTTCCCTACCCCTGCCCTATACCAATGGTGACTAATGTTTTTGGGCTCCCATGCTGAAAATTGCGCACATGCGCATGCTCGCACACCAGCATCCAAAAGGCAATGAGCACGATCCCCCCCGTGCCATGCATCTCTGCACATGCGCACACTTCTCCTGCCTTCCCCGCCTCTGGCGCATGTGCACCAGATACCAAACAATCAGCTGGCGGGCAGTGGGGGCGCATGCACAGTGAGACTCTTCTGGGTGACCTCTCTTGCATGCCAGCAGAAGTGGCTCTGTGTGCCACTTCCAGCATGTTGTGCCATAGGTTCACCATCCCGGCCCTATACCATTTCAGATGAATGGTTGTCTAATCTCTTCTTAAAAGCTTCCAGCATTGGAGTTATCAGCATTATCCTTCTAGTCACTGCAGAATGAAGACCTCTTCTGCATGTTTCCAAGCAAAACAGTCCTGAGCTTTCTTTTGCCAATTGGGCCTTCAATCCTTGCTGATGTTGTTGCTCCGTCCTGTTTTAGATCTCTGTTGTGGATGCTTTTAAACAGAATAGAGTGGAAAGGGATTCTGGAGGTCTTCTAATCCAGCCCCCTGCTCCAGCAGGAGAAGAACCTATACTATTTCAGATAAGTGGCTGTCTAGTTTTTTCTTAAAAACCTCCAGTGATGGAGTACCCACAAGGCACTGGTTAATTGTCCTCACTATTAGGAAGTTTCTCCTTAATTCCAGGTTGTTCCTCTCTTTGGTTTCTTGTCCTGCCCTCTGATGCTTTGGAGAATATTTGACCCCCTCTTCTTTGTGGCAGCCCTTCAAATACTGGAATATTGCCTATCTTACTGGAATATTGCCATCGTGCCTATCTTCCCTATCCTATTGTCCCCCCTAATTCTTCTTTTCTTTATATTAGCCAAGCCCAAATCCTTTTTATCAAGTGGAATCCATTCTATGATTGCCTTGGTCCACCTGCCATCTGTTCTTCTTGCTATGTGACCAGACAATTTTCATATCTTTTTCTTTTACTTTCTTGATTTTTTTTATTTATTTGATTTGTCAATCGCTTACGAGATAATAGGTATAAGAATAAACATGAGTAAGAATACAGGAAATAGGTATGAATAAATGGGGACAATAGGATAGGGAAGATAGGCACGATGGTGCACTTATGCACGCCCCTTAGAGACCTCTTAGGAGTGAGGTGAGGTCAATAGTGGATATTTGAGGTTAAAGGAGTGGGGGTTAGAGGATGTAACAACAGAGTCAGGTAATACATTACAGGCATTGTCCATTCTGTTGCTGAAGTTGTACTTTCTGCAATCAAGTTTGGAGAGGTTTACATTGAGTGTATCTGTTATGTGCTCTTGTATTATTGCTGTTGAAGTTGAAGTAGTCATTGACTGGTAGGACACTGTAGCAGATAATTTTGTGTACTATGCTTAGGTCCAACCGTAGGCGGCATTGTTCTAGGTTGTCCAAGCCCAAAATTTCAAGCCTAGTGATATAGGGTTTGCTGTTGCAAGCAGAGGATATCATATATTTTCGTTTGTTCTCTAATCCACATGCAATCTTTCTATCTTGTCTTGTGATGCTGAGCATGTACAGTATCTTCCCGTGGCTCTTTGAGGCCACTCATAGCTTTTGTGTCAATTGTGAGGTTAATGTGCATGTTTCACTGGCATATGTTAGAGCAAGTAGCACACACCGATCGAAGATTTTTCTCTTCAGGAATAGGAGGAGGTTGTTCTTGAAAATTACACAACTTGCCAAATGCCTGCCAATCATATTTTAACACACAGTTCAATTAGATAAGCAGCTATACAGTTTCAGAATAATAGATGCATAGAATTCAGCTTACAAATAGATGCAAAACAAGTTTGGAAGAGGCCTGCCTAATTTTTTCAACTCCTTTCCAAAGTTATTCTGAATGAAGAACCCTAGCAGACTTTTAAAACTCCAAATTGTCTATTACTCCTCTCGATCTTTTCCCTAAGCCTTCCTGGCATTTTCTTTTCATAGGAGAGATTGTGCATAAGGCATGTCTAAAATGAAGGTGATCCCATTCCAAAGAAATCCAAAGGAACTTGGACCACCTATTTTGCTTTGGATACAATTTGCCATGATCCAGTCCAAATATGGAGTACGCTGACCACCGTTCCAGGATTATCTGGATATACACTCCAAATAGTTATGCCTTCCTAAAGCCATCCCGCTGAAGTCAGTGACATACACAGTACAGGTTGAAGTTTTTGTTCAAGAATAATTTCCATTTTGCCTAAATACACTTGGGAAGGCAGCCATTAAAAGAACATTTCCCCAACCTGATGTTCTCCAGCTGTTCAGAGCTTCAACTGCCATTATTCTCAGTCATCAGGACCTTTGGCTGAGAGTTCTGGAGTTATATCTGAAGGTTCCACCGTGGGAAAGACTCATTTCAAGCACAGATTAAGTGTGACTGTTAATTTCAATATGACTTAAGACTAGCCAAACTACGGTGTTTATTAATTGCAGCTATGACTTAAGACTGAAAAACCTTAGGTTTTTTTTTTTTTTACTGCAAGGAAAACTAATTAACATTTTTATTTAGAGGTATGTACCCCACACACCAATTCACGAAGAGGAGTATTTATATTTATGCATGTGAGGGTGTGCGTATGCGAATGTGAGTACATTTGTCCACGCACACTCTCACACATACAGACATACATACGGCTACTCTATGCTGTTGCCTATTTAAAAGAGAAAGAGAATCAGTATACTTTCATACACTAAAAATAGTTCTGGATGGAGGGGAAAAAAACCATTAAATATCCTGCAAGGGGAAAAAAAATGAAATAAACCCCAAGTATTGTGCTTGGATTTAAGCCACTTAAAGCATTTTTATTTTCCCCACAGGTTCAGCTGATGCCAAAATTTCAGGCAGGGTTTTCTTTGGCTTTTTATGACTTCCTTATATTATTCAATCCATTAAGTTGACCAACAGATGGCTGTTAAGATGCCAGTTCAGCACTTTTTGAGAAATTGGGGCTATACAAATGCCATTGTCACAATCCGGTGGGACAGTGGTGGGATTCAAATTTTTTTACTACCGGTTCTGTGGGTGTGGCTCGGTGGGCATGGCAGGGGAAGGATACTGCAAAATCCCCATTCCTTCCCCACCCCACTAACCTGCTTTCCAGTTCCAAAATTTTTGAATTCTACTGTATAGTGCAGTGTTGGTGCGATGTCGGGGGTTTTCGATTCAATGTGTGGAGTATGAAGGATGTGTGTTTGTGTTTATTTTCATGGTCATGATGTGCACTGAAGATGGTGTTTGATTTCATTGTACGAGGTGCAAAGACAATAAACTAAAGTAAAAGAAGACCCAGCCAATCAGCTGGGACTTGGGAGGCAGAGAATAGATGGGGGCGGGGCCAGTCAGAGGTGGTAATTTGCCAGTTCTCCGAACTACTCAAAATTTCCACTACCAGAATTGGTCAGAACCTGCTGAATACCACATCTGCTCCATTCCCTCCCCACTTCTGGGGGAAGGTCACTGCAAAATCCCCATTCCTTCCCCATCCCACTAACCTGCTTTCCAGCTCCGTTCTCCTGTGCAGGGCAACCAAAGAAGACCCAGACGATCAACTGGGACTCGGGAGGCAGATAATAGATGGGGGTGGAACCAGTCAGAGATATTTGGCGGTTGTCCAAACTATTCAAAATTTCTGCTACCGGTTCTCCAGAACTGGTCAGAACCTGCTGAATACCAGCTCTGAGGAGGGAAGGAAAAAGGAGCATATTGAAACATCCAAGGAATGTGCAGCAAATGCTGCAAAATCCACCGTAGATATACAGTAACAAGCAGGAGTCAAAGGTGTAAATCTCTCCTTTGCAAGGACCCAGCCCTCAGCTCTCTTGTTTTACTCTACTGCAGGGGTGTCAAACTGGATTTCTTCGGGGGCCAGATCAGCAATGTAGTTGTCCTCTGTGGACCGGCTGGCCAGGGAGGGAGACAGGACGGATAGCAAATGGGATGGACCACCTCCTGCAGCACCCTGCCGGCCAAAACAAGGGGGCATGCATGCCCTCACCCCACCCCCTGTTTTTGACCTGTATGGTCTCCTGCAGCACTTTGCTGGTCAAAACAGCAAAGTGCAAAATGGCCAGCAACTTATTGAGATGGCTAAATTGACTTCTTTGATCAGAGAAGATGTGATATCTACATTTATTGCTTATAGTGTTTTTATAACAGAAAAAAAAAATGAGGATACAAGTTAAGGTTTTCATGATTAAACAGAAGAGATTATAGAAAGAAGAGAGGTATACAATAACCCTAGAATGAGAGGTAAACCCATAATTGTACTTATTTAAAGAAAAATTAAAATCTATCCGTTTGTAACTTTTTTCTTTCCTATCTTTCTCTTACTTTCTTCCATTTCTTTGAACTTTTAGCTTTTTTATTTCTCTTTCTGATCTTTTTCATTCCTTATATTAATTTCCATTGGTTTTTATTTTCTTTTTAAAAATCTTTAATAAAGTTATAAATAAAATAAATAAATGAATTCAATGGGTTTTCCAAACACTTCTAGAGGACTGAAATAAGTAGCAGGCATATTAAATCTCAGCTTTCAATTATTCATACTTGCTAATTTTGAGTGACTGTCATAAGCAATATATCCAACCTTAGAAACAAAAGACAGAAGTGACATATCTTTGAGAGACTCCCTAGAGGCTGAATGATTATTGGGGAAGAAGGGAACTACAAAATCTCCTTTTCACATAGACATATATTTGTACTTTAAAAATAATGTGTGTGTGTGTATGTGTGTGTGTATGTGTGTGTGTGTGTATGCATATATGCAGAAATGATGATTAGACTTCTGGGAAGTGGTTATGCAAGCTTTTTATCACTCAGTGAGTCTATTTATTACGTTTGGAAGGAGATGGGGAAAAAAGCATCTGGTAAGAATCAAAAGACAATTCATATGGAATAAAATCCTAACAATAACCAGGATTTGACCAATTCCAGTTCTGTACCTACATGTGGCTTGGCCTGCTCCCTTAACTGGGGTGGTCTGGAGCAGGAGAAATGCACACATTCAGGGAAGTTTGTTTTCTCCCTTTGGTAGTTACTGGGGTTACTGGAATCACCACGAGTAAACAGGTATGGTTAGGTTTTTCATTACCCAAACACACTGCTTCCATGCAAATAACCCTTAGTACAGGTAGCCCTCGAATTATGAACCAGAGCTGAGCCCAAAACGTCTGTTGCTATGTGAGAAATGTGTTAAGTAAGTTTTGCAAAACTTATGTTGCTAAGTAAGAAATCTGTTAAGTGAATTTTGCCCCGTTTTACGACTTTTCTTCCCACATTTGTTAAATGATCACTGCAGTTGTTAAGTTAGTAATATGGATGTTAAATGAATCTGGCTTCCCCATTGGCTTTGCTTGTCAAAAGGGGGTCAGATCAGAGATGGTCTTCAGCAGGTTCGGACCAGTTCTGGAGAACCAGTAGCAGAAATTTTGAGTAGTTCAGAGAACTGGCAAATACCACCTCTGACTGGCCCTGCCTCCATCTATTCTCTGCCTCCCAAGTCCCAGCTGATTGGCTGGGTCTTCTTTGGTTGCCCTGCATAGGAGAATGGAGCTGAAAACCAGGTTAATAGCACCCTACTACTGGGGAGTAGCACCTTACTACTGGGGAGGGGATGGGGATTTTGCAATATCCTTCCCTTGCCATGCCACCAAGCCATGCCATACCCACCAAGCCATGCCCACGGAACTGGCAGTACAAAATTTTGAATCCCACCACTGGATCACTGGACCCCGAGACGCTGCAACCTTCATAAATATGAATCAGTTGTCAAGCATCCCAATGTAAATCCCATTGCCACTGGGATGCTTCAATGGCCATCAGTATGAAAATGGTCACAAGTCATTTGTTTCAGTGCCATTGTAACTTTGAACGATCACTAAACCAACTGTTGTAAGTCAAGTCAATCACTAATACTTGTAGTTATTTTGACTAAAATCCAAAACATGTTTATTAGGGTCTGTCTGGATTCGTATCAGAAGCAACCACAAAGCTAACCAAAGGGTCCCCTGTTGCCCAGTGGACACTCAATTGCCAAATGTAATGCAATCTTCAGGGAAACTCCTTTGATGTTCCCTGCTTATTGGGGTGAAAATGCTTTTGAAGTTAGAGGAACATACCTTCCATAAAGGTTTTGAAGAGGCTCTAATAGAGCTGTGATCATCTATTGCAGGCAAAGACAAGCAAAAGAGTAACTCTGTCAGCCATCAGATGCTATTGCACATACCGAGTTTCCCTGAAAAGAAAACCCAGTCTTACTTATTATTTTTTTTTTTTGCCACCAAAAAAGGCACCAGTTCTTATTTTGGAGGATGTCTAATTACTGACTCACCATGCTGCTGTGGCATCGACAGCCCCACCCAGCAGGAGCCCTTTGCCAGCCGACTTCTGTGGCCACTTGCCGCTGCTAGTGCACATCACCCCCCCCCCCCCCGGCCTCCATTTTGCCATCTGGGGCCTTCTGGAAAGGCCTCTGCAGATGAGAAACAGGCTCCAGATTGAGTTGCACAGCGCCCCCTGGCTTCCATTTTGCCATCAGAGGCCTTCCGGAAAGCCAATACAGAGTTCTGGATCGAAGAAATGGGCCTGCAAGGCGAGGCAGGTGTTGGGGTGTGTGAGGCCTGGTAAGTAGGGCAACTCCACCCCCCATCACCACTCTAGCTTAATATTTACCCATGTGCCTCACCCCAGCCTATGCACCACGGAGTGAGTGGGGTTCTTAATTAGGGGTTATTTTGAGGGTAGGGCTTATATTGGGTGCATATGTAAAAATCAAGCTAGGACTTACTTTCGGGATAGGTCATATTTTGGGGGAAAACACAGCAGAAGAAGCAAGGTTTTAATTAAGAGCACCAGAGAAGATTACAAATTGTCCTGAATGAGAATCTTGGTTTACTGACACATTGGCTCTCTTTGCTGCTGTTTCTCTGGGAGACAACCACTGCAGAGGTGGGATAGATGCTATTGGTGTTTCCAGTGGGGCAAATAGATGAAATCTTGATGGGCAAGTGGTGACCTTGAGAACTTCAAATCTTTTGGAGACAACCCAAGGGCCACTATTAGAAGACCAATTTCAGATTGCTTTATGGAAGGATCAGGGAGTGAGGCAGAGGTGTTATTCAGGCGGTTCTGACCTGTTCTGGAGAACCGGTAGTGGGAATTTTGAGTAGTTCAGAGAACCGGCAAATATCATCTCTGACTGGCTCTGCCCCCATCTATTCTCTGCCTCCTGAGTCCCAGCTGATCAGCTGAGTCTTATTTTCTTGTCCTGCACAAGAGAACAGAGCTGGAAAGCAGGTTAGTGGGGTGGGGTAGGGAATGGAGATTTTGCAGTATCCTTCCCCTGCCATGCCCACCATGCCACACCTACCAAGCCATGCCACGCCCACCAAACCATGCCCACAGTACCGGTAGTAAAAATTTTTGAATCCCACCACTGGAATGAGGATATACCCTAAATGCTCAAAGGCTATTATTGGAGAGACTTAGGATCAAAGCATGGAAGAACAATTTTTTTCCTTGATTCTGTCATGAATGTGACCACCTTATGCAGTGAAAGGAAGATATTTTTTGGGGAAAAAAAACCCCAAAGTTCTCTAGAGAGCTGACTTTCTTTATTCATGTCAGAAGCATCTTCAAATTATAGACATAAAACCTTCAACAATGAGCGAGCACAACAGGTTTAAAATAGGTCCTAAAAGAATAGCATATAAAAACTAATCCCCTTGAGTTCTATTTTCTGTTAATTTTCTTTTGCTTTTTTGTGTTTTTGTTTTTTTTTACTTTTGCATTTAAGACCAATTAAATTTGATTTGGTTTTGCTGGAAAAAAAAAAAGTTTAGCATATAAATCTGTATGGAGATTCTCAGTCATCCAAGTCATGGTTGTGGTTGTCCCAAAGGTGCTTTTTCAAGAGGCAACTGATTTTTCTGGTTTTTCTTTGAAGACGTTTTGCTACTCATCCAAGACGCTTCTTCAGCTCTGACTGCTCTTCCCCACCATCCACTCAGAGCTGAGGAAGCTTGTTGGATGAGAAGCAAAATGACTTCAAAGAAAAAGCTGAGAGTCCAGTTACCTCCTGAAAAAGCACCTTTGGGATATAGCATATAAATAAATAGGATTAGAACTAAAATGACATTCACCCAGTATCGGGCCATGTTGACAGCATTTTCTCTTGCTATCATGGAGATCTTCCTCCATACACGTTGAAGGACATCAGAGAATATGTGAGATGGATTGTTCTTCTCCCCATTCATACAGAGCATCTTCTGTAGGAAAGTCCCATTTTCTTAGATGAAAGTCCCATTTTCTTAGATGAGACAGATTCTTAGAGTCATTCGCCTTCAGGACTAATGTAATGCATAACTGGTAACATAATTGGTTTTAATTGGTTTTAGTTTTTATATTCTTGATTGAGTTTTTACCTTTTAGCTACCTTATTTAATCTTTTTAATTGTTTTTTAAATATTGTATTTGCATTGTGTTTTAATTTTGGCTGTACACCACCCCGAGTCCCTGCAGGGAGAAGGGCGGTATATAAAACGAATAAATAAATAAATAACCCTGTGTCTCACCAATTCTCTAGAAAACAGGAATGAAAGATCAGCAATGTGAGACAAGAGACAAGAGCAACAAGGGTGAGACTCTTGGCCTTTTCCTTTTGCACCAATGTGTGAAATCACTGGTGGTCACACAGTTTTGGAAACATGAGATTTACGTGTGTTTCCACCAGAAAAATTCGGAATTGGCTATCTAATGAAAAGAAGGATTATGGGTGACATGACAGTAGTGTTCCAATATCTAAGGATATTGGAACACTAAGAAGAGGAAGTCAAGCTATTCTCCAAAGCACCTGAAGGCAGGACAAGAAGCAATGGATGGAAATTAATCAAGGAGAGAACCAACCTAGAATTAAGGAGAAATTTCCTGACAGTGAGAGCAATTAATCAGTGCCTTCAAAAGTGTGGGTGCTCCATCACTGGAGGTTTTAAAAAAGAAATAGGACAGCCATTTGTCTGAAATGGTATGCTTGAGGAAGGGGTTGAGCTAGAAGACCTCCAAGCCCCCTTCTAACTCTGTTGCACTGTATTCTGTTAGCTGACATGACATACTTGTTTGCACCTGTCTCAACGGATCTTTCTGTGAAGTCTAGGTCTTGAGCAAACAGAGGTTCCTTCTCTAACAATTTGTTTGGGTCCCAGACAGAAACTTTGCAAAGGGTCCTAACAAAGAAACACCAAAGAAAGTAGATCAGTGTATCAGCCATGCGTGCACACAAACAGAGAGAAGAATTACTTTACTCTTCTCTCTAAGGCTGGCATTGAGAGATTGGGGGTCATGAAGGTGGAAGATGAAAAGAATTCCCTTCCCTCTGGCTGCCTAAAATTACTTACATCAAACAATGAATAATATCCATAGAGGAGCTCTGGTGGTGCAGTGGTTAGATTTGCAGGCTAATTAAGCCCAGAGCCTGGAGTTCAATCCTTGTCGGCTCGAGATTAACTCAGCCTTCCATTCTTTCGCTGTCAGTAAAATGAGGAGCCAGATTGCTGGGGGCCATATCAGTGGTGGGATTCAAAAAGTTTTACTACTGGTTCGGTGGGCGTGGCTTGGTGGGTGTGCACGAGCTTTAAAGCATGTGCATGAGCTTTAAAGCGCTCCATGGCATTGGACCAGGATATTTACAAGACCGCATTCTGCCATTTTCCTCTCACCATCCGGTGCGCTCCCACAGGGAGAGTCTCCTGCGGGTCCCGTCGGCATCTATGTGCCGGCTGATGACCCCGAGGAATAGGGTCTTCTCTGTAGGGGCATCTGCCCTCTGGAATGGGTTGCCTCTGGAGCTATGTATAGCCACGGACCTGGGGACCTTCAGGCGTGCTTTGAAAACTTGGCTCTTTGACCAGGCCGACTTGGGCTGATTTTAGATTTGAGTGTTTTACTTTTTATATTAAATTTTATGGTTTTGGGGGGGTGATGGTTAATTGATTAGAGCCAGGGCCTTAGTTTAATTTAGTTTTAACTTTTCACATATTTATTGTTTTAATTGTATGGCTGTGCACCGCTCCGAGTCCTTCGGGAGAGGAGCGGTATATAAATAATTATTTATTATTATTATTTATTATTATTATTGTGTGCATGTGCGCCAAATGTACGCTTTGTGCAGGCGCAGAGGCATTACAACTCACCTCCTCCAAGCCTGCACTCTCCCGGCCGCTTCAGCAGCTGCCGCACAGCACTCTTCTGTGTTACACAAAGCAGCTGTGATTCAAAAGCAGAGGATAAAGGTAAGTATGGGAGCCCGGCTGGTTGGGTGGGTCCAACAGCAGAGCGGCGGAGAGAACCAGTTCGGCCTCCACTGCTCATCGTTGCTACCGGCTTGGCCAAACCAGGCCAAACCGGTAAAATACCACCACTGGGCCATATGCTGACATTGCAAACTGCTCAGGGAATGCTGTAAAACACGATAGAACAGTATATAAGTCTAAGTGCTATTGCTACAGATGTTTTGGGTTATCCAGGTAATGTTGAACACATGTGTGGCTTTCCTCAATGCAGTGTCCCTACCTTTGCTACCTTTGACAATTCCATTATTCAGGCAGTTAATAAGACTATGTCTTCACAGGTTCCCTGCTTTCCTTTTTGTCTTCTGAACTTTTCGCAAAAGCGAATCATTAATTACATCCATTCGATCTCGTTGCTGTTGTTGCTTTGCAGGTTTTCTTGCAGAAGGGGGGGGGGAGGGGAGTTGGGGGTGGGGATTAGAAGAAGCTCTGTGCTTCGAAGACTCCCAAGGCTGCTGAAGGCTCTTACAGCTGCCAAAAGGAGGGAGGGGCCGCTTCCTTTGAATATTCAGGCTAAAGCAATTAGATGTAAAGCAACTAATTTCAGATTCAGGGTTTTGTGTGTGTGTGTGTGTGTGTGTGTGTGTGCATCGTAATAAGGTTTTGCCAAGCTGGATAGCCTGATTTCCTGGAGGAGGAGGTCATTTTATATTATTTGCTTATTTTTTTAAAAAAACAGTTGTAGCCTCAAGCACTGATGGAGGCAGGTTAATATGTTTTGAAATTATAAAATTAAGGTATGAAAGATTCCAGGGTTGTGCATAGAAAAAGATTACTTGGCAGCTTCCAAGCTGCAGCTATGCCCTTGTGCATGAAGCTCCGACAAACCGAATTTATTTTATTTATTTATTTATTTATTTGATTTGTCAATCACTTACAAGATAATAGGTACAAGTATAAACATGAGTAAGAATACAGGAAATAGGTACGAATAAATGGGGACAATAGGACAGGGACGGTAGGCACGATGGTGCACTTATGCATGCCCCTTAGGAATGGGGTGAGGTCAAAGGTGGTTAGTTTGAGGTTAAAGGAATGGGGGTTGGAAGAAATATCCATCTGGGTTCAATTCCAAGACAGGAGAAAGACACTGGAAACATGGAGGCTAAATGAAAAAAGGGTTTAATGATGGACGGAACACATGGTCCTGGTGCAACTGACCAGATGGAGTTGAGGGTGGGTTTTTTTTTATACCTTCTCTTGGGCTTTGAACTTGAGCTACCTGTTCCTGTGCAAGAACATATATTCTATTGGCTGCTGTCAGACTCCCATGGGGCTATGCAGGGGTCATAGCTGAGCTTGTCTGAGCTCCCAAGTTTAGTTGAAGTTTGGGTTCTGATGCAATGTCCTTAGGAGACTGTGCCGTGTGGTGAGCTCTGTTGCTAGATGGGTTAATCCTATTATGTCCTGAAGGGTCATGTTTTAATCCCTTCACCCTGGAGCTGGAGGTCTTTTGTCTTGTAAATAGCCCAGTCTTTTTTTAATGGAGACTAATTTTCTGCTGGGGGGCTGGAGCTCTGAGTTTCCATCTCCCTTAGGATTTTTATTTCTCTTCTAGGGGAAAGATTTCATCCTGCCTTTTCAATATTTCTCAAAATATTCCATTCTTCTAGGAGAGGGGTGAGTGCTAACTTTCTACAGCAATAATTCACTGCCTGATGACCCGGGCACAAAAATGGGACTCCTATTTTGTGCCTGGGCATCAGGCAGTGAATTATAGTCTCTCTTTTTTTCCTTTCTTACAGCTTTTATGACACCCCCGGCCCTGGAATGGATTAAGAGATAGAATTTGGCAGAGATGTTTGGGGTTCATTGAAGGCCAAGCAAAGCTGGTTGACAGCTGATTTCCTTCCAGGCCCGCCCCAAATCCTTTCTGCCCTCTTAGCTAACTGAATCCTTCTGGAAATCCGATGGCCATGAAGGAATGTGAAGGAGGATAATCACAGCCCCAGAGCCCAATCCTCCAAGGTAGGCTGCCCAACAGCACGGTTCTAATTGAATCCGTCGCTATTTCCCTTGAGGACACCTCCAAGTTGGAGGCAGATGGCGCAGCGCACACAATGAAACCTGCAATTTTCTCCTCCCGGCTGGGCCCCGCGATTTGTTCTTTCTTTCCCTTTTTAATATTTTAACTATTTCCCTCAAATTATTACGTGCCAAGGAAGAAGGGGGATGAGACTCCTCAGGATAAATTACAGTCTGCGGCGAGACGCTTCCCACAGCAGCCCCGCCAAGCAATAATTGTGCTGCCAGGTGTATGAGGGGAAATGAAAATACCCCCCCCCCCCATTAATTGTGAGCAGTCGCGATTAAAAGCCAAGCCAGGAGACTTCAGAATGACAGCTTCTCAGTCACAGTGAGCGACTTGGAGGAGCGAGAAGGATGTCCTTCAGATAGACAAGCTTCAGACTATTACTGAGGTTGCAGCTCTTACAGAAATAATGCAAGCAGTCGTTACTTTACTCGCTGAGCCACAAAAGCATCTATCCAATATTTATTTATTTGAAGCGTCCTTGGTGCTCACTGAGCTTGCTTGTTTTCTTGCTTTGTTTTCTTCCCTGAGCTACAAATATTCTTTCTTTCTTCCTTTCTTTCTCTTTCATGCTCTCTCTCTCCCTCTCTCTCTCTCTCTTTCTTTCTTTGGTTCTTCCTTCTTTTTCTTTCTCTTCCTTCCTTCCTTTTTTCTTTTTCTTCCTTCCTTCCTTCCTTCCTTCCTTCCTTCCTTCCTTCCTTCTTCCTCCTCCCTCCCTCCCTCCCTCCCTCCCTCCCTTCTTTCTTTCTTTCTTTCTTTCTTTCTTTCTTTCTTTCTTTCTTTCTTTTCTTTGTTTCTTTTTCTTCCTTTTTCTTTCCTTCTTTCTTTCCTTCCTTCTTTCTTTCCTTCTTTTTTTCTTCTTCCTTCTTTCTTTTTTCTTTCTATCTTTTTTCATTCTCTCTTCCTTCCTTCCTATTTTCTTTCTTCTTTCTTTCTCTTCCTCCTTTCCTCCTTTCTTTTTTTCTTCCTCCCTCAATCCCTCTTTCTTTCTTTTTTCTTTTGTTCTTCCTTCCTTCCTTCCTCCCTCCATCCCTCCCTCCCTCCCTCCCTCCCTCCCTCCCTCCCTCCCTTCTTTCTTTCTTTCTTTCTTTCTTTCTTTCTTTCTTTCTTTCTTTCTTTCTTTCTTTCTTTCTTTCTTTCTTTCTTTCTTTCTTTCTTTCTTTCTTTCTTATCTCTGGCAGGCTTACAGGTGTGGCTATGACAATTGGCCTGGGAGATCTGCACTGAAACCTGAAAATGAAAACCAGATATTAAAAGCGAGGATATGTGGGGAAGGCTGGGGTGGAATGGAGGTAGGTAGGATCTGTTGTTACTCAATCAACCACTTCCACTGTACTGGTTCCCCCATTGGGGTCCGAGGCCCATTGGCAGAGCCAAGTATTTAGGCCCTTATGAAAGATAGGAGGATTGGGGGCCAACACTGCATTGGAAGGGGAGAGGATGTTCCAGAGGGAAGAAGCAAGAGCAGAGAAGGCCAGTGAATGGTTTCCACAATTCAATTTGTTTCTGTAACAAGAGGTGGTATTCAGAAGGTTCTGACCAGTTCTGGAGAACTGGTAGTGGAAATTCTGAGTAGTTCGGAGAACTGGCAAATACCACTTCTGGCCCCGCCCCCATCTATTCTCTGTCTCCTGAGTCCCAGCTGACCAGCTGGGTCTTCTTTCGTTGTCCTGCACAGGAGAACGAAGCTGGAAAGAGGTTTGTGGGGTGGGGAGAGAATGGGATTTTGCAGTAACCTTCCCCCCAGGAGTGGGAAGGGATTTGAGATTTTATAGTATTCTTCCCCTCCCATGCCTACCAAGCCATACCCACCAAGCCACACCATGCCCACCAAGCCATGCCCAACAGAACCAGTAGTAAAAAAATTTGAATCCCACTGTCTGTAACCATTTGTTTCTGAGGGACTGGAGGAAAGAAAAGAGCTTATCTAAAAACAACGAGCAATGAACAGCATGGATAAGAGACAATTTTTGACTTGGGACCCCATGGGAGATTAACTGATACAAATTAAATTTCTGCAACTAACTGGGAAGTATGTGGACATTTCCAGCATGCTATTCCCTTTCAGCAGAAGCAATACTCGGCAAAGCACAGAAAAGAAATAGTAAAAGCAGAGGAATTAAGGCACAAGAAAAGAAAACAGGAAAGAAAAATGGCTAAATCTGGTTTACATCAAATCATTCACTAGCCTGCTGTCTATTCTTGCAACTCATCTATGATTCCATCACAACCCTCTGTTGCTTTAGGTATTGTCTTTTCTATAAATCTTTCAAGTAACAAATCAGAAGCAATATAAAAGAGTAATCTTTTTGGCTATTATCTCATGCAAGATGAGCCAATCATTCTTTGTATGTTGACGAAATTCCAAACTTGAGAAATATAATTCAAGTGTACATTTATATCTTTAAACTAAATTATTCTTAAAGACTGTGTTAACTGATGAATTTAAAGCCAAATTGAACCAAGAGTAATGCTTTTTATGCTTTCAACATCATGGAATTGACTGCCAACTTTTTTACAATTTGTTCAGTATTCTTTTGTGGATCAGCCTCATCTTAAGATTGCAAGAGATATATTTAAAATTCTTAACTACTGATTTTCTAATGGTGGATATTCCAACTCTTTATTCTAAAGTTCTTTGCCATTTCTGTATAATTTACAATCGTTCATTTCATTTTTTCCGCCAAACACAACTACCTGATCTCTGCTATGTTCATTTTCAAATCCCTATTCCCACTTACATTAAATAATCTCATTCACTTTTTCCACTGAATGTACCATATGAATATGTATTCAAAGCATAGTTCCCCCACATGGAGTAAGGAGCCCAACCTTGCCAATTCTTCTTCATTTTTGAGACTCTAAAGGTCCAATCACTCATTCTGATGTCACACTAGCCTAGTCAACTTTGGTTCATATTCCTTAGTCCTTTCATTTGTTATTAAGCTTACACTTTCCCCTTTCCTAACTCAACCATGATGGTTTTTGAATTGCTTATGACAATAAACATGGTTCACGTTTATCAAGGAAGAAAAAAAAAACCTATTTGGGGAATAATGTACAAACAGCTATTTGGGGAATAACATGTGTCAACTCATAAAATATTTCTATGGTCTTTTATTTCTGCCAATAGAAAGAGAAAGGGGAGCAGTGCAGCAGCTTGCAAACCTGAATCTGTATTCCGTAAATGTTTTCAAAGATAGTAACTAGGTAACTGAATTATGATACACCCAGGGGTGAGGGCAAAACCAGGGTCAAGGGTGACAATGAATTATGTGTCTCAGAGTCGGCTATACCCAGGCAGTTTCGGCATGTTAACTCCCAAGAAAACCTTTTTAAGTTTTGGAAGTTTGGCTCGAGACTCATGATTTGAATGGGGGTAACTGCTGGGATCCTGACAACATGTATATTAGAATCATTAGCTTTCCAACAGTCAGTCTGGTCTAGTGGTTAAGGAACTAGGCTAAAAAGCAGGAGACCATGAGTTCAAGTCCCACCTTAGCCATGAATATCAGCTGGGTGACACTGAGCCAGTCATTCTCTCTCTCAACACAACCTAATGTCACTGTTCCAAGTAACAACTTCCAAAACAGACAACTCCAAGACAATCATCTTCTCAAAGTTCCATTTTATTAGAGAGGTCATATTGGCACATTTGGGAAAACCCGAATCTGAGAGTTACAGATTTTACCTTCCCCAAAAGAAAACCAAAGACCCATCCCCTGCCTTCATCAGTCCATCATATGGCCCAATCATGGCTTCGTCCCATCCGGAAACTATCCCCAGTCACTCCCTTCCAGGTGCAGGGTAAAATGTCCTTGACTCTCTTAGAAAAGAATGTTGTTGTGGCTAATCATCCACTGCTCTTTAAAAAAAACCCTCCCAAATTCCCAGGCACTAAATGTGGCAACATATAAGCTCAAAAAAAAAAAAAATGGCTTCCCAGGCTGACACCTACCTCACATGGCTGTTGTGGGAAAAATAGAAGAAGGAAGATGTATTGGATTATGTTCACCACCTTAGTTGTTTGTAAAAGTAATAAAGGCTGGATACAAATGAATACATTTGTTATTTCACCTGTAACACAATCAGCATGAATAAATCAATCAGAGGTGGTCTTCAGCAGGTTCTGACCAGTTCTGGAGAACCAGTAGTGGAAATTTTGAGTAGTTCGGAGAGCCTGCAAATACCACCTCTGACTGGCCCCGCCCCCATCTATTCTCTGCTTCCCGAGTCCCAGCTGATCGGCAGGGTCTTCTTTTATTGCCCTGCACAGGAGAACGGAGCGGGAAAGCAGGTTGGTGGAGTTGGGAGGATATGGGGCTTTTACAGTATCCTTCTGCTGCCATGCCCACCAAGCCACACCCACCAAGCCATGCCCACAGAACTGGTAGTAAAAAAATTTGAATCCCACCACTGAAATGGATGCATTTCAGTGGCGAGAGCAACTAGGAAAGGTGGAAAGCAGCTGGAAGTCTAGAAGCAGCCACTCCAAAGGTTGTAACTTCCACTGAAGTGTGTGTCTTCCAATAACTAGACCAATGAGAATAGTCCAAGGTATTTTGGTGGGCCCTTGTCCCCATAAATGGGTTTATCCTTGGGTTTTGGTTCACATATACACTACAGGTAATCCTCGTCTTATAATAGTTCATTTAGCGACTTAACAAATGTTTCCCTTAACAACAGAAATTTTGGGCTGAATTGTGGGTGTAAATCAAGGCATAAGTACCATTAACGTAAAAGAAAGTTTCAAAGGATGATACTTTTGGGAGAGGGTCCATGACAATTCACCACAGCCAGTTTGCCATGGCCAACTCATTGCAGGACAATTTGCCATGACTATCTCACCAGAGTTACACTAATATAAAAAAAAAAAATATGATGGAATAGAATCATTAAAGAAAGGATGCAAAAGAATGAAATGGGAATGGCAAAAAAATAATTTATTTATTTATTTATTTTAAATAATTAAATAGAATTGTTAAATTGTCCTGCAATGAGTTAGCTGTGGTGAATTAGCCATGGTGAGTTGGCTGCGGCGAATTGACCCTGGTGTATTGGCCGCAGCAAGTTGTCCCATTCCCCGTTTGTGGAATATCTCCCAGCCAGATTCTGGACCACACTTGCGACTCCCTCCTCCAGCACACAGCCACTAGCCTGACACTGTGGGAGCTGAAAGGCAAACTATTCAGAAACTCCAGGCCATCTGTTCTAAACAGCCAATGCCAGAATTACATCTACATTTAATAAACAAGATAGAATTGGAAACAGTGGTGGATACTCTCTACTCCTCTCTAGAAGATTTTTTTAAAAAATAATAATACACCAAGCACATAATTACTTTAATTCACTAGCGGGAGATGAACAGGAATAGCTTTTATTCAGATTTACTACATAATAACTTTGGTAAACTGCAATGGGGAAATGATAGCTCTCGGTGTAACAGCCACTTCACACCCGCATAAAATACCCGGGATTGCAGTTCTCCAGTGACTTTCTCTCTTCCCTGTGTTGAACACCTCCTTTCCAGTGGTGAGATTCAACTTTTTTTTTACCACCGTTTCTGTGGGCATGGCTTGGTGGGTGCGCAAAGGGTTTGCTACTGACCTTCTGCTGCAATCCTGTACTCTCCCTGTGTCTTCAACAGCTGACACGCGGCAATCAGCTGTGCCACTCGAAGCAGATGAGCTTCAAAACCAGGAAATAAAGGTCAGAATAGAGCCAGGGAAGGTGGGAGGGTCCAGCAGCCGATCATCGGAGTGAACTGGTTCACTCATAGATGTTCCTCGGAGCTACTGATCCAGCTGAACTGGGCCAAACCACTAAAATACCAACCTTTGTGATGACCCAGATGTACCAAAATCCAAAACATAAATAAATGTCCTTGAATGCCTCCAATTTGGCCCCACTGTTCAATAATACTCAGTTGTTGTTGAAATAGTCTTCAAAAGAAAGCAATACAGTCCGAATTTAAGGAGCAGAAAGAGGTGAAATAAAAAAAACCAAACAAACTACAACGACAAAATTTCCACAACGGAACAAGAAAAGTATTTACCAAATTCAAGGAGATAACAAGGCACAATCTGTTGGAAGGATGCCAACCAAGATAACTTCAGTCCAAAATAAAATACGCTTTCTTTCCAGCGCTTGCCAGTACGCAGGTCCAAACTCTCAGCCCATGGAGAGGATCAAGGCCCTCTCCTCCCGAGGAGACCACGTCTCTCCCTTATCCTCTCCTCCCCGTGTGCCCTAGGATGGATAGGGGATGGGCCTGTGTCCTCCTCTGACTGCTCAGCCGGCCTCTACCCTTCCCCAGCCTCCTCCACAACCTCTGGAGCCACATTTCCACTCCCTGTCTGCTGTTCCTCCTCTCCCTCAGAGTCAGTTTCCACCAGGGGCATGACATCCCTGCTCCTTTCCCTCTTTCCTGTGCTGAACACCTCAGTATAGCCTGACTGCAGGACCACCCGTGTAAGATTAGACTGAAGCTTTCATACCTAAAGATAAAGCAAGCACGTATGCTGGGTGAACAAAAAGCTAAGAATCTTGTCTAAGAAGTCATTAAGGAAGCAAAGGAAAAATATCACCTAAATCAGACAAAAAAAGTTGGGCCTGACCACATGGGAAACCCCTCCCCAAATCTGTTTTGTTTTTCTTAATAAAATTTCATTTCAGTTTTCCACATTTTAAAAACATCTCTTTTTAGTGAACAGCATGGTTCCAGGTTTTCACATTTCCCTACAAACATGATTATAATTACATACTCATCTTTTACATTTAATTTCATATCTTACCAATACTTTATATACTTTCTATTATTATTGTTATTGTTATTATTCCAATACTTTCCTCCAGCTTAAACTTTAAATAACTCTCATACCTTCATATTCATTATACTTTTATCTGTTAGGTTTGCAATTTCATCGCATATTCTTATTTCATCATTTCACAAATTCTAATTCAATTGAAACATTTCAAAAAGATTTCCCCCCACAATTATTAATTTGAGTGTGCCACCCCTGTAGCTTACATTTTCTTTAATTAACTCCCCTTTAAATCCCAATATTCATTTAACTGTTAATTATTGCCTAAACAATTAATAATAATAATCTCCTAACAACTACATAAATTGTATACCTTTTAGGTCAGATTCCACATGGTGTTTTCCCTTTCAGTTACACAAAAATTATTTATAATTCCAAAGAAGAAAATTAAACTATTCAATTGAACACTGATATTAATCTCATTACAACAATCATCATCATTCATTTCAATTATATTCTATATATTCATTAAACCTAGTTAATAAATTTATCATAGTTTTTCTTTTTTCTCCCCAAATCTGTTATGACCATGTTTTCATACTTATGACTGTTGCAGCATCCCTGTGGCACATGATCAACATTTGGATGCTGTTCTGACCCAAAGGGTTCCCAAAGAGCAAACATAGACAAAGGCAGCAGCCCCCACCTTTCAAGGTTTAATAAATTCTGTTCCTTTACAGATAAACAGCTGCTTTCCACTAATTAGCTCCAACAAGAAAGAGCCTTGCCAAATTGTTCATCAATGCTGCCAAAAAGTCAGAGATAAGAACTAATTTACAAGATTCTCCAAACACGAACTAAGATGTCCACAAGTTGAACTTCAGAGCTTCTTTGCTTTCTGCAAAGAACGCTTTTCCAAACCTGGCTTTTATCCTCTTGAGGGAGGAGCCATTACCTTGCAGCCTTACTCCCGAGTCGCCTGTGCTGCTGTAATTGTTCTTTCCTCTGAGCAATCCTTCATGCACGTGCACTTGGCACAGGCTCCTCGGGAACCTCCTCATTACTGCTGCCAGCCTCCAGAATCTCTGAAGGCAGCAGTCCACTCTCTGATGGTCCTGGCCCCTCATCAGAGTCCTCGCTCTCCTCAGCCATCTGCACCTGCTGCTGGCTAACCACAACAGATGCTTAGCAACTGGCTGTTGTGGACCTCCAGTGGCTGACCGAGCTGGCAGCAATGTCGGACAGTGAGGAGGTTGGGGAGGAACATGGGTCAGTCCTGGAAGCTGAGGAAGGCTCGGATGAGGTCTCTGTGTCAGCGGCAGAGATGGGGCCAGGGCAATCAGACAGTTGTCAGCTGCTTTCGGGCTCAGACAGCAGTAAGGTAGGGGAGCAGCTGGAGCCAGTTCCCAGCCTGTGCATGTGCAGAGCTGCCAAAAGAAAAGAATAATTACAAACTAAAGGCCGACATGCAGGGGTGGGATTCAACTGGCTCCTAATTAGACCCTTGCAGGACTGGTTCGGTACTTGTATTTTGTACACATGTGTAATACAACGAAAGCTGTGCCTCCCGGACAACTGATAAGTGCTGTGCGCAGCATTTGAAAAAAGCCTTTTTTACTGATTTTTCAGCCTCTGCTGTGCCACGCAAAGCAGCTGAAGTTGAAAAAGCAGGAAATAAAGGACAGGTAAGAACAGGGAGGGCAGATGGGCCAACCGGTTCTGTGTCTGCTGCTCTGTAGGTTCTACATAACCGGGAAGAACTGGTAGCATCCCACCCCTGCCAATGTGGGGATAAGGCCACAGGTGAATGGTGAATGGCCCCTCCCATAGGGAATTAAAAGAGGAGAAAAAGGGGAGGGGGCTTTTGCAGGAAACAATTCATTCCTTCATTCGTTGCAACAGTGTGAAGATCTGTCTGTGCATCTCAGAGATTCTGTGCCAAGCCCTTCCTTGTCAGCACTGCATTTGGAAATATTTACTTGGCAGCTCTCCAGGTTAGGTAAGGTCTGTGCTCCTAATTAGACCCTTGCAAGACTGTTTGCCAGGCCTTTGGCGGAATGTGAATGCCAGAAACTGACCTTCATTTAATAAAAGGCGTTTTGCTGGGACAAAGAGTCTGCTTAGTGCTTTTTGGGGAAGCCTAGGTCAGAATACTGGCAATGTATCTATGATGGTTGCAGTGTCCCAGGGTTACATGATCACCTTTTGTGACCTTCCCACGAGCAAAGCCAAGAGGAAAGCTAGATTCACTTAACAATTGTGTTACTAACTTAACAACTGACAAAGAAAGTTTGTAAAAGGGGGCAAGACTCACTTAGAAGGCTGTTTGAAAGATGGTTTATGGTGGACAGGATCACATGCCTTGGAGCTCTTGGGTGAAGAAAAGGGGAAGAGACACTGAGAGTCCCTGGGTTTTATACCCTCTCTGGCTTTGAACTTCCTGGGGCATAGGAAGAATATCCTGATTGGTTGCTGTCAGAGGTCATAGCTAGCTCTGTAGGTTGTCTGTGTGCTAAGTTTGGTTGAAACTTGGTGGATGTTGCAATGAAGGGCAATTGAATGGCTCTGCCTGAAGGAGGTAGATCTTTGTTATGTAGAATAGACTGGCCTAGGCCTTAATGGCCCATTAACAAAGGTGTGTGGGGAAATGAGTTTCTACTTCTCTTTTAGAGGAAATATTCTACTTTCGTCAATATATCCTAAAATATTTCATTTTCCTAGGAGAGGGGTGGGTTTTAATTTCCAGCAGTACAAAGCTGTCCCTGAGTATTTTTTGCCCCTGCAAGTGATACAAGAATTTACATCCATGGGCTTGTTAAGTGTCAGCCGAGAAGCCCAGCAATCTTTGTCTAAAGAATAATAACACAATACGACAAATCTTTGATCTTGTCAGCTGCAGGGGCTCTCAGGACCAAAGATTAAAGCAGCTTCTCGGCGAGAGATGTAGCAACATTTCTCAATGACAAGTCATATATACACCTCCTTGCGCAGAGTAATTCTGCCTATTGTGAGATGCTAATCAGGTCAGAAGGCATTCAGAAAGGTGTTTTTGCAAATTGGTATCAATTCATCCACACTCATCACAGTCTGTCTCCTTTCCAGGCTCATGTATTGGTCCTGTTTTCATAATACAAAATTCAGCTGAACATTTGCAAAATCTAAGGGAAGCCGGGTTCAACATGAAACCAAATCGTTCCTTATATATTTTAACAAGACATTTGCCAAGATTATTAAAGGGGGTTTTCTGGTAGCATCCACCCCTCTTTCCTTCTCCTTTCTCCATTGTCCCAAAGGTGCTTTTTCCAAAACTGAACCGAAGGAAGTGAAGGGGGTCCTTGGTGTCCTTTGAGCTTGCTTGTTTTCTTGCAAATGTCTCATTACCCTAACTAGGTAACATCATCCGTGCCAGTAAGAAGCTTTGCTGTCGGTTTATATCCTGATGTCTTGCTTGTCTGTGAGTCTTGCTTGTCAGTTTCTTGATTAGGGTATTGATTCTATTTGATTATGTTTACTTGATTGTTGGTCTGAAGTTAACCTTGGAGTTATTCTATGCCCGTGATGGTGAACCTATGGCACACGTGTCACAGGTGACACGCAGAGCCATTTGTGTCAGCACGCAAGCTGCAGGCAAACTTACCTCACTGGGCATGTGAGCATCTCACAGCTGATTTTCAGCCAGTTCAAGGCCTTTTTCGGCCTCCCAAAGGGTTGAGGAAGGCTTCTGCAGGCTTTGCAGGCTGAAAACTAGCCCTGTTTTATCACTTCCTGTTTATCCGAAAATACCGGAAGTGATTAAACGGGGCTAGTTTTCGGCCTACAAAGTTTGTAGAAGCCTGCAGAAGCCTTCTTCAAGTCTTTGAGAGGCCCAAAAAGACCTCAAACTGGCCAAACATCAGCTGTGAGGCACAGTGCAGGTAAGGGGGTGGCGGGGCTGGGTGGGTAGGTATTACGCGCGCATGCATAGGGGGCATGGGAGGGCATGCATTGGCAAGCGCGCGCACAATTTTTGGCACAGGAACCCAAAAAGTTTAGCCACCACTGATCTATGCTGATCTAGTGCTGATTATTGGTGGAGAGATGCTGAAGTCTTTTTCTTTTTTGGGCTGGTTGATTATCTCTTCAAGAACTGAAGAAACATCTTGGATGTGAAGCGAAATGTTTTCAAAGAAAAAACCAATAATGAATGAATGAATGAATGAATGATTTTCCACTAGGGATCAGTGTTCATCTCCGTTTCTTGACCAAGGAAGCAAGTATTGTCCGAAGACTTTTTCCAAGGTCATAGGGCCAGTATGGTTTTATGCCAAAGGTGCACAAAACATTGTTAGCTTCCCACCAAAGGGGTACCTATTTATCTACTTGCTTTTTCATGTTTTCAAACTGCTAGGTTGGCAGGAGCTAAACAGGAAGTGCCCATTGTGTAGCGCTTGGGTCTTGAACCTGGGCTTCCAGCTTTCCAGCTGCCAACCTCAGCGTCTTTAACCGCTGAGCCATCGTGCCCCAAATAAATAAATAAATAGTACAGTAACAAATAATAACAAAAATAAATAAGCCAATTTTGTTCAGCAATGATTTGTTTAGAAATGAAGAAATACTTTACGTATACTTTATTTTAAAATTTTAGCCTTGTTGCATTTCAAGAAAAGGATTTTCTTCTTCTTTTCTCTCTTTCCCCAAACATATTGAGACGAAGTTTTTGCAGTAGTTCATGTATTCCATGTCACCTTTCTCTCTTGGTCAGCTTCCTGTTTTAGCTTTTTCACTTTTTCTTCTTTGTGAGGTCAGACTCCCTCTTCTCTACAATGCTGTGCCCAGGGGCGGGATTCAATTTTTTTTAACAACCAGTTCTATGGGTGTGGCTTAGTTGGTGGGTGTGGCTTGGTGGTCATGTGACTGGGTGGACGTGGCTTGGTGGTTATGTTATTGGCTGGATGTAGCCAACTCAATATCACTCACATCGAGGCATGCATCTCCTCGCCTGGCCTCTCGTGACTGTGGGGATGCTGCAACAGTCATAAGTGTGAAAAATGGTCATAAGTCACTTTTTTCAGTGCCATTGTAACTTTGAATGGTCACTCCACACAAGCAAAGTACCAGCAAAGGAGGGGAAGTTCCTGGGACAGGAAGTCTAGTCCTGCCAAGAATGTAATAAGGGTTAACGGAGAGGCAGTTTCTGTAAGCAACACCAGAATGTTTCCTTCCTGCCTTCCTTACAGGATTAGGCCAGTAATTTATTCTAACAACTGGTTCTCCAAACTGCTTAGAATGTTAACAACCCATTCTAGTGAATAGGGGTGAACTGGTAGAATCCCACCCCTGGCTATACCTAGAGGTGGGATTCAGCCAGTTCAGGCTGGTTCGGGCGAACCGGATGTTAAACTTACATCTAGTTTGCTGAACCGGTAGTTGAACTGACCAGTTGGCCCCGCCCACCACACCCCTCCCCTCCCAGGAGTCTCCACACGGCCCGTTTTGGATGCAGATAAGTGCAGGGTCTGCGCGGATGCTCTGGTAGGGCAAAAAATGGCCCTCCGGGAAGTTCTGGTAGGTCACACCCATCATGGCCACACCCACCCAGCAACCGGGCAGAGAACCAGTTGTTGGGATTTTTGAATCTCACCCCTGGCTGTGCCTGCTTGAAGGAAAATAATTTCTCACGGCTTTAAAAAATACCCCACTTTAGTCTTACTGCTAAATGAAAAGAATGCCACCATTTTGTACATGTTAATGACATTAAAGCTGGAAGGATTTACAGTGAGATAAAAGGAAACAGTAGAATTATTTCTTTGCCACATCTAACATGTACATTTTCCTACGTCTGGATGCATTTAAGCCTTTCTCCGTCCATCCCCCCTTCCCTGACATAAACAGGGTTTTGAACACAGAGGAGCCACAAATATATTTATGAGCAAATGTAACATGATGATGAATATGATGGAGACATTACAACAAGACCGAGAATAGTGCATAAAATCTTCCTTTATGTGACACCTCAGTCTCCTCCAGAGCAATTAACCAAGCTGGGTACACAGAGAAATAGTCAAAATCTTGAAAATTAGAAAATAAATCCATTCCTCCTCCCCCTCCCCCTCCCCCTTTCCCTCCTCCTCCAAAGCCTTTTCTGTCTTGCTGGAGGGCAAGAGAAAGGAGAAAAATCTTCTGACAGATACATTCTTTTTGGTGCCAGGGTAATGTCATGGCCCTGCAGGGGTCTCTGTTCCTATCAGATTCAGCACTCAGCAGGTACCGCTGGGTGGCTGAGGGAAAAGAGCAAAAATGCCCAAGGAGTTGGAGAAGCAGTGGGGAGTTCAGAAGGATCCCTGGAGGAGGACTGGAACTTTTATAGTCCAAAGATTACAATATGGGGAAAATTGAATCTGAACCAAAGCTCAGGAATCTCTAACTCTAGATCAATAGTCTGTCTGTCTGTCTGTCTGTCTGTCTGTCTGTCTGTCTGTCTGTCTGTCTGTCTGTCTATCTATCTATCTATCTATCTATCTATCTATCTATCTATCTATCTATCTATCTATCTATCTATCTATCTATCTATCTAAATCTCCTTCTAATTATCCTGTAATTCCTTTTTCTGTGTGTGTGTGTGTGTGTGTTTCTCTCTCTGTCTCTGTCTCTCTCTCTCATCTATCTATCTATCTATCTATCTATCTATCTATCTATCTATCTATCTATCTATCTATCTATCTATCTATCTATCTATCTATCTATCTATCTATCTAATCCAGGGCTGCCAAACTCGTGGCCCACTGTCCAGATGCATCATGCGCTGGCTATGCCCATGTCTGGTTTAGCGAAGTGGGAAAAAAGTCATCATATGTCACTTAATGCCACCATGACTATGTGAATTTGACTCCCCAATCTATCTATAAAACCCCTTTTTATGATCCTGTAACCATCTATCTGTCTATCTATCTATCTATCTATCTATCTATCTATCTATCTATCTATCTATCTATCTATCTATCTATCTATCTATCTATCTATCTATCTATCTATCTATCTACAGAATCTATCTATCCATCCATCCATCCATCCATCCATCCATCCATCTATCTATCATCTATCTATCTAGATTGGAGTTAGATTGAGGGAATCCAAAAACCATATCAGAAGAGTCACAAACCACTTCTGTAATTGTGGTTAATACAAATGATATAGAGAGGTTGACTAAGATGCCGAGAGTTGAGTTCCACCTGAATAAGTCACACACAAAAAGCATTGAGGAAATTATTCTACCCTAGTAGACTCTATATCTGTGACTCTGCAGCTGTGAATTTCATTATATAAACTTCTTTGACATTATTTATGCCATGAGTTTTAACATATATTTTTTTTCTACCGTATGCTCCCATGATCATTTAAAATGATATGGGGTGGGTTTTTTTTGCTAGATTTCTAACAAAATCAGTGGAACACATTTGGATGAACAGAGACCCTTTAATGCTCTTCCTCCTGGAAATGGCTCTTTGTTTCTGATATAATGTGTGACTCTACCCCATCCAAAAGATGGGAATCTTTCTTTCCATTACGTTTGCTCAAGTTTTCATAAGCAGGATACGGAGTGACACAAGGAGAAAGGGAAGCTCTGTCAAAATGGGAGCTGAGTTTGTTTGGAAAGTCTAGTTTGCAATTGACACTGCTGTGAGGAATATTGCCTTCTTCCTTGGATTGAACCTGGTGAAGTCTTGTTGGAGGAAATATCCATCTGGTTCAGTTCCAAGCTGGGAGAAAGACACTCATAACGTTGGATGCTGAAAACACCAAACACTCCCAACAAAGAACTGATAATACATAAAATAACGGAAAGTGCTGAGATGAACATGTTAACATGGAGACTGAAAGAAAAAGATGACTCCGAATTCTTTTTAATCTGGAACAATTGGCGTAAATGGTTAACAAACAGAACTAAGAAGGGAGACAAGAAATCTAATTGGAATAATCCCTATGAGAGTAAAATGTAAATATGTAAACTATATAAAGATATAAGGATAGTAATTATAGTGGAAACTATTATTTAATATTAGATAAACGTAATATAATGTATTATGATATTTAAATTAAGAACCTGTATGGATGCCAAGAATGCTGTTGGAATTATGATATTTTATGATGTAATAAAAGAAACTCAATAAAAATACATTAAGAAGAAAAAAACAAAATGTGGAGGCTGATTTGAAAGATGGTTTAATGATGAAGCAGAACAACATGGGTGGTTGTGGTGCAGCTGACCACATGAAGTTGAGAGTGAGGGGTATTTATACTTCTCTTGGGCTTTGAATTTGAGCTTCCTATTCCTGTGCAAGAACATGTATTCTATTGGCTGTAGGTTGTCTGAGCTAAGTTTGGTTCAACTTTGGATGGTGATGCAATGAAGGGGCTTATTGGGTCATTCCTATTATGGCTGAGGATTAATCCTACCTTTGTTCAGACCTTGCTGCAGGGAATTTGCTTATGAATAGAGCTAGCTATCTCTTTATCTCTTAAATGCTGATGCTTGCTGAGGCCTATTAAGAAAGGTGGAGGGCTATTAAAAGTGAGTCTGCTTCCTCCCTCTAAAAAAACATGTTTCCAGGGAAATATAATATTCTGCCTTTTTAATATTTCTCAAAATATTTCATTCTTCTAGGAGGGGGGGTGAGTGCTAACTTTCTACAGTCTGAATTCAATTTGGAGACTATTCAGAGCCTGAGAGAGCCACTTCATCTCAGACAAACATCGTTCACGATTCTGTTGGCAAGATCATCAGGCTGTATGGATGGGGAAATCTTTTCTCATGACGCAGAATTGGATTAGCAATTTCAAACATCAATGGAGATCAGTTTTTTTGGGTGGAGGGGGGTTTCTTATTATCTCCATTGACTCCATGCCGGCTGAAATCTGCATTATCTGTTTTTTTGAGGGGGGTGGATGGGTGTTTCTTATTATCTACACTGCTCTGTGCTGGCTAAAATCTACATTTGAAAAACTCTTCTAAATGTTTGCTATCGCATTCTGGACCTACGAAAGAGCTCAACGATAGCTCTGCAGATTTTTCCCCAGAACATGATGTATTTCTTTCTTTTATCAAATCTCATTGGATTGGATGGGAAATAGCTTTAGTGTAACAAGAAGGGAATTTGGGGCCTTTTCTTAACCACATGAATGTATAAATCTATTTTGCAGAGGTCCAGGATGCATGTACAGTTAATCCTCAACCACAACTGAACCCAAACTTTCTGTTGTTAAGTGAGACATTTGTTAAGTGAGTTTTTCCCCATTTTACAACTTCTATTGCCATGGTTGTTAAATGAATCACTGCAGTTGATAAATTAGAAATTTGGTTGTTAAGTGATTCAGGTTTCCCCATTGCTTGTCAAAAGGTGATGACATGATCACATAAGAATGAACCAATTACTAAGCATCTGAATTTTGATCGCATAATCACAGGGATGCTACACAGCTGTGACCGTGAAAAATGGTTATAAATCACTCTTTTCAGTGCCATTGTAATTTTGAATGGTCACTAAATGAATGGTTGTAAGTCAAGGACTAACTGTGTTTGGTAGATATTGTGGACTATCCCCCTTCATTCCAGCTAACCCTAGCAATAGTTAATAGCTATTAAGCTTATATAACAGATAACAGAGTTGGAAGGGACCTTGTAGGTCATCTAGTCCAACCCCCTGCCCAAGCAGGAGGCCCTACACCATTTCTGACAGATGGCAGTCCAATCTCTTCTTGAAAGTCTCAAGTAATGGCGCTCCCACAACTTCTGAAAGTAAGCAGTTTCATTGGTTGATTGTTCTCACTGTCACAAAGTTTCTCCTTATTCCAGGTTAAATCTTTCCTTGTTCAGTTTCCATCCATTATTCCTTGTCTGGCCTACAGGCGCTTTAGAAAATAGCTTGACCCCTTCCTCTCTGTGGCAGCCCTCAGATATTGGAAGACTGCTATCATGTCTCCCCTGGTCCTTTTCTTCACTAGACTAGCCATGCCCACTTCCTGCAACTGTTCTTCATATGTTTTAGTCTCCAGTCCCCTAATTATCCTGGTTGCTCTTCTCTGTACTTTTTCTAGAGTCTCAACATCTTTTTTGTAATGTGGTGAACAGAACTGGATGCAGTGCTCTAGGTGTGGTCTGACTAAGGCTTTATAGAGTGATATTAGTACCTCCCTTGATCTTGATTGTATTAATACAATTTAGGATTGCATTAGCTTTTTTGGCTGCTGTTGCACACTGCTGGCTCATATTTAACTGGTTGTCCACTAAGACTCCAAGCCACCAAGCCACACCCATTAAAATTTTTGAACCCCACCACTGATCTTGCCCCCAACAATCTGCATCCTCATTTTACCGACTTCGAAAGGATGGAAGGCTGAGTCAACCTTGAGGCCCATCAGAATCAAACTCCAGGTTGTGGGCAGAGATAGCCTGCAAAACATTTTTTTTTAAAAAAAAAAACACCTTAGACTGTCTACTATTGACCTCACCCCTTTCGTAAGAGGTCTGTAAGCGCACCAATGTGCCTACTGTTCCTGTCCTATTGTTTCTTTTATTTTTTTATTTTTCTTATACAGTATGTTATTACTTATACCTATTATCTTGTAAGCAATTGACAAAATAAATAAATAAATAAAATAAATACTGCACTTTAACCACTATGTCACCAGGGCTCCTATCATGCAGAGTTTCAGTGATGAACTAGAACTGGAAGAGAAACTCTGAACATCTTGAGAACTTTTTAAAAGTAAACAGGGTCCATCAGTCCTTTGTAGATTATTTTTTTCACCTAGATGCAGAGAGAAGATGATCAATGCTAATCATCTTTTCTTGGATTCCTGCAGCTCATCTGGGGGTCCATGCATTTGACAAGGCTTTAGAGGCAGCCCTCCCCCTCAAATCTTCTCCAAGAATTTATGGCAGAAACCTTGGACATGCCCCCTCGGGACACCAGCAATGTTAGGTCAAGGGTGGGACTGTTTTCAGTTTCAATAATTGCGCACAATGTTGAGTTTTTCCCACCAATGTGAGAAGTTTATTTCTTGTATTCCTTTTCTCTCTGTTGTAGAGTTGAATCTCTGCCATTTACCAAAAGCAGAAGTTGCCCTTGAGTGTCTGACTGCCAGAGAAACAAAGAACAAAACAGGAAACCAGAACAATGCCTACAAAAGTTCCTGGGGTTTATTTTTAAACAAAACAGATAAACACATTTTCTGTTTCAGAATCCATTTTAACGATGCTATTTGTGCAGAGCTAACGGGCAATTCTGTTTGGTTAACGTTGCTTGTAACATTGGTTAACATTCCTAGAAATATAGGAAAACAGAGTGTCTGAAGATACTTCAGAGCATTCAGAGAGATTTTGCTGATTGGAAACTTTTTATGGACTTTTTGAAAAAAAAAACAGAAAAAAATCAATTTAGCATCTGTGGTTTTGATTATTGGATAGGGCAAATTATGGAAAGAAGAGGGTGATGTAACTTTAGAGAAAGGGGTAAATCTGAAATTGCACTTATAATTGCTGAAAAGAAGATCAGAGCCACTTCTTTCTTTCTTTCTTTCTTTCTTTCTTTCTTTCTTTCTTTCTTTCTTTCTTTCTTTCTTTCTTTCTTTTCTTCTAGCTTTTTTTCCTTTTAGCATGTTGGAAATAAAATCCATCTGGTTCAGTTCCAAGCTGGGAGAAAGGCACTATGGAGACAAAATGGAGGCTGGAGGCTGATTGGAAAGAAAGGTTCTCTTTATTGATGAAGCAGAACCACCAGCCACATATGGTTCTGGGCAGCTGACAAAATGGAGTTGAGCATGGGTGGGTTTTTATACCTTCTTTGGGCTTTGCATTTGAGTTTCCTGTTCCTGTGCAAGAACACGTCCTTTAATATTCTATTGGCTGTTGTCAGATTCCTATGGGGGGGGGAGGGGTCATGCCTGGCTCTATAGGCAAAAGAGGAAATGCAAATTCTGGGTGTTCGTCTGAGATAATCCTCTCAACCTTTTTGCCTTGCCTAATTGCTTATTTGGAGTTTCCTGTCTGACCCAGTCTTTCTGAATGGATTACCAATTATCTGCATTTGTAAAAGCTGGCCTCCTCAGTTTCTGCTTGGGGCAGGAAAACTGGGGCTGGTTTCTGTCTCCCTTAAGATTTCCCTCCCATTTTTCCTCTAGAGGGAATATTCTATCCTGCCTTTTTAATATTTCCCAAACTACTTCATTCTTCTAGAAGGGGAGTGTTTCCCACAAGCACTTTCATTTTCTTTTTTATTTATTTATTTTTCCTTCTTATTCCATTTCAGTTCACTTGTACTCTTGTTTGTAAAAAAAAAAATCAATATTTTTCTTTAAAAAGAACATTTGGAGAAATTTGATTTTAAGACCAAGTCCTAAATTTAGAATCCAGTGAAGCCATAGGAGTTGGGAACACTCCTTGCTTACAAACTCACTCTGCAAATTCCAAAATTGTGTTGCCAAGGTATGTAAGCTGAGACTGTTCTTCATGACTGAAGCCAGAGAGTTGTATATGTTTTCTCAGGAGGAAAGAAATAAAAGAAAATTAAGACCCATCAAGCACAGAAGCCTTGCAAAGAGTGCTTATCATGGTTGTTTTCAGTGAAGGCCTTGAATATTATTTGAGACATCAGGAAGTTTTCCATACTTCCCTTAGATGCTGATAGTTTTGTCCTATTCCTTTTACAAAACACCCTGTTGGATAAAAATTGCTTTGCTGGCTCATATCAGTCCAGAACAGTGTTCTGTTTCCAGTAATGTAATGCTATATGAAATTTTTCGGGCTCAATTTAGAATTGGCTCATGAATTAGGAGCTTGTTGAGTGAAGGTTTGGAAAAAACCAAAGGCTTTCATCCCCTTGGTGCTGAAGATGCATACAGTGGCTTCACAGAGACTGGCACAGCCATGATCTGGCTTATGTCATCGCAAGGCTGGATAAGTTTAGAAGAAGGGGTTGGAATTTCACAGGGATGATGGTAGGTTTGCAAGAAAGAAGAAGGCTGACTTCTACAGTGATATCAGTTTAATGTTGGCTGAGGTGCAGAGGTGGTATTCAATAGTTCTGACCAGTTCTGGAGAACCGGTAACGGAAATTTTGAGTAGTTTGGAGAACCGGCAAATTCCACCTCTGACTGGCCCTGTAGTATCCTTCCCCTGCTACACCCACCAAATCACACCCACAGTACCGGTAGTAAAAAATTTTGAATCCCATCACTGCTGAGGTGACATAAGAATCAGCTCAATTTGTCAACAGAATGCAGGCATCCACCAGGTCCCTTCTCAAACTGGTTTCCAATCCTGGCAAACTCACTCCCTCCCTTCCTGGAGTCTTGAATCAGAATGGATACCCTGTCAGATCCAGGTTCCCTCCATCCTTATTTGTATATCAGTAATGTGAAAAGATCTTTCTCCTGAAGTTCTTGAGATCCTACTAAGCACGGGGCCTCTTCTCTTCACAAGGAGAAATTATCTCCATTTTCATCCACTTCTGGTGATGAATAGGCCCTGGAAAAGGAGGAAAAGGGGAGCAGGTCTGGAGTCAAACCTTAGGAAGCTTTTATCCAAGAATAAGGACACTCTTGGATGGTCCTATGACCAGGAGAATCACCAGATAAAATGCTGTTTCTCAGACAGTTCTGGTCACCTTATTCACATCCAATTCAATGTTTTATTGAGTGTCTCTGTTTGGCACATTGAATGCTGCCCTATTCATTTTTTTTTCCTGTCTCTTTCTTCTATTTTGTAATGGATAAAAGTGTTTTTTTTTTAAATGGAATAACAGTTGTGGTATTAGGCATCCTGTCAAGAAGAAGTGCTAACAAACGTCAAGATAATATCCGTGACAAAAGTGCACTAAATTACATTTAAATTTGACTGGTTTGAAATGTCAAAGGTAACTACTCTCTTCCGATGACAGAAAATGAGCTGTTTTTTTTTTTCCTTTAAATATTAGGAAATGGAATGGCTAGGATCTCAAAGGTTTACTTATTAAATGCCTCTATTTTCATCTGAACTGGATAAAAAGGTCCAGGTAAGGCTAATGGATCTATCACTCTGAACTAAATTGAAGTCATACACCATATGAGCTAGAAAATACGGCCATAGCTTTTAAAAATCCTTACTTGATTCTTACACCTCGCATATTATGTTGTTAACGTTCATGGCACATGTACCATATTGGTAGGAGATTACAAAATGTCAGGGAAAGAAAACATTTTCCAGTCCAGTTTTTCACCAAAGTGGCCTATCGGTGCCTGGACTCAAGACTGTAGATATGTGAGACTTAGTAGTGGGAGAATTTCTTGTAAAGTAGGAAGGAAATGTCTATCGAGATTCTCAGTCATCAAGGTTAAAGCTATTCCATTTTCAATGCCCGTTTTCAAGAGGCAACTGGACTTTCTTGGTTGTTTGAAGATGCTTCGCTTCTTTGAAGATGTTCTAAACAGCCCTCTCTCAACAGAAGGAGAGATATACAACTTCATCTATGTAAACACAATCCTTTAAGCAGTTCCGAGAAGGCTCCACACCAATTTGCACCATTCAGGTGACCCTGAGGATACAGATAAACTTCCAGGTGGCCTCAGTGACTCTCTAAAAGGATGCAAATGACCAGCTGTTTGCAAGGAGTATAAATACTTCCATTCCCCACCACCCAGTCAGAGCTGAAGAACCTTCTTGGATGAGAAGTGAATTTCAAAGAAAACCAAGAAAGACCAGTTGCCTCTTGAAAAAGCAGTCTTGGATAGGAGGGAGATGTCTCCATATAGAAATCTAGCAAGGTCATGATAAACCAAAACTGTCCTAATTCCTCTGCTTCAAATTAGTCATCTACAAGGAGCTGCCTGGAGCACAAATTGATTTCAGCCCATGATGGTTGCCAGGGGCTGCCGGAGGGAGCCGAGCGAGAGATGTTTAACTTCTTACACAGGATCGTTCAAACAAGAGGCCTTTCCGGGAGCTGTTGGAGAAACAAATTGGAAGAGGACTCTTCTTCTCCCCACACCAAACAGCAAGAGTTTGTAAGGGTTGAAAGGGTCTCTCTCTCTCTATCTTCCTCCATTGTATCTCTACCAGAGGTGGTATTCAGCAGGTTCTGACCAGTTCTGGAGAACCGGTAGCGGAAATTTTGAGTAGTTCGGAGAACCAGCAAATACCGCTTCTGATTGGCCCCACCCCCATCTATTCTCTGCCTGCTGAGTCCCAGCTGATTGGCTGGGTCCTCTTTTATTGCCCTGAACAGGAGAATGGAACTGGAAAGCAGATTACTGGGGAGGGGATGGAATGGGATTTTGCAGTATCCTTCTCTTGTAGTGGGGTGGGAATGGAGATTTTGCAGTATCCTTCCCCTACCACACCCACCAAGCCATGCCATTCCCACCAAGGCACGTCCACAGAACCGGTAATAAAATTTCTTTGAATCCCACCACTGATCTCTACCCTGCTTTTCAGTCCAAATACCGCTCAGAGAGCTTACAAACATTGGAACCTGTAGATAGTGCTCCTTGCAAAAGATCCGTACCCTACATGGCAGGGAAAAGTTGCCAACTTCCCCAGCCAAGAGTTGGGGTTTCCCCTGAGAATCTGCTTCTGCTGTGAGCTAGAAATTGGGCCTGGTGCCCAACCGCACATGCTCTCACTGTTCTGACCCAACCCAGTTACCAGCAAGAAAATCTCAAACAAATGCAGTAACTCAAACCTTCACATTTTTAATCTACAAATAAACCTCTTTGATGGCTTGCAGCCAATTAGTCCAACCAGAAAAGCTTTGACAAATTCTTCAGATAAGCCGGAGTCTCCATACACAATGCTGAGTCCTTCTACAGAGCAAAAACCCTTTGAAACCAGGCTTATATTCCCTGGAGGGAGGGGCCATTACTTAGTATCCTTACTTCCGAGTCGCCTGTTCTCTTCTGCAAATCATCCTGCATTCATGTGCACTTGGCACAGGCTCCTCAGGAACCTCTTCATCACTGCTGCCAGCCCCCACAATCCCTGAAGGCAGCAGTCCACTCCCTAATGGTCCTGCTGTTGGCTAACCACAACACTCACACTGATGGAGAGCCTGGCAGCTGCTTGTGAACTCCACTCCTGAAGGCGATCCAAACGGGGAGGTGAATTTTGATGACCAACGATAGCTGGCTGGATATTTGGCTTGAAAAATCAGGCCACTGTATGCCAGCTTTTAAAATTATTTTCCATAAAAGTTCCCAAACGGAACACTTTGGAAAACTCTGGACAGCCCAAATGAAATATTATTTTTTTGTCTGTAAAAGCTTTAATTTTCTCTCCTGATTAGTTCCAAATCAGTCTCTCACCAAAACCGGTGCACATGTAGTCCTCGGCTTACGATCATAATGGAGCCCAAAATTTATATTGGTAAGTGAGAAATTTGTTTGACTCATTTGATGATGTTTCTTTGTTCAGTGAATCATTGCGGTTGTCGAGTTAGTCTCCTGGTTGTTAAGTGAGCCTGGCTTTTCCATGGACTTTGTTTGCCAGAAGGTCGCAAAAGAAGGAACACTGCAACTGTCATAAATAGGAACCAGTCAGGGGTGGGATCCGACAGGCATAACAACCAGTTGCTATGGTTAGCCAGCAGCAGGTGCAGACAGCTGAGGAGAGCGAGGACTCAGATGAGGGGCCATGACCGTTAGGGAGTGCACTGTTGCCTTCAGAGAGTATGGAGGCTGGCAGCAGTGATGAGGAGATTCCCGAGGAGCCTGTGCCAAGTGCTAATGCACGCAGAATTGCTCATAGGAAAGAGAAGCATAGGCGACTTGGGAATTGTAATGTAATGGCCCCTCCTTTAAGAAGATAAAAGCCAGCTGTTGAAGTGAACGTTCTTCGTAGGAAGCAAAGATGTTTTGAAACTCAG
This sequence comes from Bungarus multicinctus, assembly GCA_023653725.1. Lineage (NCBI taxonomy): Eukaryota > Metazoa > Chordata > Lepidosauria > Squamata > Elapidae > Bungarus > Bungarus multicinctus. The sequence goes on along the minus strand of CM042851.1, from coordinate 42,931,659 downwards.
CCTCGTGGATATTCCAGTTGGTATCTGAAGACTCTTGTATTGTAAACTATTTCTTATTATTTTCTTATGTCTGATTTCTGTTGTTTTTTTGGCAGCCTTGCAAAAGGTTGGCAAGGCTCTTTCTTGTCAGAGCTAATTAGTTGGAAGCAACCTTTTATCTGTGAAGAAACAGAATTCATGAATGAAACCTTACAAGGTGGGAGCTGCTGCCTTTGTCTTGTGTTCGCTCTCTTGGAACCAGGTTTGGGTCAGAACACTAGTTCAGGGAGCACGCACAGACATGTCACACGCACATTGCACACACGACATGTGCACGCTATCGGCTCCGGCAAGCATTTACCTTCTCCAGCTGACGAGCAGCACTCGACTGTGCCACGCAAAGCAGCTGACGAGGAAAACACAGCCACTAAAGGACAACCTAAGCCCAGGTGGGCAGATGGCCCAAACAGCAGATCAAAACCTCGTCCCAGTGAACTGGTTCGGTGTCAGCTGCTCTTTGAAGATACCAATTCTATAGAACCAGACCAAACTGGTAGGATTCCACCCCTGGAACCAGTTGTCAAGCCTCCAAGTGTCAATCGCCTGACCAGGGGGTGATTCTACAATGGTCACAAGTGTTAACAATGGCCATAAATTACTTTTTTTTTAAGTGCCATTGAAATATGAAACAGTCACTAAATGAACTGTTGTAAGTCAAGGAGTCCCTGTATTATATCCTTCAGATTGTGCTGTTCAGTGAAGGTAGCCTTCCTTGGCTGGGGTGCCTCTCCCTGTCTCTTGAGGATGTCCCAGTAGGCCTTTTTTTTTGGCAATATTTTATTTTTATATTTAAAAAAAACATTTCTTTGGGTGAACAATGTGGTTCCAGGTTTTTACATTTCAATACAAACATGACCGGGATTACATATTCAGCTTTCATATTCAATTTCATATCATATTATTACTTGTTTCATTTTTCTTTAAATATTCTCATGCCTTATTTTACAATATTATCTATATTCTTATTCAATTTCTATATTCATTGCACACATTTTCTTATGTCCGTCACATTTACAAGTTTTATCACATATTATTATTCCAATTTGTTGTTCAATAAAATTCATTTTAATTTTTATTATCCAAAAGTTATCCCCTTTCGTTGTCAATTCAAGCTTGCCACCCCTTTACCTTACACATTTTCCCCACTTACTCTCTTTGACCCATTATAAAAATTCATAACAATATAGCAATTTTAATTCTACATTAACAACAATTATCCCTTAACTACCATATATCATACACATACACACACACACATCTATATATACTGTATCTATATCTGTATCCGTATCTGTATCTATATCTATCTCTTTCTATCTATCTATCTATCTATCTATCTATCTATCTATCTATCTATCTATCTATCTATCTATCTATCTATCTATCTATCTATCTATCTATCTATCTATCTATCTATCTATCTATCTATCTATCTATCTATTTATCTTATCTATCTATCTATCTATCTATCTATCTATCTATCTATCTATCTATCTATCTATCTATCTATCTAATCAGATTCCACATGGCATTCCCTCTTCTCTATTACATTCTAGTTCATATATTTATTCCACACTCCATATTTACTTTATTCATCACATTGTTAAAAATTAATTAATATTCTTATAGTAAATTCTTATTTCCATATATATTCCAGTTGAATTTGTATCTAGTTTAACAATAATTTTTAATAAAATATCAATTCCAGTATTTTCCATTTTTATATCTATATTCTTAAACACCATAATACGTTTCCATGCAAAATCCCTTTTCCTAATCATCTTCTACCCATCATCTCTGGCTTTCCTGATTATATACTGTAAGAATAAAAGTAGGCCTTGATTCTTGCAAGCCACCCTGTGAGGGAGCAGAGACCGTGGTTGAGATATCTGCAGCTGCTGTTCTATTAATGCCAGATGTAAGTTTTCGTGTAATTAAGATTTCCAGGGAAATTAGGATGGTGGTGGACAACTCATTCAGCACCTTGGCCAGCAACTCAGAGTCCACATTCCCAACTTTGGCCTTCTTTGGAAAAGTGGTGGCCCCTTTCCAGTTGTTACTCACAACTGGATCATCCTAAGAGGATCCCCACAATGCCCACCTTAGACTGTCTACCATGGACCTCACCCCATTCCTAAGAGGTCCGTAAAGGGATGTGCATAAGCGCACCAACGTGACTGTAGTCCCTGACCTAATGTCCCCATTTATTCATACCTATTTCATGTAATCATAATCATGTTCTAATTATATCTGTTATCTAATACATACTTGACAAATAAATAATAATAAAATAAATAATAAATAATGCCTGGGCCACTTTAGCAAGATTCTAGTTGTGCCCTCATTCAAACACAGAGAATGAATGTCTCGCTCAATGCTCTAATTCACAGAGCTTGTTGTTGTTGTTAGTCACAAAGTCATGTCTGACATATCACGACCCCATGGACGATGTTCCTCCAGGCCTTCCTGTCCTCTACCATCCCTCGGAGTCCATTTAGGCTCATGCCGACTGCTTCAGTGACTCCATCCAGCCCCCTTATTCTCTATCATCCCCTTCTTCTTCTTTTGCCCTCCATTGTTCCCAGCCTTAGGCTTTCTCCAGTGAATCCTTCCTTCTCATTAGGTGGCCAAAGTATTTGAGTTTGATCTTCAGGATCTGGCCTTTTTAAGAGCAGTCAGGGTTGATCTCCTCTAGGAACGACCGGTTTGGTCGCCTTGCAGTCCAAGGGACTCGCAGGAGTCTTCTCACAGAGCTAGGAAGCCTTAAAGGCAGAAGCTCATCTTTCTGATTAGCAAAATAAAAAATGGCTGCTGAAAAATACCAGCCAATGGGGAAAGCCCCCCCTCCCCGTTCCAGGGTACCCTGCAAGAGTGAAAAGGCTCCAATTTTCCATCCCAACGAAGGGAAGTTCCAAGTTGCATGGGTGCCTCCTTCTCCCCCAGCCTCTAAAACTCACTCTTGGGGGGTTTTTTTTGTCTACTTTGTATGCACCATTAATCCCCTGAATGGTGTTTTTGGCCTTGTGCCATTTCCTATCAAACCCAAATCTTAATGAGCGTTTGTCTCGGAGGGTTCTTTTTTCTCCTTGCCATGTGTGCGTGTTCCAATCTCGCCCAGCGCAAAGAGCATTAGCCGACTTGATTTCCGACTGCTGAAAGCTGGGGATTTTGCTAGCGTTGTCTTCCCATACATCTGTCACGCACTGCTTCGATTTATCCTGCTGCACACAGCTGCAAAAGGGGAAGGGAAGCTGGAGAGGACATGCCTGCGCACTGGGGTGTGATTTAGCACCGTTGCCTAGGCACAGTGGGCTGCCAAGAGAGCGCCTGGCGTTGCCCCCAGCTTCTGTTCTGAAGGCAAGCAGGTGACCGACTGGAGGCAAATTCTGGGCAGAAATTCCATTGCCTGCTAATTCTACTCAGGGCACGCAAAGGATTCAGGAGAGAGAAGAGACCATGACCCAAAAGACGAAGGGCTCCACTAAACCAACAGGGAATCCCCTCTTGCAACTGCAGGCATTTGCACTGCAGGTTCACCCTGGTTTTTCAGGCAAAACAATGGAACAAGGGTGTAAGCCAACATCTTTAGGAAGATAGTGGCCACTGCATCACTTTCACAGAAATTATGGGGGTATATTTTTGCTCCTGGTATGCTGCGGATATTTTCTGCTTTCTCAAAAGTATATTTATTGAAAGCAGTCATGCCCTGCCTTTCCAAAAAGTTCAACGATAAATCAGCTTTTTCCCATACGTACAATCGAGCTTTTATGAGTGCAAAAAAGTCATATATTCTTGCTTAATAAATATATCTTTGCCTTTATACTTGCCATTGGGGAATATGACTTTTTTTCCTTGAACAAGAGCCTGGAGGAAAAAAAAACCACACACCCTGAAATGGATTTCAGAAAAGAAGTGATAGCGGTCTGTTTTTAAAAAGGGCGTTCCTCTCTTTAAATAGGCACTTTTGCTAATCTCAGCAAAAGATATTTTTATTCCGCTTTCATGGTGGTTGGGGTTTTTTTAAAAACCTAAACCGAATGCTTGTAAAAAGGGGGATAATTTGAGAGGGGCTTGTTGATGGAGATTAGAGATGTTGTAAACGTCTTCATCAGTACATCTTTGACTGTGTGCTGCTGTCACAAAAAGCACCACTGAAGGAGGAAAGATCTGAGACAATACCAATAATTCTGTCTTTCCAAGGCAGAATTCGATGAGACAGCCGAGTTTTTCTTAAAGCAGGGGTGTCAAACTTGATTTCATGGAGAGCCGCATCAAGGTTGGGTTTGACCTCGGAAGGCTGGAAGGGGGCTGTCTGAGAGGCATGGTAGGCATGGCAGGGGTAGGCGTGGGCATGGTGGCCATGACACTGGACTTGTGTCGGGGGACACCTGTGGTGGCCAAGTGCTAAAGGCAGGGCTTCCCTCAGACCCTCCCTCATTGACATTATAATCTCCTTCCTTCCTTTTTTTCTTTTTCCTTCCCTCTTCATTCTTCCTTCCTCTCTTTCCTTATTTTTCCTTCCTTGCTCTCTTCCTATCTTTCCTTCTTTTTCTTTTTCTTCCCTCTTTCCCTTTCTCCTTTCCTGTCCCTTCTTGCATGCTCAAATGCAAAAGGGGAAACATTTCTCCTCTTGTTTTGTTTTTGGTTTGTTTTGATACCCTCCCCGCCAGTGAAAAGGAGCTCAAGGGGGGTGTGCACATGCTGGCAGAGAGCTGCAGGAGGCTGTCACAGCTCAAAACAGAGCTCCATTTTTGCTGGCAGAGGCATTGCAGGCTGGTTCTTTACTGTTTCCTGGCTGGCTCTGTGGCCCTAAGCACCCTGTGGGCCAGATCTGGCACATGGGCCTTGAGTTTGACACCCCTGTGTTAAAGGCTGTCTATGCCACCTCTATCATGTAAAGTGATACATTGCAATCTCAGTGGAAAGATGGACCCATTCTGATGCTTTCTTCCACAAAGGTAAGCCCATAATTTTTCATGTGGTTCAAATGAAAAGAGCCACGAAATCGCACTGGGCACTTTTTCTTGAAAATAGCTGGATGCAAGTTGGTCTGAGTGCCAAGTGGACCTGCTTTGCTTTTCTTGATAGACATAACTTCCTCTATCCCACCAAGCATCAAAGTTTGATGCCTCATTCAAAGAAAACTGTACATACCATACAAAAGAGACAATCAACAAGCCAAAAAGGGAATGGCAGCAAGATTACTTTATGTACAAAAATGGAAGGATTCCAAGGATAGTGTGATAATTGGCTAATCCCTTTGCCACTGTTGTCTTCTTCTTCCTCCTCCTCCTCCTCTTTTTCCTCCTCCTCCTCCTCTTTCTCCTCTTCTTCTTCTTTCTCCTCCTCCTCCTCCTCCATCTTCCTCTTCCCCTCCTTCTTCTTCTCCAGCCTTTGGCTGTCTACTTTACTCCCCAGCGTCAGCGTGCAAGAAAGACCTAGCAGACAAAATATTTGCTTTCATGATCAATAATCTGTTGGCTCAGTGGAAACATTTAACTTCAGTCCCCAAAATCTCTTATTTCCAAGCAGTTAAAGAAATTTGTCCAACCAATTGAACAATGGCAGCGGATTGAAATCGATGCTTACAGCCCTCCATGGGATACTGTATGTTTTTTTTCAGTGAACAATCTGTTAAAATTGTTATAAACAAGAAACAATATGGTTATGTCTTTGTTTATTTCCCTTTTTCTCAATCTAATGTAGTTTTCATATTGCCTTCAAAATTAATAACAACTTGTAATATGATATGTATGTACAGGTGTGTTGCACTGAGAGGCTCCTAGAAGAAGGGGCTAAAAGGCTGGGAATCTCACTGTTGCAACTTAGCAGCGTGACGAAGGGGTAACATTTTCTGATCTAGTTGACTTTTCCTAGTCCTCTTACCAGTGGTGGTATTCTACCGGTTCGGCTCGGTTCGGCCAAACTGGTACTAAAAAAATGCTACCAGTTTGGCAGAACCAGTAGTAAAAAAAAAAAAGATTTAGATTAGTTAGAAAGCAGGAAACCATCAGATTTCTTGTTTTCTAGCTAATCTAACTCATGCAGCACAGCTGATCCCCTCCCTCGCTGTTGACTTACCTTCAAAATGATTCTATTTTCAGTGCCCACGAGGCTTCCCTGAAGCCTACTAGGCCAAAAACAGGGCATGGGGGTGCTGCACCCTCCCCCTGTGCTCCATTTTTGCTCCCAGGAGGCTCCCCTGAGCCCATTAGGCCAAAAATGGGGCGTGGGGGGTTCTGCGAAAGAAAAAAGAAAGAGAAAGAAAGAGGGAGGGATGAGAGAAAGAAAGGGAGAGAGGGGAGAAAGAAAGAGAAAGAAAAAGAAAGAGAGAGAGAGAAAGAAAGAAAGAAAGAAAGAAAGAAAGAAAGAAAGAAAGAAAGAAAGAAAGAAAGAAAGAAAGAAAGAAAGAAAGAGAGAGACAGAGAGAGAGGGAGGGAGGGAGGAAGACCCACAAACCTTGGCATTAGATGCAGTTTCTGAGGATGCTTTGAAAGAGCACAGCAATCCTGGGATTGAAGGTACCAAGCCCCTGCTCCAGAAAGTGACTTTCTGTCTTTTGACCCCCAGTCACATGACCATTTAGCCATGCCCACCAAGCCACATCCACAGAACCAGGAGTAAAAAAATTTGAATTCCACCACTGCCTCGTACCAATAACTTTGGCTGTGCAATAGTCCTTACAATAACTCTTCTGAACATCAGAGGCTATTCAGTTCTTGCATTTAAGATGCAACATACACAGTCCATAAAACATTAATAAACCATACCGTTCATAATCTCTCCTGTGACTGAAAGCCAATGATTTCTATAGAAGGGTACAGGATACAAATGGGTCAATTTATTAAATCACTCATCATCCTTTTTTGGGGGGAGGGGCTTATGCATTTACCGGGTTTCGAAGATGGCGGACGCGCGCCTCAGTTGGAGTTTCCTCCAGTCGGGGTGGCTTCGGTTGCGGCCCCCCTTGTCCCCCGGGTCCCCCCGCCGGTGGCAGAGGCGGGGGAGGATCGGGGGAGGCCAGCGAGATCTATCTGAAGCTGGTCGGGGGTACGCTGAAGCCGCGGGACCGGCTGAGAGGACGAGGCAGAGGACGGCGTGGATACGGCCCCGGCGCCGAGTGGATCGCGGAGGCCTCGGAGACCTCTCCCGGCAGCCGGTGGAGCTGGACGAGGCTCCCGGCGGCGGTAATTGCTCCGGGGGCGGCGGCAGCTTCAGCGGCGGCGGCGGAGGTCGCGGCGGTGGCGGCGACCTCGGCGGCGGCGGTGGCCTCAACGGCGGTGGCGGCCTCGGTGGTCGCGGCGGCGGCGGCGGTGGTCACGGCGGCGGCGGCGGCTTTAATGAAGAGGTCCTGATGCCCCCGGTGAGGCACGACAGTGTGGGAGGCTCAGCGGCCTCGCTCTGGCCGCGGCGATCTTGGGGGGCCCCGACCAGTTCGGAAACGGACCCGCTATGGACATGGCGGGCCTGTGGCCGCCCCTGTGGCTTCGAGGACGGCGCGGAGACTGGGGGTTGGGCGGCGCTGTGGCCGTTCCCCTCCCCCCATTGGGGCCCCCACCTGTGGCAGAGGTGGTGGGCCCGGGGGGGGATGGATTCTATCTATGACTCCTCTCCCCCCGGGGGTCCCACCGGTGGCAGGGGTGGGACAGCCGGGGGGGGAGGGGTTTACCCCAGTCTGCCTGGATTTGGACTTCTTCGTTACAGAGATCATGGACGCTGCGGGACCGTCGGGATGGGATGGCCGGGGCCACGGATATACTCAAGGGCGGAGCTTTGGGCCCTGAGGGACGTCCTCCTCTCCCTTAGGTGGCCTTCAAGACTTTCAAAGATGTTCCGCTATGAGGGATCCTGGGATCCGGACCGATGGTGGGGCTGGGGAAGCCGGAGGAATGGGAAGAAGCGCGGGAAACCCGGGATTAGTAGATTTTTAATGGGGTTTTTTAATGGGGTAAAAGGATCCAGGGTGGGTAGGGGAGACAGCCCACATGGAGTTGGGGGCAGCCGGCCCGGCCCGCGCGCCTGGGGGACCTCGGGGGTTTCCGTGTCGGGGTGGCAGACCGGGGGTGGGCTGCCAGGGGCCAATTTTATTAGCACGGTGACTGGGAGAGGTAGATATGCCGGGGGTAGAGGGCCGTATCCGGTAAGGGGATCGCGCTCCCGATGTTTGCAAGCGGTAGCGCGCTCCGACCCTCCATACCCATCCTGCAGCCCTGGTTGTCCGGATTCTCAGGCCCTGAATACCCGGCTGTTGTTATGCAATGCCAGGTCGTGGTTAATAAGGCTCCCCTGATCCATGATTTGGTTCAGGAGGAGGCCGCGGACCTGGTAGGTGTTACCGAAACCTGGTTGGGCCCAGAGGGCGGTGTCCCTCTGGTTGAGATGTGCCCACCAGGTTTCCTTGCATTCCACCAGCCTAGGGTTCAGGGAAGGGGTGGAGGGGTGGCGGTGCTTATAAAAGAAGCCCTTCGTCCTAGGGAGGCCACTGTTCCTCAGACGGCTGGCTGTGAATCTCTTTTTGTCAAGTGGGGGCAAGGGGTTCAGATGGGTCTTTTGATGGCGTACCTGGCTCCCTGCCATGTCTCATCGGCCCTGCCCGGACTCCTCGAGATGATAGCTGGGCTGGCGGTTGAGACCCCCAGGCTTTTGATCATGGGGGATTTCAACCTGCCATCGTCCCGTGAAACCTCGGGGTTGGTTCGGGAGTTCTTGGCTTCCATGACGGCCATGGACCTGACCCAGTTAGTTTCCGCTCCCACTCACATTGGAGGACACATGCTGGATCTGATTTTTGTCTCTGGGCAATGGTTGAATGACTGTAATTTTGGGGAGTTAGTTATTACACCCTTGTCATGGACAGATCATTCCCTCCTTAGGTTGGACTTCTGTTCCGCCACCCCCCACCGCAGGGAGGCAGAACCACTTAGACTGTTCCGCCCCAGGCGCCTGATGGACCCGGAGCGGTTCCAGAGGGAGCTTGGGCCATTTCCTGAGTCTCTGGCTCACAGCTCGCCTGGAGACCTGGTGGCCACCTGGGATGGGTTAGCCGCCGGGGCTCTAGATCGAGTTGTGCCCCTGTGACCTCTGACCCGGCACAGGTCCCATTTGGCTCCGTGTTATACGGAGGAGCTACGGGAGATGAAGTGCCGGAAAAGACGTCTAGAGGGCATTTGGAGGGCGAGCCGTTCTGAGTCTGACCGAACACAGGTGAGATCTCATATTAAGACTTACCTTGTGGCGATAGGGGCGGCGAAATCTTCGTATTTCTCCGCCCTTATTGCATCGGCAGAAAATCGGCCTGCCGCCCTGTTTAGAGTGACCCGCTCTCTACTTGAACCGAGAGCGCGGGATGACCTCTTGCAGGGTAGGGCAGAGGAGTTTTCCCGATTTCTGCATGATAAAATCGCTCAGATTCGGGAGGGGCTCGACTCCACTTGGATGGTCCCGGGGGAGGTGCCCGGGGCAGGTCTTGTGAGCGTTATCTGGGGAGAGTTCGACTCTGTGACCGCCGAGGGTGTGGACAGGTTGCTGGGGGGTCTGAATGCCACCACCTGTTTATTGGACCCGTGTCCTTCCTGGCTGGTTTCGGCCGCCAGGGAGACGACATGAGGCTGGCTCCAGGGGATTGTCAACGCTTCTCTGAGAGAGGGGGTGCTCCCTACCGCCTTGAAGGTGGCAGTGGTGGTGTGGCCCCTCCTCAAGAAGCCTTCCCTGGATCCAGCTATTTTAAATAACTACTGTCCAGTCTCCAACCTTCCCTTTGTGGCAAAGGTTGTTGAGAGTGTGGTGGCACGTCAGCTCCCCCGGTACCTGGAGGAAGCTACTTACCTCGATCCGTTCCAATCGGGTTTCAGGCCTGGACATAGCACTGAGACGGCATTGGTTGCGTTGGTCGATGATCTCTGGAGGGCTCGTGACAGAGGGTTCTCCTCTGTCCTAGTCCTATTAGACCTCTCGGCAGCTTTCGATACCATCGACCATAGTATCTTGTTGCGACAGTTGGAGGGGTTGGGGATTGGTGGAACCGTCCTCCGATGGTTCTCCTCCTTCCTCTCCGACCGTTCGCAATTCGTGTTGGCGGGAGGGGAGAGGTCTACCTCTAGGCCCCTGGTTTGTGGGGTGCCTCAGGGGTCGGTCCTCTCTCCCCTCCTGTTCAACATTTATATGAAGCCGTTGGGTGAGATCATCCGTGGTCTTGGAGTGAGGTGTCATCTATATGCAGATGACACCCAGTTGTACATCTCCACTCCGGACCACCCCAACGATGCTGTGGGGGCTATGTCTAGGTGCCTGGAGGCCGTGCGGGACTGGATGGGCGGGAACAGACTTCGGCTCAACCCATCCAAGACCGAGTGGCTGTGGTTTCCAGCGCCCCGATATAGCCAGCTGATACCTTCGCTGGCTATCGGGGGGGGGAAATTTTGCCCCCAACAGAGAGGGCTCGCAACCTGGGTGTCCTCCTGGATGTACGGCTGTCACTTGAACATCACATCGCGGCCGTCTCCAGGAGGGCGTTTCATCAGATCCGTCGGATCTACCGGTTGCGGCCCTTCCTGGATCGGGATGCCTTGCGCACGGTCACTCAGGCCCTTGTCACCTCTCACCTGGACTATTGTAATGCCCTCTACATGGGGCTCCCTGCGGGGAGCACCCGGAGACTTCAGCTGGTACAAAATGCAGCCGCGCGGGTGATCATGGGGGCACCGCGTAGCGCCCACGTGACGTCTCTCCTGCGCGAGCTGCATTGGTTGCCGGTGGCTCTCCAGGTTCGCTTTAAGGTTCTTGTTTTGACCTTTAGGGCGACCCATGGCATTTATTTATTTATTTATTTATTTATTTATTTATTTATTTTATCATATTTTTATACCGCTCCCTCTCCCAAAAAAGGGACTCGGGGCGGTGTACAGCCTACTAAAAACATATAAATACATTAAAAATACAATTAAAATATATATTAAACGTAATTTTCCGGCTGTATCCCATCAGAACCAAATACAACAATATAAAATCAGGGATCTTAGATAAAAATTAAAAGTTAATTACTAAAACCCAATTTAAAACCAAAACATGGGACCAGGTTACCTGCAGGACCGCATTCTGTCAGTGATCTCCAATAGGCCGGTGCGTTCCCACAGAGAGGGTCTGCTCCGGGTGCCGTCGGCCTCTATGTGTCGTCTGGCGGCGCCGAGGAGTAGGGCCTTCTCTGTGGGGGCCCCGGCCCTCTGGAACACTCTGCCTCCAGAGCTTTGTACCGGCACGGACCTGAGGGCCTTCAGGCGCGCGTTGAAGACCTGGCTCTTTGAGCAGGCCGGCCTGGGCTGAGATGGTTTTAATTGGTCTCCATCCTATTTTTAATTTTAATTGGGGTTTTAAGGGGGGGGGTGGAGTTTTCTTATTTTCATTAACCAGCTAACATTAATTTAATACTTTTTTAACTTTTGTATTCTCTGTGGGGTTTTAGATGAGCTGTACACCGCCCTGAGTCCCTCGGGAGAAGGGCGGTATATAAATTGAAATAATAAATAAATCTAATCTAACAAAGATTTTTTCTTGTCTGCTTTTAGTACAAATTGTAGTAGTTCATTTTTTTCCCCTCCAGGAATGAAGTTGTAATTGGCAATTGAATGCATAAATAATTATATGGTCAGCCTTCAGTTCCCTGAACAAATGAACTGGTGATGGGTCACACAATTTGCTGGCACTGGTTCTGGAATATAAAATGTCCTTGGAGAGATGCTTTGAAGAAGAGAATTCGTCCTTCCTCTGCTTTTGCCCTGGGTCGGTCTTGCTGTGAAATCATGGGAAATTAGAGCTGCTGTTGGGATTTTCTGGGAAAAAGTGGTCTGCAGGAAAAAAAGGATTAAAATAAGAGTCTCATTTCTTCTTCTCTTGGAAGAATCCTTGCAATGGAAAATGGCTACTGAGCCCCCTGAGGTATTAGATTAACCTGTAGATGCATATTAATGACTTCGTTTAGGATGGAGCTTCTAAAATCCCAAGGTTATGAAGGAAAAGGCAAAAACGTTACATTCTCGTTTCATTCTTGTTCATTTCCTGAACATGATTAGAAGATGTCAGTAAAACAGCACCTCTGTTGTTATCTCCATTGTTAGAAATGTTTCATATTTTTGTTGAGAAACTGGAAAACTATAGACTATAGACTAAAAGGCTCCAGCTACAGGACTGATGGGCTGTATCGGGGTGGGCTTCAAAAATTTTAACAATGGGTTCTCTGCCCAGTTGCTGGGTGGGCGTGGCCATGGTGTGTATGGCCTACTCCCCTGATGGCGAACCTATGGCACGCGTGCCACAAGTGGCACACAGAGCCATTTGTGCTGGCACACGAGGCACGGGCAAACTTACCTCACTGCACATGTGCACACCTCACAGCTGATTTTTTGGGGGGTGGGGGGTGGTTGGTTTGAGGCCCTGTTTGGCCTCCCAGAGGCTTGGAAAAAGCCTCTGCAAGGCTTTTCAGGCCAAATTATAGGCCCATTTCATCACTTCCTGTAATACCAGAAGTGACAAAACAGGCCTATAATTCATCCTGAAAAGACTTGCAGAGGCTTTTTCCAACCCTCTGGGAGGCTGAAAAGGGCCTCAAACCAGCCGAAAAATCAGCTGTGAGGCACAGTGCAGGTAAGGGTGGTGGTGGTATGGGGGAGATTGCATGCGCATGCGCAGGAGCCGTGGGGTGGGGGACACGCATTGCATTCTGGGTGCTGGCACTGCAAGTGCCTGCGCGTTGGTGCAGACATAATTTTTAGCACAGGAGCCCAAAATGATTAGCCACCACTGGCCTAGTCAGCCTCCTGCACCATTGCAGCAGGGGTGGGATTCAAATTTTTAATAACCGGTTCTGTGGGCATGGCTTAGTTGGTGGGCGTGGCTTGGTGGTCATGTGACTGGCTGGGTGTGGCAAAAAAAGAACCATTTTCTTAAGTCCTACTGCCTCCAAGTGAAGGACACATTCCCTCACAAGAAGAGAAAAAGAAAGGAAACATCCGGGGAAGTAATTAAGAGGCAAATTAAACTTGTACTCTGTTTTGCTCTCTCAAACTCAGTTATCTTTCTTGGCCCCAAGAGCATAGGACTGTGGGGGAGAAGCTGGTGGCTTGAGATCTAGTTTTTATAGCATTAATATAAAAGGACAACTTGCACTTCGGCAAACAGAATCCATCTGAGTGACATTAACTGAAAGGCAAGGTTTGTTCCTCAATCCAGAAATTTTGTTTTATGTAAGTCAGATGGCAACTTCATTGAGTTTTTATAACTCAATGATGTGTCAAAGCTGAAAATGAAACAAATGAATATGTCACAGAATTAATTGCCATGCACTGACAATCAGGAAGTGCGACATCAAACAGCGAAGCAAATGTCTGGATTTGTTTAATCTGCATTATACATGTTAATTATGTTGCCTGCAGTTGGCTGATAATGAGCCACATGCAGAAGGGAAGAGCTACTTGATTGGACAACTCATGAATGGAAGACTCCAGGGGTCTTCTAAGTTGGTTTGTCACCGTTCTTCATTAGTTTTTACAAAGACTAATTAAATGAATTAAAGGTACACGAGTAGAATCAAAATAGATTCATTGAGTAGAAATACTGGCAAAGATTAGAAAGGATACCCTGGCTGATCTGTGTCAATCTTATTGAAATATACTGAAATCAAAGGCATGAATTCAAAATAATGTAACTCTAATTTAGTCCAGGGGTCACCAACTTTTTGGACCTCAGGAACCATCAAACTCATAATTTTCCCAGAGGCCCTGGGAAAATCCCCTCCAAAATGAAGGAAAAGTCCCCACCCCGTTTTCCTACCGATCAATCATTCTTTATTTGGAATCACAGGATACCATCTCCAGTTCCATTCTCAGGGGGAGAGAGGGAGAAAAAGTAAGAGAGACTTTTGACTTCATGCAAGGAAAGTAGCAGAAGAAGCAGAAGACTTTCTTTCTCTCCCCCAAACTCTGCCAGAAATGAGTCTTTGTGAGACTTGTTGCACCAACGCAGCCTCTTGGAGCAGGATGCCTTGCAGGATCCCAAAGACTCATTTCTGGCGGAGTTTGAGGAAGAGAAAGAAAGACTTTTGCTGCTTTCCTTGCATGCAGCCAAAAGCAGAACAAGAAAGAAGCGGAAAGAAGCAGCCCGGTAGCCAGGCGAGGTGCGTGGGATGCATGGGGCAAGTTCCCCCTTCCACCCTTTCCCCCTCCCCTCACTAAATCATGTTGTTCGCAATGCAAGCAACGTAAGCCTTGTGTTCCCATGGGCCATGTGTTCCCATGCAGCCTGGATTAATTGCTTTGGGGAGTGCTTTGGGGGTGACATTTCTCTGTGGACCACAAAAATTTTCTCAGGGACCACCAGTGGTCCCCAGCCCACAAGTTGTTCACCAGTGATTTCGTTTCCCTCTGAAAACAATCAGGTTGGAATAAAGCAAACATTCCTAAAATTTCCACCCCAGGTTTCTAAACATTATATTAGATATAATATAGATCAGGGGTGTCCAATTTGATTTCATTGAGAGCCACATCAGGGTTGTTTTTTACCTCAGGGGGGGCTGGGGTAGGTGTAGCTTGGGTGGCATGGCCAGATCAACATCACTCATGTCACCTATGGTGGCCAAGTGCTAAGGCAGGACTTCCCTCAGACCCTCACTCACTCTCATTATAATCCCCTTCCTTCCTTTTCTTTTTCCTTCTTCCTTCCTTCTCCTTTCTTCTTCCTTCCCCGGTTTCCTTGTTTTTCCTCCCTTGCTCTCTTCCCATCTCTCCTTCTTTTTCTTTGTTTTTCCTCTTTCCCTTTCTCCTTTCCTGTCCCTTCTTGCATGTTCAAATACAAAAGGGGGACATGCTTCTCCTCTTGTTTTGTTTTTAATTTGTTTTGTTAGCCCTCTGCCAGTGAAAACAGAGTTTGGGGAGGCCGTGCGCATTCCTCCCCAAGCTCCATTTTTACTGTCAGAGGTACCATGGCCCCCAAGGGAGATCTAAGCACCCTGCAGGCCTTGAATTTTGACATCCCCGATATAGATAATATATAATTATCACAAGGGTAGAAGGCTTCTCGCTTTCATGGACATCACCCTTTCCAAGCATGTCTTGGAACATCAGATTCTGAGTATCATTTAGGGCTCCCACCTACTTTCTTGCTGATGTACTTTTCATGTCACTCCCTGTTCCTTAGTTTAGGAAACTTTCAGCTGAACCATATTGTGTTTCCGCAGACACAAAAGTGTCAAGTTAGAAGAGAAATTCAACAGGGTTTCTCCATTAGGTTATGACTTCTGTTAACTATCAGTCCTTCTGTTTTGGGACTATACCAGCCTGAAGGTCCTATCCTTGGTTTATCACATGTCACACAACAAAGTTGCTTGATCTTGTTGTTTATTCATGCCAGAAGCATCACAATTGAAATATGGCATCTGTGGACCTGAAAAGGTCCTTTGTGGGACACGCCTAGTACCAGAGGTTGAAATGAGCACTCCCTACACTTCAGATGCTTCTGGATCAAAAGGATTAGCCAGCTATAAGCTGATGCCCAGAGGATGCCCAAATATGTTAACAGCACACATTCCTCATGAAGGCTCCTTTCATGTCTCCTGATCTTGTTGCTAAGAGTCCATGTAATCTAAACAGGCCCCTGGATCCTTCTTTGATCCAGCCCTGATCCTCCCAGAGCAAATATACCATTGGAAGCAAGAGAATATATAGACACGTGCCCCATCTTCTCTTCAATCACTGCAGCAGTTTCCATCAGATCTTCTGAAGGAGAGGGGAAGAACAGAGGACTGGAAAGTTTTAGGCACAGAAGGCAAATGAGGTACTAGATTGCCTGTAAATTCTGAAGAACTCTAGCATGTCAAAGAGGATACTAAAAAGCCCAGCTTTTGTTTGTTTGTGTGTCTGTTGTTTGCTTCAAATAGAATGTAGCTGATCCAGAAACAAATCAGCGCTGGCTCTCAAATGTCATGCGATCAGGAGGTGATGGATTGCTTTCAAAACTCCTGCAACAGACTTGTGTGGCAGGCCACGGGGTTATTATTCATCATTATTTTATTATGAATAACACAGTAAAAGATGAGAGACAAAAGACAATGAAAAAGCTCTGGTAATGTTATCAGAGATCTCCCTATGGAACGGTAGACTACTCTACACAGCGGGGCGGGATTCAACCAGTTCGGACCAGTTCGGGCAAATAGGCTGTTAAATTTGCATCTGGTTTGCTAAATTGGTATTTGAACTGACCAGCTGTCCCTGCCCATCCCGCCCTTCCCCTCACAGGGGTCTCCACACAGCTCATTTTCAATGCCAGGTCTATGCAGAGGCTCTGGGAAGGGGAAAAACAGGCCTCCCGGAAGTACCAAAAGTCCAGGAATGGCCTGTTTCTGGCTTCTGGTGGGCCTCCAACGCCCAGAGGAGGCCATTTTCGCCCTCCCAGGGGTCCAAGGGAAGCCTCTGGATCCTTGGGAAGGAGAAAAAAATGGCCCTCCCAGAAGTCCCGGTAGGCCACGCCCACCCTCACCACGCCCAACCAGCAACTGAGTAGCAAACCAGTTGCTGGGAGTTTTGAATCCCAGCCCTGACTACACACTACTACACACTCATGTACATGTTACTTTTGAAATCCTTGAATTGCAGGGATCTTTTCAAAGAACAGAATCCATTTGGCAGGTCCACGAAGAATAAAAAAAAAGCTTTTGCAATCAGGACCTTCAGTCCTGTTGAATTACAAGTGGGAATTTTCAAGATGGCGAGAGAAAAGCATCCCTTCAGATTGGACTACTTTTTTTAAAAAAAAATTCTGTATTGCATATCCATTTCAGGTCCATGCACTCGTGTTGTTTCTTGTTCATTGTAGTTAATGGCACAATAATCACAAATCTGCCATGACTCAGATATTCCCCTTTAGCATGGGTGGAGAGGGAAGAAGGCTGGGCTGGAGACAGAAGGGTAGAAGCAGATCTGCAATTATTCAAGAAGACAAGATGTCTTCCCACTGTGATTTAAGATGTCCTTCTGATTTCTCCAGGCAGGAACATAATGAGAAGGAGGTGACCACAGAATATCAAAACAGAAGTACAAATCTGAGGAGAGGAGGTTGTAAATTGTGCCCTTCCTAAAGCATACCTTGAGGCAAACTTCTTGAGGTCCTACCTTGACGTTTCATCACTAGGATTTCTGAAATTGGGTGTTTCTCAGTAGCTTGCTTAAACACTTTTCTGTGCCTGAATTTTAAGAAATGCTAAATTTCAATAATGATATTCTACTCAAGGAATAACAAACTCAACTGATGTAAAATAGATGTCAGTTTTAATCTTGAATCTACTCATTTGGGAGTCTATCTTTTTAGCTCAGCAGTAATAGACATTTATCTAAAAGTGGCAAAAATAATAGCTATGATTATAACATGGCAGGCTTTTCAGGACCAGCTCCAAGTGAGACACTTCTTGGATCAGGTCATTCCATGAACTTAGAACATAGTTGGAAGGGACCTTGGAGGTCTTCTAGTCCAATCCCTGCTTGAGTAGGAGACCCTATATTATTTCAGACAAATGGTTATCCAGTCTCTTTTTGAAAGACTTCAATGAATGGGCACCCATACCTTCCAAAGGTAAGCTATTCCATTGGTTAATTGCTCTCACCGTTAGGAAATTTCTCCTTACTTCTAGGTTGCTTCTCTCCTTGCTTAGTTTCCATCCATTGTTTCTTGTCTTGCCTTTGGGTGCTTTGGGGAAATAATTTGAACCCCTCTTCTTTATGGCAGCCCCTCAAATATTGGAACATTGCTATAATATCCCTCCCCCAGTTTTTCTTTTCATTAGGCTAGATATACCCAATTTCTGTAAGTATTCTTAGTATATTTTAGCCCTAATCACTATTGTTGCTCGTCTCAGCCCTCTTTCCAGAGTCTCAACATCTAGCACTGAAGATGTTACCTAGCTTGGGTAATGAAATGCTTGCAAGAAAACAACCCAGCTCAGAGAGCATCAAGGACCCCAAAGTCTCAAGAAGAAGAAGAATTCTTTATTGGCCAAGTGTGATTGGACACATAAGGAATTTGTCTTGGTGCAAATGCTCTCAGTATACATAAAAGAAAAGATATATTCATCAAGAGTCAAGAATCATAAGGTACAACACTTAATAATAGTCATAGGGTACAATAAGCAATTGAATCATACTAGGAAACAGTCAGTATAAATCGTAAGGATACAAGCGACAAAGTTACAGTCATACTGTCACAAGTGGGAGGGGATGGGCGATAACAGTAATAGTAGTGCAGTCTTTGTAAATAGTTGGACAGTGTTGAGGGAATTATTTGTTTAGCAGAATGATGGCTTTCAGGAAAAAACTGTCCTTGTGTCTAGTTGTTTTGGTGTGCAGTGCTCTATAGCGTTGTTTTGAGGGAAGGAGTTGAAATAGTTTATGTCCGGGATGTGAAGGTCTGTAAATATTTTCACAGCCCTCTCAACATCTTTTTTGTATTGTATTGGGCCAAAACTGGATGCAGTATTCCAAATGTGGTCTTACTAAGGCTTTGTAGAACAGTACTAGAATGTCAGTTGATCTTGATTCTATTTCTCTATTAATGAAGTGTAGGATTGCATTGGCTGATGCACACTGTTGGTTCATATATAGGTGATTGTCCACTAGGACTCTAAGATCCCTATCGCAGGTTACTAGCCTTAAGGCAAGTTTCATCTTGTCTATACCTATACAGTTGGTTTTTCTTACCCAAGTGCAGAACCTTACATTTATCTATGTTGAATTTCATGAACTTTGCATTTTTTTTAATTAAAAGTTTTTATTTTTATTTTTACAAACATTCCATCTTTTCTTTAAACAGTGTGTGTCATCTAGGTACAAATATTTTGTGCCATAATATTTGTAGTTAATACAATTTCCTTACCATAACAACAGTTACATTACATTCTTACTTTAAACTATTACACACACACACAGAGTATGTGTGTGTTTATATGTATGTATATGTGTGTGTGTATTTCGACGAGGTCCCACCTGCCATCTTCAGGCTGGTGCTTTTGGCTTTGTGCTTTTGCTCAAAATGTAGCCAAGATACTCTCAATCTTACATGGGAAAAGACCCGAACACGCCAAGACCTGCATACCTGTACCCATGAAAATCTACGAAAACAAATACACACACACACACATATATATACATATACACACACACACACACATATATATATACACACACATATTATGTTCATATACTTAATTTCTGGTTTCCATTTTTTTTCCAACCATTGATAAATAATTCCCATATCATATAATATTCAGTTTGTTCTTTTTCTTTTATTGCCAGTGTTAATCTGTTCATTGCTGCACATTCCAATATTTTCCTAATCACATTCTCTTCTATCAGAATCTTTTCACTTTTCCAGTTTTGAGCAAATACTATTCTAGCTGCAGTTAATACATGAATAATTAGATATGTCTTTTCTTTACTATAACTTTCAAGTATCATCCCTGACAAGAATATTTCAGGTTTTAAGTCTATATGTTGCTTTATCATCTTTTCCAAACATGTATGTATTTTTGTCCAGTATCTCTTAGCTTCTACACATTTCCACCACATGTGGTAATATGAACTTTGCATTTTTGCCAAATGCAAACAAAACTCAAACTCAACTTTATTTTGTGACTCAAAATAAAGAAGAGATAGAAATGGAATTGGGATGGTGGTGTCTATTTGCTTTTCTTTAGGGGGTAGTCTCATTCAGACTTCACAAGAAGACAAACCTCTGTCGCAAGCAGAGTTTGTCACTGTATAAGAGTTCATGAATTGGAAGGGCCACGGTAACAGGTCAGCCAATGGGAACTGACTAAGAAACAGCACCTGCTGTGAGCCATGCCAGACATCTTGAAGACTGGATGTGGCTTAGGGTAATATATTATGTGATTCTGGTCGTTCTGATTGTTTCTGCTTCTTGTCCTTGTCCTTGCTACCGGTTGCAAGAGCTGCATGGGTATTGTATACATGCATCCTGTTTTGTATTATTGTATATAAACAAGTTTCTTCTATAAATGAATCCTGCTGACTTATTTACTTGTGTGCTGGTTGGATTGCTGCAAACTCTGACAGAGTTCTGAGTTTCTGTCAGACGGGTGAGAACAAGTGAGGTTGCTGCATTCCAGTAAAGGCAAGATAGCACATTTAACACTGAAACCCTTTTTACATCTTTCATCTTTTTTCCCCAGCAGAGGAAATATTGCTCATAACCTTTACAAGAAGTGGATGTAAAGTATAGGTGTTCATAGCGTGGCAGTAATTGATCTTGGTCTCAACCTAATTGACATCCCTTAGTGACATCAAATAAATGAAAGTATTAATTAATTGATGCAGCACTACCAGAAGATATTCTACATCCAACAGGCATAATGCATTATTCATTTATCCACTATGTTAACAAATGTATTTAACTAGGAACCAATAATGCTTCAACATGGCTTTATTTTTAATAGCACTGTTTCATCAAATCTTAGTTTAAAACCATTTGCAAATTCATCTTTTATGGAAAAATAAAACAAGACAAATGTGAGAGAGCAATCAGAGTGGAGAAAATGCTGGGAATACGGTGTTTCCAACGTGGTTCATGTATGCAAAGATGGTTAAACAATGCAAGTTTCTTCTCTGACTTGAGTACAGATGATCAGAGTACAGATGACTTATAAGGAAGGGACCTTGTAGGTCATCTAGTCCAGCCCCCAGCCCAAGCAGACCCTACACCATTTCTGACAGATGGCAGTCTAGTCTATTTTTGAAAGCTTCCAGTGATGAAAGCTTTCATCTTTCCACAACTACTAAAGGCAAGCTGTTCCATTGGTTGATTGTTCTCACTGTCAGAAAGTTTCTCCTTATTTGCAGATTGAATCTCTCCTTGATCCATTATTCCATGTTTGGCCTTCAGATGCTTTGGAAAATAGTTTGACATCCCTGTAACAGCCCTTCAAATGTTGGAACACTGCTATCATGCCTCCCTTGGTCCTTCTCTTCCCTAGACTAGCCATGCCCAGTTCCTGCAACTGTTCATTGTTCAATTTAATACTTCTCCACAAAAGATTTCCACACATCACAAAGGCCCTCACAAAGTAATTTCATGCCAATTTTCCTCTCCTTCTCTCCAATTCTTGTGCAAAGGCTGGGATTGAGGGAGAAGGTTTTTTTTTAAGAGAGGTGCCAGAAAAGGAGGCTAAGAATTTTGGTGAAGAATCCAAGTTTTCAGCAGTGAGATAAGCAAGACAGGATGGCTGTAGGTGGTAGGTTCTTCTGAATTTACCATCTTTGATTCTGATGGGAGTAGCACTTCTTGCCATGGAATGGATGGATGACCTTGAGAATCAGGGAGAGAGATGCTGCTTAGGAAGCAATCAGACAAGGGAGGCATGAACCTCCAAGGGGTTAACGGTCAATGGAAGAAACCTAAGAGAAGTGCAGAGAAGAGCTACCAGGATAATTAGGGGACTGCAGAACGGTTGCAGGAACTGGACATGGCTAGTTTAGTGAAGAGAAGGACCAGGGGAGACATGATAGCAGTCTTCCAATATTTGAGGGACAACACGTGAGGACCCAACGTTGCTATATTCCTCCATGAGATGCCTAAGTTTAACCCTCTGGCTGTGAATCTCTGTGCCTCCCCTGGATGATATGCTCTCTGAGAATCCATCTCCGGCATAAAGGTCAATTCTTCAACCCTTTAGAAATGATGTGAGCTTGCTTAAAAACCCTCTGAAAACTGAAAACTGAAAGCAATTGATTTCTTCTCACCTTGGACTCTCCTCTTGTTCTCCTTCTTCACCTCCTTGGTAATTCTTAATTATTGCCAGATTATGGTAACGTTGAAAAATAAAACTAGACTTTCCATCCCCTTTCTCTAGCTTCAGAGTGTTGGAAGTTAAAACCCGCCCTTCTCCTAGGAAGATGAAATATTTTAGGATATACTAAAAAAGGCAGAATATTTCCCCTAAAGAGAGAAGTAGAAACTCAGAAGCAGAAACTCACCTCAGAAGCAGAAGCTCACCCCCCACCTTTGTTAATGGGTGGGCCATTAAGGCCTGGGCCAGAGTATTCTACATCACAAAGGCCTCTACCCATCTCACCACATGGCCTGGGAAGATTGCATCAGCCAGCACCCAGGTGAAGCCGTGTGGTCCAGACAAAGCCTACAAAGTTAGCTAAGACCCCCCCCCACCCTGGGAATCTGACAGCCAATGGGATACATTTCTTACACAGGACCAGGGGTGGTATTCAGCACCACTGACCACTTCCGCTTCATGCTTAATGTGGAAAAGAATGTAATTTTGACTTTGGGTGTTACAGATTAAACTGGTAGATCTGTATAGAAGTGACTCGTTCATATCATTATGGAAAAACAAAAAGCTGTGTGATTTGATGTTAAGGCCCTATTCTACTGCAACTGAGAGAGTCGAAACTCAATGCCTCGTTTTCTTTTCTTTTCCCTACCTTTCCTCACCTCTCTCTCTCTCTCCCCCTTCCCCTCTCTTTTCACTGCTCTTTTATTTCCTTTTGTATTTTGCATTTTATAATGTTTTATAACCTGATTAAAATGTTTGGGGGAAAAAAAAAAGGAAATCAGGAATTTCAGCACGGAAAACCCAGGGATGCTTCCATTTGTTCTGTTGGCCATGTTATATCGTGCCGTTGTCTACGTCTGGGCAGGGTTATTTCTGTCTCAGCTGCAGGGTGCCAAGAAGACTCAAAGGCAATTTTTCACCTGGAGCTGTTGCATTTATTTATTTATTATCTATTTATCTTTTTATCTATCTATCTATCTATCTATCTATCTATCTATCTATCTATCTATCTATCTATCTATCTATCTATCTATCTATCTATCTATCTAGCTAGCTATCTAGCTAGCTAGCTATCTAGCTATCTATCTAGCTCTCTCTCCCTCTCTCTCTCCCATCTATTTCTACATCTTTCTGTCATCTATCTATCTATCTATCTATCTATCTATCTATCTATCTATCTATCTATCTATCTATCTATCTATGCATCTATCTATCTATCTATCTATCTATCTATCTACCTACCTACCTACCTACCTACCTACCTACCTATTTATTTATTATTTGTTTGTTTATTTGTTTATTTATTTATTCATTTATTTATTTATTTATTTATTGGCTTACTTAACTTAACTTACATTCATTCAACACACAACTCCAGGCAGCTAACTGTCAACTTTTTTTTTTTAAAGAAAGAAACATAATTTAAAATAGCCAAATGTGGTTGGAGTAATTCAACAACTTACATCCCAAAACATCAGTGTCTTTGATGTCTTATGAACAACTGGCAGAGTCAGAGCCATTCTGGATGACAGAGGTGGGTTGTTCTTTCTTGAGGCTGGGACCACAACTGAGAAAGTCAGCTTCCTAAGCCCCATTGGATGGCCTTCTTAAGAGGCGGGACTCAAGAGTGTGCCCTACCCCCCAGAACTTGTGGGGCAAGTGGGAAGGACTGTAGAGAAGCACTCAAACAATGGCTCCTTGGATGTTGTTTATATTTCATTGTGTATTGTTATTGTTTTGAAATGCTGTAAGCTGCTCAGAATCTCTGTTGTGAAATGAGCAGCTGTATAAAGCAAAGGAGGAAGGAAGGAAGGAAGGAAGGAAGGAAGGAAGGAAGGAAGGAAGGAAGGAAGGAAGGAAGGATAATGAAAGGTGGGGTAAAGAAAGGATGAAAGAGGAGGAAGAGGAAGGAAGGATAATGAAAGGAGAAAGGAAGGATAATGAAAGGAAGAAGGAAGGAGGGATAATGAAAGGAGGGGTAAAGAAAGGAGGAGGAGGAAGGAGGAAGAAAGAAAGGATAATGAAAGAAGAAAGGAAGGATAATGAAAGGAAGGAAGGATAAAGAAAAGAAGAAGGGAAAGAGAGAGGCTTAAACAACCCAAATCAGATCTTAATATTCCTGATCTCAGCCAGCTTTAATCATTAACTGATATCTGGAACATGAAAGATAGAAATAAAGTAAATACACTTGAAGAATAAAATAATAAGTTGAAGCCTGAATAATAATTTCTCATTCTCTTTGGAAACCACTTCTCTTCAGCTGTGGAAATAATTTTAGCCTCATCTCTTGGGATGTGGATACTCTTACAATCCAATCATTGGGATGGAGAGGGAGACCTTTTCTGCTATTTATGGTCTCCTAGAGAAGAAATCATCACAGGACTTTTATCATCTTCAGACAAGAGAATAAAAAGCTATCTCGTGAATTCATTTCATAATGAAATTGTATCTTCCGTGAGAGCTTTAGAAAAATAATTGCAATGAGGGCGTTCAGCTAAAAGTCTATTTCAACAGAAAAGGACATCTTGTTTATATATCTTTCTCCATATATTATCTTGCTCTCTCTTATCTATCTATCTATCTATCTATCTATCTATCTATCTATCTATCTATCTATCTATCTATCTATATCATCTATCTTCATATTTCTCAACTGCCCATTTCTCTCAGATCATTTACTACAGATCATATTTCCAAAGATGAGTAGGAAGCTTCCTTAAGTTGCAGAATTATATCACTACCCTCAGCCCATTATTTTCACTGGAGTTTCCCGCAGGCATAATACGGGTCATGTGGAAGAATATCACAGAATAGCTGCCAGTTTACAAAGAGCCAACCCCTTCTTTGACACTCTCCCTAAAGTAGGAAGAGAATTACTATTTCCCCAAGCTCTATCGCACAAAGTTAGTCCAAGGATCTTATTTTTAAAAATATTTTTTTTATTGTTTACATATTGAATACAGTGTAATTGGCCCTGGCATTCCAATTGCCATAAAATGGAAATAAAAACAAAATAACAGATAGGCAAATTTATATATACAAATTATTGCACAAAAAATTCTGGCCATCATATAATATGCCCAAGGGTTTTCATCACTTGAGACTTTCAAGAAAGAGATTGGACTGCCATTTGTCAGAAATGGTGTAAGGTCTCCCGTTTGGGTGGGGGGGTTGGACTAGATGGCCTCCAAGGTCCCTTCCAACTCTGATTATCTGTTATGTGTTATCTGGTCAGGGTTTTCAGAAATCACAATGGAATCAGCACAGAGTTCAAGACAACCAGGACTGAATCTAACTGAAGACCGAACCTAGAATGAAAAGAATTGCAGTTGTGAAGACCTAGTGAGTACTTTTTAAGAAATGAAGAAAAGACATCTCCCTCCTTTTCATCCGTGGCTTGGAGAGCTTCCAGAAACTAGCTCCAAGAGACTAAGATCCAAAGCAAAGCAGTTCTGCTGCAGGGAAATGGCCCATCCCAGTTGGTTGAACAGCTCCACTTCCTTCTTAGAATCTCAGGATAGTTCCTCTATAATCAAAACACCACCCTTCACCTTCTCCCTGCCCATCAGACTTCTCCTGTCAAGAAGATGCCACTTAGCAGAAAGATAAAATGATCGGTTTAGGTGCTGGATTGATTTACTTGGTTGCAACACCTGATTCTGGCTAATGGATTTTGTTTGTTGTCAGCCATGTGCGTAAATCCTTTCCATATCCAATCTTGCATGCATTCCTCCTCGGAGTCGGAAGTGACCAGGAAAAAATCCCCATGAGCTCAAAGCAGGGCTGTCGATTTTATCTGTGCTACATCATTCGCATAGTAAATCACTCAATACTTTCCACTCACTCAACTGTCGCAGCCGCTTAGATCTTAATAAAGCATGAAAACATGATTGTTTTTACATGCTTCTTTCTTGCTGAATTTATTTCCAGAGCTGCTGTGGCTGCTGCCGCAACGTTAGACAGAATAATTTGATATGTATCGCTTGTGTTTTTCTCGAAGCTGGGAGAATGAAGAGGAACACAAAGCTGAGAGGCGGCCCAGAAACTCATAAGATTCATTCAGGCCCTGTTTAAGCTACAGCCTCAGCTACTTCTGCTCTCTCCTCCCATGAAAATTGTTGTCTTCTTTCTTTCAGACTTCTTTCTGTTCTTCCTAAAGCAGGGGTGTTAAACTGAAGGCCCAGGGGCTATGGGGTGCTTAGATCTGGCCTGCAAGGCTGCCCTGGAAACAGCAAAGACCCAGCCCACGTTGCCTCTGCCACTGAAAACGGAGCTTGGGAGGGCTGTGTGCGGCCCTCCTGACCTGTTTTCAATGGCAGAGGATTGCAAGAGGCTGTTGAAGCAAAAATGGAGCTCACAAGAACCACCCAAGCTCCGTTTTTGCTCTCAGAGGGTTGCAGGAGGCCATCACAGCCGAAAATGGAGCTTGGGAGCCCGTTTTCGCTGACAGAATATTCAGGCCACCACAGGAGCCCCAATGTAAGTGATGTCAAGCTGGCCGTGCCCACTCTGGCCACACCCACCCAACCCCTTCAAGGTCAAACACAACCCTGATGCGGCCCTCGATGAAAATCGAGTTTGACATCCCTGTCCTAGAGCAACCAACTGCTCCATCTGCTGAACACTAGCTGTTAGGAAGGCTGCCTTAAGCAAAGGGTTTCAGGTTATAATCATAGAGTTTTTAGAACAGTTGCAGCCTTTTAGAACAGTTCAGCCATCCAGGTCCACCCCTTGCTCTGAGGAGTGCTATTAATTAAGGCATTCAGTGCAGAAGCTCTGTGGTCAGTGGTGGGATTCGAAAATTGTTATTACCAGTTCTGTGGGCGTGGCTTGGTGGCTATTGCGTGGCTTGGTGGGCGTGTCTCCATTCCCTCCCCACTCCAGGGGGAAGATTACTGCAAAATCCCCATTCCCTCCTCACTCCACTAACCTGCTTTCCAGCTCCGTTCTCCTGTGCAGGGCAACCAAAGAAGACCCAGCCGATCAGCTGGAACTCGGGAGGCAGACAATAGATGGGAGCAGGGCCAGTCAGAAGGGGTATTTGCTGGTTCTCCGAACTACTCAAAATTTTCACTACCAGTTCTCCAAAACTGGTCAGAACCTGCTGAATATCACCTCTGTCCCTGGTGCTTTCAGAGCTGGTTTGTTTGTTTGCCAAACTAGACAACACCATCCGTGCATGTGAGTGTGTTACCTAGATGGGCTATAAAATGTCTGCAAACAAACAAAAAACCAAGCTCAGAGACTTGATTGAACCTAAACTACATATATTCTCTAGCATCTGCCAGAAGACATTCAAAAAAAGAGAGTTCACTTCTCTGGGTCATTGGCTGCACTACCAAATTATTTTACTCTTAAAACGTTTTTCTCTTTCTCTCCTTCCCTCCCTCCTTCTCTCTCTCACTCTCTTTCAAAAGCAACCTAGAACTAAGAAGAAATTTCCTGTCTTTGAGAACAATTAATCCGAGGAGCAACTTGTCACCAGAAGCTTTCAACCCTGAAAGCTTTTAAGAAGAGATTGGACAACCATTTGTCTGAAATGGTATATGGTTTCCTGCCTGATAGGGTTGGAATAGAAGACCTCCAAGATCCCTTCCAACTTTGTTCAGAAGATATTGGTATAGTTTCTTGCTTGAGCAGAGGGTTGGATTTAGAAGACTTCCAAAGTCCTTTCCAACTCTATTATTCTACCATTATATTATTCTCCCTCTTTCCCTCCCTCCCTCCCATCTCCTCTTTCTCTTTGCCTCTTCATTCTTCCTGAATGAAGCCATGAAGATTCTTGAAGATATTAGTAGGGAGATGATCCACGTGAAAAACTTTTCACTTGTTTATATTGAAATGTCCCTGTGCTGATTTTAATATTATTTTCATCTAAGATATTAACCATCCTGCACAATTTTGAGATGTCTACAGATCTGATTCTTTCCACTTCTTCAACTAAATATTTCATAACAATATTGGACAGTAGATGATCTAAGATGGCATCTTTTTGATCTTCTTCTACACTGAGGATCCACTGATGAGGATTTTTTGAGTAAGATTTTTAAGCCAAATATGTATCTAGTTAATGGTCATATTATGAGCATTATAGCAGTAGCACATTTGGGAAAAAAGTTATCTCCACAAAGACAATTCCGGGTATAAGAATAAGACTATATATTATCTTACATTCTGCCATTTTGACTGTCAGACTATTCCTTTCTGGATATCAAATCTTTAAATCACCCACAAAATCTTGAACTATATCTTCTCTCAATCAAATAACTTTCACAGCATTTAAAAAGCATCCCTCTCTGGCATATTGAGTTTCTAGAATATTTACAGCTCTGGGCAGTAATAGAAACCTCTGGCCATTTAAAAGGAAATTCCAAGTAATTGATAATTTGATGTACTATTGATTCCATAAATATTAATGTTTACTCTTTTAATCATAATTTCTAAGCATTCTGTGCCCTAATTTGAAGGTAAGTCAAATATATATATCTGCCAAACAATGTATTGCCATCATAAATAAATGACCAGAGAAACAAAATTTTAAGTGATGGTCAAAGTTTGAAAAAGATTGGAGTAGAGTACTCCCAAAGATGCTTTTTTCAAATGGCAACTGGACTTTCTGTTTTTTTTTTTTCTCTGAAGATGCTTCGCTTCTCATCCAAGAAGCTTCTTCAGCTTCAGAGGGTTGGTTGCTTCTCCCTTCACACTCCAGACCCCAATTCTTGCATTTTTGGTTATTTTGGGTTGAGAAGCTAAATTCAATATCACTGGGGAAATGCTTGGTTTGATTGGGTAAAGAGTGCTGAAGAACATTACTTCTTAACTTTTTGGGCAGAATTTGGGAGACTGGCCATCTGATTGACTAGCATGCCCAATGAACACTTCTTGTCAATTTCTTATCCCAACCATCTCACTAGGGAACATACAACCTAATAGTGTGCTAGCAGTGTGTGGCACCAGCCAAAAAACCCAATGCAATCCTAGATTGCATTAACAGGGATAGATTCAAGATCACATGAAGTGTTAGTACTGCTTTATAACACCTTCATGCATCCAATTTTGGTCACCACAACACAAAAGAGATGTTGAGACTCTGGAAAGACTACCAAAAAGAACCACAAAGATGATTAGGGGACTGGAGGTTAAAACATATGAAGAACACTTGCAGGCATTGGGTTTGTCTAGTCTAGTGAAAATAAAGACTGGGGTGACATGATAGCATTGGTCCAATACTTGAGGGGCTGCCACAGAGAAGAACGGGTCAACCTATTTTCCAAAGCACCAGAAGGCAAGACAAGAAACAATGGATGGAAACTAATCAAGGATAAAAGCAACATAGAACTAAGGAGGAATTTCCTAACAGTGAGAACAATTAACCAGTGGAATGGTTTGCCTTCAGAAGTTGTGTTCTCCATCACTGGTGGCTTTTAAGAAGAGACTGGACAGCCACTTGTCAGAATGGTATAGCGTCTCCCGCTTGAGCTTGAGGTTAGACTAGAAGACCTCCAAGATCCCTTCCAATTCTGTTATTCTGTCTGTAGGAGATGTACATGTACAATCTGCACTATTTCTACCATGTGTTCAAGGCACAAGTAGCTAGTATATAAATGAAAGTGCCTAATACTTGATAAGGTCATTAACCTGGCAATTTCCATTATACATGACACCAAACCAGGAGGCCTCAGGAACCTCAAGCCATATATCACATGAAGGCCACATTTTTATGTGCTGAAGAATAGATATTGGCTGCAAAGAACATCTGATTTATGGCTGTTTTTATGGGTCTTCTGCTATGTTAGCGCGATGGTTTCTTTCATTAATATCCCATGATAGAATATTTACGATGCCATCATTGATTCACGGAAATGTATTTTACATCTCTGCATAGATATTTAAAATGTAGGGTAAACAGGAGTTTATTGCCGGGGAATTATAATAATATTAACAACAATAATTCCATTTAATTAGAGAAGCCCAGGCACAGAATATGTTTTTTTTTTAAAAAAAAAGAACTACAGGAGACACTCAAAATGCACAAAACAAGGTAGCAAGTCAAGAATTGAAGGTTACAGAATGATCCCAACCAGGAAAATAGGAATTTACCCAAGGCTGCGCACCTTTCTTTTTACAAGCATTTTTTTTTAACAAAATACAATTTGATGCATGTTTTTGCCCAAAACAAGAACATCCCATCAACATGCTTCCCTGTGATTGAAACCCTACTGAGAAATAGAGGCATTTCCATGAGGTTTCAACTATCATTTAAAGCAGAGGGTTTTGCTCACGATCTCTGTACTTCAAAAATACAAAGAGGGTTGTAGATACAGGAATAGAATAACAAGTTGGAAGGGACCATAAAGGTCTTCTAGTCTAACCTCAAGTTCAAGCAGGAGACGCTATACCATTTCAGACAAATGGTTGTCCAATCTCTTCTTTAAAACTTCCAGTGTTGGAGGCAAGAAGTTGACCTTGTCAACTGATTAATTGTTCTGTCAAGAAATTTCTCCTCAGTTCTATGTTGCTTCTCTCCTTGATTAGTTTCCACCCATTGCTTCTTGCTCTACCCACAGGTGCTTTGGAGAATAGCTTGACTCCCTCTCTTCTTTGTGGCAGCCCCTGAGATATTGGAACACTGTTATCATGTCACCCCTAGTCCTTCTTTTCATCAGACTAGACCTACCCACTTCCTGCAACCGTTCTTCATATGTTTTAGCCTCCAATCCCCTAATCATCTTGGTTGCTCTTCTCTGCATTCTTTCTAGAGTCTCAACATCTTTTTTACACCATGGTGACAAAAACTGGATGCAGTATTCCAAGTGTGGCCTTACCAAGGCATTATAAAGTGGTATCAATGCTTCATGTGATCTTGATTCTGTCCCTCTGTTTATGCAGCCTAGAACTGTGTTGGCTTTTTTGGCAGCTGCAGCACACAGCTGGCTCATATTTAAATGATTGTCCACTAGGACTCCAACATCCCTCTCACAGTTACTATTATTGAGCAAGGTACCACATATACTGTACTTATGCATTTTGTTTTTCTTGCCTAAATGTAGAATCTTACCTTATTCACAATTGAATTTCATTTTGTTAGATAGCACCCAATGTTCAATACTGTCAGCCATGGGGCATTTCAGAAGGCAGAGCTTCCCCCCATGGCATCTTTTACATGCTAATCTGGAGCTGCCAAAGTCTTGGAAACTAAATATTTCACCATTTTGAATTTGGCCCTTCCTTTAGGCAATTGGAGAACTGCCACCAGACTGAGCAATGACTCCACGTTTCCTTCTTATGAGATTTGGAAGTCTCATTTCTGCATTAACAGAGGGCTGACATGATAGCAGTGTTCCAATATTTGAGGGGCTGCCACAAAGAAAAGAGGGGGTCAACCTATTTTCAGGACAGAAGCAATGGATGGAAACTAAGCAAGGAGAGAAGCAACCTAGAACTAGTGAGAAATTTCCTGACAGTTAGAACAATTCATCAGTGGAATGGCTTGCCTTCAAAAGTTGTGAGTGCTCTAACGCTGGAAGTTTTTAAGGAGAGATTAGACACTTCAGACACTTGTCTGAAATGGTATAGGGCAGTGGTAGGGGACCTTGGCTCTTTTATCACTTATGGACTTCAACTCCCAGAATCCCTGAGTGAGCCATAAAAGGTTCCCCATCCCTGGCCTATTGGTTTTCCAGTTGTGGGGGAAATCAATTTTTGACTGGAATGGGATTGTTTAATATACAAATGTAGGACATATTCTTTTTATATTCTTTATATGTCCTACATTTGTATATCAAACAATCCCATTCCAGTCAAAAATTGATTTCCCCTACAACTGAAAAACCAGTAGGCCAGGGATGGGGAACCTTTTATGGCTCATTCAGGAATTCTGGGAGTTGAAGTCCATAAGTGATAAAAGAGCCAAGCTTCCCTACCGCCGGTATAGGGTTTCCTGCCTGAGGAGGTAGGACTAGAAGACTTCCAAAGTCTCTTCTAACTAATTCAGAAGATATTGACATGATGCCCCTCTGATCAGAGGCACGTCAAGCCAATACTTTATTTCATTTAAACGATTTAAGATTTTGGTGACATTTTTATTTCACACATTTAGTGAAAGCCTGATAAAATGGCTCTTCCAGCTGCTGTAAAGAATATAAGAAGGGGTTGGACTTCAAAAACTTTAGCAACCAGTTCTCTACCCGGTTGCTGGGTGGGTGTGGCCTAGTCAACCTCCTGCACCACAGTGGGGGTGGGTGTTTTTGCCCTCCCCAGGCTCCGGAGGGTTTCCTCAAGTCTCTGGGAGGGTGAAAACAGCCTCCTCAGGCTCCAGAGACTCTCTGGAGGCCGGAAACGGGCCCATTTCTGGCCTTCCGGAGCCTCAGGGAGGCCCGTTTTTCACCCCCCACCCCGAGCCTCCGCACAGGCCCTGTACTTACCTGGGATCCAAAACAGGCCACGTGGGGATTCCTGGCAGGGGCAGTTTGGGTGGGTGGGTCTAGCCAGCAGTGGGATTTGCTGGTTCACCAAACCAGCCATGAAATTAGCTACCGGTTCGATACCGGTTCGCCTGAACTGGGGAGAACTGGTAGCAGCCCACCTCCGGATATAAGGGCATCCCCACAGAGAGTTTTTACTGTATACTGCTCCAGAATCAGTTTTGCCTCTGTTTTACTTTCATTTGCAGTAGATTAGAATATACTGTACAGCAGAAATGCTCTACAATCTTTTCTATATATTTTATTTATACATTTTTTAAAATAGACATAAACAAATTCAATGTCTCCATGAACAGTGTGTTGTCTGGGCACAGTTAATTGTGAGAAATAGTCATAGTAATAATAATAATGATAATATTCATAACATTGATAATGATCACATAACAATCCTATTTGCTTATCCATTTTAATAAACCTTCATTATATAATTAATCAACATCTTAAGCTTTTAAGTTTCTAACTTCTGTTTCTCTTAATTAGCCATTGGTAGAACGAATCCCCTGTTTAAAAAAATGTTCTGTTTCTTCCTTCTGTTTAAGTATTCAAATGATCAAATGCGATATAATCTCTCTCTGTGTGTGTATGCGCGCGCACACACACAGAATTGCAACAAAATGTTCCCGCCCGTAAGATTAACACTGTGATTGTTGTTCTGCTGTGGCTCCTTCTCTAGGTAATAATGAAATTTAGTAAATGCCCAAGTGAACGATCACATTTTCTCCTGTTCAGGATCTTGAAAGTGCAGCTCTTTGAACCAGGAAGAAAACTGAATGTATTTAAATGCTTTAAATTATTTACATGGCAATTTTGTTTTGAGGAAGATGGGATGCATCAAGGAGGGAGAAAGGATAAAGTTTCTAGGGTTATTGAGAAATGTGGTAATGCATTGCCGCCCAGTTCCTAGAATACACAGGAGAAATGTTGGGCATACCTGGCTTCCCCCCCCCCCCCCCCCCGAGAACTGGGAGGGGTTGCCATGGCAACCCTGTCTGGGTAGACATAAGTCCAAGGCGAGGCTTCAGGTATCTTGACTCAAAGAGGTTCATCTTTCTCTGTGGGCCCCCAGCAGATTCACCTTTGTTAGAATTGCCTGCATTTCTCAGGGTTAAAGCTGGCAGGCTTTTCATTCTGCTAAGGCCGAGGGTGGCTTTGTTTTGGTTACACAATGAGACACCACATCAAGACCAGCCGAAAGCTTTGGCGGGAAGCCTTTATACCCTCATCCAAGGAGAAGTCCTGCTGAAGATGGTCAGCCTTATCTAAAAAAATAAATAAAACTTGCAAAGGGAAGCATTTCTGAGAGGATCACATTCTTTGTACATGAGTACGAGTTTGGAGAACCGGTAGCGGAAATTTTGAGTAGTTCGGAGAACCGACAAATACCACCTCTGACTGGAGATTTTACAGTATCCTTCTCCTGCCACGCCCACCAAGCCACGCCCACAGAACCGGTAGTAAAAAAAAAATTGAATCCCACCACTGGTACAAGTGAACATAAACCCCTCAGGACATCTGCTATCCTGTGTTTCTGGGGTGAACCAATCCAGATGTTGGCGAAGTTTACATCATCCATCAACTTCGACTTTGACTTAGAACTTAGACTTAGAATAATTTTACTGTGATTTTAAATGTATACTAATTGGCATACATTCAAATGAAACTTTGTTGTTTGTAGCTCTCATACAGGGTCTCCACCTCTAATATACACTACATAAACGTGACTAAATAAATAAATAAAAATTGTGCATATACCCACATGTACAGTATTATGGCATGGAGAACCAACACAGTCTAGTTTGGATGTGTACATGTACGTGGCGAGAAAAACTAATCTTATGAGTTTACCAGACAGATGGCCTCGGGCAGGAGTCACCAACCTTTTGGACCTCAGGGACCACTAAACTCATAATTTTAAATCCTGTGGACCACTAATATGAATTTTGACTGACGGTGTCTTGCTAATGTTGGTGGGAAAGTCGGTCCCACATTCCAGAGCTGCAGTAGTCACAGGACTTGTGCTCTGGTCATCCTGGAGCAACTGCTCCTCCACTTGGGTGCACCGGTCTGCCATGGACTGGAGGAACTGCTACTGCAGCTCTGGAATATGGGACCGACTTTCCCACCAATGTCAGCAAGCCACTCTGGGATAGATTTCCCTCCCCTCCGTTTGTCTTACCTTCCAATCCCAGCTTGTATGGCTCTACTCAAGGTAAAGTACATGCTTGGCTGAAGGGTGAGGGCCAGCAGGTGGTTGTGCCATGTGGGTGGCGCAGTCTTATGTTCCCGCGCAGCCTGGATTAATTGCTTTGGGGGGAGTGCTTTGGGGGGGACATTTCTCTGAGGACCCCCAAAATTTTCTCGTGGACCACCAGTGGTCCCTGGCCCATCGGTTGATGACCACTGGCCTAGGGAACAAAGCTGTCAGAGAATGTGGTAGTCCTGCTAGAAACACTTCATGAAACAAAAAGAAGATGTAGGATCTTCACATAAGCTCAGGAGATGGGTGGTGACAAGAAAAAACCTTTCGTGCCATGGTCCTCCAGATGATAGAATTGGATTGGAATGAGAGGAGCGAGACTCTGAGAAAAGATTTAGTCCTCCTGCAGCACAATCTTATTCGGATCAAACAACAAAAGACAATGCAGAAGGCCTTTAAAAGAAACCTCCTTACAGAGGGGAGCAACAGAAACAGACCGTAAAGTGAGTGTGTAGGGTCTCTAACAATGCTTTGAGCTCTAAGCACATAGAGCTTCTAAGCAGTATCCTGAATAAAGGGAAGTGACCTTCCTACAATCTTCTCCATTGTCCTCACCACTCTCTGTATGGACTTTCTATCTGAGGCACTGCTGCCACCAAAACAAATAGTGATGCAGTTTGTTAAAACATTCTCACTCATGTCTGTGAAAAAATGGCCAGGACAGAAGGAGACACAGGAAATACTCTCCTCCTCCAACACTAGAAATGCAGACGCTGGTTTGCACGCTTCACTAAGGATGATGTGTGGAGAAACCAGTTCAGATTGTTAGTTATCTGCACCGCCAGATACTTAATACTGTTGATCACCTCTACAGGTGCATCTTTGATACTGAGTGGAGTATGACCATGCCGGTTTGGACAATAGATATAATTTTTAATTAGTTTGTCAGAATATAAACTACAAAGAAAATGAAAAAGAGAGGAAAGTGGAAAAGGAGAAAGTATGGGGTAGAAGGAGAAAAAGAAAAGGAAGGCATTGACTTCCTACTCTTTTTAGCCCAGTCAAAGATAATAACATTACAGCTTCAATGTTTTACTTTCACACAGTAATATAAACTAGCCATTTCTTTGACAAGTCTATCTAATCAGCAAAACCAAAATCAAAGTGTCATTTTTCCCCACACAAGCACAAAACCCAGAAATGGTTTCCAAATGTAAACAAAATTAGGTATGTTCTTTTCTTTGAATAAAGCAATCCATTTAACCATTTCTACTCTTTTTTTCTTACTGTGGGAAATAATAGATATTCTGTTTACACTTAAATAATCTTTATAGACTATCGTAATTTCTGTTGACAAAATTTACTATGCTCTCTCAGAATCTTCAAACTTAAAGGGGAAAGGCCAACTTGGGATAATAGAAGTTGTATCTGACAATATCTGGAATGCCCTGTAATCTCCTGCAGGTTTACTTAGAGACAAATGAAAATAATCACTTTTTTCCAGATCAATGGGCAAAGAAATGCCAAAAGTGAGCCTGCAAATACCTTCCAATGACCTTCACTTATGCCAAGTTCTTTGTTCCTTCTTCTTCCTTCCACTAATGTCATTTGAGGAAAAAGTTCTCCTCAAATTTATGCCAGAAAAGAAATGCACGTGTTTATTTTGGCAAACTTGTGCACATGAAGACCATCTTTCCTACCCAGGCATATTGAATTATTGCCACTATTTTTTAGATTCAGGACCCTCTTCCATTTTGGAGACTTCATTCTTACCAGTTGTAATCCATCTGGAATCCCAGATTCATTCTTCTTCATGATGTTTGCATTGGTTGGCATGTCAATCAGACTGTGAAGAATTTGTAGACTTTATGGCAGCTTGGCACTAGAGTTGAAATTAAATGGAATGTTGAAAGATGTGAAACTCAGTGGTGGACTTGAAATGTTTTCCCTAAATGAAGCTAGGCTATCTTAATGTAGGAAAAAATCCCACTTGAATATAGTGAAAAGTTCTATGTAGTCCAATATTCTACTAATACTTAGCTTTGGCTAAGTTCAGAAAGTCCTGTTTTCCACCAGCTCTTCATGTTTAAATTCCCCTTCTGTTGAACTTGATGATCCCATTTAGACTCGATGAAGGATTGTACCAATCATCAATCTCTTTCCCACAAAGAACATAATTTTTCTAATCTTGTCTTGGTTGCGGGCACTGAGTTGTGAATATATTCAGTAAAGATGTGCTTTCTTATCTCTGTCTAATGGGGCCATCCATCTCCAAGTTCTAGCATTATGGACTGAATGTGTACTTAGTCAATCTCAAAACATACAGATTCAAATCAGTGGGATTCAGGCTTGTAATTAATTAAATTCCATTGGTTTCAATAGGCCTTCTCTATACAAGGTTCTACTCCAAAAGTGTCAAACTCATGTCATCACGGTAGCATCATGTGATGTATTGGGATTTTTTTCCTCTTTGCTAAACAGGGTGTGGGTGTGGCATCCAGCCTACAGGCCAGGAATTTAATGGCTCTGTTCTACTCAATGAGAAAAAGATAGCATCTTAATCAATGGTCCTCCTTTTCATGACTGTAACGCATTAGATACACACACACACACACACACACGGAGGGAGAGAGGGAGGGAGGGGCAGGCAGACAGGCAGGCAGATCCTGGATAGATGATAAATAGATGATAAATAGACAGACAGATTATACATAGATGGATGGTAGGTAGATGGATGGGTGGGTGGGTGGATGGATGGATGGATGGAGAGAGAGAGAGAAAGAGATAGATAGATAGATAGATAGATAGATAGATAGATAGATAGATAGATAGATAGATAGATAGATAGATGAATGATAGATGGAAAGACAGACAGATAATTCACACATACATATATGCTTACTTACTTATCTTTGGCTACATAGAAAGGGGGAGAACACAGGTATTTTTATAGATATGACATGGACATATATTTTAAAACTGAGCTTCTTGGAAGTAAGGAAGAATATTCATTTGGAAAAATGAAACAAGATCTTTGTTACAGCTCTGTAAAATTAGCAATTAGACAAGATGCAGAGGAATGGTGGCCTCCATCACTTACTCCTTTTCTTTCCTTTGATCCCACTGCTGACAGCAGAACAAGCAGTCGGTAGAGGTAAGGTATCTGTAATCAGTGGCTTTCCAGAGGGAAAGCCATTGTCTGGACCGTGTCCTGATTGTGCTACTCAGAAGACGTAACTTCCAAGGTGGTGAACTACAACAAATCCTGCACACCAGCATTAGAAGAACTCCATCAAGGGTTCAATGCAAGAATGGGCTGCTGGGGGTTGCAGAGGTTCGGGAGAGCCCCTAGCTAAGATTCTGTGCAGTTGGAAGAACCCCCAAATTCCACTCCTGGCTGGCCTTGCTCACCCCACCCTGTCTCTTCCAGGAATCCCCACGAGGCTTATTTTGGATGCAGGTAAGTGCAGGGCACTTGCAGAGGCTCAGGGAAGATAAAAAAAATGGACATCATGGAAGTTTGGAAAACCTGGAAATGGGCCTGTTCCCTGCTTCCAGAGTGCCTCCAGAGCCCGGGAAGGCCATTTTTATCCTCTTGGAGGCTCAAGGAAAGCCTCCACAAAAGCACCCCATCCCCCACCCGCCATGGTGCAGGAGCCCAACTAGGCCACGCCCTACCATGGCCATGCCCACCCTGCAACTGGGCAGAGAACCCTTTGCTCAAATTTTTGAAGCCCACCCCTGGTTCAATGCTGTATTAAGAATCATTCATTTGCCTTGTTTTTCCCCAGGCAGTGCCACAATCCAAGACTGAAAAAAAAACCACTGAACTCCTCTGAGAGTAATTTGAATGTCCAACTGAATGACAAGATAAGAGCTGGGGAGGGGAAAAAGCAAAAACAGATTCCAGGTAGGAAATATTCAGCAGGGAAGAATTTTAGCTAACCCTAGAAAAGAAGAAAGAATTGTCCAAAACATAATGCAATGCAAGGAAAGGAAAAGGAAATTGAGCTTGCCCAAGACTGGAAGAGAGATAAGATACCAATAGAGGGGAAAATAATTGAAAAAAATTTTTTGAATATGCAGAAATGAATAGATTGACACTAGAAATTAAAAGAAAAAGAAGACTCTGAATATTATATAGTATGGAATTTGTTTTATCAATGGATAGAAAATTGTGATGACCCAGGAAGCAGCACACACGTAATAAATTCCCAAACGTAAATAAATTTCCTCCAACTTGGCCTCACTATTCAATTGTTCACAGTTGGAGATTAAACTCTTTCCAAAATAGTCTCCAAATGAAAGAAATACAATCCAAACTCAAAGAACAGATAACGGAGAAATAAAAAACCAAAACAAACCGCACTGAAGGAATTTCCACAACAGACCAGGATAACTAATTACAAACTTCAAGAAGATAACAAGGCGCAATCCGTTGAAAGAACGCCAATCAAGATAAATCTCAGCCAGAAATAAAACACACTTTGCTTCTAGCAATGTTGTTTTTTAAACACCCCTCCTTTATACTCTTCCCCCCAGCTGCAGCCAATGAGGGGGATCATGGCCACTTCCTCTCCCATAAGCCATGTTGTTCCCTTCTCAGTTCCTCCCTGCATGGCCTAGGATGAAGAGGGGATGGGCCTTGGTCTTCTGACTGCCCAGCCTGCCTCTGCCCTTCCCAGCCTGCACAACCTCTGGAGCCATCCTTCCATTCTCTGTCATCTGTTCCTCCTTTCCCTCGGAGTCAGCCTCCAACAGGGGCATGACAGAAAATAGAATAAACTAAAAGGGATTAGATGTATTCATAGAGTAATGGGAGGAATTAATGTAATAGGTATATTGGATTTCATTTATACTATGTATATGGAAATGTGATTATTGTTATGTTGTTAAGATGAATAAGAAGAATGCTATTAATAATGGATAAGTAATTTCAAATATATACCTAATCAACACACGATTGAAATGGAATGGATTTTTTATATATATAAAAAAAAAAAGAAAGAAAAGGAAAGGAAATTGAGCCAAATGCAATTGAGTCATCATGCAAGCTGCAGACTGAAAGACAGAAGGCTCTGGGGAAATGAGTCTTGCAGATCTGGGGTGGCAAAAAATAAAAATAATAATACCATTTAAAAAAACAGAATTTAGTCCTGGCAAATGGAACAAAAGAAATCTGCATTAATGGCAGCTCTTTTCTCATAATGAAGTGCTCTAGTGAGCAAATGTGTTTTAAGATAACACTCTCAATAAACCAGCTTCAGATAAGAAATGTTAATTACTATATTGCCTTCTGAATTAAGAGACTATAGCCAATGTACAAGTCCATGTAGCTGTTTATCCCATTATCGCTGGTTTTTTTTTTTTTTTGGAAAGAAAAGCAAAAAAATCATGATTTTTTTTTCATTTTCAATGTATAGACTGCACCAACATCTAAAGTAAAATTGTGCAGAGCTTTTGAAGATATCTTTCCAAACCCATTAGAGAACACCAACTTTAGCAAAAAAAAAAAAAAAGGAATGTGACCAATCTGTGCAAATTCCAAAGCATATTTTTAAGGAGGAGTGCATAGCAAAAAGCATAAATAAAAATATTGATATTATTTCCTTGTTTATTATGAGGGCTTCTATGCTGTTTTCGTTGGAAATCAGATGATCAATCTGTTGGACAAAAGACATAAAATTTTAGCAGAAGGAGAACAGGGAAATTGCAGGAAAAAAAGGAATGAATCTTTCACACACACACCGTCTCTTTTTCTCTCTCTCTTTCCTTCTCCCTCTCCCTCTCCCTCCCTCTGCCTCTCTCCCTCTCTATGTCTCTGTGTCTCTGTCTCTCTCTGTATCTGTCTGTCTGTCTGTCTCTCTCTCTCTCTCTGTCTCTCTCTCTCTGTCTCTGTCTCTATCTCTCTCTTTCTCTGTCTCTCTCTCTGTGTCTCTCTCTTTCTATGCTCAAGCTGGCTTTTTCAGGAGGCAGATATATAAGCTAAGACAGATATAGGTGCCAAGAGATTAAGTGACAGGTCTAATGCACAAATGAAAAATAAATGAATGCCCAAGTCCAGTAATATCCATGCAGTAGTTATATTTTTTTTAACCAAGCTTGTTGAATTAAGATCCTACCTGTGCATCCTTTTCCTAGTTTAAATTAAGCTCTGGTGTCCATCGTGGGCTCATTTTGTTAAGGCTTTTATGCTAATTCAATTGTTTCAACCCCAAGCAGCAATGTACAAATACACAATAATGCAGCAATCAAAGATACATCATCCCATAAAAATGTAATCAACAGTCATAATGCTATAATCACGCTATTGCATAAATCAGCTCCCAAGTTGTTTGGGATCGTAAATGCTGTGAATTTACGTCCAACTTTCCAACAGCTTTTCTCACTATTAAAGACACACTATATCATATTTTTTAAAAAAAATTTTTTTGTCAAATTGGGTGAAGATTTTCCGCAATATCAAGGGATTCCTTCGTGACATATGGTTCGCAGTAAAATAACGTTTACTAACGAAGCATATAAATGTGTCCCAGGATAATGTGGCAGGATCCAATCTGGGTCGATCACCAGAACCAGAGGTTTAATCTTCCGAGCTTTCAGATGCACGCTGAATCCCATCCTCGGGGAACTTTATTTATTTATTTTTTATTTATTTATTTTTATCTATTGCTTACAAGGTAATAGGTATCAGTAAAAACATAGTTATGAATACATGGATACATATAAGAAAATAAATAAATAAATAAATAAATAAATAAATAAATAAATAAATAAATAAATAAATAAATAAATAAATAAATAAATAAATAAAACAATAGGACAGGGATGGTAGGCACGTTGGTGCGCTTATGCACGCCCCCTACAGACCTATTAGGAGAGGGGTGAGGTCAATAGTAGACAGTCTAAGGTTAAAGTTTTTGGAGTTTGGGGAAGAAACCACAAAGTCAGGTAGAATATTCCAGACATTGACCACTCTGTTGCTGAAGTCGTATTTCCTGTAATCAAGTTTGGTGCGGTTAACCTTGAGTTTGTATCTGTTGTGTGCTCTTTTATTGTTATGGTTGAAGCTGAAGTATTCATTGATAGGTAGGACATTGCAATGTATGATTTTATATACTATACTTAGATCGGACCAAAGATGGCGTAGTTCTAGGTTTTCTAGGTCTAGAATTTCGAATCTGGTGGCATAAGATATTCTGCAACTTCTCTCTTGACAGAACGTGCATTTTGGTCTATTCTCCTCCTTTCTTGTGAGCT
Organism: Bungarus multicinctus; assembly: GCA_023653725.1. Taxonomy (NCBI): domain Eukaryota; kingdom Metazoa; phylum Chordata; class Lepidosauria; order Squamata; family Elapidae; genus Bungarus; species Bungarus multicinctus. Next base: position 42,889,844 of record CM042851.1, on the reverse strand, counting down.
CCCTACTCTTCATTAAATGAAATTGGCTGAAAAGATTCCCATCTGGAGAAAGAAGAAAAGGTGAGAAAGAGACTCAAGAGACTGATGCCAGGCTTATGAGATAGGTAACTTCAAGAGACTGGCATGGGAGGGATTCCTGGCATGATCTCGCTTACAGGCAGGTAGAATCACAGAATCTTGAAACCTGCTTTCCCCCCCTCAAGGCTAGGTGATTTTGAGGTGGTCTTTTTTCTTGTCCTCTTCTTCAGTCTCAGGACTGAGCAAATTTTATTTTATTTATTTTGTCAATTGCTTACAAGATAATACGTATAAATGAAAGAAAATAGTTATGAATACATGGACATGTATAAGAAAAATAAAAGAAACAATAGGACAGGGACGGTAGGTACATTGGTGCGCTTATGCACGTCCCCTACAGACCACTTAGGAAAGGGGTGAGATCAAAATATTTTATATTTATATTAAATGTATATGAAGGCCTCTCTTTCCATTCCCTCTCACAGTCCTCTTCCCCCTCCACAAGATCTTTTCTAAATCTCTCAGTCATCCAAGTCATGGTTGTCCCAAAGGTGCTTTTTCAGGAGGCAAGTGGACTTTCTTGTTTTTCTTTAAAGACATTTCACTTCTCATCCCCAAACCTTCTCCAGCTCTGAGTGGATGGTAGGGAATGGAAGCAGTGGTGGCATGCTACCGGTTAGGCCCAGTTCAACTGAACCAATAGTAAAAATAACTACCAGTTCAGCCAAACCGGTAGTAAAAAACACTATCGGTTTTGGCTGAATCAGTTCCTCTGACGATCAGCTGAGAGGATAAAAGGAGCAACAAGCGCATGGATGGGTGTGTTGTGGTTCGCCAGCAGCAGGTACAAGTGGCTGAGGTCTCAGAGAACGAGGACTCAGATGAGGAGCCTGTGTGTGAGGCAGGGATGGGGCCAGGACCATCAGGGAGTGGAGTGCTGCCTTCGGAGATTGTGGAGGCTGGCAGCAGTGATGAAGAAGTCCCCGAGGAGCCTGTGCCCAGGGCACGTGTGTACAGGGCTGCTCGAAGGAAAGAGCAGCTGCAGCAGCATGGGCGACTCGGGAGTGAGGCTGCAAGGTAATGCCTCCTCCCTTAAGAGATAAAAGCCAGCTGAGAAACCAGAGTTCTTTGCAGGAAGCAAAGAAGTTTTTGCACTCAAGCCTTGTGGACTATCGGAATATCTTGGAGATTCTTTGTGTTTTGAAATATTTCGTAGCAACTTTATCTAGTGTTCTTGGCAGCCATGCATCACCTTGGTAAGGCTCGTTCTTATCAGAGATAATTAATTTGTAACAGCCTTTTAACCGTGAAGGAACAGAACTTGTAAAGAATCATTAAAAGGTTTTGCTGTTTCATGTTTGTTTCCTTGGAACAAAGTTTGGGTCAGAACAGGGTGGGAGGGTTGCTCCTAGCTTTTTGTTTGTTCATTCTCTCAGCTAATTGGCACATTGGGGGCATGCACACGCACATATTAGGGGTGCATGTATGCACACACAATCACCACTAAACCGGTAGTGACCAAGGTTGAAACCCACTACTGGATGGAAAGATTTATATTCCCTGAAGACAGCTAGTCATTTGCATTCTTTTTAGAGTCGCTGAGGCCACTTGGAGGTCTGTCTGTGTCCTCAGGATCACCTGAGTAGTGCAAATGGGTGTGGAGCTTTCTTGGTTGCAGAATATTTTCTGCCCCATGTCCCTTCACTGTTGAAGACAGGAGCAAGTTGTTGGGTGTGTTTCTGTGTTGTCTGCATCTCAAACTGAAGTGCAAATGGTTTCTGTAGTCCACATTTTTTCTGGAAATTGGTTCATGCTCTTGCACCGTTCAAAGGTATTCATCCAAAGTGCATAGCTAAAAGTCTATGGAGACTCTCAGTCATCCAAGTCATGGTTGTCCCAAAGGCGCTTTTTCAGGAGGCAGCCATCCCCACCATCCATTCAGAACTGAAGAAGCTTCTTGGATGAGAAGCAAAACATCTTCAAAGAAAAAAAAAAAAGAAAGTCCAGTTGCCTCTTGAAAATGCTGTTTAAGATCTGTTCTACATTTCTTCACGAGCCACTACACTTAGATCGATCATCGGTGACTTGTTGAATGCCTCTCTTGTGTAAGATTTCTCATTCTCAACCAGAGCCTTGCCTCAGAAGGCTGGTTTGCTAGGAACATCCACTGACATCAAAAAGCATTATAACTTTGTTGATTCCAGTGACACTGTTTTGGAATTCCATCTCTACTTTGTAAAAATGAAATAAATAGGGAACAGATTTTGCAGAAGAGAAGCATGTAATTCAGAGGTGGTATTCCGTAATGGAAATTTTGAGTAGTTCGGAGAACCAGTAAATACCCCCTCTGATGGCCCCGTCCCCATCTATTCTCTGCCTCCCGAGTCCCAGCTGATGAGTCAGAGGAAAGCACAGGAAAACAGAGCTGGAAAGCAGATTAGTGGGATGGGGAGGAAATGGGGATTTTACAGTATCCTTCCCCTGCCATGCCCACCAAGCCATGCACACCAAGCCACACCATGCCCACCAAGCCACGCTCACAGAACCAGTAGTAAAAAAATTTAAATCCCACCACTGATGAAATTCAAATGTGTGAGTGTGCAGGTTCATTCTCTGAGCTTGAGGGTTGGTTTCCAAACGTTTTGTTTACCAGGCTGGTGGAGTTTAGGGGATGTCAGTGTCAGAGTTCTTCTGTCAAAATTAAACTGTATAAGGAGCAGGGCTTGGTGAAGCACGATTTGAAGGGTAACACGAGTTTAATGAGGTTGAAAGATTCAGATAAGCCCTGCGCAACGTCATAAATGTTTATGTATATATAGAAAGTGGTGGCTACAGTCATTAGGAGAAGTTCCTTTGAAGCTCATGCTAAGTGTTGCAATTTCTCATGCACCAACATTAGATGACGGAAGTGCAATTTTACAGCGGGGCGATCTAATTGTAAAGTAGTGACTGGAAATCCCTTATGGATTTCTTTTGCTGAAAAAAAGGAAAAGAATAAACTGATGATTTATGGATTTGATCATTAGAAAAGGAAAGAAAGAATTTTTAATGTATTCTTAGAGTGGCGGGGGGGAGGGAGGCAGAATAAAATTGAAATATATTTATAAGAGTTGTTAAGAATAACAGACGCCACTTCTTTATTGCTTTTTCTTTTTTCTATCTCTTTTTCTTTATTTCGTCTGCACCTTTCTATTACTTTGCCCTGTTCTCCTTATCTTTAACTTATTAGTATTGTTTTTATTCTGTGGGAAACCCTTTTTTAATAAGGAGGTTAATCTCCTTGTAAGGTAATAGAGATAAGCATTTGCTCAGAGGGCCTAATCATTTTTTTTCTGTTCTGTTTGGCAAATGCAAGTAGAAGTTACCAAGTGAAGATAAGATACCTGGACTTGTTTTACCAAAGAAAGCTTTTATTATGGACAGACAGCAGCATAAAATAAACTGTGTTATCTGCGTATTTGGTTGTAAATATTACCACATGGCTAAAATATCATGGTCTGCCCAAGATCTCTATGCCTATAAAACAAGATGTCCACAAAGGGCTACTTGGGACAAGAATGTGGCCTTCAAACTCTGATGGAGTGGAGAAAGCGCCTTCATTTGAATCCACAATTGGCTGCCTGTCCAAAATTATGCTGCTGCTTGTAATCTAGTAAATTGAGCCACAGTGGCGCAGTGGTTAGAGTGCAGTACTGCAGGCTACTTTCTCTGCCTGCCGGCTGCCTGCAGTTTGGCAGATCAAATCTCACCAGGTTCAAGGTTGACTCAGCCTTCCCTCCTTCCGAGGTGGGTAAAATGAGGACCCAGATTGTTGGGGGGAATAGGCTGACTCTGTAAACAGCTTAGAGAGGGCTGTAAAAGCACCATGAAGCGGTATATAAGTGTAAGAGCTATTGCTGTTGCTGTAGTTGATTGCATTAGGAGCCCTGGTGGTGATGCAGTGGTTAGAATGAGGTATTGCAGGTTGATTCTTCCTGCAGTCTGGAATTTGATCCTGATCAGCTCAAGGTTGACTCAAACTCCCATCCTTCCAAGGTGGGTAAAATGAGGATCCAGATTGTTGGGGGCAATAGGCTGACTCTGTAAATTATTTAGAGAGGGCTGTAAAGGCAGTGTGAAGCGGTACATAAGTCTAAGTGCTATTGCTATTGCTAAATTGTCTCTCTCCTTAAGATGAAGACATCAATGCATAACATCCTGGGATAGTATACTATGTATCCTTTCACAATGGAAGCTTCTCGCTACAGATAGCCCTTGACTTATGACCACCAGTGAGTCCAACATTTTTGTTGCTAACTGAAACATTTGTGAAGTCAGTTTTGCTCTATGTTACAGCCTTTCTTGCCACAGTTGTTAAGTGAATCACTGCTTTTCTTAGTTCAGTAACACAGTTTGTGATGACCCAGGGTGGGATACAAAATAAACGAAGTCCCAAAAACAGATGAAGCCCCTTTTATTCCTTCACTTTGCTTCAAAGCTCCAAATATCCTTGACTGGAAACAAAAAAACTCCCCCACAAACAGTTACGGAAAGGAGGAAATGCTGTTTAAACTAAAAATGTCTATAAATTATAAGAGTACAAACAACACAAACCACACTGAAACAATTAAGGGAACCAGACAAGATAAGGGCTTGAAGATGTCCACAGATATTGGAACACATTCTGGGAGGGACACCAAACTCAGAAAGGAATGACAGACTAGAGATATTTCCATGTTTTGTTTCCAGCACTGGCCCATACGCATGTCTGTCCTTTTAACCAGTTCTCACAGTTGCAGCTCATAAAAAGGATTAAGGCCCTTTCCTCCCCGCATCTCTCCCTTATCCTCTCTTCCCTGCGTGCCCTAGGATGGAGAGGGGATGGGCCTGGGTCCTCCTCTGACTGCTCAGCCGGCCTCTACCCTTCCCCAGCCTCCTCTATAACCTCTGGAGCCACATTTCCACTCCCTGTCAGCTGTTCCTCCTCTCCCTTGGAGTCAGTCTCCAACAGGGACATGACACAGTTGTTAAATGAATCCAGCTTTGCTTTTCAAAAGGTCACAAAAAGGAGATCCCATGACCCCAGGACACTGCAATCGTCATGAATATGAACCAGTTGCAAACATCCAAATTTTGATCATATGACCATGGGGATGCATCAGTGGTCATACGTGTGAAAAACAGTAAATAAGTTACTTTTTTCAGTGCCTTTGTAACTTCGAATGGTCACTAAATGTTGTAAGTCGAGGACTACCTGTAATATATTTTCCATATAATCAAAGTCTGCAATTGTTTTTTTTTTACCCCAACGTTGAGCATTTTGCTGGTGTGCACTCCAAATATATCTAATGTTTTCTGTTTTAGAAAAATACTTTCTGAATAATAAATAGTGACTGTTCTGAATAGACTGAATAATGACGTGTATGTGTAGGAAGAAGCTACCAGTGCAAACAATGGAATGGTGAATTCAGCTATCTTTTTTGAATTCAACTGTGAAAAGATAGGCTGCTCCTATGATGAGAAGGCCCTCCAGAATGAGTTGTAGATCTGTGGGCTGATATATAAATGCTTGAGACCTCCACAATTACCTAGAGCAGTTCAGAATTGACTTACCCAGCTTGAGAAGGCTTGCAAAACAGAATTTCCATCTCTTTGGAAAATAAGTAGAATTGCCAATGAAACCAAGAGACCAGTGGTCAAATTCAAACATTTTTACTACCGGTTCTATGTGCGTGGCTTGGTGAACATGGCAGGGGAAGAATACTATACAATCTCTAGTCAGAGGTTGTATTTGCCAGTTCTCTGAACTGCTCAAAATTTCCGCTACCGGTTCTCCAGAACTGGTCAGAACCTGCTGAATAACCACCTCTGTAAGATACCTTCCAAGCATCGTGGTGTCTAAGGCAGGGTTCACCTTCCCTTAAGGCCTCCCCAAACAGATTTCTGTTCGGGTTTGAAACAAAAATATTCTGCAAAAACTGGAAGCATTCTATCTCCTCACTGAGTATCTAAGGAAGACAAACAAAAGCCTGGAAAAGAGAAGAGAATTTCCTTTTCTTCCTCCAATCTACTTTATCACAAATTTGAACCTTGTGAAGGCCTTCATCTTCAAATCCCATTTGGGCAGTGGATGATGACCGTTGACCTTCATCAGCTAAGCAGATGGTTTGAAGAAGATTGAAGGACAGGGTGTCTTCTAACCTGTAGCTGACCATTACAGTGGTGGGATTCAAAAATTTTTACCACTGGTTCAGTGGGCATGGCTTGGTGGGTGTGGCATGGTGGACATGGCAGGGGAAGGATACTGTAAAATCTCCATTCCCTCCCCATTCCTGGGGGAAGGCTACTGCAAAATCCCATTCCCTCCCCATCCCACTAATCTGTTTTCCAGCTCTGTTCTCCTGTGCAATGCAACAAAAGAAGACCCAGCTAATCAGCTGGGATTTGGGGGGCAGAGAATAGATGTGGACAGTGCCAGTCAGGGGTGGTATTTGCTGGTTCTCCGAACTACTCAAAATTTCAGCTACTGGTTCTCCAGAGCTGGTCAGAACCTGCTGAATACCATCTCTGGTATAGGAAGTACATCCTGCTTGAACATGTAATCAGGGTTAACGGAGAGGCAGTTTCTGTAAGCAACACCAGAATGTTTCCTTCCTGCCTTCCTTACAGGATTAGACCAGTAATTTCTTCTAAAACCGGTTCTCCGAACTCCTTAGAATATTAACAACCGGTTCTAGCAAATATATAGGTGCGAACTGGTAGAATCCCACCCCTGCTTCCAGCACTATTCTGATTCTGATTTGTATGCATAATGTATTTTTATTGGTGTGGTATATCAGGGATTGCACAAACTCTGTAGATGCCATATGCTAAATAAAATAAATAAATATTCTTACAACCATTCAGAAATACATTCATGGACCCCTCCCTCCATAAATGTTCAAGCTTTGCAGTCTCAATGCCCCAGATAGCTTAGGCTATGAAACATAGTCTTGAGGGAGATAAGATCTGTCCTTCAGATTCTAAGGAGATCGGAAGGTTAGAAAATGATTATTTATTTTTACCAAATATTTATTCAGCCTCCTGACTGTCCCAATCTGATGAACAAAGAACACAGCAGTATTTTGCTGTGGATGTTGATGATGTCTCATTAATAGAAAATCCAATACACTGTAACCTGACAGCTTCTAGATCACAAACCTTGACCCAGGACTTATAATCAAGTGGATATAATCATGTCATTCCTTGGAAAATAGTATATTTTATTGGGTAACTTTGTTCCAATTATTATAAATGGAGGGTTTCAATTGTTTCTAGACTCCATTGGAAAGAATTTGCCACTGATTTGGTTCTTCTTTATCCTTCCCACAAGAAGGGCCTTAAACTCTGGTTGATTGATTGCACATTTAACATTATTGGAGGCAATGCTTTCTCACAGATGTCAGGCAACTAATTTCTCCAATTACTTCTGTATCAGTGTCATTCTTCTCGTGTATAACTGTCATTGACTACAATATGCCTTCTAATGTTGCTTATTATCAACTCCAAGCACAGTTAGCTCATTTGTTTCTCCTGGTTTAATCAAAACCGTCTTGGGTTTTTCCTCTGACTGACGTTTCCTCAGCATTCAGATACATTATTTTGGATTAATTTCTGCTTTGTTAGCCATCATCTCTCTGTCAGATTGTTTTGCTTTCTAAATAATGGCTAATCATTTGTGCGCTGCCCCTGGGATTTAAATTAGATTATTCAAATTGGATGTTTGTTTTTCCTCTAGCCTCTCCCTGGTTAAATTCAGTGTCCAGTTTTTCCTAGTTTCCAATAGAAGATGATGTTTTCCTTTCTTATAATTTAAGTTGTGACATCAAATGACTTAAATAGTAGCAGAAAATACTGAGAAAGCAAACAAAAGCAACTAGTTATGGAGAAAGTGCAGCCAGCTTTATCTCCATCTTCGTTTAACTCAAGTCCATCTCCCATCCTTTCGAAAACCAGGACAAAGCAATTCACTAGTCATTTAATACACACTTCACATTAGAACCATCATTTAAAAGGCACAACAAAGAATGTTCTTCCTGCATCTACTCAGAAAGTTCAGACTGCCCCCAGGAGCTGCCGATTCAGTTCTACAGAGGAATTATTGAGTCTGTCATTTATAGTTCTATAACTATCTGGTTTGGTACAGCAATTAAACAGGACAGGTACAGACTTCAACAGATAGTTAGGACTGCAGCAAAAAAAAAAAAAACAGTTACAACTAGCCTGCTTCCATTGAGGACCTGTACATCCCTAACCCTAACCCTCAAAATGACGCTATAGGGCTCTGCACCAGAACAAGACACAAGGACAGTTTTTTTTCCTGAATGCCATCACTCTGCTAAACAGCTAATTCCCACAACACTGTCAAATTAACTAAGACTGTGTTACCATTCTTTTTCTCATCCTTACTAGCACCTATCTCTTCCCACTTATGGCTATATCCATGTTGCGTGTATCTTTACAAAACTTATATTGTTTTTATTGTTTCCTAGTAAGATTTGATTGCTTATTAATATCCTATGGCTATTACTACGTGTTGTATCTTATGATTCTTGATTAATATACTTTCTTTTTTCTTTATGTACACTGAGAGCATATGCACTAAGACAAATTCCTTGTGTGTCCAATCACACTTGGCCAATAAAGACTTCTATTCTATTCTATTCTATTCTATTCTATATATTGCAGGGTCAGAAAGAGGGCTGAGAAAATATCAACAGACCCCTCACATCTGGATATCAACTGTTTCAACTCCTCTCCTTGGGACACTATTACAGAGCATTGCACATCAAAACAAAGAGAGTTTTTTTTTTCTTGTTTCATTCCTCTGCTGAATACCTAGTATTCACACAGTACTGTCTTATCTCTAAGTATATTTACTTACGTAGTATGACTGCATTACTTTAATCTTTTTCATCTTTTCCATTACCTTCCCTTATTGGCATTATTATTACTCTGATATTATAATCACTATTCCTTTGTTGTTTTGCATATACATTTAGAGCTTCTACTATACTCCTATTCTATTCTATTCTATTCTATTCTATTCTATTCTATTCTATTCTATTCTATTCTATTCCATTCCATTCCATTCCATTCCATTCTATTCCATTCTACTTCTACTGTGTTCTGTTCCGTTCTATTATATTATATTTATCCTATTCTACTCTATTCTTCTGGGAATCAAGCTGATGTTCAATCTTGGGAAGGAGAAGAGATTGATTTCTAATGCAAATGGCACCAGCAGTTCCCAGGTCAAAACATAAGAACTGAATATTGTAAATCCTAGCTATACTTCATTGAGAAGAAGGAAATTATAACGATTCTAGCCAGCCTCTCATATACAAATTTTCTCTGTTTTTCAGGGGTTCGTGGACGTTGTCTACACTTCTAAGCCCAAATAGATAAGATACTGCAAAAAGGGTTTATCCTATTGTTTATTTCAGCGTTTGTGTCACACTGTGAATTTACTTGCTAAACTTTTCCCACCACTAGTTTTCTTTCTTCATTCTTGAACCACAATCTCTTGATGTTGCTTTAGAGCAGTGGTGGTATGCTACCGGTTCCAACCGGTTCCACTGAACCGGTAGTAAAAATAGCCTCCCAGCTGAGAGGAAGGAAAAAGCCTCAGATCAACGGTGGGAAAAAAGCCTCCAACGATCAGCTGATTGGATAAAAGACAATTGGGCTGCATGCATTAGGGGTGCACACATGCACGCCATCACCCACCGAACTGGTTGCAATTAAGGTAGGATCCCACCACTGCTTCAGAGGTCAAGACAACTTCTCTAGCAATGATCCTGAACAGAAGAATCCTAGAAAGAGCAGATGACCTAGTGGTCACAGAAGGAAGAAAGCCACATCTCCTCCTAACTAGTAACATCCGACTGGTCAAACAGCAAGAGTATAAGAGAGCTTCTTCTGTCACGGTGCCCATTCTTTGGAACATCAGCCCTCAGGAGATTATGTCCCTGATCCTGCTGGCTTTTCACAAGACCTTAAAGAAGTGGTTCTGCCACTTTGTTTGAGGATCCACACATATAATAATGCCTCTGCAGTGGTTATGTTGATTGTGGTTGATGGGTTTCGTATCTTGACTGCAATTGGCTGCAATGGATTTTTTTATATCCATTGTTGTGTTTTTGTTGTTTTTAAAAACCTCTTAAGTGTTGATAGCCACCTACACTCATGTATCTGAGGTAGTGGCCATAAAAATTGGAATAATATATAAATAATAAATTAATCCTTGGAACTTTTATTATGGGTTCCGGAGAACTGTATTGTCACAGAACATTTTTTTTTTACTGCTAAGACAACACCCAATGCTAGTTGCTTTATTGTTGCGCTTTTAGATGTTGACATTTATAATTGTTTCTGTTATTATTGCGTGATTTGACTAATGTAGCATTAAGAATTTAACTCCTGTGCTATTCCTGCGTTGGCTTTACTTTATATTGTGTAAAATGATTTAGCTGATTTGTATGCTTCTCAGAAAACCGTGAATTGCAGGCAGATGAACAGTATAATGCATAAACATTATCTAAAGTGAGTATCACAGATCTACATAATATGATAAACATAAATAACAGGAGTACACTAGTAATTGCTACTTTATAAAATAAGATTGTGCGCATCAATTGTAAGTCCTATCAAAGCCATCTAGATCTCACAGTGCTGAATTTCTCCCATGAACAGATAATTAATATTTTAACCATGAATAAAAGGTGAAAAACCATATCTGACAAGAACAGAAAGAGTCTGGCTCCCCCCCTCTCTCTCTGTCTCTCTCTCTCTTTCTTCTCTGATTCTAACTGTGCTCTCAAAAAAGAAGCAATTTATTTTGAATGGATGTGAACCAGGTATTTTCTTCTCTGTGGTCCAAGATAATTTTCCTCTAGCAAATCTTATTTGTGTAACTGCTTATTGAATTCCTGGGTAAAGAAAGATAGACCTGAGGAAATTTGCTCTTCAAGCAAAGATTTGATGCAATTGGGCAACCTTTGACTGAGTGGGATCAACAGTCTCACAATGATCCATAAAATACATTTGGAAGCAAAGAAACGTTAGGGCAAGTAGATTTCACCCCAATTCCTGGATATTCTAGATTGCCAGAGTAAATTTGTAGATGGTGCCTTAGACGCAACACTCCTGTAGGGGATTCATGGAGATCCAGATTGGAGAGATACGTAGGTCATCCTATTATTCGTGTTCAGGTTTTCAGGCAGTGTAACTGACAATTTTAAGACTTGTGGACTTCAACTCCCAGAATTTTTGAGCTACCATGACTGGAGGAGGAATTCTGGGAGCTGAAGTCCACAAGTCTTAAAGCTGTCAAGTTTGAAGACCCCTGCTTTAAGAGGACCAACCAAGGAATCTTGGCTGATTATATGCTGGGTTCCAGCTATTTTGACAGGTTGAAGGGAAGTTATCTGGTGGAGCAGTGGTCAGAATGCAGTACTGTAAGCTACTTCTGCTGACTGCCACCTGACTACAATTTGCCAGTTCAAATCTCACCAGGCTCAAGGTTGACTCAGCCTTCCATCCTTCCGAGGTGGGTAAAATGAGGACACAAAATTGTTGGGGGCAATATGCTGACTCTATAAACCGGTTAAAGAGAGCTGTAAAGTGGTATATAAGTCCAAGTACAGTTGGTTATGGTTATGTCCAAGTACAGACTTTAGCAGGAAATGAGAATATATTATATCAGCCCATTGACAATTTACTGAGGTGGGTGACCAGAATGAAAGAGTTGTAAAATGGAATTAAGAAGAGCATTGCAAAACATGAAGTCTCTGGAAGTTTTGGGTGCTGCAACACTGGAAATTTTTAAGAAAAGATTGGACAACCATTTGTCTGAAATGTTATAGGGATTCCTGCCTGAGCAGGGGATTAGACTAGAAGATCTCTGAGGTATCTTCCAACCTTGTTTTTCCATTCTGTTCTGTTCTATTCTTTTCTATTGTACTCAACTCAACTTCTACTCTATTCCATTCTACTCTATTCTACTTTGTCCTACTCTACTCTACTCTACTCTGTTCTACTCTACTCTAATTCTATTCTATTCTCTTATTTCTGTTCTGATTCTATTTTATTTTATTCTGTAGTTTGGGCAGGCAAAAACTGTCTTGGAAACCGATGTGTGTTCATGTTTCTGGCCATCTATGAAGCCAACTGGGTGTGGTTAACTCAGGTGTTGCATCTTCTGAATGCTGCTGTGAAGGCAAAGAGACAATTGGATGTGTATTACCAGGCCTGGAAGAATGGAAGACCATAATGATGCTAAATATAAAAGATTGGCCTGCATTTCAAACAAGTTATTTCTTTAGTTAAGAACAGGAAAATAAAAAGGGATGGAATCCCTTTGAAAGAGGGGGAAACAATTGGCTTTGCATTAAGCATTTGCTTGAATCTCTGGCAATAAATAATTTAATATAATAAAGCTATCATTAAGATACTGTGGTCATAAATCAGTGTTTTACTGTTCAAGGCTAAGCGAACTTTTAAAATTTATTTACTGCTCTAGTGTTGTTTTAAATTAACTGAATAAGATTTAAACGCTTCCCTTGGGGAAACAAGGACAAGTACCTTGCTCGGTTTCCGGTGTTTCCATAAAAAGGCTATTCCCAGCTGCTTTGAAATAGCTGTTATGTGTGAAATGTGGAAAATTTCCTCTGGAAAATATGGCAGTTCTAACCAGCCCTGCAGAAAGACAGAAATGAAGGTACCATAGACAAAAACCAACAGTGACTGCCTTTCTGCACAAAGTATACAGAGAGATATTCAGATTGACAGGTCATCAGAAGGAACTCTGACCAGGCTGAGCAATTCGCACTCCCTAATGCTCCAAAGATGAAAGATACAGTGCTGTCAAAGTGAGAAAAGGCAGGACCAAAGATTGTATGTAAATATGCAGATGGGACCATGTTCTCCAAGTCTTCTTCTTCTTCTTCTTCTTCTTCTTCTTCTTCTTCTTCTTCTTCTTCTTCTTCTTCTTCTTCTTCTTCTTCTTCTTCTTCTTCTTCTTCTTCTTCTTCTTCTTCTTCTTCTTCTTCTTCTTCTTCTTCTTCTTCTACTTCTACTTCTTCTTCCTCTTCTTCTTCTTCCTTTCCTCCTCCTCCTCCTCTCCTTCTCCTTCTCCTCCTCTCCTCCTCCTCCTCCTCCTCCTTCTCCTTTTCCTTCTTCTTCTGCTGCTTCTGCTTCTGCTTCTCCTGCTTCTCCTCCTTCACCACATTTCCCTCCTCCCTTCTTTCTTTTGGTGGTGTTAGGGAGCAGAGGAGGAGAAAAGCTCAATATTATGTTTCTTTATCATCCAGAAGCCATCTCAACTTTTGGTCAACAGATGCTGGCCTTGAAATCCAACCTGAGATGCGACCCAGTGGGCTTCAACTATTCTACTACTGCATGGAGGGTGCCCCTTTTCCCGCTTACTTAAAATTCCAGCCAAGCTGCTCCCATGCACAGAATGGACTGAATGCATAAATTAAAGTTGTGGATTTAGTTGTAAGGAATTACTTAAAGACATATATCAATAATTGGCTCACAATTGGGCCGCTGTATTCTTTTCATCAAGTAGAACTATGAGTAATCATTCAATAGACCTTGGCAAGAACTGCAGGGTTATGAATCAGCAAAAATTAAAAATAAAAACAGAGTCAGGAACAGCACATTTCTTAATGCTATCCCACAATGACTCAGTTGGGAACAAATTGGCATTCGGTGATTCACCAATCCATCTCTAACATTCCTGCTTTCTCTTGAGAAGCCTTTTCAAGTGGTGATTCATCCAAAAGTGGGCTGCCAGCAAAATCTGATCTTCCAGAATTGCATCTCCCACTTCTGAGATCTTGAGGTGGTGTGGCCCAAAGCCAACATATAATAACATACACTGAGAGACTTATTGGGGGGGGGGGGGGGGTGTTTGCCAAATATGCCGAAACCAATATCTTTTGTGGCTCTGAAACATTTTTTGCTCCTGGGTGTCCATGAAGACTCTACATTCTGTACTTCCATCTTCAGTTTTTCTTTGTTTTGTATCACCTGTTCAGGAGTGCTTTCAATCTTCTGAGTGAAAGAGCAGTTATTCGCTTACCATCTACCCAGTTTTACCCCAGGAATGCCTGGAGAGAAGAATGGTCCAAGGCAGGGGTGGGATTCAAATTTTTTAACAACCGGTTTTATGGGCGTGGCTTAGGTGGTGGGCATGGCTTGGTGGTCATGTTATTGGCTGGGCGTGACCAACTCAATATCACTCACATCGAAGCACACATCTTCTCGCCTGGCCTCTCATGACTGTGGGGATGCTGCAACAGTCGTAAGTGTAAAAAATGGTCATAAGTCACTTTTTTCAGTGCCATTGTAACTTTGAATGGTCACTCCACATAAGCAAATTACCAGCAAAGGAAGGGAAAAAAAACTCCAGAGAAGTTCCAGAGACAGGAAGTCTAGTCCTACCAAGAATGTAATAAGGGTTAACAGAGAGACAGCTTCTATAAGCAACACCAGAATGTTTCCTTCCTGACTTCCTTACAGGATTAGGCCAGTAATTTCTTCTAATAACCGGTTCTCTGAACTACTTAGAATGTTAACAACTGGTTCTAGCGAATAACTGCGAACTGGTAGAATCCCACCCCTGGTCCAAGGTACCTTCTTTGTGGCCTGACCATTGGTGATCCCTCTGCCAAACCACCTGGTTTTGACCTGCCTCGCTTTGTCTAATTGAAACTGAACAGGATTTGGTGTGACACTGGAACAAGTGCCTCTGCCCCATATCAGTGGGAATGAAAAGATTTCCCTTGTTGCAATTGTGGTGGTGATATAAATACTGTTAAACTTATTGTGCAAAATTGCCCACTCTCTGTCCATTCTCTGGTTCCCTAGAAGATCTGCATGGTCACCTGGATAACTGAATTGGACATCCAGTCATGAGACCACTGTGATACTCCCAAAAAAGATTTACTGATAATTACATAGACTGGGTATATATAGTATGTTTACTTCTCTTCTGTCGTGTTCTCATCATATGCTAAATAATAAATGATAAAAAGTAGTGCATTAAACATTATTATCCACAAAAGTCTGTTGAGATTCTCAGTCATCCAGGTCATGGTTGTCCCAAAGGTACTTTTTTTTCCTAGGAGGCAACTGGGTTTTCTTGTTTTTTTTCATTTTTTGACTTTGACTCTACAGACTTTTAGTTGTACAATTTGGGATGAACACCCTTTGAATGGTATGGGAGTAGGAATAGATTTCCGAGAAAGAAATTGCAGACTGCAGGAACTATTAGAACTACTCAGGTAACCCTGAGGACAGAGATAAACCTCCAAATGCTTCAATTACCCTCTGAAAGGATGCAAATGACCAGCTGTCTGCAAGGAGTATAAATCCTTCCATTCCCCACTATCCTGTCAGAGCTAAAGAAGCTACTTGGATGAAAAGCAAAACGTCTTCAAACAAAAAAACAAGATAGTCCAGTTGCGTCCCCAAAAAGCACCTTTGGGACAACCATGACTTGGATGACCAAGAGTCTCTACAGATTTTTAGCTATACAATTTGGGATGAGCACCCTTTGAATACCCTTTGAATGGTGTAGGAGTAGGAATGGATTTCCAGAGGGAAAATTGCAGACTCCAGGAACTGTTAGCACTAATCAGGTGACCCTGAAGACACAGATAAACCTCCAAGTGCTTCAATGACCCTCTAAAAGGATGCAAATGACCAGCTGTCTGCAAGGAGTATAAATCCTTCCCACTATCCTGTCAGAGCTGAAGAAGCTTCTTGGATGAGAAGTGAAACATTTTCAAAGAAAAAAAAATAGGAAAGTCCAGTTGCGTCCTGAAAAAGCACCTTTGGGACACTGTCAGAAGTTGCATTGATGCTGTCCAAGGCATGCTTTTGCTGGCACTACCAAGCCCACTGTTATGATGACAGGCAGACAATAGGCAACTCACTTAATTCTACTTCTGGGTCTACATCTTTCGGTGGAAGATCAGACTGCTTCACCAAGTTTCAAAAGAATCCATAAGTCATAAACTCCCAAGTGTAGGCAGTCAGCAACTTTGTAAGTGTAAATAACTTTGGGCTATCTCTTCGATCAGATTAAACTTAAACTTACTACTTTGCACAAGAAGGAAGCTCTATCCATCTTAGTAGAAAGTGGACTTAAGGCTTCCTAGTCCAAAGAGTGCTTCTTTCATCCAACTTTCTGCAAGACAAGGGTTATTTATTTCCCAGATGGTTTTCTTTGTTTATCCTGGAAGATTCATAGGGAGGTGGAATTTCCAAGACAGAAATGTAAATAAGAAACTGCCTCCAACACAAGCCTTTTAGAAACACAGAGCAGGCCTTCCTTATGTATTCAGAAGGACAAGGAAGGAAAATCTGTTGATTCAAAAGCTTGGTATAAGTTGTTGGTAGTGCCCTTTCCCATCAGAAATCAATCAGTTCTTTGAAGTGGCTTCCGTTCTCATACACCAGGCACTTTCTTGACAAGCCCTTCTGCATCAGGTTTCTGGAAAGCTTCTGCCAAGCAGGAGCCACTGAGAAAAGCCTAATAGCTTGATTTATGTCGTGCAGGGTTGGGGAATGTAAACAGAAAACTGCAAATAAATTCAGTAGGTAAATGTGTTGTCAGCGTAGGGACAGATTGTCCTGGAGAAAATCTATCTCTGTGCTTGTTAAGAGCTGACACTGACTCGATGACATATAATCAATCTATCAATCAAATCAATCAACATGCATTGGAAGGTAAATAAATAAAAGTTATTTTCTGGTACACCTGTCAAGGGATTTGCTCTGGAGTGAAACAGTGCCAAATTTCATTGCAAACTTAATCTCCTAAGCATTGAAACCAGAATTAGAGTGATGCATTTTATGAAAAGTTGGTTCCTCAATTGCAAGTACGGCAAAGGATCTTTTGGGCTGGTTGGTCATTGTGTCTTCCTCTGCGGCAACATCCTTCCCTCTGATTTTTGTTCTTTTGCAACACACTGACAAGCCATCTAAACAGCTCAAAGAATTTCTGCTGTCTGCAAGAAGTATAAATTCTTCCAGTCCCCACTATCCTGTCAGAACTGAAGAAGCTTCTTGGATGAAAAATGAAAGAAAAACAAGAAAGTCCAGTTGCCTCTTGAAAAAGCACCTTTGGGACAACTCTAGCCAAAAGATGCAGCATTGTCCACAGACACTTCCATAGTTGTGTGGCCAGCATAACTATACTTTGAGGCACATGGAATGCTGTTACTTTCCCACTAAAGTGGTACCTATTTATCTACTTGTATTTGCATGTAGAATCAGTTGCATTAAGGAATCAGTTCTCAACAAATGAACCAGCAAATATGTGGAAAACTCTTAAAAACATCACTGGCTATAGCAAAACTCCTTCCCAGGCAGAAGGAAATCAACAACTAACAGATGACCTGGATATGTTTTACTGCAGGTTTAAAAGAAAACTACAGCCACCTATCTCCACAACCCCCATCTAAAAACCAACAACAATAGCCAAGCCTCCTACAACTGACCCCAACCCATTGGGTTCACAACCTCTGGTGATCACAGAAAAAGAAGTGCAAAATCTATTACACAGACAAAAGCAAGGAAAAGCACCAGGCCAGACAAGATAACTCCTTCTTGCTTAAAAGTCTGTGCTGAGCAATTGGCCCCCATCTTCACCCAAATCTTCAATAGATCATTAGAGATGTGCTATGTTCCTTCCTGCTTCAAATGCTCTACTATCATCCAAGTGCCAAAGAAGCCCTCCATCTGGACTACAGACCAGTTGCTCTAACATCTGTAGTTATGAAAATCTTTGAAAGGCTTGTGCTGTCCCACCTGAAAACCATCACGGATCCGCTTTTAGATCCCATGCAGTTTGCATACCAAGCAAATAGATCAACAGATGATGCTGTTAACATGGCTCTGTATTACATCCTACAATACCTTGAATCTCCAAATACCTACGTAAGGGTCCTTTTTGCAGACTTCAGTTCAGCATTCAATACCATCATTCCAGACACTCTTCTAAGTAAATTAAACCATCTAGTGGTACCTGAACACACTTGTAAGTGGATCATAAGCTTTCTAACAGACAAGAAGCAGCAAGTGAAACTAGGCAGAATTTCATCCAATACCTGTACAACTAGCACAGGGCCCCCCCAAGGCTGTGTGTTTTCTCCACTTCTCTTCTCCCTACATACCAATGACTGCATCTCAAATGATCCATCTGTTAAAATATTGAAGTTTGCTGATGACACAATAGTGATTGGTCTCATTCGAGACAATGACGAATCCACATACAGACAGGGGGTTATACAACTTATAGTATATAAGTATAACCAGAACAATCTGGAACTGAACACACTCAAAACTGTAGAAATGGTGGTAGACTTTAGAAGAAACCCTCCCATACTACCACCTCTGACAATATTTGACAACACAGTATCAACAGTATAGAGACCTTCAAATTTCTAGGTTCTACTATATCACATGACCTAAAATCAAAAACGTCATCAAAAAAGCACAACAAAGAATGTTCTTTCTGCACCAATACAGAAAGCTCAAACTGCCCAAGGAGCTGCTGATACAGTTCTACAGAGGAATTATTGAGTCTGCATCTCTATAACTGTCTGGTTTGGTTCTGCAACCCAACAAGATAGACACAGACTTCAGACAGTAATGAGGACTGCAGAAAAAACAATTATTACTAACCTGCCTTCAATCGAGGACCTGTGTACTGCACGAGTCAAAAAGAGGGCTGTGAAAGTATTTACAGACCCCTCACATCCCAGATATAAACAGTTTCAATTCCTTCCCTCAAAATGATAGTACAGAGCACTGCACACCAGAACAACTAGACCCAAGGACAGATTTTTCCAAAAGCCATCACTCTGCTAAACAAATAATTCCTTCAACACTGTTCAATTATTACAAAGTCTGTATTACTATTACTATTAATCTTCTCATCGCTCCTTATCCCCCATCCCCTCCCACTTGTGACTGTATGTCTGTAACTTTGTCGCTTGTATCCTTACGATCTATATTGACTGTTTCCTAGTAAGATTTGATTGCTTATTGTACCCTATGACTATCATTAAGTGTTGTGCCTTATGATTCTTGACTCTTGACGAATGTATCTTTTCTTTTATGTATACAGAGAGTATTTGCACCAAGACAAATTCCTTGTGTGTCCAATCACACTTGGCCAATAAAGAATTCTATTCTATTCTATGCTTTCAAACTGCTAGTTGACAGGAAGTGCAGCAGGATCAGAAGCTCATCCCATCCTGCGGTACTTGGTTTTGAGTTGCCAACCTTCCAATCAATAATCCCAACACCTTAACCATTAGAAAAAGTGTTGCTTTTACTTCTGGGCTTTTACTTCTGGGCTTTATTTTTAACTTCTATAGTATATCTTGGGGCCAAAGTTGAAATATTTGTCAACCACATTAGTTTCTGTTCTCCTCAGATGATGGTGTGACTTGTTTTATTCTTTCAGAATGCTTTAGAACAGGCATCTCCAACCTTGGGCACTTTAGAATTGCAGATTTCAACTCCCATGCTGGCTGGGGAATTCTGGGAGTGGAAATCCACATGTCTTAAAATATCTCAGGTAGGAGGGCCCTGTTTTAGAACATGGGACTCCATGACTCTTTAGAAGATCACATTTACATCAACAAGATTGTCAAGATATTTGGTGAATAAAATTTAAAAGTCTACCACCAAAAGCTTGAGAGGGAGGAAAGCATGACTCAGAATTCACTCCTGGCAGGAGCAAAAAAGAAATTCATACAAGCCATAAAATTCCTTATTATGGCATAAATGTAAAATTAGTCCAAGTTTGACATAAGTTTGAGTTGCACCTGAAACGAATGGCAAGAATTGTGGCAAGAGAATCCCTTTCCTGCCATGAGTGTCAGAGGATGTAAGTTCAAAGAAGTGGAGAACATATCATCACTAAGGTTAAGCTTTATTATGCTGGTTATGATCCATCCTTAAATACTGTCCTCCTGCAAAATTTCTTTTACATTGAAAGTTGTAAAGATATATCACTATGTCAATATCCTCTTACAGTCTTCCCAATCTTCCTTTTCTAAATCCAAACCCATTTGGTTATTTTATATTTTGCTTTATTGTATGCATTTTATCTTAGTGTAAGCATATGAAACAAAAATGAATTTATTAAAGTTGCTTTTTCTGTGATAACAGGCGGCAGTTGGGTAATCAGGGAAGTATATCCTGAAGTCCAGGGCCTGCAATAAAGCTTGACACTCCTCCAAAATTCTCATTTATGAACTGCCAAGAAATTATCTTCCTGGAGAGTGGATCGTTATGTATCATCTCTCCTGTCATCCTGCTGCCCTACCCTTTCCATCCATGCATTATCAAATATTGTATATCTATGTGACATCAATCAGTGATGTCTGAGGACATGAGAGAGATCCAGAATTAATACTTCTACTTATACAAGGAGGAAAAATGTCTACACACAGTTTAAAAAGTGGGATTTTATCACACTTGTATTTTGATGGTATTTGAGAGTGCCCACATTGGCACTGCATTATTCCTATTCTATTCTATTCTATTCTATTCTATTCTATTCTATTCTATTCTATTCTATTCTATTCTATTCTATTCCATTCCATTCCATTCCATCCCATCCCATCCCATCCCATCCCATCCCATCCCATCCTATCCTATTCTATTGGCACTGGATTCTCCTGGGAAAAAGAGACAAGAATATCCTCACTGACATTGCCCATTCAAAAGCAGATGAGTATTTTCTGTCTTCCGTGATAACAATGGACTTCTGCAGTGATATGTATCCCACACTGGCAGCATATTTTTGGTTGATGTGGAGCTGATAGGTTCTGAGGTTTTGAGTGTCTCCATTGCCATGGAGAGATCATTCTTAGATTAGCATCCAATGCAAATCCTGCAGGACCAAGATCCAACTGATTGATGGAGCCAGTTGGTTCTTGTATGTAGCAGAGAAGTTTCCTACCTTGTTTGTCAATGACTCTGAACTCTACAAATCAGGAGAATATGGGAGAGCCCATGGAGAGATAACCTTATTAGAAATAGCAATAACGCTTAGACTTATATACTGCTTCATAGTGCTTTACAGCCCTTTCTAAGTGGTTTACAGAGTCAGCCTATTGCACCCAACAATCTGGGACCTTGGAAGGATGGAAGGATGAGTCAACCTTGAGCCGGTGAGACCTGAACTACCAAACTGGTGGCATCCAGTGAGCCAGCAGTACTGCATTCTAACCACTGCACCATGGCGGCTATTACTCATTAGAACTGATGGTAGAATTGAACCAGACTTTTTAGTAGGCCCTGTGATGGATGAACTCACGTGGAACACAATGGGAAGAACTTCCAAAACATTATCAGATGGTCTATGGAAGCAGCCCCCCTTGATGAAAGCAAAGATGTTGCCCTTTGAGCAGCCAAACATGCCAGGATCCATACAACCTATAAAGATTGTAGCAGAATAATTTCCTCATTTTCCATGTTGATGGACTTTTTTAAAAATCCTGCCATTGATTATTTTTCCTCTCATATCTTTAACCAAAGTTAGTCTCTTACTACCTTATTTTCCCCTGTTGTTGTGGAAGACTCTAGCCCTGAGAGAGAGAGAGAGGGGGGTGGGGGTGTTGCTTATGCACAGCATGTGATAAAATCAACATCAGCTTTATTTCATGGTGAGACTTACTGCAAAATATTTACCATAATCATACAGCAACCATCTCCAGGGAAAGAGAGAGCTTGATTTTTTGGTGGGAGTATGTGACTTCTTGAGAGTGCTCTTGTGTGAGTTCAAGCACTTGGGAAATAACCCGTTTATCTTATTTAGCCCTATTGCTCCCACAAACGTCATATAAAAACATAATAGGAAAAGCCAGATGTTACATTTCATAAAATGATACTGAAACTTCTTCACATTAAAAATGATAGGAAATAATGTTGGTCCTATTCTATATTTCAGAGTCCTATTTGACCAGGTTATATCTATGATGACAGCAGTGGCTTCCTCTATATTTATGAACAGGATTATTATTATTATTATTTTAAAAAGGCAAATTATTTGTTTTCTGTAGTTTTCCCCACAGAGACTATGTTGTTTGCACCCTCAGAATGAAAGATTTTTCTCCAGAATTGCTGCAGGCACTTTTAAGTGAAAAATGAAATTGGGGTCTTGCCAAATTCACAGACTTTTCAGTTGCAAAGTCATAGATGAGTATTGACAAAATTGAAGAGATTATAACAGAAGTTATTTCAGAGAGACAAAGAGGAATTAAGATAAACAGCTACTCCTCACACTGCACATTGTTCCTGAAAAAAAAAAGTTTTCATTAGGAAAAATAGTTATGTAAATGCAACATTACTTTTTGGATAAATGATCGGTATTTTTTCAATCAGTTCCTGAACCTCTTTCAATATCTTGAAGAATCATTGAAAATATGTAGCAAATACATATTCCCTGCAAGCAAGGGAAATAATTTATTTGCTTACATGAATGAAGGCAACTATACATGTCCCAGGATAATGTTGCAGGAACCAATCTGAGTCAGTCTGTCAGAGTGTGCACAGTGTGACTATGTGCAAATAGAGTAAACAGAGGTTTGCATTTTAAATCATGGTTTTTATCTACATAGAATATATTCATTCGTTCTTTCTGTGCCAACTCAGAAAGCTCAAGCTGCCCAAGAAGCTGCTGATCCAGTTCTACAGAGAAATTATTGAGTCTATCATCTGCACCTCTATAACTGTCTGGTTTGGCTCTGCAACCCAGCAAGACAGACACAGACTTCAGAAGATAATTAGGACTGCAGAAAAAACAATTTTTCAATGTCCTACCTGTCAATGAATACTTCAGCTTCAACCATAACAAACAAGAGCACACAATAGATACAAACTCAAGGTTAACTGCACCAAACTTGATTGCAGGAAATACGACTTCAGCAACAGAGTGGTCAATATCTGGAATATTCTACCTGACTCTGTGGTTTCTTCCCCAAACCCCAAAAACTTTAACCTTAGACTGTCTACTATTGACCTCACCCCTCTCCTAATAGATCTGTAGGGGGCGTGCATAAGCGCACCAACGTGCCTACCATCCCTGTCCTATTGTTTCTTTTATATTTTATTTTTCTTATATGTATCCATGTATTCATAACTATGTTTTACTTATATCTCTTATCTTGTAAGCAATTGACAAATAAATAAATAAATAAATAAATAAATAAATAGATAGATAGATAGATAGATAGATAAATAAATAAATAAATAAATAAATAAATAAATAAATAAATAAATAAATAAATAAATAAATAAATAAATAAATAAATATTGCTACCAAACTGCCTTCTATCGAAGACCTGTATACTGCACGAGTCAAAAAGAGGGCTGTGAAAATATTTACAGACCCCTCACATCCCGGACATAAACTGTTTCAACTCCTTCCCTCAAAACGACGCTACAGAGCACTGCACACCAGAACAACTAGACACAAGAACAGTTTTTTTTCCAAATGCCATCACTCTGCTAAACAAATAATTCCCTCAACACTGTTCAACTATTTACAAAGTCTGCATTACTATTACTGTTAAACTTGTCATCATTCCTATCACCCCTCTCCTTTCACTTGTGACTGTATGACTGTAACTTTGTTGCTTGTATCCTTACAATTTATATTGGCTGTTTCTTAGTATGATTTGATTGCTTATTTGTACCCTATGACTATCATTTAGTATTGTACCTTACGATTCTTGATGAATATATCTTTCTTTTTATGTACAGTGAGAGCAAATGCACCAAGACAAATTCCTTGTGTGTCTAATCACACTTGTCCAATGCACCAAGACAAATTCCTTGCGTGTCTAATCACACTTGCCTAATAAAGAATTCATTCATTCATTCATTCATTACATACACATACTTTAGTCAGATCTCAAACAAACATCAATCATCAATTACAGAATGGAAGCACACATGGAGAGAGAGATGTGCCCCAACAGGGCCTCTTCTTATTACAGATTACTCTTAAAGTGATATCAGCCCAAAAACCTTGCTGACTCATTCCCAGCATTACATCACCATAGCAGCTGGTCAGCTCTTAAATCATTACCTTGACACAGTCACAGGGATCAGAGGTTTTGTCTTCTGAACTTTTGGACTTGTTCTGGAGCTCATCCTCAGGGAACTTCTTTCTAGCAGAATCTTTTCTTCAGTGTTCATCCTGGTGGCAATTACCTTATTTCTCTCAGAATAATTTGTTCTGAATAATGCAGCAGGACAGCTTCTTAAAACCCAAAACCACATAAGTGGAGAAACATTTATTAAGAATAATATTCTATCTGCAGCATATATTTTACAAATGTCAATCTATTTATCCTGGCAAAAGATCATGCCTTCCATTGCAGATTTTGTGGGGCCTACCTTTTTCTTAATGACCAGTTTTCTTATTCTTTTTAAAATGGCCCGCATGATCATAATGAGGCAAAGTAATTATGAAGAACAAGAGTGTGAATTGAAATGATACATTATCCATCTTCTTGGGGTCAAGAGGCACATTCCTAAGAGGATGTCCTTAGCAAATGGTTACAGCCCAGGGAAAGGTCAAAATGATTGTGATGGCAACCAAGTCTATTCTTAAAAAGGCTTTTAATAGAGAGAAACTCCAGCGGTGATTCTAAACAACAACAATAAAAACAAACCATATTTTATTTTATTTTATTTTGTCAATTGCTTTCAAGATAATAGGTATAAGTAAAAACATAGTTATGAATACATGGATACATATAAGAAAAATAAAATATAAAAGAAACAATAGGACAGGGACGTAGGCACGTTGGTACACTTATACACACACACCCTACAGACTTCTTAGGAAACGGGTGGGGTCAATAATAGACAGTCTAAGGTTAAAGTTTTGGGGGTTTGGGGAAGAAACCACAGAGTCAGATAGAGTATTCCAGACATTGACCACTCTGTTGCTGAAGTCATATTTCCTGCAATCAAGTTTGGTGCGATTAACCTTGAGTTTGTATCTGTTGTATGCCTTTGTATTGTTATGGTTGAAGCTGAAGTATTTATTGACAAGTAGGACATTGAAATGTATGATTTTATATACCATACTTAGATCGGACCGAAGGTGGCATAGTTCTAGGTTTTCTAGGTCTAGAATTTCGAATCTGGTGGCATAAGGTGTAGGAAGTTAGCACCCACCCCTCTCCTAGAAAATTGAAATAGCCTAGGAAATATTTAAAAGGCAGAATATTATATCTCCCTGGATGAGAAAAGGAGAAATATGTTTTAAAGACAAAGCAGCTTCCTTCAGCTCCAGGGTGATGGGATTAAGGATGGCCCTCAGGAAATGATAGGATTACCCATCTCACCACATGGTCTGGGAAGATTGCATTAGCCAGCACTCAGGTAAAGCCATGTGGTCCAGACCAAGCCTACAAAATTAAGACCCCCCACCCTGGGAGTCTGACAGCCAATGGGATTCATTTCTTGCACAGGAACAGGAAACACTAAGGTGGGGCCATCAGAGGTTATATAAGGGTCTCTCAGCATCTTGGTCGGCCCTTCTTCCCTTCTCTTCTCACCTTGAAGCATGTGATCATCTTTCCTTCTCACTCTGCAGCTCCAGGCCATGTGGCCCTATATTAAACCTTCCAAGCAGCCTCCATGTTTCCAGTGTCTTTTTCCCCACTTGGAACTGAACCCAGAAGGATATTTCTTTCAACAAAGGTATTCTGCAATGAGTAGAAATATCCCCAAAGCTAAGAAAAATAAGGGGCGGTAGACACCTTCAGAAGACAAAATCCCTTTTTGTTCTTCTGATCTTCTACTCCAATAAGCATTTTCCAGAAGACAAACTGTGGAGGCTCAGAGAAGGTGAAATAAGTGCTCACACACACAAACACACACACATACAAAGAGAGAAAACTCAAATCACCCCAAACATCAAAGACACAGCCTCATCATCACACCTCTTCCAACCCTATTTCTAAAAGTATCAGAAATACACTTTTAAACTAAAAGATGTTACTCCCAACTCAAGTTCCATGCACCTTTGTTGTTAGGAAGGATTCTCCTGCCTAAAATCACCAATGGGTTTTATTTTGTGGAGTGTTTTGTTCTTTAGCAACTAAATTTGAGCACGCTAATTAATTTTATTTGACTGCTCTATTTTTATTTTAAAACTTTCCAAAATTCAATTTCCATGACAGAACAGCAGCAGAATTCCACCATTTCCTTACTCGCCATTTCCGCTTTTGCTCCTGCAAGAGTTTTTTTTTTCCAGACAAGCCAAGATCCCAATGTTAAGTCCTTTCCTATCAAAGATGTTTTATTTAGCATTGCAACCACCAGGAAAAAAAAACATTTGCAAAACAATAAAACTTCACATCTAACAGAACTTTGCAGGGCATTGCCCGCGGTGACGTGAAAGTTATTATTTTTTAAATGTCATTATTAATTTACATTATATGAACTCAAACATTTCTAGTAATTATACATTCTATGATCTTATTAGCACTTCCTTTCTCTATTGTTAGTGACTAACTGGTAGCAATACACATACGTGAGAAATTATTATTTCAGTCTGTTCATTAAACCATTATCTGCTTAAGAGTGATTGGATCTGGGCATAATTCAGTCTACATTTCCATTAGATTATATGCCCAAGAATGCACAACAGCTGGAAGTCCACAACAATATTACATTTCTGCATTTTTCCAGATTCCATTTCTTAAGAAGAAGATTATGCAATCCATAAAGTCTGAGCTCAGCTGTTGTGAACATGGAAAATCAGTAAAGTGATTCTTTTTTAAAATGCTTTGTCAGCATGGGTGGATAGAGTTCCCACTCTGGCAAAAACTTCTGCCTCATCCTACCTCCCAACCAGTGGTGGGATTCAATTTTTTTTACTATCAGTTCTGTGGATGTGGCTTGGTGGATGTGGCTTGGTGGGCATGATAGGGGAAGGATACTGTAAAATCCCCATTCCTACCCCACTCCTGGGGGGAGGTTCCCCCATCCCACTAACCTGCTTTCCAGCTCCATTGTCCTGTGCAGAGCAACAAAAGAAGACCCAGCCCATCAGCTGGGACTCCGGAGGCAGGGAATAGATGAGGGCGGGGCCAGTCAAAGGTGGGATTTGCTGGTTCTCCGACCTACTCAAAATTTCCTCTACCGGTTCTCCAGAACTGGTCAGGATCTGCTGAATACCACCTCTGCTTCCAACCTCTGGCTTTTATTATCTCTTCAAAGGGGAAAGGTGGCTTGGTGACTTGGCAGTTTCTCCTTGTAGGAATTCCTGTTATTTTTGATGGTGATAAAGGAGGAGGAGGAGAAAGAAAGAAAGAAAGAAAGAAAGAAAGAAAGAAAGAAAGAAAGAAAGAAAGAAAGAAAGAAAGAAAGAAAGAAAGAAAGAAAGAAAGAAAGAAAGAAAGAAAGAAAGAAAGAAAGAAAGGAAGGAAGGAAGGAAGGAAGGAGGGAGGGAGGGAGGGAGGGAGGGAGGGAGGGAGGGAAGGAAGGAAGGAAGGAAGGAAGGAAGGAAGGAAGGAAGGAAGGAAGGAAGGAAGGAAAGGAAGGAAGGAGGAAGGAAGGAAGGAAGGAAGAAGGAAGAAAGAAAGAAAGAAAGAAAGAAAGAAAGAAAGAAAGAAAGAAAGAAAGAAAGAAAGAAAGAAAGAAAGAAAGAAAGAAAGAAAGAAAGACCCAGATAAATGCCACCAACAGGATGTGGCCAAGACTTAGATAATATGCATGGGCGAACATGATTTTTTTTTAAAAAGAGTCCATTTATTGATTTTTTTTTCATGTGCACAGCAGTTAAACCATCCAGAAATGAAGAAGCTCAGCTATTGAATGAAAATAATCCCATGAGATAAAAGAGGTATGAATGGATATTATATCAAGCAAACCCCACCATAGAAGTGTTCAATTCTTGAAAAATGGGCCACTATCAATAAAGCCATGGCATCACTCCTATTCTACAATATAATTATTTTTGTTCCATATATGTGTTGTGGTCCGTCGGCAGACTGTGGAGACAGCAGCAGAGTCGGACAGTGGGGAAGAGCATGGACCAATCCGGGAGTCTGGGAGGACTTGGATGAGGGTTCTGCGTCCGATACAGAGATGGGGCCAGGACGATCTGGGAGTTATGTGCTGACTCCAGAGCCTCCAGAATCTGGCAGCAGCGAGGCAGAAGAACAAGGGGAGCCTGTTTCCAGTGCGCGTGTGCCCAGAGCTGCCAGAAGGCAAGAATAGTTAAGACAAAAAGGGCGACTTGGGAGTAAAGCTTGGAGGTGATTGGTCCTCCCATAAGACATAAAGAAGGAGCAAAAGGACAGGAATCTTTACAGGAAGCATTTCAAGGAAGATAAAGGTGTGTGCTTATCAGACCTATCCTGAAAGACTTTGGCAGACTTCCATGAGACTGTTTACAAACTGTTTCAGATTCATTACGGGCCGAGAATGAATAAAATTCACAGCCGTTGAAATAAAACAAAAGGTTTTTGGGACTAACCCTTGATCAGAACAATATGAGTGTCAGTACTCTCTCTCTATCTGTGTCAAGTATGCTTTTTATTTGTGTATAGTACATCTGAATCTATGAGTTTATCTCCTTCAATTCCGCCACCTACTGCAATGAAACTCTATGTTATTTCCTGGAATAGAAGTGTCAGAAATAATAATAATAATGCACCTTTAGGGGCAACCCCAAAACAACAGAAGTACCTCTTGAATACCATCGCCATTGACAAAATAACTATCGGTCAATTGCAAAAGGCAGCTTTATTTGGCACAGCTTACATCCTGTGATGATACCTTTAACACCATCAAGCCACAACATCTGATTGTCTCAGTCCTTGGGAAGGACTCGAGAGGTAGATTAAAAATGCCAGCTCCAGTCCAATCTGGCTGACTGTGCAGCCAACCATAATAGACATCTGTTCAATGAATATTAATTTCAAATATTTGTCCTGAAATGTGCTTGAAACATTGCAAGATCATATATATATGTATATTTCAGGCTGTGGAATAGTTCTGTGACAGCTTCAATTTTTAAAATGGACCTGATTTGCTATTTGTGAAATCGTTGAAGAGGTGGAGACACATAAAAAGGGGAATCTCATAATTTTCCTCAAAGGGCTTCCCACAGCCCACGCATTAGCAACTCATTCAATTACATCTTCCTACTGAGCTGCTAGTTGTGATTAACGGACTGATGGGGATCAATGCACACCCTTGAATGTCAGGGTCTTGTGCAGCAGCGCATGAGAACTTGGGCCAACATGATTTAGACTTTGAGACCTTCCTTTTGTTCCAAGAAATCATCTTGTTAACGATACCCAATTATTCTATTGTGACACGCTTATGATAGGCTCAAGGTGAACTCTCGGAGCGCAATGGTGCAGACTCGTGAATCAAAGGATGGAAAATGTCTTCTTAATCATAACAAATACAAAGAAGAAAAAGATTCGATTCTGAGCCAGCCAGGAAGTAAATTTGCATGAAAGCAGAACATTTTTATATCACATCTTTCAGCCCCGGCAATTAACCTCACTTCTGTCAGCCTTGAAATGGCCAGATCATGTAAAATAACCTCCAGCCAATCAGTAAGAAAGTGCAAAATATAAAACTCCCAAAAATTAAAAACACAACCTTCCCCTTTGGCTTCCAAAGATCCTGGAAGAACAAGATGGCTGTCATCTCTCAGGGAAATAAAATTAATTGATTTGTGTGTGTGTGTGTGTGTGTGTGTGATTTTAGGTATTCTACAGCTGACTCAGAAATAAATCATCTCACTTTCTATACTGCTTTTATTTCCACCACCACCCCTCAAGGAGTTTGGATGTTGGCCGTGCAACCAACTTCATTCCTGCCAATCCTCAGTTTCTGGAAACCGGCAGGAAACTCCTGTAGCAGCATCTGAAATAATTAGAAATTCCATCCCCCAACTACAAGAGCTATCAGAGAGGTTTCTTGAATTCAGTTATATTCCAGGGTGTTTAAGGAATACATATAGCTTTATTCATTGGTGGGCTTCAAATAATTTAACAGCGGATTCTCTGCCCGGTTGTTGGGTGGGCTTGGACTAGTTGGCCTCCTGCACCATCCTGGGAGCAAAAACGGGTTATGAAGGGCCCGTTTTCTACCTTCTCGGGCTCCAGAGGCTCTCTGCATGCCAGAAATAGGCCCATTTTCGCCCTCCATGGGCCTCTGGGAGGCCTGTTTTCCACCTCCCTGGACTCCACACACCCCTTGCATTTACCTGGGAGTCAAAAAGGGCCTCCTGGGAGGGGAGGGAAGGGGAGGAGAGGGGTGGGGTGTGGGGGAAACTTCTGAATAAAGCTACAAACTTGATTGCAATTCACCAGAACTTACCTTGAGGTTTTTCACTTTAAAAAAAAAAAAAAAACTACGTAGTTGTATTTTATTTTTTTTATCTTTTATCCGCTATCTGTGACTTTTATTTAAAAACAGAGGTGATGTGTGCAGCCGATGGATTTCATATCTCAAAAGAGCAGCCACTGCTTCTGTATCACAAGTGCGCTGGAGGCTTATTGGAATGGTTGCATAAATAAATGAAGCCTAAGTCTGCTCTTTCAGGTGATGCTTTTATTGCACAGACATCTCCACTCTAGCCTGGGATTTTATGAATGTCAAGATAGCTCTGCCGATGTTGCAAATGAAGACAATTTCCTTCCGTACCATAAGACGCCTCTGGCTTCAGCAGTATTTTTTTTTTCTGCATCGCCTGCTCTTGATTTGCTAACTTGGAGGTGTTTTTTAAAAAAAAAAAACATGAGAGGTTATGCAGCATTTTGAGAATGTTTGAGTGATTTGATGAAAATATTGTCCAGTTTTATTTGCAAATATTCAGCAGCAGCAATAGCACTTAGACTTATATACTGGTTTATAGTGCAGTTTACAGAATCAGCATCTTGCTCAGTGATAGGCAAGGATTCAATTTTTTTTACTACCGGTTCTGTGGGCGTGGCTTGGTGGGCGTGGCTTGGTGGGCGTGGCTTGGTGGGTGTGGCAGGGGAAGGATACTGTAAAATCCCCATTCCCTCCCCACCCCACTAACCTGCTTTTCAGCTCCGTTCTCCTGTGCAGGGCAACAAAAGAAGACCCAGCTAATCAGCTGGGACTCGGGAGGCAGAGAATAGACGGGGACCAGTCAGAGGTGGTATTCTGAACTACTCAAAATTTCCGCTACCGGTTCTCCAGAACTGGTCAGAACCTGCTGAATACCACCTCTTATCTTGCCCCCAACAATTTGGGTCCTCATTTTACCCACCTCGGAAGGATGGAAGGCTGAATCAACCTTGAGCCTGGTGGGATTTGAACTGCCAAATTGCAAGCAGCCGGCAGAAGTAGCCTGCAGTACTGCACTCTAACCACTGCGCCACCGAGTGGGATATTTGGGATAGTTTAAAGGGCAGCATCTCTACCTTAAGCCTTTTGTGCCTGTGAGTCAGGAAAAAATGGCAGGGAGAAGCTGAGAGATATTATGGTTACCATTAATTTCTGCAAGGAAACCTGAAAGAAAACTGGTCCATAATTTTCAGCCCCACCCTTTGAGAGACGATGGAGACAGGGATTCCAGGAGGCATTCCAGGTGCACTTTTGCAGCCCCCCTTTAAGGACCTCTTAGGAATGGGGTGAGGTCCGCGGTAGACAGCTTGAGGTTGAAGCTGTGAGGGGTTGAGGCTGTAACAACGGAGTCGGGAAGGGTGTTCCAGGCATTGACCATTCTGATGCTGAAATTGTATTTTCTGCAATCGAGTTTGGAGTGGTTTACCTTGAGTTTGTAACTATTGTTTGCCCATGTATTGTTGTGATTGAGGCTGAAGAAGCCTTTGACAAGTAAGATGTTGTAACAGACAATTTTGTGTACTATGCTTAGATCGGACCGCAAGTGGCGCAGTTCTAAATTGTAAGTGCTATTGCTATCCCACCTTAATCATATCTATATGTGGCTAGGGAGGGGTCCAAGAGCTGAGAAGTGGGACTGAAATGGTGTATGGGAATAACTTTGAGTAGGAGAAGATAAAGCCTCTCAGAACAAACCCTCCCTTTTGGAAAGTCAAAGTAAAGGAGGGGAGAGATGGGTCAAAGTTGCAAGATTCTGTTCCCATAACCTTAAAATAATGGTAGTATTAGTACTCATGTTCGGTGCTTCTTTTCTGGACTACCTCAAAGGGCTGACATGGCTCCTCCACTGGACCAAGCCATCCTTTCAAGCATAGTGTCAGAAGTCTGTAGAGATTCTCAGTCATCCAGATCATGGTTATCCCAAAGTTGCTTTTTTCAGGAGGTAACTGGACTTTCTGGTTTTTCTTTGAAGACGTTTCACTTCTCATCCAAGAAGCTTCTTCAGCTCTGACAGGATAGTGGGGAATGGAAGGATTTATACTCCTTGAAGATAGCTGGTAATTTGCATCCTTTTAGAGGGTCGTTCTTGAATGAGAAGCTAAACATCTTCAAAAAAAAATAATCCAGGCACCTTTGGGAAAAACCATGACTTGGATGGTTGAGAATATCTACAGACTTTTAGCTATACAATTGAGATGAACACCCTTTGAATGGTGTGGGGAGTAGGAATGGATTTCCAGATGAAGAATTCCTCTAAAAGGATGCAAATGACCAGCTGTCTGCAAGGAGTATAAATCCTTCCATTCCCCACCTTCCAGTCAGAGCTGAAGAAGCTTCTTGGATGAGAAGTGAAACAACTTCAAAGAAAAAACTAAGAAAGTCCAGTTGCCTCCCAAAAAAGCACCTTTGGGACACTGTCAGAAGTTGCATTGATGCTGTCCAAGGCATGCTCTTGCTGGCATTACCAAGCCCACTGTTATGATGACAGGCAAACAATAGGGGGCTCACTTAATTCTACTTCTGAGTCTACATCTTTTGGTGGAAGATCAGACTGCTTCACCAAGTTGCAAAAGAATCCATAAGTCATAAACTCCCAAGTGTAGACAGTCAGCTACTTTGTAAGAGTAAATAACTTTGGGCTAACTCTTCGATCAGACTAAACTTAAACTTATGCCTACCAACATGGAGTAAATCTGCATAGATTTGTTTTGTTCTCAATATATACAATATTGTAGTTCCAGGATTCGGTTACTGTAGTAGAGTTACGATCAGAGCTTTACACTTAACAGCTCAACAAAAATTGTTAAACTGTGAGCTTCGTAGTTCTAGCCCCAGATTTAACCACAATGTATACAGTATATTGACCGAATCTCTTCTCCAAATTTGCAAGCTTTTTTAAGCACTAACATAAAACAGATTTCCTTCTGCGTGATATTATCTGACTCCAGTTTGAGAATGATTCGGTTCCCATCTGTCTGCTTCTAAAAACAGCAAAAGATAAGTCACAATGACTAATATTTTCAAAATCTCTCCAAAAAGAATGTGGGTTTGTTTTTTGTTTTGTTTTTTTGTCTAGAAAAATAGTTTCCTCCCCCCCTCAAGTCTGCAACTCCAAAATGGACTTCCTCTTCTCTCTGTGTCTTGCTTGTTCTGCCTCTAACAACTGCTTTAACATGTGTGCACAATTGTTGTGGATTAGAGGATTACAATGGATAGACTTCCTGCATTCAAATAAGACTATAGCAAAAACTTCATTGATTCATTGCAGCCCAGCATACTGGGCCAAGCTTGGTTAAACTTATGGTTATTTGAGAGTTGAGCTAGACCAGTGGAGGCTAACCTTTTTGGGCTCCCATGCAGAAAATTGCATGCACTCTCGTGCTCACATGCCTGCACCCAGAAGGCAATGCGTGTGAGCCCCCCCACATCCCATGTGTGCAAGACCCCCGCATGCCTCATGCATCTCTGCACATGCACTCACATCTCCCATGCATTCCCGACCCCTGCGCATGCATGCCAGATACCTGATAATTAGCTGGTGGGTGGGCGGTGGGTGCACATGCACAGTGAGGTTCTTCCAGGCGACCTCTCGCGTGCCAGAAGAAGTGGCTCTATGTGCCACTTCTGGCACGTGTGCCATAGGTTCGCCATCACAGAGCTAGGCTATGGGTAAGCATGCTATATGAAATAGGACTCCTTAATATACGGGTTGCAAGCATTTGGATGGTCACTAGATGGCAGCAAGGAGACATCACTTTAGGCCACCTAGTGGTTGCCGTGACATCTGCATTCCTGGTGTGGTAATGCTAAATTTGGCACTGTTGATTTAAAAGATTATCAGCTTCCTTCAATGGAAACTAATCAAAGAGAGAAGCACTAAGGAGAACTAGTGAGAACTAAGGAGAAATTTCCTGACAGTTAGAACAATTAATCAGTGGAAGAACTTGCCTCCAAAAGTTGTGAATGCTCCAACACTTTTTTTTTAGTATTTATTTGATTTGTCAATCGCTTATAAGATAACAGGTATAAGTATATACATAGTTATGAATACATAAAATGGATACATATAAGAAAAATAAAAACACCCAACTGTACATCTCCACCCCAGACCACCCCAACGATGCTGTGGGGGCTATGCCTGGAGGCCGTGCGGGACTGGATGGGCGGGAACAGGCTCCGGCTCAACCCATCCAAGACCGAGTGGCTGTGGTTCCCGGCGCCCCGATATAGCCAGCTGACACCTTCGCTGGCTATTGGGGGGGAAATTTTGCCCCCCACAGAGAGGGCTCGCAATCTGGGCGTCCTCCTGGATGTACGGCTGTCACTAGAACATCATATTGCGGCCGTCTCCAGGGGGGCGTTTTACCAGGTCCGCCGGATCTACCAGCTGCGGCCTTTTCTGGATCGGGACGCCCTGCACACGGTCACTCATGCCCTTGTCACCTCTCGCCTGGATTATTGTAATGCTCTCTACATGGGGCTCCCTGTGGGGAGCACCCGGAGACTCCAACTGGTGCAAAATGCGGCCGCGCGGGTGATCATGGGGGTGTCACGTAGCTCCCATGTGACGCTTCTCCTGCACGAGCTGCATTGGTTGCCGGTGGCTTTCCGGGTTCGCTTTAAGGTTCTAGTTTTGACCTTTAGGGCGATCCATGGCACTGGGCCAGGTTACCTGCAGGACCGCATTCTGCCGGTGATCTCCAGCAGACCAGTGCATTCTCACAGGGAGGGCCTTCTCCGGGTGCCGTCGGCCTCTATGTGTCGCCTGGTGGCCCCCAGGAGTAGGGCCTTCTCTGTGGGGGCCTCTGCCCTCTGGAATACTCTGCCGCCTGAACTACGCACCAACACGGACCTGAGGGCCTTCAGGTGTGCGTTGAAGACCTGGCTCTTTGAGCAGGCTGGCCTGGGCTGAGATAGTTTTAATTGTCTCCTTAATTGGGTTTTAATTGGGTTTTTAATTTCGGGGGGAGGGTTGTATTGATTTAAACAGCCACTATTTAATGTCTTTTTAATTTTTGTATTGTTCGGGGCTTGATTTGGCTGTACACCGCCCTGAGTCCCTAGGGAGAAGGGCGGTATATAAATCCTAATAATAAATAAATAAATAAAAAGAAATAATAGGACAGGGGCAGTAGGCACGTTGGTGCGCTTATGCACGCCCCCTACAGACCTCTTAGGAAGGGGGTGAGGTCAACAGTAGACAGTCTAAGGTTAAAGTTTTTGGGGTCTGGAAGTTTTAAAGAAGAGATTGGACAACCATTTGTCAGAAATGATATAAGGTTCCCTGCCTAAGCAGAGGTTTGGACTAGAACAGGGGTTTCCAACCGTGGCAACTTTAAGCCTGGAGGACTTCAACTCTCATAATTCCCTAGCCAGCTGGCTGGGGAACTCTGGGAGTTGAAGTCAGCCTGGCTTAAAGTTGCCAAGGTTGGAGACCCCTGGACTAGAAGTCCTCCAAGGTCCCTTCCAACTCTGTTATTCTCTTCTCTTCTCTTCTCTTCTCTTCTCTTCTCTTCTCTTCTCTTCTCTTCTCTTCTCTTCTCTTCTCTTCTCTTCTCTTCTCTTCTCTTCTCTTCTCTTCTCTTCCCTTCCCTTCCCTTCCCTTCCCTTCGACTCGACTCGACTCGACTCTATTCTATTCATCTTGACTCTATCAGCAAGTGTATCCTAACCAACCTTTTAAATGATTTTGCAATATTATTGATAGCAAATAGGAAATGGCTGAACATTTATAGTCAAAGATATCCATTTGTTGCTCTCGTGGCCTAGATAGGAGATTTTGGTTTGTCTGGAAATTCCATGAGGGTTTTTGTGACTTTCTGCTCTTAACATCCTATCAGCTATGGCTGACCTCTCATCTAAAGCCAGTCCAGGTTTTCATGTCCCGAAATCTACAGCTGAAAGCAAGATGGTTAATGTCAACTTTGGCCATCATGTTTTTCATTTGCCCATGAACACCAGCTGCTTCTAGGTGAGAGGCCAGCAATGCTGCATTACAAGCTTAGAATTTCTTTGCATCCATAAGCAGCCCCAGAGAGTTCTCCAAATTCAAGTAAACTCAATGAAAATCTGGCATTAAGAACCGCAGACGTCATTGTGCTGTGGTTATCATAATTAAAAGATGGGGTTAAGAACAATTAGATAGCCATTAACACACCTTCAAATGAAAGTTGATCTCTTCTTTATTCCAAAGAAATGTGATGCCGTTTTGCATAAAATGGTGTGGATATGACTTATCAGTAATCCTCAGTTTGTTTACTCTGTAATATTCTCATTAATTCTTAATTATGTTACAGAACAAGAACTGCTGAGAAATCTCTGCTGCGAAATTACTTAATCCAATTTGCAAATATAGGTAATTCGGCTTTAAGAACCACGTACTGTGGCTGAATTTCACAGAAATAATTTCTGCAGGCTGATAGCAAAAGGAAGTGTCAGAATTGCATTGAATCTGTTTCCCTTCCAAGCAAGAAGACTTTGCTCTGGGATGACAATTTCTTGGAGATGCAAATGGCAGAAAAACCTCCCTGCCCACCAAACCAAGAGTTAGAATTAGAATTAGAATTCTTTATTGGCCAAGTGTGATTGGACACACAAGGAATTTGTCTTAGTGTAAATGCTCTCAGTATACATAAAAGAAAAGATACATTTGTCAGGAGTCGAGAATCATAAGGTACGACACTTAATGATAGTCATAGGGTACAATAAGCAATCAAAACATACTAGGAAACAGTCAATATAGATCGTAAGGATACAAGCGACAAAGTTACAGTCGTACAGTCACAAGTGGGAGGGGATGGATGATAAGGAGTGATGAGAAGATTAATAGTAATAGTAGTGCAGACTTTGTAATAGTTGGACAGTGTTGAGGGAATTATTTGTTTAGCAGAGTGATGGCGTTTGGGGAAAACTGTCCTTGTGTCTAGTTGTTCTGGTGTGCAATGTCCTATAGCATCATTTTGAGGGTAGAAGTTGAAAAAAAATTATGTCCAGGATGTGAGGGGTCTATTTTCACAGTGAAAATATTTTCACAGCCCTCTTTTTGACTCGTGCAGTACAATGGTCCTCGATGGAAGGCAGGTTGGTAGCAATTGTTTTTTCTGCAGTCCTAATTATTCTTTAAAGTCTGTGTCTGTCTTGCTGGGTTGCAGAGCCAAACCAGAAAGTTATAGAGGTACAGATGACAGACTCAATAATTTCTCAATAATTTCTAATGTATCAGCAGCTCCTTGGGAAGTTTGAGCTTCCTGAGTTGGCACAGAAAGAACATTGTTGTGCTTTTTTTGATGACGTTTTTGATGCTAGGTGTCCATTTTAGGTCTTGTGATATGATAGAGTCTAGAAATTTGAAGGTCTCTACTGTTGATACTGTGTTGTCTAACATTGTAAGAGTTGGGATAACATGTACCTATTTGGATCCTATTTCCCATCTTGGCGAGAATCAACATGCCACATCAATCATTTTCCTCCAGGCTATGCTGATTGGACCTATTAGATGTGGCTCTCCCTGGCTACAAGTGCAGGGAGCTACTTTTGAAATAACCATACCAGTAATCTAACACCTTCCCAACCAAGCAGTTGTCAAGGCTCCAACTAATGAAACCAAACAAATCAAAACTCTGAGACTGGGTTCCTCCTCAGAGGTCTTCTTTACTGAGTATATCATAACAGCAGAGCTTCCAAGGAAAACCAATTCCAAGTCTTTCCCGTGGTTTCAGTATAATTAAACTAGGAAATAATCCCATCCCCAAACGTCACAGGTCACGTTGGTCAATTGGGTTAATTGGCAGGCTCTTCAAGCATTCCTTCCCCAACCTTATCCATTGCCAGGAGTGATGACCTTGGTTCTCAAGAGAAAGTTCTCTGTTTCATCTAGATATGCATTTCAATCTCCCCCCATTTCCCCCTCTGTGTGGCTACTGAGGAACAGAAAGATGGTTGCTGCCAGGTTCGGTTCAAAGTTGACAGGTTTCTTTAAAGGTAGCAAGCTCAGCTCCCATCACCTCACCCCTTGACGTGACAACTGGTCTAAAATGATGGGTAGCAGCATCTGGCACAATTAAGAGAGCACTGGAAGTAGCTGTTACGGGTAGTCTTGGACTTAAGACCATAATTGGAATTGGAACTTCCATCATTAAGAGATACAGTCATTAAGTGAGTTGCTCCTGATTTTTTTTTTTTAACTTTTTGCCATGTTAAGTGAATCACTGCCATCATTTAGTGAATCCACTTTCCTCTACTGATTTGACTTGCTGGAAGCCTCCTGGGAAAGTTGTAAGTGGCAATCATGTGGACATTGCAACCGTCCTAAATACATGCCAGTTCCCAAGTGCCCAAATTTTGATCCCATGATAGTATAAACACTGTGACAGTAATAAATAATCAGATAATCAGAGTTGGACGGGACCTTGTAGGTCGTCTATTCTAACCCCCTGCCCAAGTAGAAGACCTTACACCATTTCTGACTGACGAGAGTCCAATCTTTTCTTGCAAATCTCAAGTGATGAGGCTCCCACAACTTCCGAGGGCAACTTCTGTTCCATTGGTTGATTGTTCTTACTGTCAGAAAGTTTCTCCTTATTTCCAGGTTAAATCTCTCCTTGTTCACTTTCTATCCATTATTCCTTGTCTGGCCTTCAGGTGCTTTAGAAAATAGCTTGACCCCTTCGTCCTCTCTGTGGCAGCCCCTCAAATATTGGAACACTGCTATCATCTCTCCCCTGGTCCTTCATGAGTTCCTTTTTTTCCCAATGCTGTTGTAACTCTGTGTAGTTCTTAAATAAATGGTTGGTAAATGTCTTTGGAGATTTTCAGTCATCCAGATCATGGTTGTCGCAAAGGTACTTTTTCAAGAGGCAAGTTGACGTCCTTTGTTTTTTCTTAAAAACGTGTCACTTCTCATCCTCAGTTCTGACTGAATGCTGGGGAATGGAAGAATTTTGTGCTAAAATAGCAATAGCAATAGCACTTAGACTTATATACCACTTCACAGTGCTTTACAGCCCTCTCAAAGCAGTTTACAGAGTCAGCCTATTGTCCCCAACAATCTGGCTCCTCATTTTACCCACCTCAGAAGGATGGAAGGCTGAGCCAACCTTGAGCCTGGTGGGATTCGATCTGCCAAATTGCAGTAGGAGTAGCTTGCAGTACTGCACTCTAACCACTGAACCACCGAGGCTCCTTATGCTAACAACTAGATGACTGCAAGGAATATAAAGCTTTCCATTCTCTAGCATTCAGTCAGAATTGAAGAAACTTCTTGGATGAGAAACAAAATGTCTTCAAGAAAAAGTTATGAAACCAGTCCATTTGCCTTTTTGAAAAAGCACCTTTGGGACAAATGATGGCAAGTTGAGGGCTATCTATCCCCTCTGACCTCTCAGTACCGTAGAAAGTTAGCACCCACCCCTCTCGTAGAACAGCGGTCGCCAACCTTTTGGACCTCAGGGACCACCAAACTCATAATTTTAAATCCCAGGTACCACTGACCCGGTTCTGTGGGCGTGGCCTAATTTGTGGGTATAGCTTGGTGGTCATGTGACTGGCTGGGCATGGCTTGTCTGTAAATATTATAAATATTTATATAAACATTGATTTTTTTAATTAAAAAAAAGAGCAACTTTTACCCAAAATCAGGCAAAGCAGGCAGGCAGATTGAGTTGCTCACAGAATCATTCAATGATCTATCTGTCTGCCATCGGCTAGCTCAGTCTCTCAAATTTGCTTTCTGTAAGTCTGCACTGAATAACAGAACCTTCAGTCCTAAGGGAGGTTCGGCTGTGCTTAAAAGCAGAGCCGAAGATCTTTTAGCTGTTCTTAATTTTGTATTGTCCTCTGTATTTTAATTTGGCTGTGCACCACCCTGAGTCCTGTCAGGGAAATAGGGCGGTATATAAGTACAATAAATAAATAAATAAATAAATAAATAAATAAATAAATAAATAAATAAATAAATAAATACTAGCTAGAAAGCAAGAAATCCAACCATTTCCTGCTTTCTAGCTAATCTAAATCTCCCAGCACAGCAGAACATCTGATGGTCGGAAAAAGCAAAAATAGCAATTTAGCAGGCAAGTTTGCCAGGTAAGGAGTGAGTGGGCGGGGAGGGTTCCCGCAGGCCATGTGGCGGCGCAGCCTTGTGTTTCTGCATGGCCTGGATTAATTGCTTTGGGGGGGTGCTTTCTCCGCGTGAGATTTCTCTGCGGCCCACCAAAATTTTCTCACAGCCCACCAGTGGGCCGCAGCCCACCAGTTAGCGACTGCTGTCCTAGAAGAATGAAATATTCTAGGAAATATTAAAAAGGCAGAACATTATATTTCCCTGGATGCGAAAAAGAGAAACACGTTTTAAAGACAAAGCAGCTTCCTGCAGCTCCCTGCCCCTCCTCTTCAGCACCAGGGTGATGGGATCAGGGCATGACAGGATTAGCCATTTACCCATCTCACCCCATGGCACCAGCAAAATTCAACCAAGCTACCCCTGCATGGCCCCATGGGAGTCTGACAACCAATCAGGGCACGTTTCTTGCCACAGGAACAGGAAGCAAGTTCAAAGCCCAGAGTGGGCATGAAACCCAGGGATTCTGAGCATCTCTTCCTTTTTTCGCTCAGGAGCTCCAAGGCATGTGATCCTGTCCACCATTCTTCTTTCCAAGCAACTTCCATGAATCCAGTGTCTTTTTCCCCACTTGGAATTAAACTCAGAAGGATATTTCTTCCAACAGTACCATCCAGAGGTTGTACTCTCAACTCTAGAAAGGAATCCCAAAGGTGCTTTTTTTCATAAGCATATGGGAGAACAAACAAAACCAGACCAGATTCAGGACTCCACCTGCATTTAAAGGACACAGGCCACTCTTTTGAAGACAGCAAAGTCTACATTTTGGACAAAGAAGACCACTGATTTGAAAGAGGGATCAAAGAGGCCATCTATGTCAAAATTAAACAGCCTTCCCTTAACAGAGGGGGAGGGATATCTATCACCAATCTGCAACAGAGTCCTTTCAGCAATTCTAAGAAGGATCCATACCCATTTGCACCCTTCAGGTCCCTGAGGACACAAATAAACCTCCAGGTGACCTTAACAACTTGCTAAAAGAATGCAAATGACCAGCTGTCTGCAAGCAATATAAATCCTTCTATTACGTAGTGGGCTTCAGTAGGCAAGAACCAGACCAGCATAACTACAACAGCATTTATTGACTCAAAACTGGAAACTGAGGAACAGCAGGCAAATGCCTGTAATTTATACTCTGGGCCCACAGGGTCTTAACCAATCATAATGCTGGAAAACCCTGCCCAAATATTAATGTTCAAAATTTCCCTCCAAAAACAGAGCTAACAGTGAGGGTCATCTAAAAGTTAGTTTCACTTTAGCAGGGCTTAACACAATTATAT
This sequence comes from Bungarus multicinctus, assembly GCA_023653725.1. NCBI lineage: Eukaryota > Metazoa > Chordata > Lepidosauria > Squamata > Elapidae > Bungarus > Bungarus multicinctus. The sequence goes on along the minus strand of CM042851.1, from coordinate 42,848,012 downwards.
ACATTTAATACGTAACACCTTCAGAGGTAATATTCAGCAGGTTCTGACCAGTTCTGGAGAACCGGTAGTGGAAATTTTGAGTAGTTCAGAGAACCGGCAAATACCACCTCTGACTGGCCCTGCCCCCATCTATTCTCTGCCTCCCGAGTCCCAGCTGATCGGCTGGGTCTTCTTTGGTTGCCCTACACAGGAGAATAGAGCTGGAAAGCAGGTTATTGGGGTGGAGAGGGAATGAGGATTTTGTAGTATCCTTCCCACAGGGGTGGGGAGGGAATGGGGATTTATTACAGTAACCTTCTCCTGGAGCGGGGTAGAAATTTTACAGTATCCTTCCCCTGAAGTGGGGTGGGAATGGAGAGTTTACAGTATCTTTCCCCTGCCACACCCACCAAACCACGTCATGCCCACCAAGCCATGTCCACAAAACTGGTAGTAAAAAGTTTTGAATCCCATCATTGCCTCATAATGTCTCAACAACCCTTCTCTGCCTCCCAAGTCCCAGCTGATCGGCTGGGTCTTCTTTGGTTGCCAGGAGAACGGAGCTGAAAAGCAGGTTAGTGGAGTGGGGAGGGAATGGAGATTTTACAGTATCCTTCCCCTGCCACACCCACCAAGCCACACCACGCCCACCAAGCCACACTCACAGAACTGATAGTAAAAACAATTTGAATCTCACCACTGAACACCTTCCATTCCCCACCATCCAGTCACAGCTGAAGAAACTTCTTGGATGAGAAGTGGAAGTTTTTTTCAAAGAAAAAAACAGAAAGTCCAGTTGCCTCTTGGGGAAAAAAAACACCATTGGGACAACCATGACTTGGATGACTGAGAATCTCTATAGACATCTGGAAAGTAATGTTGGTACCATCGTCAGGCTGATCTTCCAGGCCAGGAAAAGGGACTTAATTAAATGAATGCGAATCAGTAAACAAAGAATCAAGATGATGATGGTTGATGATAATGAGGATGATGTTATCCATTCAGTCATGTCCAACTCTTGGTGATTCTTTGGGTCAGGTCAGGGAAGATGTGGATCTTCCCATCTTGCGCCACTTCTTTGAGTTGTTCTATGCTCTGGCTGGTGTCAGCTTTGATGGTGTGCAGCCACCATCTTCATTGGCAGCCTGGTTTCTTTTTACAGCTTACTCTTCCAAACATAATTGCTTTCTCTAGTGAATTTCCCCAGCTGATAGTGTTCAAAACCTCTCACTTTTGAAGAGGCAGCTGGCCTGCAAACATACTCCTTCCCACCATTGCCTGTCCTTGATTTACAAGGAAGCAATTACCCCCAATGACCATTCTGTCCCCTCCAAAGAGCAAATATTGCCATTGCCAACACGTCCTTCAATCCATTCCACCTTCAGCCGAACCTCTGCTGACTTTCCAGCTCTGCTGTTAATCCTTTCCAAAATGCTGCAGATTGAAAACCCCCAAAATGAAAATCTTTGTGTGTCTGTATCCCATGCCTTTTTGAAGGAAGACAATCACCTCGCCGGAGTTTTGACATTAAACAAACTCCACTTCCAATAATATAACGATAATAGAGATTTAAGAAAATCAATGGTCAACTTCAGTAGCACTTAATCTCCCAGAGTTATGATGTCATTCACGGTCACCTTGCCAGAGAAATCCCAGAAAGCAATTTCCCAAAGCACAAAAGCACGCTGGTTTATGCCTTTTCTGTCGTATTGGAAAGCAGTGACTCTTTGTTTAATTTTTAAGGGGTTTCCACTGGCAGCATTCAGTCTTTCTGATGGATGTTGGCGGGAGATTCCTGGGACAGCGCAGATAACTGTCAACCCTGAGCCAGATTCAGCTTTTGAATCTCAGGAGCAATTCCTTTTCCTTCACCCCCGCAACTGCAGCCTGCCAATTTCAACCAGTTTCACTTGGTCAGGAACATGATTTATGGATTGCTTTGACACATTTGTGCTCTCCTTTGCAGCCAAACATCTCAGGGTGGAAACTTTTTGGGGAGCAGAAAAAACACATTTTTATTTCCTAAAACCCATGTGTAACAAACGAACACAGCCGAAGGAAAGGGGGTAGATTGAGGGGGATGAAAGAGTCTCTGCACATATATTTAATCAAAGAATTAATAAGTGAGTACAGTAATATCTTTAGCTGTTTCCAGTGTAACGTTTCCAAGAAACAAACAGAATATGCAGTTAAGACAAACATTGAATAGCCATCTGCCTTGGAAAGATGGACCAGGTCCACCAAATTAATGGGACAAAGGTGAATTTCAGAATATCTGGCTAAATGTTGATTGTAAGGCTTTAATCCATATCATTCTGGATGTTCTTCATGGTTTCCTTTTATTAAATTCAAACGTAACATTTCATGAAGAAGGTTTTCAGAAAATTGCTGATGAGGTTTGATGGCCAGTTACAAAACTACTACATTTCGGTGGTAAAGGAGTCAGGCATTTGCCAACAGTTGTTAAGCTATAAATTATTTTGAAGTGGGGAGGAATAGGGAGGAGAAAAACAGTTCTTCGTATCTCTATGTCTATACTGCATTGATGTTTTAAGAAATTCTTTATTAGACCAGTGTCAATATAAGATTTTTTTTTGTCCAGAATATAGTTATAGTATATGCCAATAAAACAAGATAGACAACCTCTGTATTCTGCTCTCTATTTAGGGCATCTTTATTCATTTTTTAAAAAATTTCCTGGAGCTTCTTCAGCCTTTCAGGAAAAGGAGAGATGGAAGGGAAAGAAAGGAGGGAGGGAGGGAGGATAGAGGAGAAGGAAGGAATGAAGGAATGAAGGAAGGAAGGAAGGAAGGAAGGAAAGAAGGAAGGAAGGAAGGAAGGAAGGAAGGAAGGAAGGAATTTCCTGAGTTTGTTTCCCAGCTGGAAAAATCATGGACAATGAAAAGAAATTAATTCCAAAGCAGCTGCCAGAAAGTGGGATTCTTTAATAAAGGAAGGCAGAAAGCAGGTGTGATACAACTCCAGGGTTCCTGAGTTGCAATCCAGCTTGGGGTGTGGGAATCTGAGCTTTTTATGCTTAATTCCCCTTTGAAGCTCCTGTAGCTTGATGGGTTTATTTGTGTGCCTCTAGTTAAAATGATTGCCCTGGATCCTATCTCCCTGCCTTAATGATTAATCCTGTCCCAGAACCTTGGTTTTTCCTATCCTGGGGGTTAATCTTATCAGGGGGCAGGAAAAAAAGGGAGTTTCGGTTTTGCCTTGGTGAATTATTTTTAGCCTGATTCTCCTTATCTTAATAGTTCTACTTAAGTATTTCAATTGTCAGCTCTGTTAGCAGGGCTGCTCTGAGTTTTCTCTTTCAGCTGGTGATTCTTGGTTTTCTTAAAGGGGGAAGGGCTGGCTTGAATTTCTTGACACTGTTTTCTGAGGTTTCTGGTGCTGTGAGGTTTCTGGCACTGTCCTTTTGGGGTATACTTCCCACAGAAAGAAGGAAAAGAGGTTTCCACCACTAACACATGATATGATATGATTCCAAGAGAGATGTTGCTCTTAGAATGTTCCTCAATTGCCTTCCATGCCCTGCAGCCCACATTAACTGACTGCAGACTGAATTATTGAAGCAGTAATGCATGAGAAGTGGTCAAAATAATCTTGTTTACAGCTAGTTCCATAAAGTTGGTTAAGGGAGGGCATTGTTGGCTAAGAAGGGGCATTTCCACTGTAGTTTAAAAATAAACTATTCCTGGATAAAGTCGTTGATTTGAAGATTTCTGTAAGAAGTTTTCCAAAATGTTTTCTCTAGCATGCCATTTTATTTTTTTAATAAACTTTATTAGATTTTTATTAAATTAAAAGCATAAGAAATATATTACTCAATAACAACAATTTGTTAGCACTTATAACAATAATTCGTGCATTATTTGCAGGTGTTAAACTATGTGAGATTACATTCTTATCTATTACTTATATTTGATAGCTATCTAGCATGCCATTTTAAAAGGAAAGTGGATGTCAGTTTTAGCAGCCTGAGTCAGATGAAAGGGAATATTTTGAGCTGCTTGGTGAGTATCTCGCCTTCTTGAGAAAGAACACAGCCAATCTTCAGCTGGCCCTGTTCCTTGGAGCAGAAGGGAGAGTTAAGTGGGACAAAAACATGCGGAGACAAAGAAGTTCAAGGCTAAGATGCCAAGAGATCTCTCATCAACTTCCTAATCAGGAAAATGCTTTGATATATTGTTGGATGGGATTCAGCCAGACCAACAGAGAAAATGGCTGTCTTCATGAAATGCTGGCACGAAGCAAAGAAGCAGAGGGGCACCTTAAGCACCAAAGAGAGCAGTTGACTATGCAGATTCTCAACCATCCAGGTCATTGTTGTCCCAAAGGTGCTTTTTCCCTAAGGAAACTGAACTTTCTTATTTTTTTCCCCTTGAAAACATTTTGCTTCTCATCCAAGAAGCTTCATCAGTTCTCTCCTTCAGTTCAGTTCAGAACTGAGGAAACTTATTAGATGAGAAGAAAAAGATTTTCAAAGAAAAAAGGCAAGAAAGTCCAGTTGCCTTTGGGGGTGGGGGAAGCACCTTTGGGACAAAAAAAGGCAGTTCCTTCACTACAAGAGTCACATGCAAGTAAGATGCATGGCTTGAGTTGGGTAGAAAGTCAACAAATAAATCAATACCTTCAGGAGCTGTAACTGCTCCCACCAATAGTTGGAAGCTCTTGACCCAGCCAAGATTAGCTTCCTGTTTCCTTCTTTCTAGCACCCCAAGACCATTCACAAAAACCCTTCTCCTTCTGAGATGGCCTTGCCAGCTTTTCCCTCCCTCACATGGTTGCCTGGATATGCACAAAGGACTATAGGAATCTTGACTGATTTGGTTAGGCTAACTCCTCCTTCCCTTCTCCCTCCTTTTCTTGTTTGACCTTTGGTTTCTTTGCTCTGCCCTGCTCACCTGACCTCTCCACTACCATCCAGATGGTTTCTCTCCGCCCCTCACCAAAAAAAATGACTGCTCCAGGGTAGCTCATCCTTGCAAACCCAAGATCCTTATTCTCCCTGCTCTTTCAAGCGCATCAAGAGTGCTTTGTCCCTTGCATATTTAGCACAGAAATAGCAAATCATGCTACCAGCTAAGGATCATAGAGTTGCAAAAGACTATGAAGCGGTATATAAGTGTAAGGGCTATTGCTATTGCTAACTAGTCATATAGAATAGAATGAGCTGGAAGGGACCTTAGAAGTCTTCTAGTCCAGCCCCCTGCTCAAGCAGGAGAATCTATACCATTTCAGATAAGTGATAGCCAAAAAGGCGCTAAGAGTTGTTAACCTAATCTTATGTAGCTTTTTCTCTGGTAATATTACACTAATAACTAGAGCATACAAAACATTTGCTAGACCAATACTCAAATACAGCTCATCAGTCTGGAACCCACATTACGTATCTGATATTAACACAGTTGAGAAAGTCCAGAAATATTTTACAAGAAGAGTTATCCATTCCTCTACTCGTTGCAGAATACTTTATGCCACCAGACTCAAAATTCTAGACCTAGAAAACCTTGAACTACGCCGCTTTCGGTCCGATTTAAGTATAGTATATAAAATCATACATTGCAATGTCCTACCTGTCAATGACTACTTCAGCTTCAACCATAACAACACAAGAGCAAACAATAGATACAAACTCAAGGTTAATCGCACCAAACTTGATTGCAGGAAATACGACTTCAGCAACAGTGTGGTCAATGCCTGGAATACTCTACCTGACTCTGTGGTTTCTTCCCCAAACCCAAAATACTTTAACCTTAGACTGTCTACTATTGACCTCATCCTTTTTCTAAGAGGTCTGTAGGGGGTGTGCATAAGCGCACCAACGTGCCTACCGTCCCTGTCCTATTGTTTTATATTTTATTTTTCTTATATGTATCCATGTGTTCATAGCTATGTTATACTTATACCTATTATCTTGTAAGCAATTGACAAATAAAATAAATAAATAAGTGACTTTCTAGACTCTTCTTAAAAACCTCCAGTGATGGAGCACCTATGATTTCTGAAGGCGAGCTCTTCCACTGGTTAATTGTCCTCACTGTTAGGAAGTTTCTTCTTAATTCCAGGTTGCTTCTCTCTTTGGTTAGTTTCCAGATATTGTTTATTGTCCTGCCTTCAGGTGCTTTGGAGAATAATTTGTCCCTCTCTTCTTTGTGGCAGCCCCTCAAATATTGGAACACTGCTATCATGTCACCCCAGTCCTTCTTTTCTCTAGACTAGTCAAACCCAAATCCTGCGGTCTACTTGAGGAACTATCTCATCTTGATGGGACTGGGTCACCCCACTCGAATCAGCAAAGGGGGACTACTGCAGGTTCTGTCAACCAAGGAATTTCAGCTGGTGGGATCTAGAAGAAAAGCCTTCTCTGCTGTGGTTCCTGCCTTCTGGAACATCTTACCCCCTGAGGTGAGATTGGCTCCCACCCTCCTAATGTTTCAAAAGAGATAGTTTGGGGATCCAATGGTGGAACTTCATACCGAGATAGTTGATGAATTAAAGTTCAATAGCAATAGCACCTAGATTTATATAGCACTTTACAGCGCTTTACAGCCCTCTCTAAGCGGTCTACAGAGTCAGCCTATTGCCCCCAACAATCTGGGTCCTCATTTTACCCACCTCGGAAGGACGGAAGGCTGAGTCAACCTTGAGCCCGGTAGGATTTGAACTGCCAAACAGCAGGTAGCCAGCAGGCAGCAGAAGTAGCCTGCAGTACTGCACTCTAACCACTGCACCACCGAGGCACCACCAATGCCACTTTTCCTCCCTCCTTGTGTCTGGCTACCTCCTTGATTTTATCTATTGAGTTTTTTTTTATTTGCTGTGCTTTTATAATGAATGATTTTAATGTTTTTCAATATTTTTATTTTGTAAGTTACCCAGAGTCATTGCATATGAGGTGGCCAGCAAATAAATTTTATAAATAGATAACTAGGAAAGAAAGGAAGGAAGGAAGGAAGGAAGGAAGGAAGAAAGAAAGAAAGAAAGAAAGAAAGAAAGAAAGAAAGAAAGAAAGAAAGAAAGAAAGAAAGAAAGAAAGAAAGAAAGAAAGAAAGAAAGAAAGAAAGAAAGAAAGAAAGAGTCTTGTCCTGTCTCATATATCAGCATTGCAGGTAAAAGATGGTTATTTTCCTAACCCATCACATAGCGATAAGCTGCTTATCAGTTCATGAGTCCAGGCAAGAATGGAGGGTCCAGGCAAGAATGGAGGAAACTTCCCTCAACCCATCAAGGGTCAATTTAGTGACCAATCAGGATTACAGATGTGGCTACATGGTATGAACTACATTTCCCAGGATACCTTTAACTACATTTCCCATGATGCATTCCCTTAAGGGGATAGTTCACAATTCCTAAGTAACTATCCAATTCCTATAGACTGGCTGGGACAGCACAGAAAGAAAGAAAGAAAAAAAAGAAAGGAAGGAAGGAAGGAAGGAAGGAAGGAAGGAAGGAAGGAAGAAAGAAAGAAAGAAAGAAAGAAAGAAAGAAAGAAAGAAAGAAAGAAAGAAAGAAAGAAAGAAAGAAAGAAAGAAAGAAAGAAAGAGGGGAGGGAGGGCATCTGAGGGTGGGATTGGGGCCTTCAGGGCCAGGATAAAGATCCAGGACATGAATCTAACCTCTGCTTCTTTGGACACCCAGTAGAAAACAGAGAGCAGGGAAATGCTAAGATAGAGAGTGCTAATCCTCAAAGACAAATGCAGACATTTGAGATTTCTTTGCCTGGGCCACTCTATAGGTTGGCATGTCTTATGGTTTAGGGAAGTTAGTTGGCGCTGCCCATCTGTGGAAAGAAGACCACGGAGCCCACCCGATGCAGAGCAGCAGCAGCTCTACTGCCCCATGAACAAACTCCTGAGCTGAAAAAGAATCAAGGAACAAAGCAAAACGATGAGCAGCGGCTGGGAATGAGGCACAAGACACTCCACCAACTTGCATGCCCTTCAAACAAAAGGCGACTTCTTAAGAATCTCCCCGACAACCATCCAATGTTGTGGTTTTTGCAAAGGCATGCTTTTTGGCTGATAACAAGAGCCCGTGGGTGTGAGAAAAAAAGAACAAGCCTGACAAATCTCTCAAGGTTTGTGTTTTTGGTCACAAATATGACTTCCATATGGAAAACGTCATCTTGTTGGATGTCTTTTCTGGCTCTGAAAAGGCATGTCAGTGAATTAAGAGGCTGCTGGAAGGAAACAAGATTGAGTAAGGGAAGGCAGAGGAATAAATATCATTTTGCAGGGAAAGACTTAATTGTTGTTAACTCTTTGTGTAATTCCAAAGTAAGTAGCTTCCTTTCTTGCGTCAGAATGTTTGAAATCTGATCATCTTCAGTCGTTGTTTCTTTAATCAGCTGCCTACTCTACTCACGGAGAAAAACAGAAACTTTAAATCTAGAAGTTCCATGGAAGAAGACAATGCTAATGCTGAGTCAAACGAAGAGCAAGTGACAGGATGGCAATTTCCACTCGTGCTTCCAAATCCAAGGAAAATGAAACTTAAGAAAGGCATCTTTTTGCCCAATGAATTGTTAGAGATTTAAAAACCCACCCCTCTCCTAGGAAAATGAATTATTTTAGGATATATTAAAAAGGCTGGATATTTCCCCTAAAAGAGAAGTAGAAACTCAGCCCCCCTCTTCCCCCACCTTTCTTAATGGGCCATTAAGGCCTGGGCCAGTCCATTCTACATAACAAAGATCTACCCCCTTCAGGCTGAGCCATTTAAATGCCCTTCATTGTACCACCCACCAAGTTTCAGTCAAACTTAGCACACAGACAACCTACAGAGCTAGCTATGACCTCTGACAGCAACCAAACAGGATATTCTTCCTGTGCCCCAGGAAGTTCAAAGCCAGAGAGGGTATAAAAACCCAGGGACACTCAGCATCTCCTCCCTTTTTCTTCGACCAAGAGCTCCAAGGCATGTGATCCTGTCTACCATTAAACCATCTTTCCAAGCAGCCTCCATGTTTCCAGGGTCTTTCTCCTCACTTGGAACTGAACTCAAAAGGATATTTCTTCCAACAGTATGCATTATTCAGAGATTCGCGAGCAAGAAGTCAAAAATAATGGTCTCAAAAGCTGATGAAAGATTCAGAAGGTCGCCCTTCTCTCTGGCTTTCATTAGAGCCCTCAAGACTCTTCTGGCCTCCAACACCAGTTTGAAACTAAACTTGGAATGGATCTCTGCTCCAAGACATTTTGAAGCCAACCACCAATCACTTTCCCAAGCATTTTGATAGAAAGTTATTTAGCTATATAGGAAGTTATTCCTTCTGTCTCATAGGTCCTGTTCTGTTTGAAAGAGATAAGACTCATCTCCTTCAAGGTAACAGATACCATGCATGACATAATAAAGTCTTCTCCTTCTCTTGCCTCTGTAACACTTCAGGGGATGGAATGGAATGGACCAATTTAAGTTCTTCACGCAATTTCTCCTGAAGGAACAATGATGGAACCTGTGATGGAAAAAGTGTCTCAGCTGCAGAGGTGGTATTCAGCCAGTTTGGACCCGGATTTGGCATCCAAGTAGGGAAAATTTTGACTGGTTCGGAGAACCACTAGAGAAAATTTTGATTGGCCCTGCCCACCCACCCCCATTCTTACCTCTCACCTCTCACCTCTCCTGTATTCTGTTGTTTATTAGCTCAGCTGGTTCGCAGGGCGGAGCCGATTGCCGTGCCTCAGCCGAGCTAAGAAACAGGTCTTAGTCTCATTTGCCCACAGGTGCAAATCACACATTTGATGCACCTCAGCAGTTGTAAGAAACGGCCGATAGTCAGCATTTGTCTGATTTGCACATGTGCGAATCGCACATTTGGTGCACCTCAGCAGTGGTAAAAAAAAAATGTGGAAACCCACCACTGCTCAGCTGCTATCTTCTGGATAACTCCTGTGCTACAGCCATGACTTTCCAATCCATCTGGGTGTGAGTGGATCCATTCAATATTTTTATGTTGAACAGAGATATCGGCAAAGATGTATTTTCTAACTTCTCAGCTATTTGGCCAGCTAAACTGGCATCTAATTACCCAAAACATAATATCAGTTCTCAGAAAGAATAGCCTCAAGTCATTGGTGCACTGCAGATGTTTTGGGAGTGCAGCTCTTTAAATTCTTGAATGTTTAGTAACAAATAAATGGCAGTGAAATGAGTTGCCACCATCTGCATGGAGCTGTCCCTCTCTGCATATATGGGAATGTTGCCATGACTATGGATAGTTGAGCTATAGGATGACTCTGGATGTTTTATAATGTACTGATGTAATGTATCGCTGGGAAGAAAAATATTTCACTACGACTGAACAATCTAATTTGATGCATTTGGACTATGGTGGGGCTGCATATTCTCTGGGATAATTTTTCTGCTCAAACCAAAATGTGAAGATTTTGACAGAAGCTGGTAGAAGCCAAAGCTTTGTTCCTTCACAACTTCTTCAGGTCATTCTAGTATTTCTGGCACCAGAAAGGGCAATGAAGGCAATGTTGGTTCCGAGCCATTTCCCTCATTCATTTGGCAGTTCAAAAACAGATAATTACTCTTACAATGAACTCTGAATGTGCACCTATTTATTTATGATTTGGCAATTGACATAGCTACCTCTCTCACCAAGGTGACCCTAACCAGTGTACAGGATTAAACCCAGAAACGATTCCTAAAAACGATACTTGGAAGCCATTTCATAACACAGGCCTGGTGTCCATTCCTTTGGAAACAACTGAAGCTATAACAGTCAGACAGAAGGACTTGCTTAACTTCTGGCCCAGATGCCTTGAGGAAACCAGTCTTTAAAGGTTGGGGAAAGGCTGACAGGATGGGGGGGGGGGGGGCAACTAGATCTCAGATGCCAGAGGAAGTACAGCAAGAGAGAAACATGAGTCTGGACTCCCACAAAGTGAGGATGTCAAATCAATAGGATCTGGAGAATGAAAACTCTGCCAGGTCTGGTGAGGTGAAAAGAAAGACATTTCCATCTGTATGGAATGTATGTTCACAAATTATCTTCTATCCTATCCTTAGTTTGAGTGGCATTCCAACAATGGATCTGAGGTGCAGAAGAATTCAAATGTTCAGGAGGGGAATTGTTTTATCCACAGTACAGAGGACTAGGTAGCCTTAATTGACTTAATTATTTTTATTATTATTATTATTCGAGTAATCATGATTCAAAAACAGATGAATCATTTTACATCTAAGGCATTGTTTTGTTTAAATGAGGGACCACAAGACATGGTCAAAAGGTCAAGAGCTTTGATCACACCATTGTGTGTGGCTGCCATCTTGAATCTTTGGCTCACATTCTGTGGACTTCTCTGAGGGGTCCCTGGTGCTCTCTCAGCTTGTTTGTTTTCCGGCAGATGTTTCATTATCCAAACTAGGTAACATCCTCAATACTCTTTCACCTCTGACTCTGCAGATTCCTTTGGGATTTGGTTCTGGTTTATGTTTAAGTGATAAATTCACAAGGCGGTCCTCGGTAAAAGATTTAAATCTTCAACTTTTACTCTCCTATCTGTATTAGTACATGTGTGATCATTTGCAGACAGAAAAAATAAGTATATGCAGGATTCATATATGTCTTTCAAAATATTGTGTAAATCATAGCAATGCAAAAATACAAAGCAATGTGAGCAATAAAGCACAATAAAAATATTATTACATTTGGAAGGAAGTCAACTAACTTGATATAGCAATTGTTCTCTCTGTATATGTCTCTCTGTCTCTGTATCTCTGTCTCTTTGTCTCTCTTTCTCTCTCTATTTATTTATTTTATTTATTTGTCAATTGCTTACAAGATAATAGATATAAGTAAAAACATAGTTATGAATACATGGATACATATAAGAAAAATAAAAAAAAATAAAAGAAACAATAGGACAGGGACGGTAGGCAGATTGGTGCGCTTATGCACGCCCCCTAATGTCTCTCTGTCTCTCTCTGTCTCGCTCTCCTTCAACAGAAGTCCAAGAAAACTTTTTTTTTTTTTTTGAAGAGTTAAAAGTGAGCTCTTCAGAGCATTTGCAATAGTTCTAACAGGCAGGCTTTTCTCTTTTGTATATTGGGCTCCATTTATTCTGACAGAATTCTAACCTTTTACCAAATCAAAGCTGTTCTTTTCTTGCTGTCATTTGAATTAAGGTCCTTTCTGTATGCTGAGAAATCTTATTACCACAAAATTTCAATCTCTGCTGTTCCTGGAGGTTTCCAGAAGTTCAGGACAATAAGATGCAATACATTCTCAATTAAAGGATTAAAAGATGTGAAATGTATTGGCGGCATGAACAAGTGAATGGAGAACACTGCCATATGAAAATATTCGAAGAAAAACAAGAAAGTCCAGTTGCCTCTTGAAAAAGCACCTGTCAGACAGAGATGGGGAAAATGTTTCAAATATTTAGTATCAATCTGAGCTAAGGAAAGACTGCTAATGGATCATTCTCAGTTATTTGCAGGTGTCTCGGCTACCAGGAAACTGGGTCTATCTTGCTCTGCTTTTTAATGCCAGGTGTCTTCCCTACCTCTTCAGACCAAAAGGTATATATTAGATTTGATAGGAGAGGTTGATAATAATACCTTCAATAAAAATGGTGAGTAGCATCCATTAAGGTCAGAGGAGAGTGAAGAAATAACTGCAATCAGTATTTAAAGCACCTTGGTTCTGATAGGCTGACGTATAATTTGATCTCAGATTTACTTAGAAAATTGGGGGTTTTCACACAGCAGAGTCGTTTGGGTAACAGGAATACCGTATTTCACATCCGAATGCTTTCTGGACAGAGAGGAAACATCGCACATATGTTTCTATTATTAATCCAAACTATCTGAATAGACTGGTGAGTGGATTCATTGCCTTCCGGAGGCAGCCTGGTTCATTTAAGGTGAAGGCAGCAAGGCAGAAAAAGAGACTTTACAGGGTATCTCAACCTTCACGTCCAGGTGTCAGGGTTGCAAGTAATAGATCCATAGCAAGCAAAACTCCAAGGCAGGTAGATTCCTCAAAGAACAGCTTTATTGGATATATCATATTGGCACAGATCTGGTGAAAACCGACTCTGGAGTTTCCTGCAGTTTTCACCTAGTTAAAAGAGAATGTTTTTTCTCCCATCCCAAACAATCAGTCCCATGGTCCAATCACGATGGACTTGTCTGGTTTCTGGGCAACATCACTCCTCCTTCCAAGGTCCAGGTGTGGGAATGTCCTTGGTTCTCAAGAGAAAGTGTAATAAGATTGGGACTAGGTTAGGGACTTCTGAGCTCACTGTGAGCTGTGGGTGGGTGCACAAAGGGAGGCTCAGCAAATCTCATTGTACACATATTTACTCTGACAATAAAGGTAATAATAACAATAATAATAATATGTATTTTGTTTTGGCTACACAAATCCCTCTATCTCTAATCCCACCTCCCTTTCCCTAAACTCCAGTGTGGCAGCCTCACTGAAGCTCCAATATGGCTCCAGTCAGCTCAGTTTCAGAGTTGACACCAGGAATGGTACCCAATTTGGGGGAATGGATTCTGTCCAGGTACTGATCAGCTTTGGTCCTGAAGAGGTTGCCTGGCCATTCCCAAAAGTGCCAGTCAATGTTAACAGCAAAAGTTATCACAGGTTCTGCTTAAACAATCAGGGAATTTTACTCTTCCTAAGCTGAGTGCAGCTGAGAAGACAAACCTTATCCATGCCCCAAGAAAGAAATATGATAAGCTGGCATCTCCACATTGAGTTTTAGGGAAAGAAAAAGTAAATTGTGTTTCATCAAACATTCACATTAGATTTTTTCCCATTATCTACCAGTTTGGATTTTTAAATAGTAATAGCACTTAGACTTATATACCACTCCATAGTGCTTTATAGCACTGTCTGAGCAGTTTACAGAGTCACATATAGCCTCCCCCCCCTCCAATAATTTGGATCCTCATTTTACCAACGTTGGAAGGATGGAAGGCTGAGTCAACATTGAGATGGTCAGGATTAAACTCCAGGCTGTAGGCACAGTTAGCCTGCAAGACTGCATTCTAACCATTGCACCACTACGACTCTTATGAACCGCTGTCTTAATTGGCTGGGAGGTTGGTTGGGTTGGTTGGGTTGATTGAGTTGGTTGGGTTAGTTGGGTTGGTTGATTGGTTTTCCTACCACTCTGGAAAATTGCTAAAAGTCTGAAATGGGGTCCATCAAGAGAAGTAAGCAAGTCATACTTCTTTGTTCTTCTCCAAGCTAGTTGCAACTAAGGGACACCCACAAGAGTCAAACAGAAGGCAGAAAGTTTCTCTGCCATAATCTCCAGAATAAAATAAACTTCTGTAATTTTTCTTCCTTTCATTGAGGTGGAGCTGGAAATGAAAAGGTGACTCCTTGTTTTCAATACAGCTGTTCAAGTGACAGATTCACCAGTCTATCTTGAGTTGTGGTTACAGGAGAAAGGAAGGTCTCCAGGGAAACCAGATCTAGCATAGACATTTAAAGGAACCATAAGAACAACTTCTCAGGGTTAAGGAGACAGCAGCAGAGCATTCTCATGCCTATAGTGGCTTCCCGAATGGTTTCAGCCCAGAGATCTCCAGGAAAGGCAAACCAGGAGTGGTCAACCTGTCCAGACACAATTCCAAGCAACCAATGAGATGCTTGAAGGACTGTCATTTCACCATGTAGTCCTGCCTATTTTGCTTCAGTTCCTAATCCTTGGAGCACAGTAGTTTCAACAGTCATTGAAGACAAAAAAAATAACCTTCCAGGACTGCTAATGCTATTTATAATAGTTAATACTCCAGCACTCAGCACTCTTACACATTTATCCTCTGGAACAAATGAAAAACTTTCCCTCTAACAATGAAGCCAAGAAAAATTCAGTTTCACAAGAAAGACAGTAAATCAGTGGAGGAAAACAAGGAGTTGCACATTTTCTTAAGTTCGACAACATTAATTCATTCAAGAGTGATGCAGTCAATTGTTAAATCAAGTTAACATTGCTCATGTCAGCTTAACCAAATTATTCCAAACTGACTTCTCTGTCTAACGCATTCCCAATTGCATTACAAGTCACATCAGGGCAATTTTGGTCAAGAATCTTGGTCAATTGGCCCTAGCAGCTAATCTTATAACCTTTCTGTCCAAATCAGGACCCAGGACAACATAATGAAGGTTACAGCAATGTGTGTTTGCAGGACTGTAGTGTTTAATTTTATGCTTCAGTTAATACATGGTGAGCCCAATGATAATTTAAAGGTATTCTTCCTTGGGGAATTTATTAAAATGTAACCCTGTGTTTATATTCCTTCTGTGGTTCGGGTTAAAGTCTTGTATTTTGTGGGTTTTGGCAACTCATGGCATCAGGGCTGTGTCCAGGGGCGCGATTCAACCAATGTGATAACCAGTTTGGTGAGCGTGTGCTTTGCGTGCCAAATGCACACTTTGCATTTGCTACTGACCTTCTCCAGCAATCTCTCTGTGTTAAACAGCTGACGTATGGCAATCCGCTGTGCCGCGCGAATCATTTGAGCTTGAAAACCAGGATATAAAGCACAGACTAGAGCCAAGGTGAGTGGGCCCAACAGCTGATTGTTGGAGCCAACCATTCACTCACAGCTGATCCTCCGAGATACCGGTTCACAAGAACCAGGCCGAACCAGTAGAATCCCATCCCTGGGAAGTTAAGTAGAGATGGACTAGTTATTGTTGACATGGAAGACCATCGGAGCTGGAAGCCAGACCAGGAAGTTAAAATGGTGTGGTTTACAGGAGCAGCGCACATCCACTGCATTGCTGAGCCATGAGGTCATCAGAAAATAAGTTCAACTCAGAGAGGCAACCAATGGTTTACTTGGTGGAAGAAGTCCATTTCTTAAATGCAGCCTCAACTTCCCCAGATTAATGTTCATTTTTAACACCACGTTTTGTCACTTTGCCTTGAATGAGTGTTTCTGTTCACAAAAAATAATTTACCTTCACTATAGTTAAAGATGATGTTTCCTAGAGGAGAATTGAGAAAATCAGTTTCCTTTCCATTTTTAGTTCTTTGTTCCCTCCAGTGTCTCTGGCTAATTCAATGGTGGAATGACTCCATGTGAAACTGAGGTTTGTTGATCGATACCCTTAACAACAATTAAATAAAGTCAACAAATGTGTTTTGGGCAACTGGTCCTGAGAAATGTCATGCTTTTGATACCAGTTTAAGATAACTGGTAACACATGGTTACAGTTGTGTTTGTTCTCCTTCTTCTATATATATAAAAACAGGTGTGTTTGTGTGTGTGTGTGTGTGTGTTTGTGTGCGTGTGTGGAATGGCTTGAGCAATTTCATGGTACACAGTACACAGATAACTTATCTTCTGGAAACAAATACTGTGGGGGTAAGACACCCCAACACCCCAGGATTGGGATAAATAAATACCCAGGCAATGCTGGGTTATCAGCTAGTTAATTTATATAATCAATTTTCAAAGCCATCTTTTTGGGAGACAAAAAGCTCTTGAAAACCTTCATTTTTCTTTTCCAGGATCTCCTATTCAAGGACTTTGAAAGAAGGAGAAAAAGAGCCTCTTTATCACTTCTATCTTACTACCTCTATTCCTAGACATGCTTGTGGTTTCCTTTACCTTCTGGAGCTTTTTGGTGGTTTCAAAGGCCCAAATATGCTGACTTTCTTCCAATTTGCTCCATGCCTCGATCATTTCAATTGGTCTTTTCTGCATCAGTTCTAGTTGCTGACATGAAATACATTTTTATTTTTGTGTTCTCTACATAATATTGTTCTCCTTTGCATTCTTTTTCTCTCTGTGTGTGTCTCCTTCCATGTCTGTGTATCCATCTATTATATTCTTTGAGACTGGCTGGCTGGCAATGAAAGATGTAATTCAACTGACCCCATGCGAAGCCATTACATGGAAACAAAATAAAGAAAAGATAAAAGCATCTTCTAACATTTTTGCACTATCTTGTCTTTTTTTTAAAAAATGTCCTTAATGGCCCCCATGTGGAATATCCCTTTATCATGACAACCCCACCATGGATCGTGTTTTTTTTTTCCTGAGGTTTCCATCAAAAGAATTCTTTATCTGGTAATTTCCCATCTCCATTCTCACTTTTTAAATTATTGGTCTTCATGCTGTGAAGGACACAATCCACCTTGTCCCTTATTACCCCTTTTAATCTATTTCTGAAGTTTGAATTCCTTTTTGTTCCTCCTTGAGGTAGGCACCCATTCTCTAAAGAAACCTGTTTTATCTTATTGCTTTTTTCTTCAAAGAAAGCAGTGAAAAAGAAACCGTTTCCAGCAAGACAGCGTCATCTCTAGAAGGAGCAGCCGGCCACATCAGTCAATGGCTGGGCTGTTACAAGAGACTGTGACATAGACAGGTTTTGACTGGAGACAGGGGCTGTCTTACTGAGGCCCAGATGAGATGTTTGTTAATCTGGGTCTTTACCATTGCTTGCTGCAATCTCAATGGTGCTTTTTCAAAAGGCGACTTGGACGATGTCTTTACTTTGAGGAAGAAAACGTTTCTCTTCTCATCCAAGAAGCTTTATGAGTTCTGACTGGATAGTGAGGGAATGGAAGGATTAGTTCTGAAAGGATCAGTGGTGGGGTTCCAAATTGCACACTACCAGCACAGCACTCAAATATCAAGCAGCACTGATAGATCGCTTGAGCTGGGTTTTTTTTTTTTAGCTCAGCTGAGGCATGGAAATCCACTCTGCCACGTGAATCAGCTGAGCTAAGAATCAATGGAATGAAGGACAGGAAAGAGCAAGGATGGGAAAGAACAACTCAGACTGCATGGGGGTGGGGCCAGCAGGAGGTGGTATTTGCTGGTTCTCCAAACTGGACAAAATTTCCGATACCAATATACCAGAACTGGTCCGAACCAGCTGAATACCACCTCTGAAGAGGACGATGGAGGTGTAGATTGTGGATATTTCTCAGCAGTCATCTGGTTGCTAGCACTCTCTCTGAGAGTCCTTGAGGCCACTTAGGGGTTTATCTGTACCTTTAGGGTCACCTAAATCAGAGTGAAAATGGGGGTGGGGTTTTCCTGGAAGTACTGAAAGGACTGTGTTGTAGAGAGGAGATAGGTGATGTTGTATTCCTCCCACTCTGTTGAGGGAGGGGTTGTTCTAGTCTAACATAGGTGACCCCTTTTTACCCCTCTTTCAAATGATCCTCTCTGTCCAGAATTTGGACTTTGCTGTCTTCAAAAGGCCTTTGTCTTTCCAACTAATCCTTCCATCCCAGCCACCATCCAGTCCAAACTGAAGAAGCTTCTTGGATGAGAAGTAAAATATCTTTAAGAAAAAAAAAAAAAAAAGTCCAGTTGCCTTTTTGGGGAAAAAAACACCTTTGAGACAACCATGACCTGGATGACTGAGAATTTCCATAGACATGCTGGCTGGGATGTTTTCTGTAGCACATCAAGCCCAAAGTTGAGTGGGAAAATCCTTGTTTTAATTTATGTGTTCAGTTTCATAGCTCACCTTTCTTGAAGGGGCCCAAGGCAATTCATATGACTACCCATTCATGTTATCTTTCCAGAACTATTATCACATGACCCAGGTCAAGCTGGAGGACACTGACTATCCCAAAATCCCACAAGGAGCTTACCTGGATGATGGTGGCCTTCAACTCCAGTTCTGACTCACACTACAAATTAGTCTGTGTGCAGTTCAACATACAGCTAAACCCACCTATCCTCCAATAAAACAGACCATGTGTGTAGATTTGAATGCTTTATTGAAAGAATAGGATAGGGTGAAACTGGGGAAAATAGGAATACATACAATGAAAACCAAATACGAGATAGACCGTATTAAGTTACTGCTGAACATAACAATTAATAAATACAAGCAACTTAAATCTCACCTTTGATGCTCTGTGTGGGATGTGGGTTTGTCCCTCTGTGTGGGATGTGGGTTGATGATCTCTGGAGGGCTCGTGACAGAGGGTTCTCCTCTGTCCTGGTCCTATTAGATCTCTCGGCGGCTTTCGATACTATCGACCATAGTATCTTGTTGCGACGGTTGGGGGGGTTGGGAATTGGGGGAACCGTCTTTCGATGGTTCTCCTCCTTCCTCTCCGACCGTTCGCAATTTGTGTTGGCGGGAGGGGAGAGGTCCACCTCTAGGCCCCTGGTTTGTGGGGTGCCTCAGGGGTCGGTCCTCTCCCCTCTCTTGTTCAACATTTATATGAAGCCGCTGGGCGAGATCATCCGTGGTCTTGGGGTGAAGTGTCATCTGTATGCAGATGACACTCAGTTGTACATCTCCACCCCGGACCACCCCAACGATGCTGTGGGGGCTATGTCTAGGTGCCTGGAGGCCGTGCGGGACTGGATGGGCGGGAACAGGCTTCGGCTCAACCCATCCAAGACCGAGTGGCTGTGGTTCCCGGCGCCCCGATATAGCCAGCTGATTCCTTCGCTGGCTATTGGGGGGGAAATTTTGCCCCCCACAGAGAGGGCTCGCAATCTGGGAGTCCTCCTGGATGTACGGCTGTCGCTTGAACATCATGTCGCGGCCGTCTCCAGGGGGGCATTTCATCAGATCCGTCGGATCTACCGGTTGCGGCCCTTTCTGGATCGGGACACCCTGCGCACGGTCACTCAGGCCCTTGTCACCTCTCGCCTGGACTATTGTAATGCCCTCTACATGGGGCTCCCTGCGGGGAGCACCCGGAGACTCCAACTGGTGCAAAATGCGGCCGCGCGGGTGATCATGGGGGCGTCGCGTAGCGCCCACGTGACGCCTCTCCTGCGCGAGCTGCATTGGTTGCCGGTGGCTCTCCGGGTTCGCTTCAAGGTTCTAGTTTTGACCTTTAGGGCGATCCATGGCATTGGGCCAGGTTACCTGCAGGACCGCATCCTACCAGTGATCTCCAGCAGGCCGGTGCGCTCACACAGGGAGGGCCTTCTCCGGGTCCCATCAGCCACCATGTGTCGCCTGGCGGCCCCGAGGAGTAGAGCCTTCTCTGTGGCGGCCCCTGCCCTCTGGAACACTCTGCCGCCGGAACTACGTACCGGCATGGACCTGAGGGCCTTCAGGCGCGCGCTGAAGACCTGGCTTTTTGAGCAGGCCGGGCTGGGCTGAGGTGGTTTTAACTTGTCTCCATTTGCTCTGTAATTTTAAATTGGGGTTTTAAGGGTGTGGGGTGGGTTTTTTTCTTATTCGGCCAATATTTAATTTAATCTTCTTTTAACTTTTGTATTACTGTTGGGGTTTGGATTGGCTGTACACCGCCCTGAGTCCCTAGGGAGAAGGGCGGTATAGAAATTTTATAAATAAAAATAAAAAAAAAAAAAAATAACCATGTGCCACAGATTAAGTTGGATTCTTCTTCATGCTTCTACCTTCTCCAAATGTTAAAGGAAATGGAGTCTGGCTTCTCAGCCTGCACTTGTTTTGAGAGTGGGGGCTGATGGGTAAAGGGGTGGGGTCAGCTTGAAACAATATAATTGGCAATTGTCTCTCCAGCCACTAGATAGGGCTAGAGAGCAAAAACAGTATATAAAGATCATATGTTGAGGGAATATTTGTCCCTCTGGCCACTAGATGGGGCTAGACAGAAACAACAGTATATAAAAGTTATATGCCAGGGCATGACACTTCCCTTTAGCTATGTTGAACTTGGCAGAGTCATTCACACTAAGATACCAGCCTCCCAGAAATCTTCCATCAGTCACAAGGGGTCAGTCTTGTACTTGACCTGGACCAAAAGCAATTTTACAGACATTTATACGGTGATGGAGGCCTAGAAAAAGGTGCCCATGATGTAACAGATAGAGACAGAGATAAGGAGATGCCCAGAGTTTGTCAATGACATTCTTCACATGACTCTGGGAAGAAATGCCAGCCATGCAAAGTAGCAGGCTCTTTCTGCAAGATTACCTTATTTATGTTAACTTTCCTTCAGTTTTCATCCTCGAAGCATACATATTTAAACAGCCAATTTTCCTGCATGCCTTTGTATTCGAACTCAGAATGACTAATATCCAATATTTATATGCCATTTTCTGCCAGGACAACACTGTAATGCTCAAAGAACTGCATGTCTTCTTCCTGTCATTTGGAGAGCAGTGACTGGGTTCCTCAGATCTACCCTTTTTATAACGATGCTGAATTTTGTTTAACAAACTGGTGGGTGACGCTTGGTGGGTTTTCTACTTCATTAGGCATGGAAACATTCCTTTTACTTAGAGCTATGCCTTTCTTCCACAGACAGGAGGGAAGCTGCATTTCAACTGAACTTGACACCAACTGTTGCCTTGTCCAGAAATGATGGTTGCCGATGCAAATCCTGCACACCTTCCGAAAGACCTTTTGGGCTGGTCCGTAGGAAACACTTACCTGTGGTTTATCTAAATCTTGATTTGTTAAACAAAGATCATACAATTGGTACTAGATAGCACATTCAGAGGCAAGGGATTAGAGAAGTGTATCGGCTTTCTCAGACCTGGAAGGAATGGACGAAAGATTCTGCAGGAAGTTTGCCTGGAAAAAGTGTACATTTGAATGAAAGCATTTATTTTGTTTAGATTGTTCAGGAGAACTTCCAGGAGTGCATGTACTGTAAACTCTCTCCTTCTATGAGGTAGGAAAGGCAAAGGGAGAGGAACTGGCCCAAACACTGCTATCATGTCACTAGGGCCAGTGGGTGTTCCAAAAAAACTTTCTACTGGTTAGGAGCTTGCTTCACATGCCCACAAAGCAATCGCATGCTTCAAACGCGCATGCACACTGATCAAACAAGAAAAAAATCCTGCCTCTGCCTCCCAGCAATTTGCTTCCTTGCAGCAAACAACAAACAGCCTCTTTCAGTTTTCGTTTCAGCACAGCCTGATTAGCACAAACAGCTGATTGTTGGTTGGATCGGCCTCTGACCATTAGCTGTTTCAGGCTGCAGGAGTTGCCGTTGCCTATTGCTGCCTCCCCATGCCCCATTTTCAGCCTCCACATCCCGTTTTCAGCCTCTGCGTGCCCCATTTTTGGGCAGCGGGGATCAGAATGAAAAAATGGGATGCGCAGAGGCCAAAAAAAATGGAATGCAATGGGGTGTGCGGAGAGGACAATAGGAAATGGCAATCCCTGCAGCCTGAAACAGCTGATCGTTGGGAGGCTGATCCAACTGACAATCATCTGCTTGTGCTAATCAGGCTGCGCTGAAGATGAAATCGAAAGTGAAACAGAATGTTAGCTATTTGCTGCAAGGAGGCAAATTGCTGGGAGGCAGAAGCCAAAGGGTGGGGCCCAGCGGGTGGACAGGGCCAGTCAAAAATTTTCTCTACCGGTTCTCCAAACCAGTCAAGATTTTCCCTACTGGTCCACAAGGACAGGTCAGAACTGGCTGAATACCATTCCTGACTAGGGCGTGACATGATAGCAGTGTTCAAATATTTGGGGGAATGCCACAAAGAAGAGAGGTTCAACCTATTTTCCAAAGCATCAGAAAGTAAAAGAGGAAGCAATGGATGGAAACTAATCCAGGAAAGACCCAATGTAGAACTAAGGGGGGATTTCCTGACAGTGAGAACAATTAACCAGTAGAACAGCTTGCCTTCAGAAGTTGTGGGTACTCCATCACTGAAGGCTTTTAAGAAGAGACTGGATAGCCACTTGTCTGAAATGGCGTAGGATCTCCTGCTTGAGTAAGGGATTGGACTAGAAGACCTCCAAAGTCCCTTCCAACTCTGTTATAAGATTCTGGGAAGTTTCCAAGGCTGAATGTAGGCTTCACACTATCACTAAGTGTTGTACCTTATGATGCTTGACGAATGTATCTTTCATGTATACTGAAGGTATTTGCACCAAGACAAATTCCTTGTGTGTCCCATCACACTTGGCCAATAAAGAATTCTATTCTATTCAGTCTGGGACTCCCCAGTCATGGGCTAATCCCCTCAACCCAGGCAGGTTGCTCCATCCCCATTCATGACAATTTCAAGAGGCCCCAAAGAACTCCAGGCAAAGCCATTTACATCATCCTGAGGATGTCATTGCTCGATAAAATAACAAAGAAAATACAATCAATAACACATCTTCAAGTACGGATGGTGTCAAAAATAAATTGGATCTTGCAAAAGTCTTACTGTAATTGCAAACGGGGAGGTCAAGTTTCATCCTGTGACAACTTAGCGAGAGTGAAGTCATTTTCCCAATGACAAAACGTGTTCAGGTCAGGCATGGACTCTGGATCTGGCCTTTCAGTTTTCAATTGTGTCCCAGAATCAGAGGGAGAAGTTTGAGTGACCTTCTTGAAGTCCCTTCTATTGGACAGCCAAAGTCTATGGTCCTAAACAGCTTTTCTGTTGCCTTCCAGCATCTCCCCCTGTCTTACAAAGACACCAACATTATCTGTGTGCATTGCCAGGGGTATTTTAAAGAACATTAATGGCTATAGTGTAAGACAATGGTTTTATTGCTTTGCCAAGGCTTTAGGGCAGAGGTAGGCTTCAGAAAGTTTAGCAATTGGTTCTCTGCTGGGTGGGCATGGCCATGTTGGGTGTGGCCTCGTCAGAGAATGTTTTCACCCTCCCTGGACTCCGGAGAGTCTCTGGAGGCCAGAAATGGGTCTGCTTCCAGCCTTCTGGAGCCTCCAGGACAGTGGTGGGTTCAAATATTGTTGTTGCCACTGGTTTGGTGGGCATGGCTTGGTGGGCATGCTTTGTGTGCATGCATACACACATTGCTTGCGTGTATGCATGCACAAACGCGCACTTCGCATGGGCGCAGAGGCATTTGCACAGGCACAGAGGTATTTTAACTCACTTCCTGCAAGCCTGCATGATCCCGGTTGCTTCAGCAGCTGCCGCACGGCACTATTCTGTGCCGCCCAAAGCAGCTGCACTTCAAATTCAGCAGATAAAAGTGAGTATGGGAGCCCTGGCGGATGAGTAGGCCCAACAGCAGAGTGGCAGAGAGAACCGGTTCGGTCTCCGCTGCTCATTGCTCCTACCAGCTCGTCAGAACCAGGCTGAACCGGTCGAATACCACCACTGTTCCGAGAGGCATGTTTTTCACCCTCTCCAAGCCTCCACATGAGCTCTGTACTTACCTGGGATCCAAAACAGGCTGCGTGGGGACTCCTGGGAGGGGCAGGGTAGGGCAGGTGGGGCCAGATAGTTGTTGCAACTACCGGTTTGGTGAACCAGATGCAAAATTCATACCTGGTTCACCCGAACCATTGCGAACTGGTAGAAGCCCACCCCTGCTTTAGGGGTGCTATGTTATTTTGTGGATGATTTAGCTTATGAAAATCAATGGGTGGGGGAAGTTCTCAGGGATTTGGATACAGCTTCCATGGCCCAGGGAACATTTATGGAATATAGGCATCAGGCCATCCTATATTTGGAAGAATTAGTAGTAAAAGGAAACCAGGCCATCAAAGAACACAGTGGATGGGTGCCATTAAAGCTGCCACCAGCCAGAGAATAGAAAAACTCAAAGAAGTAGTGCAGGATCAAAAGATGTAGAGAGACCTGTCCCATAGAATCATCAAGAGTTGGGCACGACTAAATGGATAAAGTCATCATCATCTTCATTATCATCATCATCATTATCATCACCATGCTATCCTAGTCAACTGTGGATCCAAAGTGCCTTCCTTCCTTCCTTCCTCCCTCCCTCCCTCCCTCCCTTCCTCCTCCTCCTCCTCCATCTCCATCATGCATCCTAGTCAACTGTGTATCCAAAGTGCCAAACAGAGTTTCCCTGACTTCAAAACATTTTCCAGAAATCTTGCATTCACTTGGGAATGTCAGCTTTTATTTTTATTTATTTAAAACCTTTATACACCATAGCCATCTCTCTTAAAAACATTTTTTGACTGGCTTAGAACCAATACTGAGGCATGCAGTGTGCTCTCAAGACCCTGCTGGGTCTGATTATGGCAAGACTTGTTGACATAGAAGAAGGCGAAGAATGACATCTTGGCCTCTCAGGAGGGGCACCTTGTTTCAGCACCCTCAGTCCGATATCTGTAGTCCATTGTCTCTGGAAACAATGCTACTCCACATCTAAACTTCAATGGAGTCTTGTCTCAATTAGGGCTTAAGGACACTTCCCCAAGATTGGTAGATGCAGTTCCATAAGGCTGAGGAAAAAACCTGAAATTAATTAATTTATTTAATGGGTGCCTAAACCATTTGGGGGGGGGGAGGAGAGCAGCCGGCAAGGTCCCTGTAAGCCACCCCATTGGAGCCATCCTGTGCTTCAGAATGGCTGGGTCTCCATGGACCTGCATGCAGGTGGCATCTCTATACAGTGGTACCTCTAATTACGAAATTAATTCGTTCCGGAAGCCGTTTCGTAACCTGAAAATTTCGTAAGTAGAGGCACATTTTACCTGTAAATGTCCTAATCCATTCCAAGCCCCCGAAATCCAGACTGTAATTCTTCGTTCTTACTTCCTGCTTTGCTGGATTGCTAGCGCGAGACTGAGAACGCGGTGCGGTGCGTACGCACAGATCCCTCCTAGCCAATGGGATGCCAGGAAGATAACCAATGGCAGCGCAGCTCGGACGCGCCATTTTCCAAGAAAGCCTTTCGTATCTTGAAACATATTCGTAGGTAGAGACGATATTTTCTCGAAGACGCGTTTCGTAACCTGAAACTTTCATAAGTAGAGCCTTTTGTAAGTAGAGGTACCACTGTACTATAAAAAATAAACTTGGACAATTATTGCAGCTCTTTCATTCTGCCCATTAATTGCATTGTTAAAATTCCACCTATTAACCAAGTGGTAGGATTTATGAGATCAATCCTCTGATTCTACTGGCTTGATCCAGGGGATTTTGCAGGATCTTTGTGACTAATCTCTAACGTGTGCTTTCCAGTGCTGAGGAAGCCTGTCCCTCGATTAACAGTCGAAACAGCTCTTGGAGGAAAAGCACTCTGGAAAGGTTGACCCACTAGCTAGAAGTGTGTGTGTGTGAGAAAGAGAGAGAGACGGGGGGTATTCAGCAGGTTCTGACCAGTTCTGAAGAACCGGTAGCGGGAATTTTGAATAGTTTGGAGAACCAGCAAATACAACCTCTGACTGGAGATTTTACGGTATTCTTCCCCTTCCATGCCCACCAAGCCACGCCCACAGAACTGGTAGTAAAAAAAAAAAATTGAATCCCACCACTGAGGTGTGTGTGTGTGTGTGTTTGTGTGTGTGAGAGAGAGAGGCAGGCAGAGAGAGAGAGAGAAAGGCAGAGACAGAGACAGAAAGAAAGAGAGAGACAGAGAGACAGACAGAAACGGAGAGAGACAGAGAGAGAGAAATAGAGACAGAGACAGAGAGTCAGAGTTAGAGAGAGAGAGAAAGAAAGAAAGAGGCAGAGAAAGAGGGAGAAAATGAGAGAGACAGAGACAAATAGTCAGAGAAAAAGAGAGACAGAGAAAGAGAGAAAGAGACAGAGAAAGAGAGAGAAACTGAGAGAGATAGAGAGTAAGAGTCAGAGAGAAAGAGAGAAAAAGAGAGAGAGAGAGAAAGAGATAGACAAAGAAAGAGGGAGAAACAGAGAGAGACAGAGACATAGAGTCAGAGTCAGAGAGAGAGAGAGACAAAGAGAGAGAAACTGAGAGAGAGAGAGACATAGAGTCAGAGAGAGAGAGCGCACCACGGAGTCTAAAAAGAAAGGAACAAAAGCAGACAGCAGCAGTGAGCATCCTAATCTAACGGAGCCAGGAAACTAGTCAGCTGTCAGTGCCACTGTGTGACAATGCAGGGAGGGAGGACTGGCCCTTTTCAATTCCACCGGCTCCTCTCTGGGGTTAAAACCGAGACTGGTTGCCATGGATATCCTTGGATCCTGTAGCTCAGGGAGGCAGCCGCTGGCGAGGCTTCCTGGGGAATGTCTGGACGGAAGATGAAACGCAGGCCGGTGGGTGCGAGGAGGTGGGAGCAGAGGCCAAGAGGTCAGCTTCCAGCCATGCTGGATCTGCATTTCCATTTCCAGGCTCATCCCTCTGACCATTGCATGCCAGGTCTCATTTGTCCCTCTCTGCCAAAAGGCTGACTTTGAAGAACCTCAACCCAGCCCTTCTCTCCGGATGTTCTCGTCTGTGAGCCAAACAATGTTCGGGCAATTCCGCCCCCACCTCCACACACTTCCACCTGTCCTGGGACACTGAAACCAAATTCCTAATTTTTAAACACAAGGCTGGCTCAGCTCTACTTGGATTACAGCCACCTGGGATGCTCACCCATTATGCACACATGTTTAGTGTGGAAAACAGTAGTCATGAGCTCCAAGGTTTTATTTGCATTGTGCAAGACGGCAAAGGAGCCACGTTGTTTGTTTTGACAGACACAAGCAGGAGTGATAGATTCCTTTAAAGGATGAGCTACAGCCGCAGAAACACTTTTAGCGTGATTCACGCAGCGAGAGACACTTGGCCTTCTTTTTTGAACAGATATTTGCAGGCTCTGCGCTTCTTCTCCCATTGTCAGAACCAAAGGGGCTTTTTTTAATCCAGGGAGGCTCTCCATCTATACCTGCAATTTTTCCAATATTAATAAGGGAAAGGTTCCTCTCGCACGTATGTCCTAGTCGTTTCCGGCTCTAGGGGGCGCTGCTCATCTTTGTTACAAAGCTGAAGAGCCAGCACTGTCCGAAGACGTCTCTGTGGTCATGTGGCCGGCATGATTAAATGCCAAAGATGCACAGAACACCAAAGTGGTCCCTATTTTTCTACTTGCATTTTTTATATGCTTTCGAACTGCTAGGTTTAGTTTAGTTTACTTTATTGTCATTGCACCACATACAACGAAATCAAACACCATCTTCAGTGCACATCATGACCATGAAAATAAACACAAACACACATTCTTCACCCTCCATACATTGAACCGAAAAACCCCAACACCACACCAACACTGCACTATACAGCAGAATTCAAAAGAGCTGCTGCCCTGGGATAGAAGCTGGTTTTCAGCCTATTTGTCCCTGTTTTCATTATCCTGTACCGTCTGCCAGATGGTAATAGTTAAAAAAAAAAGGGTTCCCAGGATGAGATGGATCTTTGAGAATGTTTTGAATTTTCTTAAGGCAGCGGGAGCTATAAAGGTCTTCCAAAGAGGGGAGAGGGCAACCCATGATCTTCTGGGCAATGACATTAACCCTCTGGAGTGTTTTCCTATCTGCCACTGTGCAATTGGCAAACCATACAGAGGTGCAGTATGTTAAAAATACTCTCTATGGTGCAGCGGTAGAAGGTCACCAGCAGTTTTTCATTCTTTAGTTGGCAGAAACTGGAACAAGTAATGGGAGTTCGTTCATTACGCGGCGCTAGGGATTCGAACTGCTGAACTGCCAACCTTTCTGATCGACAAGCTCAATGTCTTAGCTATTGAGCCACCGCGTCCCTCCAATATCAATAAAGGAGAATATTTGTAGCTCAGAATTGAAATGAGGGGTTGTTTGGGGCTCTCCGAGCTTGGTCGTTGTCTTGCAGACATTTCATGACTCAAACTAAGTACCATAATCAGTGCCGAGAAGTGACGCATAATGAATCATCTGCAAAGAAAAGAACCAAGCTCAGAGGGCATCAAGGACCCCTCCAGTTTCTCCAATATCCCCCTACCAAGATGGGGTAAGAAATATGATTCTGAGCAAGCCAGTTTCCCACCTGATGAAGAGCTTTAATTAAAGTGGAGACCCCACCAATCAGCTGTTCCAAAACATATACAGAGAAGTGGAGAAACAGGTGGAATTTTGGAGGGTAGAAATAAACTCTAGATCTTCATCCCAACACCCTCTTTTTTACATAAATCTTTCTATATTAATTTTAGGACAACTGTCTTCCCCTGCCAAATTTTACAAACCAGGGGTGATATTCAGCAGGTTCTGACCAGTTCTGCAGAACTGGTAGTGGAAATTTTGAGTAGTTTGGAGAACCGACAAATACCACCTCTGACTGGAGATTTTACAGTATCCTTCCCCTGCCACGTCCACCAAGCCATGGCCACAGAACCAGTAGTAAAAAAAAATTGAATCCCACCACTGTTACAGACCCCATAAGATTTTGGGACATTCATATTCTAACCTCTGACATGTGGACATCAGGTACTCCTCCTTCCACAAGGAAAAGGGGGTCAAGCAAGCAGAGGACCCCTCCCCGAATCATGAACACTGAGCCTCAGTTCAGTGGTGGGATTCAATTTTTTTTACTACTGGTTCTGTGGGAGTGGCTTGGTAAGCGTGGCTTGGTGGCCGAGGCAGGAGGCTACTGTAAAATCCCCATTCCCTCCCCACCCCACCCCACTAACCTGCTTTCCAGCTCCGTTCTCCTGTGCAGGGCAACAAAAGAAGACCCAGCCGATCAGCCGGGACTCAGGAGGCAGAGAATAGATGGAGGTGGGGCCAGTCAGAGGTTGTATTTGCCGGTTCTCTGAACTACTCAAAATTTCCGCTACTGGTTCTCCAGAATTGGTCAGAACCTGCTGAATACCACCTCTGCCTGGCTCCCCTCTGTTGCAGAGTTCGTAATTAGGGGATGTTTCTTAAAATTAATTAACAGTTAATTAATTAACAATTAATTAACAACCTGTTAATTGCATTTTTGGTTTTGGTTTTTTAAAAAGCTGGCGTCTCTGGGTCCCAGGGAAGCCTAGAAAATTTCTTCCAGAAAGGAGAAATCTCCAAAGCATGTGCTAAGTGCCCCTTTCCCTGATCCCAAGGGGTACACCAGGACTTCTTCCGTGCAGATGCTGAGGATCTTTGTTTGTGTATACACATGCCAAGGACAATCTGGCTGGAAATTCTGCGAACTGCTTTCCCAACACATCTGCAGGGTGTGAGTTGGGAAAAGCTGTTCTCCCGCGTTAACATCTTGCACAGCAGCTTCCAAAGCCGGTATGCAAAGATGAGTTTTCTCCCAACAGCCAGATTGCACCAAACAACAACGAGGTGCCACTGGATTTTGTACAATTAGAGCCAGCTGTTCCCTGGAAATCTAGCCAAGTGCCGTGTCAGCGCAAAGTCGTGGCTGAGATAAGGTGTAAATGCTTTCCCCCCACCCCCACCCCCACCCCATCCAGCCCCTTCTCTATGCAAAGGCTTGGAAAGGACCAGGAGACGGTGGGTGTCATCCTACCATCACTGAACAAAAGCTCGGCAAGCCACACCCCTGCAAAACACACAATCCCAAAGTGAGGGTGTGGAGGGAGAGGCAGTTCTAATATTTACATCTTTATGGGAGGGTTTCTAGAAAAGCAGCTGGAGAAATAAGCTTGCGGGGTGGGCTGTGCTGGGCATTCCTAGGTTGAGTAGGGAGAGAGGTTGCCATCTACTGGCGTTTCCTGTCTACATAACCTGTTCCCCTGAACAGGTGGATGGACTGAGATCAAACGCAACCCTGATGCAGCCCTCAGTGAAATTGAGTTTGACACCCCTGGGCTAGAGAAACGAACCAAGGCTAAACACTTGAGCTTTTGCTGGTTTTGTTTTACCTAGACACGGATTTACGTAAATAAAAAGAAACAGGATTGACATGTTGAAGTAATAATTAACAAAGCAGAGCTAAATGCCTAGCGAAAGATGTTGGATGGTTCTGTGGGCTGAGTGATTGCGAAATGGAAATCTGATCTTTTCATCCGTCTGCAGATCATTTATCTCTCAGCCCCTCCTGGTTGATTCCTCTGTAAAATTCCGATTAAGTCCTGTCTTAATTATTACATTCCACGGCAAATTCTGGGAAACTTCTAAGATGAAGTTGCTTAAACCAGCCTGCAAAGATGGACAAATTATTCTTTTAAGTCTAAGGCAACTGCAAAATCCCCATTCCCCTCCTATTCTTGGGGGAAGGTTACTGCAAAATCCCCATGCCCTCCCCATCCCACTAACCTGCTTTCCAGCTCCGTTCTCCTGTGCAGGGCAACAAAAGAAGACCCAGCCGATCAGCTGGGACTCGGGAGGCAGAGAATAGATGGGGGGGGGGGGCAGTCAGAGATGGTATTGGCCGGTTCTCCAAACCATTCAAAATTTCCAATATCAGTTCTCCAGAACTGGTCAGAACCTGCTGAATACCACCTCTGATATGGGGGAAGATGGCCATGCATGTTGACTTAGAAGTAAAATAGTAAGAGCATGAATGCATTTATTGACAAGTGAGGGGACATCAACAGGGCTTGGAGGGCCTGGTGGAAATTCCTTCCAAGGTCAGGTAGGAGGAGCACAACTATTCCTCCCTTGATCTTCTGGCCATGGAGCTCTTTCCTCCACCTGCTGGGGAACAGACACAGGGAAAGTCATTCAGAAGAGGGGATGGTGTCTTTCCTGGCTGAGTCTCCAAGTTGCTTTCCAAATCTTCTGAATATAGCAGGAGGGCCCTTGGGAAAAGAGTCAGCCAAGACAGCCCTGAGAGGGAGGCTGTCCTCTTGGACAAAGGAGAATAGGTCGTTGACCTCTTCACAGGCCAACTGGCCGACTGCAGGAGGTCTCCCTAGACCAGTGTTTTTCAACCTTGGTGGTTTGAAGATGTGTGGACTTCAACTCCCAGAATTCCTCAGCCAGCTCTGGCTGAGGAATTCTGGGAGTTGAAGTCCACACATCTTCAAACCACCAAGGTTGAAAAACACTGGTCTAGACTGCCTCCCTTTTGTTTTCACACAGGGGGAAACCCAACCTTAAAAAGGGGCTGGCGAAAATCAGGCATTGCACTCCCGCTGTTGTACAACCCAGGAGAAGTGTTAGCCTCGCAACCTGCAATTTTATATTTTCTTGTGCTCAGCCAACCTTCACTTGCTGAGAAATCTATAAGGAAACAATAACGCAGGCTAGTAGATTGAAGGGGTACATTTTTGGTTTGTTTCAGAGTCTCTTTCTAATTCTTCGGTTCTTGTTATGCAAATCATCCCTGTCTGGGTCATCGGCTAGATAACCTTGGCTAGTGGCCGCTGCAAGGAAAAACACCCATTATTTCTCATTATTATTTTCACTTTCAAGCTTCAGAATACACACAGCATCATTCTGTGTCTCATTTCCTTGCCCACGGATTCCAGCAGGGACCAATTGATGCTGTGGGCTTGGATCTTCCCTTCTCCATCATTGTCCTTCTCCTCCTTTAAGGCATCTGGCTAAATCTCCTGGCCTTCTTCACTTCAAAATGCAAACCATTAATATGGCTGTAATGACCAATAACTTGGGCTTTATTGAAGGGACCTGCCTGGCTTGGGGCTATTCATCTCTTTCATCATTGCTTTCATTAGTCCTCAACTCCGTCTTGCATTTCAGAACCGAGTCAACCATAAAAGTTTAGGCAGCTCTTTACTGAGTCCCTCTTTTGGTGAGTGTCAGCTCCAGAAAGAGAGATTTAGTGGGCTGTACACAGGCTATCGAGCAGCGTCCTCCTTCAAAATATTATTGATGGGAATGGAGATTGAATTGATCTCCCATGAAAACACAGCTCATAACATGGGGAGAGGTTTGCTCACAAGTTTAAAATAGACTGGTCCAGAGATGGTATTCAGCAGGTTCTGACCAGTTCTGGAGAACCAGTAGTGGAAATTTTGAGTAGTTCGGAGAACCAGCAAATCCCACCTCTGACTGGCCCCGCCCCCATCTATTCTCTGCCTCCCGAATCCTAGCTGATCGGTTGGGTCTTCTTTGGTTGCCCTGCACAGGAGAACGGAACTGGAAAGCAGGTTAGTGGGTTGAAGAGGAATGGGATTTTGCAGTAACCTTCCCCCAGGAGTGGGGAGGGAATGGGGATTTTACAGTAACCTTCTCCTGCAGTGGGGTGGAAATTTTACACTATCCTTCCCCTGGAGTTGGGTGGAAATGGGAGAGTTTACAATATCCTTCCCCTGCCACACCCACCAAACCACGCCCTGCCCACCAAGCCATGCCATGCCCACCAAGCCACTGAACTGGTAGTAAAAACTTTTGAATCCCATCATTGCCTGATGTCATCTCAACAACCCTCGCTCTGAGGCAGTTGTGCTGAAAGTGGACTGGGCTGTTTGGTTGTGTGGGAATGTAGCCCTGGGTTTTCCCCATCGAAGTTTAGAAGCAATCTCTGGGCTGCACTGGTTCCCCGTATAGATGCACCAGCTGGACAATACAGCCTCCCCAGTCCAAGAAACACAACCAAAACAAACATAGAAGAGAAGAAACACCAAGTTATCCTAGGAGAATAGAAACTGGAATAAATCACAGCAGCTGGAGGGCTGATCGGATCACGTCTGCAAATGACTGAAAATTGGCTTCAGAAATGGCATTTCTTGTCTTCACTCAGTTGTCTGACACAGATATCATGAGGCTCCTGCCAACACTGCATGCACGCACACACATATGGGTGGAGGTATATAGGTATATATTTAATGTGTGCCAGTGTGCCCACAGTAAACTATGACAATAAAATTTCTCCTCTCTTCTCTTTCCTCTCCTCCCCTCCTCTCCTCCCATCCCAAGCCCATCTCATCAGTGATGGGATTCAAAAAATTTTTACTACCAGTTCTGTGGGTGTGGCTTGGTGGGCGTGGCAGGGGAAAGATACTGCAAAATCTCATTCCCTCCCCACTTTCCAGCTCCATTCTCCTGTGCAACCCAACAAAAGAAGACCCAGCTGGGACTCAGGAGGCAGAGAATAGATGAGGGCGGGGCCACTCAGAGGTGGGATTTGCCGGTTCTCCAAACTACTCAAAATTTCCATTACCGGTTCTCCAGAACTGGTCACAACCTGCTGAATGCCACCTGTGCATCCCATTTCATTTTATACAATTCCTAGAAGAGGAGGAATAAAATAACAGCAAAGATGCAAGAAAGGAACATGGAAGGAGAGAGGAAGAGATGAAACAGCTGTGAATCTAGGGGCCTGAACTGTTGCCTCTCAGGAAGTCCAACTAATGGCAAACACTGAAACAATTTCTCTGGGACTTGCCCAAGCAGCAGGGCCCTCTAGTGGCCAACCCACAATGATGAAGAGAGGCAGGAGAGCCATCCACTGTTCTATATGGATGGGATTTTGCATCCCTCACCCACCTAGATTCAGCCACGCCTGAGACAAGAAATGTAAATTAAGTCTTAATGGTCATCCTTTAAGAGGAGGGTCTTCAAAAGAGTTTTTCCTCCTGACCAAGTTGTCGCAATCAGCACATTAAAAAATGACTCCAGAGAAGTTCTGGCCTCTAAGAGCATCCAGGCAGATCAGCCTATACAAATGGGGGACAAAGATGCCAGTGGATGTTAAATGGCATTGAACCACCTCAAGGAATGGACCAACTAACCAACATCAAAACAAATCAAATGTTTATTGTCAATGCAGAATATGTGTACAATGAAATGTATACATCTACTTCCTTTGCTCCAATGTTGTTCAATACTGAGATATTCCAGATGAATTTCCTCTGAAAAGCAAAATGGCGCTATGCTTATCTCCAGGTGACCTCAATGATCCATGGCAGGGCAGTAGAATTTGGTGGTCAAATTGTGGCAAACAGGCCGGAGAGAAGCAGGGACGTTTCCTTCGCTGTCAAGCTTTGCCCAAACAGACAAACTTATTATTAGGTGAATACTTTTTTGCATCCATTATGTACTTTCAGAAACCTGGATTGGTAGTTACTGCAATCTGTTCCTCATGTTCCATGCCATTAAACCCAAATAGTGTACCCAAGGCGTAGTCTAGATCTGCCTGATTTTTTTTTCCCGAGCAGAAAACAGCTAAGTAAGGTTTTTCAGAATCTGAGAATGAACTTTCCTTTCCTCATAAAACATGAGATCAAACAATCCTCCAAATTTGCTGAATCAGAACTGTCTATAAAAGCAACAGAGTTCTGCTTGATCAGGATTTCTTCCCATAATAAAAATAATAAAAAACAGCATGTCCTGCAGAGCCCAATTGTAATGACTTCAAGCAGTGGTGGAATTCAAAGTATTTTACTACCCATTCTGTAGGCGCGTGCTTTGCGTATGCATGGAGCGTTCTAAAACAGGCAATTTTAAGCATGAAAACTTACCTTACTGTCAGCGCTGGTGAATAAAACAGCTGAGGCATGGCAACCTGCCCTGTCAGCTGAGCTACAAACAAGGAAATATAGGACAGGAAAAGAGCGGGGGATAGGTTGGCGGGAACCAACTGCTGACTGGCGCTACCGGATCGCTAGAACCGTTGCGAAGTGGCAGCATACCATCACTGACTTCACTGTGTAATGTTCTGGGGATGACTTCATGGTGTAACATTCATGGTGTAAAGTTCTGGGAATGAAGCTGCCTGTGATGATCCAGGGCGTGGCACAAAAATAACAAAGTCACAAAAGTAGATAAATTCCCTTTAATGCCTCCAACTTGGCCCCCAATGTCCAGTTGTCCTTGGCTGGAGATCAAACTCTTCCAAAAACAGTCTACAAAGGAAAGAAATGCAGTCCAAACCCAAAGTACAGATAAAGTAGAAATAAAAAAAACCAACACAAACCACACTGAAGTAATTAACACGACAGACCAGGATAATAAATTGCAGACTTCCAAAAGATAATGAGGCACACACAGTTGGAAGGACGCCAAAACCCAGATAAGCCTGGACAAAGATAATGCATGCTTTGCTTCCAGTGCTGTGTGCAAATGCCCTTCTTATATCCTGTTCTCCCAGCTACAACTAATGAAAGGGATCAGGGCTCCTTCCTCTCTCGTAAGCCACGTTGCTCCCTTCTCCGTTCCTCCCTGCGTGCCCTAGGATGAAGAGGGGATGGCCTTGGGTCTTCTTCTCAGCTACCGGAGCCACACTCCCATTTCCAGTCAGCTGCTCAACCTCCCTCTCAGAATCAGACTCCAACAAGGGCATGACACTGCCTTAGGCCCTTGTCTTCATTTACAAAAGTTTAAGGGATGGGTGTCTTTTCTGTTTATTGCTTCAACATTTGTTCAGGAAATCACTCGTGATGTTCCTAAAAGTTATGTTGCCGTCAATGTATCATGACATCAACCCTGTCAAAGAAATGCACTTCTGGATGCTTTGGGATAGGACTGTTCAACTCGCGGCCCGCGGCCCGGATGTGTCACACACTGGCAACACTATGCCCGGTTTAGCAAAGGGGAGAAAAGTCCCGATACATCATGTGACACTGCTGTGATGCCACGAGTTTGATACCCCTGCTATCAGCCTTGGAAGCCATTTTTACTTGGAAGCTTAGAGGTTGCCACATTCAGTGCCTGGGAATTTGGGAGGGGGGTAAAAGATT
The DNA here is from genome assembly GCA_023653725.1 of Bungarus multicinctus. Taxonomy (NCBI): domain Eukaryota; kingdom Metazoa; phylum Chordata; class Lepidosauria; order Squamata; family Elapidae; genus Bungarus; species Bungarus multicinctus. Next base: position 42,811,878 of record CM042851.1, on the reverse strand, counting down.
ACACTCAACAACATTCTTTCTCAGAGAGTCAAGGACATGTTGGCCTGCATCTGGAGGGGAGTGACTGGAGGAGGTCTCTAATTGGGACGGAGATTTGATTGGGCCATGTGATGGACTGATGAAGGCAGGAGATGGATCTTTGATTTTCTTTTGGGAAGGGAAAACCTGGAATTCTCAGATTCGGGTTATCCCAGATATGCCAATATGATAACTCTTAATAAAATGGAACTTTTGAGGAATTGTTTTTCTCAATTTATTGGTTTGGAGTTGGCTAGTTGGAACGCTGACACATGCTTTGGGAGATTCCACAGAGAGCTTACTGTTTGAGAAATTGAGCAAAGACGACTCACAGTCTTTTGTTCAAATTTCTGTTCAGGCACAAGTTTATTTTTTGGTACTGTATTTTTTAGCAGGGCAGGGTGGAAAGAGTGACTTACTACCACAATTGAGCCTCAAACTTTCTGTTGTTAGGTTTTGCTCCATTTTCCAATCTTTCTTGCCACAGTTGTTAAGTAGTGAATCCCTTGTTAAGATAGTAACCTGGTTGTTAAGTGAATCTGGCTTCTCCCACATTGACTTTTTTTGGGGGGGTCAGGTCGCAAAAGGTGATTCCGTGACCTTGGGACATGGCAAGGATCATAAATGCATTCCAGTTGCCAAGCAACCAAATTTTGATCGTGCGACCCTGGAAATGCTTGTAAGTGCAAAAAAACGGTCATACAGTAGGCCAGGGGTCGGCAATCTGTGGCTCTGGAGCCACATGTGGCTCTTTCATCCCTCTGCTGCGGCTGTCATCGGTCAGCTCCACAATTGATAAGGCTTTTAATTAGGACAGGAAGAGGAAAAAGGCCACTGTGCTAGGAAGAGACTCTATGGTGGGGGGAACCGGACTTCCGTTTGGCAGGAGAAAAAGGATGCTGCACTAGGAGGAGGCTCTATGGTGGGGAAACCAGACTTCCAATGGGCTCCACAATTGAATGGGGGGGAGCTTCCGGTTAGGACCTTTGTAGTTCTTTGAGTATTTAAGATTGCCGAACCCCGCAATAACCCATTTTTTCAGTGCTGTTGTAACTTTGAACAGTCATTACATGTATGGTTGTAAGTTCAGGATTACCTGCACTGGCACCCAGGTACATCTCAGAACACAAGTGTCAACTCACCACATCACGTTGTGGTCATATGACATTTTTCCAATTTGCAGAGTGTGATGCATCTGGCTTGCGGGCCGCCAGTTTGACACCCCTGGGTTAGAACATCCCTTCAACTTCTTCTCTTCCACAAGGCTTGTTATCTCAGTGTGTCAAGCACCATTTCTAAACCCAACACCCGTCAATCAGCCACTCAAAAGAACTGGTGGCTCGCCTGTTCAGCTGGGTAATCCTGAGCTCTCCCATTACAAGAGAGCAACTCCAAAAGAACTCCCTGGGCAACCACCTATGGAAATATTCTGGCTGCAAATGAAAACAATACGAGCAAATGCAGCAATGGCATTTATTGGAAATTTTCCACGTGACAACATGAACAAGTCAGTGAAACCAACATGGTGTGAAATGTTGTGATTTTCTTAAAAAAAAAAAAAAAGTCTCGCGTGCCTTAATAACTCAAGACCACCAGCGCCCAATTCTCTGGGGCTGCTTCTCCGTGCACGAGGTGGCCTCAAATGAAACCGCAAAGAAACAGAGCACATTTTCCTTCCTTCTGAAAATGTGATGTTTCTGCAACTCCGCCAGGTTTGGTGTGATTCTGTTGATTTGATAAGCAGCAGCAAGAAAATAACGCCAGGCACGCAATCTTTGGGAAATCTCCTGTGCAAAAAGCTTAAAATTAGGGCAGTGTTTCGTCATGCATTTGGCTTTCCCTTTGGGACGGTGCCCAGGAAAACGGAGAAATTATATGATCAAGAAATCAATCAAAAAAAGAGGGGAGGAGGGTTGGACTTATGCAGCAGCAGATGGAGGAGAATGGCAACTGTGTTCTCCTTGGTTTTTGCTTGTTGTTTGCATAACGCAATTCATGTTGCAAAGGAAGCACTTTCATCCACACCTGTGTCTTGGACAAGGAAGACACTTGGCTGAATTTGGCACAATTTTAGAGAAAGCAGCTGGAGAAATAGAAGTTGTTCCCAATGTGGAGGGGAGGTGGGGTGGGGACAACATGTTCTGAAACATATTTCTTGTGTTGGCTGATTGCTATTTTCATCATTTTGATAGATCAAGTGTTGACTTCGGTGTCTGGTCTGCATGGCAGAAATAGCTTCCAAAAACAGAGAACGTACTTAAGAAATAGGCAGAGCAGCAAATGACGACGATGATGTTGATGATGATGATGACAATCATAATAATAAAAACAGTCAACATCATCCAGAAATTGCTACATTTTCAAGAAGCTGAATCTCTTGCTTCTTAATGCTTCTTTAAAAAGAAGAGGAGGGAACAGGCATGTTATGCTGAAATGTATAAACTAGCACATAGGGATAACCACGGGGGGGGGGGGGGGGATGCTGGGGGTTCTCAGGGGTTCGCGAGAGCCCCTAGCTAAGATTCTGTGCAGTTCAGAGAATCCCGCATATCCCACTCCTAACTGGCCCCGCCCACTCAGAAGGTGAAAAACAGGCCTCTCGGAAGTTCAGGAAGGCCAGAAATGGGCCCGTTTCTGGCTTTCACAGAACCTCCGGAGCCCCGAGAGGGCAAAAATGCCCCCACCCCTGCCATGGTGCAGGAAGCTGAATAGGCCACACCCACCCAGCAACTGGGCAGAGAACCCTTTGCTAAAATTTTTGAAGCCCACCCCTCTCCTTAGCGTTAATTCTGTGGCAACCTAACGATGAAGGTTTATAGGATCTTCCCTGTGGAAGAAATACTAACATTTGGAGAAAAAATGCTGGATAATTCTGGAAGCAGGAAGATCTTACAGGGTTTCCTTGGCCAGGTGGAATCAGGCGTCAGGATTCGACATTCGGCTGAAGGCCATTCCATCTATCCTGTTTAAATGATGGTCATTCTCCCTCTCAGGCCTTGTAGTGCTTCACAGCATCTCTGAGCCATTGCTGAAGTGACACGGGCGGTCCTCCTAACAGTGATCTTGGCACAACTAAATCTCAAGAGCCATGGAGAAGCTACAAGGTGCTAAGATAAGGACAGCACTCAACAGCGAAGGTCCCTTCAACTGAAAGGGATTCCTGTAGGGCAGAAGAAAGGAGTTGATCCCAAGAGTTTCAGGTGATTTTCCCCAGGAGGAGAATTTTCTTGGAAAATCCTACCTGCATTCTGGCATACTCCCGCCCCAGCCACACCTCAACCAGGGAATTCAACCAGTGTAACAATCGGTTTGGTGAGCGTGTGCAGCGTTTGCAACTCACCTTCTGCTGCAAGCCCCGTGTGTAAAACAGCTGACGCACGGCAATCCGCTGTGCTGCGCAAATCAGCTGAGCTGGAAAACCCGGAAATATAGCACAGATTAGAGCTGGGGCGGGTGGGCCCAACAGCTGATCATTGGAGCAAACCTGGTTTGCTCACAGCTGATCGTCAGAGCTACCGGTTTGCTTGAACCAGCCCAAGCCAGTAGAATCCCACCCCTGACCTCAACCACCCTTTGTTTTTATTCTCTGTCTCACAAGGAAGGGGGAGTGAAGAGGTCCCTGATACGCCTTCCTTGCTTTTCTCGATAGGGAATGGGTGACTTTTCAGTCAGGTCCGGCAGTACCATCACCAGCTCTCCCTGAAGGGGACAGGAGGAAAGGTCAGCTGTGTGTCCGCAGGAACACAACTGTTCCTGTACAAAGGAAGGATCAGTGATCTTCCCTGAGGAACTTTAGAAACAGACCCCCAACATGTAGCAGGCATGCACAGCAGCGCCCCCCACCCCTACCTACTCCCCTCAGCTGGGACCTGTGCTCCTTTTTGGAGGTGGAAATACATTCTTGCTTTTATTTTTATTTTTTTCAAGTGTTGATCAGCGTATAGAAAAGACCCCATTGCCTTCCTTTACCGAGGGAAGGTAAGAGTCTCCAACATCTAAGTTACAAGCAGTCTCCCATTCCACCGGTTTCCCCGTTTAGATCAGTCCTAAATATACCCCTGATCTTCTTCTTCATTGGATCCTATCTTTTGTCCTGGGCACTGCAAATTATGTACACGCGTTATTTAAACAAAAAAAGAAAGACAGACATGAACCTGGGATTTGCATATTGAGGTTGAAGAAAAGGCCTCTTCGCTATTGCGGCGGCTACTTGCAGAATCCTGTGAAATGAGGTGGGCTCTCCTTTCCAAGCAGCAGCCTGGCCTGTTTCTTTTGTTCCATCTATGAGAAGAAACCATGTTCTCTCTCTCTCTTTCTCTCTCTCTCTTCTCCCCACTCCCTCCTCTCTCCCTCGTTTATGGCTTTCTTCTAGAATTTATTTGGAGGACAGTTGACTTCTTTCAGCAGCTCTTCACAGTCAGACAGGGCTTCTTGGGGCAGGTAGCTGCAGATCTTCTCCAGGGCCTTCTGATATAGAACTTTTTCCTCTTCCAGGGACCGGATTAAAGTCATCATCTGGCTCTCCCTTCTCAAGGCCTCTTCCAAGTTGGACTCCACGCCTTGGATCTTAGCATGGGCCACCTAACAAGGAGCAGAAGGAGGAAATAAGAGATGGTCAGAGGAGTTCCTCCAGTTCTGCCAAATCTCGCGACTCCTAGAGTGAGCAGGCATCCTTTGTTATAGAGGACAGCCCTTCATTTCAGAAAGGTGTCCTTTAGATTTATTTATTTTAAAGAAATACATCGTATTTTATTTAATCCCTTTCTTGCTCCCAGAAAGTCAGCAATCTAGCCTCAGATCGTGCTTGTTAATCAGGGATTCCCTCTCTCCATCCTTTTTTTAAATCCATCTAAATAATGAAATTGAATGTAGTGTAGTGTAGTGCAGTGTAATGGATGGAATGGAGTGGAGTGGAATGGAGTGGAATAGAATAGCATAACATAGCAGAGCAGAGCATAGCAGAGCAGAGAATAGAAGAGAACAGAAGAGAAGTTGGAAACAAATGTCTATAAGTCAAGGACAGACAAAAGTGTGTGTCTCTGGGGAAGAAAGGTGCCACTGGATATTTCCTTTCCCTAATTTGATATAGTCAGCTGCTCCCAAATTCAGATTGAGCCTGGCTCTTGGTTGGGTTTTACCTGAAGTTTCTCCAAGAGATCCATATTCTGCCTCTTCAGCTGACTGTTGGCCCTTTCAAGTTTCTCTGACGCTTCAATCTCCTCACAAGGACTCAGGCTCTCTTGCAATTCGTCCTGCAGAACATGATACTCCACCTCGTAGGCATGAAGCTGTTTGGAAATGTCCATCTCAAATACCTACCACGGGTAGCGAAAGAGAGGAGGGGAGGGAAGTTTCCTTAGAATCAGAGGTGGGATTCCACTGGTATAACAACCGGTTCGGTAATAGCTCTCTTTGTGCGTGAACGCTCGCTTTGCGCACGTTTGTGCCAAACACGCACTGCACACATGCGCTGCGTGTTTAGAAAAGCTCAAATGCCTACCTTGTAATGCAGTTTGTCAGAATATATTCACGAACTGGAATAGAGCTTAGTAACAAGGTCAGCCAATGAATAGGCATAGCAACTAAGTCAGCCAATGAGGACTGTTTTGGAAACTGAAACTAGAAGTAGCCTAGGCTGGAAACTGAAACTAGAAGTAGCCTAGGCGTATCTCGATATTAAGCTCTGCAACTCTGCAGCTATGTTCAGCTCTGAGTCTGTCCGTTGAAAATGAAACTGCTTCTCTCCTCTGCTTGCTTGCTGAACTAAAGTGAAACCGATGTCTGTTTCTGTGCTACTGTAAGTTGCTTGCAACATGTTTCTGTCTGAGTTTGCTCCATGTTGGAGAAAGCTACAACTGGTTTGTAAAATCTACTTATTATGTTTATAAAGATGTTAAATGAAGCATCAGCCATCTGTGTTTATTTTTCTGGGGCTGAATTAACACTGCAAAACTCTGAACACAGTTCCTGTGAATCAAACAGCTAAGGCATGGCAAACTGCTCTGCTGCACGAATCAGCTGTGCTCTGAAAACAGGAAATAAAGGACATGAAAGAGCAGGGGTGGGCGGGCAGTTTGGAGCCAGCTGATCATCGGAACAAGGGGTTTGCCCGAACTGATCCAAACTGGTAGAATCCCACCCCTGCTTACAATCCACTGGCTATTTGAGCAGAATACAAATATCTGAACTCTTTGGACCTCAGAGTGAGAAAGAGGACTACCAATGTGCCAAAGCAAAGTTAGAGAGTGGAAGTTTCTCTCACAACTATTTCTGGAAGGACTAAATTAAAACTTTCAATCGGTAGGGACCAGCCACAGATTCATTCAAGACGGAGAGGATAACTTAAAGTGCAACCATTGAATCTTAGAGATGATTTGCTTTGATGGCTACACCATCCAAAGGATTTCACTGAACAAATGACAAAAGGGGAACCCTTTTGCTCTCTGCCAAGTTCTGCTTAGCAATTGTTTTTGTTTTTTTTAAGCGCCATGTTTCAAAGAGAAACGGCTTAATTCCTAAAAAGCCTCAAAGGGACATTTAAATTCCAAAACTGGTGGACGAGGTTATCGCAGCAACTTATAAACACAGGGCGTTTCGAGAGCTTTTCTGAACCAAGCTCTTATCGCCGTTAATCAGAGACAATTTTAACAGATACAGTAAAAACAATAAACTAAAAGAGAAAAGAAAAGTAAGGAATAGTTTACATCTGTTAAAACCTTCATTAATTTTTTTTTTTAAAAGAAAGGAACATTCTGTCAGGATTCCGACAGTTACCCCACCATTTAAATCATGAGTCTCGAGCCAAACTTCCAAAACTTAAAAATGATTTATTGGGAGTTAACATGCCGGCACTGCCTGGGTGTAGCTGACTCTGAGACACATCATTCATTGTCACCCTTGACCCTGGATTTTCCCCCCACCCCCTGGGTGTATTGTAATTCATATTCTCCAATGGGACACATCCACAGCCAAGAGTCATCAATCATGCTCTCCAGTTAGAATTTTGCATGGCAGAAACTTCCGTCACTTAGTTACTATCTTTGAACACATTTATGGAATGCAGTTTCAGTTTTGCAAGCTGCTGCACTGCTCCCCCCACCTTTTCTGTTGGCAACTCTAAAAAGACCAGAGAAATATTTTATGAGTTGACACATTGAGTTATAGGTCAAGACTCAGCACTGTCAATCAAGTGACGCTTTAACAGGATTTCTGCTCCTCGGAAAGGAGAAAGAAAAGGTGGACAGGAATAAAACCTGTGTTACCTGGGCCATTATCTTCTCCATCTGGGGCTGTGTCATGTCTGGGAGAGTGTTCTTAAGAAACTCCACAATGCCTTCAAATGTCTCACACGACATGATGCTCTCTTCCTGGGTGCTAAGCAGGCATAGTGCTACCTTAAATATGACTTCTGTACCTTGAAGAAAAATAATATCTGGGGAGAGAAAGGGCAAAACGATAGATTACAGGCAGGACTCGACTTACAACTGAGCCCAACATTTATGATGCTAAAAAAAGAAGGCACAAATCCTCTTCTGTTCTAGCTGTTCCTGCTGACATTCTCTCTCTCTCTCTCTCTCTCTCTCTTTGCAATAATTTTTATTGTTCTTTTTCACCTTTTACACATATTCACCTTAATTTTAACCTGTGTCATCATTATTACAATTATTATTAATTTTAACAGTATCTGTGTCATCATTATTATACAAACCAATCTCATGTAAATATCTACATTTATATACATTCATATACATTTATCTTTAATTTTCTTATCTCCTTTATCCTCATTTCAATTGTTCAACTATTTATACCAATTATCCCAAATTTCATAATACTCCAACTCTTCTTTATCTTTTAGTTTTAACATCAATTTATCCATTTCAGCACAATCTAGAATTTTTTGAATTACTAATTCCTCTGAGGGCGGGTTATTTTGTTTCCAACACTGTGCATAGACTATCCTTGTTGCTGCTAAAATGTGTAGTAAAATATATTTAACCTTTTTCCTATATTTCCCTTTAATTATTCCCAACAGAAACAACTCTGGTTTCAATTCTATTCGATCTTCCACTATTTCTTGTATCCAATTCCATGTTTTGGTCCAGTATTTTTGGGCTTCCGGGCGTGACCACCACATATCATAGAAGTTACCTTGGTTCCGTTGACATTCTCAATGAATCTCAATGACTGCAAAGCGAAACGGATCCTTACCAAAGATTCTGGCTACGAATCCCAGGGGAAATTGCGAGGCAAATAAAGTGAGAAACCAGGGTGCAGCATACAGACTCGGACTGATTTCATTTTCTTCGAGATGGTGGTAAAGATCCCGGTGATAATCATGAAGCAGCCTTGACAGCTGGTACATCTGGATCTACATGAACATATGGACAAAGAGGAGGTTAGGAGGACCGTACCTGCTTAAGAGCTCCATGCATGGCCAAGCATGGCAAACCATGTTCCTTCAGTCAGTGTTCCGATACCTGCCACAAAGAAGAGGAAGTCAAGCTATTCTCCAAAGCACTTGAAGGCAGGACAAGAAGCGATGGGTGGAAACTAATCAAGGAGAGAAGCAACCTAGAACTGAGGAGAAATTTCCTTGACAGAAGAATTCAACAGTGGAATGGCTTCCCTCTACACATTTGTGTATGCTCCATCACTGGAGATTTTTAAGAGACTGGACAACCATTTGTCTGAAATGTTATAGGACAGTGGTGGCTAACCTTTTTGGGCTCCTGTGCCAAAAATTGTGCGCGCCCTTGCACGCTCGTGCTTGCGTGCCAGCACCCAGAAGGCAATGCGCCCTCCATGCCCCTTACGCATGCATGCGCAATCCCCACCCACCCACCCACTCCTGCCATCCCCTTACCTGCACTGTGCCTCACAGCTAATTTTCGGCCAGTTTGAGGCATGAGGAAAGCTTCTGCAGACTTCTGCAGTCTTTGCAGGCCGAAAACTAGGCCCGTTTCGTCAATTCCAGTATTGTCGGAAAAACAGGAAGTGATAAAACGGAGCTACTTTTCGGCCTGCAAAGCCTGCAGAAGCCTTCCTCAAGCCTCTGGGAGACCGAAAAAGGCCTCAAACCTGACGAAAATCAGCTGTGAGGCATGCAGTGAGGTAAGTTTGCCTGCAGCTCGTGTGCCAGCACAAATAGCTCTGTGTGCCACCTGTGGCATGTGTGCCATAGGTTCGCCATTACGGTTATAAGTTTTCTGCCTAAGCAGGGGGTTGGACTAGAAGATCTCCAAGATCCCTTCCAACTCTTCTGTTCTGTTCTGTTCTGTTCCTTTCCTATTTCTATTCCCATTCTCATTCCAAATTCTACTCCATTTAAATATATCTCTGGCCCTCACTCATGGACAGTGTGAGCCACTCAAAATGTAGGACTTATCTGTGTACAGCTGTAAAGCTTAGTTGATCCTCAAAAAGTGGTCACACTTCCTTTTGGGGAAGAAAGAGTAGCAAGGGCAAGGAAAAGTTTGGGGGAAATGAAAGTGAACATAACTACTGCAGTGCTTCCAAAATGATGGGTGTATTTTAAGAGAAAATCAGCAGTGGTACAGATGAGGACAGCCAGCACCTATAATGACAACGCAGCCAGGTTGAATCATAAAAAGTGTGTTTCATCCTGAACATTGTAGGTGCCACACAAGCACAAGAGATTAACAGATAATCAGCATTGGAAGGGACCTTGTAGGTCATCTAGTCCAACTCCCTGCCCAAGCAAGAGACCCTACAGCATTTCTGACAGTTGGGAGTCCAATCTTTTCTTGAAAGGCTCCAGTGATGAAGCTCTCACAACTTCTGAGGTCAATTCCTATTCCATTGGTTGAAAGTTTCTCCTTATTTCTAGGTTAAATCTCTCCTTGGTTCCTTGTCTGGCCTACAGGAGCTTTAGAAAATAGCTTGACCCCTTCCTCTCTGTGGTAGCCCCTCAAATATTGGAAGACTGCTATCATGTCTCTCCTGGTCCTTCTCTTCATTAGACTAGCCATGCCCAGTTCCTGTAACTGTTCTTCATATGTTTTAGTCTATAGTCCCCTAATCATCCTGGTTGCTCTTCTCTGTACTTTTTCTAGAGTCTCAACATCCTTTTTATAATGTGGTGACCAAAATTGGAAGCAGTACTCTAGGTGTGGTCTTACTAAGGCTTTATAGAGTGGTATTAGTACCTTGCTTGATCTTGATTGTATCCCTCTGTTAATACAACATAGGATTGCATTGGCTTTTTTGGCTGCTGCTGCACACTGCTACTCATATTTAGCTCACTGTCCACTAAGACTCCAAGATCCCTCTCACAGTTACTGGTGTTAACAACAGAGAGTCAGCTGGCATTCCATGTTTCTTGAGCTCCTGCCTAGTCTTCCCCAACCAATTAAGTATTCAACTCCCAACCATCCAGCTAGCACTACAGTCCTCCTTCTGCAGCGGGAATTACAGGGGTTCTCCAGGGAACCTGTTGTAGGAGGACATCCATTTTCACACACACCCCTTCCTTTTTTTTGCCTTACCTGCAACGACATCATGTCGGGCCTGTACTGTTTCCGGAACCCGAGATCATACATGAGGAATTTCAGCATTTCGAAGGCTTGCTCTTCGCTCATGTGGAGGAGCAGCACGCCGGCCACGAAACTGATGCCTTGGCAATAGCCCACCTCCTTGTCCAGCAATGAGTAGGCTTTCAGCAGGTTGAAGAGCGAGAGCTGTCCTGCGCCCAGTTGAGCCGAAAAGTAGGGATGAGTGGGGAAAGTCCTTCCTGGGACAAAATAAGAAAGGGTGAGGTCAGAAGTGAGATTGGGTGTTGTGGCCTGTCAGCTGCCGGCCCCTCCAGCAGCTGAATCAGAGGAAGAGGAAGAGGAGTGGGAGTCAGGCCCAGCATCAAGGCAGCCTGAGAGCTCTGAGGGGGGAGAGGAAATGGAGCTGGCAGAGAGAGAGAGAGAGCGACGGAGGTGGAACCTGGGCTGTCTGTCAGCCCTCAGATGGTGAGTCAACAGCCTTAGGTCTGGAGGTGGCTGATGAGGACAAGGAGGAACAGCTGGGTCCAATGCCTGATGCACGGATGCACAGAAGGCAGAGGAGAGGAGAGCAGTGGAAATCTATGGGCTGATCCTTGGGACGGAAGAGCCACTGCTGCTAGCAACGCTGCACCTTATCTCTGGGGAATAAAAGGCAGGTGGCAGAGATGGATAAATGTGGCAGACAATTATTCATCTGCCAGCTGGCCAGACTTGTTAGCCTGCAAGAGAAACTTTTTGTGGGGGCTGCCGGCAATCCGAATAAAGGAATCTTTTGAGTTCATCTCAGAGGGTTTGTCATGTTTGGGGTGCTGGGTCAGAACATCAGAGCTCGGGGAAAGCTCAGGCTAGAAGAAGAGCTCCAGGGAAAGACCATAAATGGAATTCCAACTTATTTTCCAAAAACAAACATTAGCCTGAGATCTCTTTGCACGATGACCGGAACCACCAATCAGTGCTGCAACTTCACTATTACAGGGATGCCCTGCCCCGCCCCAACCAGCCCAGAGCATCTGCCAGCTGAGTCGTGCCCTCACCCAGGTCCACCAGGATGGCATGTTGCTGCGCCGTCAACTGCTTCAGGAGGTCTTTATAGGAGATGTCGGGAGGCTGTTGCTTATTTGGGAGCCGGTGTCTGACGCGGTGCTGCACGGCCAGAAACTGCCAAATTTCTCCCCGGCGGCTTTTGGGGACACCTGAACAAAACAATTGTAGAAAGTTAGCACCCACCCCTCTCCTAGAAGAATGAAATATTCTAGGAAATATTAAAAAGGCAGAATATTTCCCCTAAAACAAAAATAGAAATCTTGAGGGACACAGAAACTCAGCCCCAGCAGATATTTTGGGGCCATCTTATCTACAGGACAAAAGACCTTCAGCTCCAAGGTGATAGGATTAGCCCTCATTCAAGATCCAAACCAAGACAAAGCTATTAAGCCATAATAGGAATTGCCCCAAACCCCTTCATTACATCACCCAGTAAGATTCAACACAGCCTGGGACACAGACATTCTACAAAGTTAGCTAAGACTCTCGCTCCCTGGGAGTCTGACAGCCAATAAGATATAATAGGAACAGGAAGTTCCAGTTCAAAGCCCAAGAGCGGATGTGTGTGTGTGTGATTGACATTTCTTACAACACAGTGAAGAATGGAAAGGTAGAGAGAGATATGCATTATTTCTTTTTTTCCCCTGAAATCATACATATAAACATAGGGACAACCTTGAGTGTGTGCAACAGCTGATAAGGTGAGGCTATTTCTGAACTTAAGAAAATAAGCTTTGCCTTTGATTGGCCTTGAAAGCTAAGCAGGGCTGGATTTTATTAGGATGGTGGTTAGAAGGCAGAGGGAATCAGCCAGGTTATATATAGTTCCACCACTGGAGAAATGCAAGAAAAGTATCTCAGGAGAAGGAACAAATACACCCTGTTGGCAAACACCCACCCACCCACAAACACACAAACCCAATGTGCTCCTGAAGCACCAAGAATTGATCTCCATTCAAGGACATCTTTCCCTTTTTCTTCCCTCAATGGCTAAATCAGGGATCTTCAAACTTGACAGCTTTAAGACTTGTGGACTTCAACTCCCAGAATTCCTCCTCCAGTCATGTTAGCTCAGGAATTCTGGGAGTTGAAGTCCACAAGTCTTAAACTTGCCAAGTCTGAAGACCCTTGCCCTTGAAGATGCCAAGCCTATGGTTGTGACCTATGCCTTTTTTCCAGGCACTAAGTCCGCTTGACTCAGAACTTACCATCTTTCAGGGTGGTATGAATGTCTTCCACATCACACCTGATCTTGGCTCTGCAATTCAACAGTTTCTTGTCCCAGATGTTAATGACATCCTTCTGACAGGTTCCAACTTCCTCATAGTCCAGCTTTATTTTCCTGGATTGGAGCTCATCTCTGCTCGCTGCAAGAGAGAAGGTCCATGACACATCTTCAAATCAGAAGAATCTTCACCTAGATGTGCATATCCTGGATCCCTGAGACTCCCAACCATAACAAAGATCCCATTCAATGATCCAGTCTAATAGATTATGCACAGGATTCTGCTTTTTTGAACTAGACAGGGCACATTGAAGCCTTCCCACAATCCAGTTCTTCAACTAACATTTCCCAAGATATTAAATAGCAGAAGATGGTCTTCCCTGGACTGTATCAGATATTTCTTCTAGTCAAAAATCAGTCTAACATTCAGAGCTTAGTAGGTTTTCCACCCAATGGGAGCTTTGGTTTAATTTCTGTCCACAGGAATATACAGATTGTGCCATTCCTGTGAGAGATGTTCCTATCTTATTGTTGATCGTTCGAGTCCCAGTGAATCACAAAGAAGGGGATACACACACACAACGTTTTCAGGACAAAAAGGCTGTTTCCTCCACAATTCAGAATGTCAGTCACAAACTGTCACTTGTAATTGACACAGTCCGTGTGAACTGGGTATAATATTGTCAACAGCAATTTAAAAAGGAAGCATGAAGCTCCTTGCATGCCTGATTTCACTACGTTGTATTTATTTCAGCTTTACACTGATAGTTAATAAGGGAACTAAATCCATAAAGTCTAAGATATATCAGCAGCCATTTAGCAACTGCGCAACAGAGAGTGTGATTTTTTTATCTTCTCTTAACCAAGGTTATGCCCACATTTAACAACATTGCGACAACCCTTTCTGAAGCAGGCAAACCAGATTAGTTTATCCAGAATCGGATCTTCATTCAGGGGAAGGGCATGTCGTTATTGTGCTCTTTTGCATTTCTACCCACCACTTTTGCACTCCCCTTTCTCTCAGGTTTAATCCCCCAATGGACCTTCAGGACAATGGCCATGTGTTTCATACATGCATGACACAAATTTAACCGAGGTGCAACCAGCAACTTGAACTTGAGCGGAGTTACTACCCAATCAAAAATGGCAGAGTGAGCCTTTTAGGGATGGAGTGCGGGGAAATGGAGTGTGCTTTATCCTCAATTTAACATGCCTCTAAGAATGCTAATAAGCAGGAAAAAGTGGATATCCTGCCCAACCAAAGGAATTCTACAGCCTGGGTCAATTACAATGTCAGGAAATGTTTTAAGCTTTTATCAACAAAAGGCTGAAACCTATTTTTTTTTCTTTTCAAGGTCATCTTCTGGACTAATGTTTTTCCTTATTAGATTTGCTAAACATGGCATGCTTCTCATGTTAAATGCAACACCTGAAGGACAGTGGTTCCTTTGTCTACGGTCAGAAGAGGGAGAAGGCCCTCTTCTCTATCGCAGAAGGATGGATCTTCGAGTTCTCTCCCATTACCTGGGACAGATGGGCAAGTCCAGAATGGGGGAGGGGCTTCCTTAAGCACTCTCGGGATCTAAACCAGGGTTAACATAATTCATTGCGTGGTGCCCAAGAAGCAACTGAGAAGCATGGCAAGTCCTTCAGGAAAGCATCTCAGGTGGACCTTGTTCCTAACCATGATCAGATAGACCAGGTAGCTTTGGAGCACAAATCAGTAGACTTTTGAGGAGACCGACAGAGATCTTGGTTGGTTTTCTCCACCGATGCTCCAGATGTTGACACAACTCAACAGATGTTGACACAACTCAACTTAAGCAGTCAACAGAGATCTTTAAGCAGTCAACAGAGATCTTTAAGCAATCTTTAAGCAGTCAATCTCCCAAGCACCTGGATGTGCAGGTGTAGAATGTGTCTATGTACAAACCCAGGTACAGGCCGGAATGGGACAATTCACCAATGCCAACTCGCGGCCGCCAATTCACCATGGCCAAATTGTTGCCAGACCATTCGCCATAAGCAACTCGCCCTGGGACAACATGCGACGGGACCAGAGGGTGGTATTCTAACAGTTCGGCCCGGTTTGATGGAAGTGGTAGCTCCGAGGATCATCTGTGAGCAAACCAGTTCGCTCTGAGATTGGCTGCTGGGCCTTCCCGCCCGGGCTCTATACTGACCATTATTTCCTGCTTTGCGCGGCTCAGCGGATTGCTGCACATCAACTGTTGAACACACAGGGAGAGTGCAGGATTGCAGGAGAAGGTCAGTATCAAACCCTCTGTGTGTGTACAAAGCACCCGTGCACACACCAAGTGTGCCCACCAAGCTACGTCCACAGAACCGGTGATAAAAAAAAGTTGAGTCCCACCACTGCACGAGACCATTCAACAATTCAATTTAATGATTCAAAATAATGTAAAAAAATGATTTTCACTTTTGTCATTGACATTTCCCTTTGTCCCTCCTTTTGCATCCTTTCTCTAACAATTCTACGCCACCCTTCCTTTGATGTTAGTGTCAACTCTTGTCCCGCAGTGAGTTGTCCTGTGGCGAGTTGGCTGTGGCAAGATGGCCATGGCAAATTGTTATGGACCCTGTACAGGCAGAGGTGAGGAAGCAGTGAAGCTGCGCATCTTACTGTGATGTCTTCTTTGGAAGACTCTTCTGACTCTTCCCCAGAGGCCGGCTCGAAGGAGAATGAGACCATTCCTGGCACGTCGGGAATTATTAACCCTGAACTGCCAGCAGAACAGGTTTCGGCTGGGGATAGCTTGCAGGCCAGTGAAGAAAAGGGGGAGGAGCTGCCTGCTGTGGTGGATCTCAGAGCATGCAGAAAAATGGAGGTCTGCCAGATTGCTCGGGAAAAGGCCCTGTTCCTTTTGATGGGCTGCAGCGGGAGCTATTGAGCACGGCAGGCAGAGGGAGATCATGTGTGGGTCATGGCTGAGTGTTCATTCATGTTTCCTGAGACGCTGAATTTCTATAACCCATGAGCTAACGTGGATGTACTTTTAAATTTTGCTGGGGGGGCGCGGTTATGTTCATTTATTAGATTCACTGTTTGAGCAGCTTGCTATCTATGTTATGGATTAATTGGTGTTTGCCTGGGGAACTAATCTGGGCTTGCTCATGGCTGGCTTCAGTTGGGACAGTTTTAAAGCCAGGTGAAGAGAATTGCTGGGGGAAGACTAATTAAACCCTCCATAAACCACACTGATGTGTGAGTGTGAGTGAGTGGGGCAGCACACTTACCTTCTGTAAAACAAAGCTTCCTTCAAACTCCTCGATAGCATTAGGAAGAACAGGAAGCGTTAAAAAGTTGGTTAATCGATTTCATTAAGGTGGATAAGGTTACAGAAGAAAAGCAGAGATGGGGGAAATTAGAAGAAAAGCAACTTCCAGCTGCAGAAACTTTGTTGTTTTCCCACTGGAGCCCTTGGGTTTGTCCTGCACGGTGGTTGCCAAGGAAACAACCCCGCCGGCCATCAACAAGAAGCTGAAATACCCAGGAGTCAAAATTTCAACTCAGCCGGAATTCCCAGCGCCCCTCTTGGTTATTTTCTCATTTTCCCCCTTTCACATTCATCACAGGGGAAGAAAATAAATGGCTTCATGCTTTTTAGTTCATAATGCCCGCCGATTAGAACACTCTTCATTCTCCGAATATATTCTCTGCTTTATTTCCCCCGGACCTCCCTCGACATCAGTTAAATGGTATATCACCCAAATGGTCTTATGCATCACCCAGGCGTTCAAGCGAGATATTAAAGGAGAAATAAAAGGAAGCGACGAACTCTGCAACAGAGGGGAGCCAGGCAGAGGTGATATTCAGCAGGTTCGACCACTTCTGGAGAACCGGTTGAGGAAATTTTGGGTAGTTCCGAGAACCAGCAAATGCCACCTCTGACTGGCCCCACCTCCATCGATTCTCTGCTTCCTGAGTTCTGGCTGATCGGCTGGGTCTTCTTTCATTGCCCTGCACAGGAGAATGGAGCTGGAAAGCAGGTTGGTGGAGGGGAAGGGAATGGGGATTTTGCAGTAACGCTCTCCTGTCACGCCCACCAAGCCACGCCCACAGAACCAGTAGTAAAAAAAATTTGAATCCCACCACTGGAGCCATGGATGCTGCGATCAACTTGGCTGGGAAGGCAGGGGAGAAAGAAACTACGCTTAGGCTACTGCAAGGTCCATAGTGGGACTTTGACATCATCCCATGGCCAAACTGGGCATGTGCTGGGCATTTGCTGAAGCACACCTTCTCCAGAGTAACTACTTTGGACCCCGCCTTCTGGGAACATCAGAGTCTGGGGAAAGGTGCTGGAAGGGCTGGAGAGTGTTCAGAGCCCTGCGGTCATTTTGTTTCCATCTCTTCTCCCATCTTCAGGTATGAAACTATCAGCAATAACGACCATCAGTTTTCCCCTTCCTCTTGATGACCAAGTCTAAATTATAATAAACAGGTGAAGCAGAGTTTCCCTGCTGCAGCTGGGAATGGGGCCAAGATGCAGAGGGGGAGTATCCTAAGGAAGGTCAACCTGTGCCAACAACATGTTCTTGGTATCTCCTCACTTCATTCTAAGCAAAGGAGGTTGAGAAACCTAAGCAGATCCATCATTACTCAACATCTTCAGACAGAGACTATTAAGGGTTGTCCTCAAATCACATTGGCTGCTGGTACTGGGTTCCCCCTTCCTGAAGGAATGAAAAACACCTAAAACAGCCTCTGATGTCTTCTCCTGCTTGGCACTGATGGCAAAGACCAACAAAGCAGCCACAAGGACCTCTTCTGCCCAGGCTGACGTGCCCACCATTAAACTAAACATCTGATCCACTGAACCATGTTTAGAAATTGGTATGGGAGGAAGAAGCAAGCAAATAGGCAGGTTTTACAGGAAGGAAGGAAGGAAGGAAGGAAGGAAGGAAGGAAGGAAGGAAGGAAGGAAGGAAGGAAGGAAGGAAGGAGGGAGGGAGGGAGGGAGGGAAGGAAGGAAGGAGGGAAGGAGGGAAGGAAGGGAGGGAGGAAGGAAGGAAGGAAGGAAGGAAGGAAGGAAGGAAGGAAGGAAGGAAGGAAGGAAGGAAGGAAGGAAGGAAGGAAGGTCCATCAAGATAGAATAAATAACAGGGGAAGACTGTTTTCTTGAACAGAAACATAATTAAGAGGCAATAAGAAAACAAAAGATACTTTTGAAGTGCTGACCTCCTATAGAGAGATCACACCCAAGCATATCCAACTGCCATGCTAAAATGGAAAGATGGGTTTGTGGTTCTTGTAACTGCTATTTAATGAGTCATTCAAAAAAAAAAAAAAGATCCTGGAAAGGCAGAGTATGTCCACAAATGCCCCCAGGAAGTCTTCCATCCCCCTGGGGACCCGCTGACTAGCCTACATCCTGCACCAACCTTCCAGTTTCTGGTTTTCCTTCTCCATCCGGAGGAGAAGGATCTGCTGGTGGATCGCTTTTCTCCACAGGCTCTGCAACTCCTCCGAGTTCTTCTTCTCTCCGGTCTGATCTCGGACATCCTCATTTTGCAAAAGGGAAACCAGGGGCACTTCGTCAAAAACGGTGGAAGTGGAGATAACGGCAGTAGTTCTTTTTCATCACAGCCATCTGGGAAGAATCATTTGGTTAACCGTGAATTCAGTAAATGGTAACCAGCATCTGTACTTGGGAGTTGGCCAACCCCAATTGTGTAGTTTGGATGTTGCCTTATCCATCCCATTATCTCTGTGTTACACTTTCCCCATCCCAGATAAATAGAGATAGATAGATAGATAGATAGATAGATAGATAGATAGATAGATAGATAGATAGATAGATAGATAGATAGATAGATAGATAGATAGATAGATAGATAGATAGATAGATAGACAGACAGACAGACAGACAGATAGATAGAGAGAGACAGACAGACAGACAGACAGACAGACAGACATAGATGGTACATAGATGATAGATGGATGGATGGGTAGATAGACAGAAAATAGATAGATGATGCATAGATGAGGGATGGATAGATGCATACATAGATACATAGAAATAGACAGACAGACTTAGATGATACATAGATGATGGATGGATAATAGAGACAGACAGACAGACATAGATGATACATAGATGATGGATGGACGGATAGATAGACAGACAATAGATACATGATGCTTAAGTAATATAGGATAAATGGAGAGAAGAGAGAACTGTATCCTGTTCAGAAATTAAAAACAAGAAAGAACTCAGTATTTTTGGATTTCAGATTCTATTATTTTAGATTTATTCTGCTATTTTGACCCCTTTTCTTTGCCATGCAGTGCTGGGTCAGCAAGAATGGGTCATTTTCTCACACTTGGTACCCCTAACAAGTACAGATACAGGCGACACCTTTTAACACCAAATAATGACACTCATTGCATGCTGGATCGTAAAGGGGTGTTCTTGAACCAACAGATCCCATCCAACAACACAAAAGGGCTTTTATAACTCTCTGCCTAAAGCGCTCCCTAGCAGGGTCTTTTGTTTATCATCAATCAGGCTTTGAAGTAGTTGGAAATAAAAGGAAACCACGCACACACCTCTCTCTCCTGGCCAAGGGCCCTTCAGAGGTATGAGCTCATGGGTGACAAAAGCTTACATTATGAATAGTATAGCCTCCAAAGCAGCTGTTGGAAGAAGCTGTGGCGTCGTTGTGTTTAGGAGCACCTGCAGCAGAAACACTGACAGTAGCCATGTTTTTCCTTATTATCCCAGAAAAGGGACAGATGTAAGATCCCTCCTGTTTTACATTTTAGCAAGAAATATAGAAGAAGTGTTATTCCTTTTTTTTTTCTTCTGGTGGGGGGATCAATCCAGAGGTAAATCTAAGTTTAGATGGTGTTCCCAAGCTCCCTGCAAAAACTAAAGCCAAATCAACTCCAGGTGCACTCAAGCAGGTATTGTAAGGAGAAATAAGAATACTGAGAAATAAGAACACCTGGAAGAATGTTAGCATATGCTGGACTTTATGAGGGAAACACCAGAGCTGAAGAGATGCTACTCTCTGTCCTTAATTTAGAAACTACTCTAAACTTTAACGATTGGCAGCTTTGGCAAGAAAAGCATCTTGAGAAGAAGAAAACATTGCAACCTTGAACGCTGAATTTACATTTCAACTTCTTATCCCTCCTTTGAGATTACTTGATGACTGGCACATAATTCAATTTATTTAACCTAGATCAATGTTTCTCCACCTCGGAGGTCTCGCCTCACAATCAGGAGGCTGTGAATTCGATCCTAGGTAGAGGCAGATATTTCTCTCTCTGGACTCACTGAGAATATATCTGCTGAACAAAACTCCACATTGACAACAGGAAGGGCATCCGGCCATTAAAATGCTCCATCCCGCAAGAGATAATGGGGTTGTTTAATGATTATGATCAGGGGTGGGATTCTACCAGTTCGCACCTATTATCTAGAACCGGTTGTTAACATTCTAAGCAGTTCGGAGAACCGGTTGTTAGAAGAAATTACTGGCCTAATCCTGTAAGGAAGGCAGGAAGGAAACATTCTGGTGTTGCTTACAGAAACTGCCTCTCCGTTAACCCTTATTACGTTCTTGGCAGGACTAGACTTCCTGTCTCTGGAACTTCTCGGGAGTTTTTTTTTCTCTCCTTTGCTGGTACTTTGCTTGTGTGGAGTGACCATTCAAAGTTACAGTGGCACTGAAAAAAGTGACTTATGACCATTTTTCACACCTACGACTGTTGCAGCATCCCCACAGTCATGAGAGGCCAGGCGAGGAGATGCGTGTCTCGATCTGAGTGATATTGAGTTGGCCACGTCCAGCCAATAACATGACCACCAAGCCACGCCCACCCAGTCACATGACCACCAAACCACACCTACCAACTAAGCCACGCCCACAGAACCGGTTGTTAAAAAAATTGAATCTCATCCCTGATTATGATGTTTCTCGACTTTGGCAACTTTAAGCGGTGTGGACTTCAGCTCCCAGAATTCCCCAGCCAACATGAAGTCCACAACGCTTAAAGTGTCCAAAGATGGAGAAACACTGATCTAGATTATTGTTAGGTATTGTAACTCCCAAATGGGTTTTGACATTTTCACTTTGGAAACGTTAAATTCAACCAATCCTAAAGGTGATTGTCTTTCTCACTTTCAAAGAATGTGAAAACAGAGGAAGAGAAATGGTGTGTTGCTGACCAATAGACCTATGTCTGTCTGTTCTGAATCTTGGCCATTGCTACAAAGCTTCTGAAAAGCTGAAAGATTCCATCACCTGCAAACAAAGTGGCAAGGCCACTTTACTGGTATCACGGGAGAAAGAATCCATCCCTCATTACTTCACTTTGGTATTGACTAAATGGTCACCCCGGTCAATCATATACTCAGGTTGATGGTTTATACGAAGGCAACTAGGTATTTCACATCCTGGGGGCCATCTAATGAAAGAACACTTTGGAACCTATCCCAAAGGTGCTTTTTCAAGAAGCAAACTGGACTTTCTGGTTTTTCTCTGAAGACGTTTTGCTTCTCATCCCAGAAGCTTCTTGTATAAGAAGCAAAATGTCTTCCAACAAAAACCAGAAAATCCAGTTGCCTCTTGAAAAAGCACTTTTGGGACAACCATGAACCTGGATAATCAAGAATCTCCATAGACAACTGTCATGCCCCTGTCGGAATCTGATTTGCAGGGGGAGGCCGAACAGCTGACAGGGAGTGGGAGTGTGGCTCCATTGGCTGTGGAAGAAATTGGGGAAGGGCACCGTCCAGCTGGGCAGAGCAGGGGAGAGGTAGAGAAAGGGAGAGGGAATTCAGAGGAAGACCCAGGCCCATCCTCTCTTCATCCTACAGCATGCAGGGAGGAAAAGAGAAGGGAGCAATGTGAGTTGCATGGCTTACGGGGGAGGAAAGGGCCCTGATTCCCTTCATTAGCTGCAGCTGGGAACACAGTGTTTAAAAAGGGAAGACTGCTTGCAGCAAGTTGTTGGGAGCAAATCGTAAATTTATCTGGTATCCTCGTGGCTTCTCTGTGTTCCTGCCATCTTCCCAACTGTGTGAGTGTTGTCGTGCTTTCAAGTCTGAAAGTCTTTCTCCTGCCTTGTCAAATTAATTATTGCAGCTTTGTTTGTTTGGATTTTTAGTTACAGTCTGTATGTACCTTGTTTTGGACTGAATTTTCTACAGTTAAAGGCTGTTCCTGGGAGAGTTTTTCTCCAGCTGAAGATAACCTGGCCTTTGGAGGCAAAGTTGGAGGTAATAAAGAGACTCTTCTTGCTTATTTGACTGTGTTGCCTTTGTGACATGCCATGGGTCATCACAGACACTTTGGAAGCTAGATGTGAATCTTCAAGAGATACCCATCCCTTAAAAGAGAAAAGGCAGACCAACTGTATTGCCTGAACCATTTTCTCCGAGGTAGACACTGACCTTGCATCTGCATGGCCGAAGGAGACTTCTTCATGGGTGATGCCACCCTTAGGAAGATCCTCTGCCGCCAGGAGATCCGACGGGAGGCCAGGGTGAGACCACCAGCATTTAGAGAGTCGCTGCTGCACACCGAAGAAGTCCTCTTCCTTTTCTCCACATCGCTGCAAAGAAGGACCAGGAGGAAGAAAACACAACGCAGATCACTAAAAAAACAGCCCATTTTGGGAACACTGAGCTGTGGCCGATCCAAAGCCAGCAAAAGCATTTAATCACCCAAGATCGCATTCAGTCACCAGGATCAGGGGCGGCCCAGAGATTCCATGGGGGGACCTGCCATCATTTCAACCCAAGAGAACCTCCAATGGTACATGACAACCACAAGAAAACCTGCTTGCTCGCCTTCTTCGCTGCCAAAGAGACCTTTCCTTTTTTTCAGTTCTTTACACGGGTGGGTGTCAAAAATATTAGCAAAGGGTTCTCTGCCCGGTTGCTGGGTGGACGTGGCCTAGTCGGCCTCCAGCACCATGGGAGGAGCGGGGGGGCATTTTTACCCTTCCTGGGCTCCGGAGGCTTTCTGGAAGCCAGAAACGGGCCCATTTCCAGCCTTTTTGAACTTCCGGGAGGCCCATTTTTTGCCTCTGCACACACCCTGCACTTACCTGCATCCAAAATGGATTGCATGGGGAATCCTGAGAGGGGAGGGGCAGGGTGGGTGGGGCCAGCCGGGAGTGGGATTTGGGGGTTCTCCGAACTGCACAGAATCTTAGCTAAGGTCTCATCTGAACCCCTGCAAAGCCCCAGCAGTCCACCTTTGATTCTTTACTACAATTTCATGTAGTTAACCTACGTCCCAATCCAGGTTTTGATTTTTCAGTACTGGAGCTAAAACCCATTCTATAGAAAAGCCTCAAATCAAAATTAAAACAGGAAGCGATCTTTAAAAAAAAAAAAGATAATTGAGTTAAAAAGAAAGAGGAATACATGAGTTTGAGAGACACAACATTTTGGGTATTTTTTGTTTTTAAAGGAAGCTGCACTGAAGCATCGAAAAGAATCACCTTCTTTGGTAATTGGAAGGGTGAATTGGTTTCCTCCTACACAACTGTGGAAAGTGCCCGAATAGATCAGCTTTAACACTTTGGCGGCTCTTTCCATAAAGCAAAACACACTTGTGTTTATTTGCAAAAAGTGAGAGAGAGACTGGGCTCCCTCACAAAGGTTATAAAAGCTGAGCGGAGAAACATAAACATTTCAAAAACCCCAGAGAAGCCATCAGGGCTGGAGATGGAATAGATTCAAGGATCTTCCTCCATGGGACTCCTGGGAGAACTTTTCTGGAGGCCTTTTTCTTTCTTCTCCTCCCTCAAGGGAAAGGCTGGACATGAATAAATAGATGGTTAAAAAAAATAAAGCGATTAATTAGGGCTGAGCCGCCATCTCTAAAAATCTGTCTCTCCTGCAGTTACAACAAGTTGAAGTCCAGCTATTTAGGGGGTAAAGGTGCCCAGGCGTATCTAGGTAGAAGTGCTCAATTCTGTTTCTTAGTCGAGGGAGCCAGTGTTGCCTGAAGACAATTTCCATGGTCATGAGGATGGCATGACTATATGCCAAACTGCACAGAACCAGTGGTGGGATTCTATCAGTTTCCCTACAAGTTCGATAGGGAACCTAATGCACACAAACGCACATGCAGCTTTCCAAACACCAGCTAAGACTCTTCCGCGCCAATTAGCTGAGAGAATAAAGAACAGAAAAGTGCATTGGAGATCCTGCGCTTTTCTCTTCTTTCTCCTCTCAGCTGATCATCAGAGCTTTTTTTTTTTACTACCGGTTCGGCTAAACCGGTAGCAGAGGTAGCATTCAGCAGATTCTGACCAGTTCTGGAGAACCGGTAATGGAAATTTTGAGTAGTTCAGAGAACCGACAAATACCACCTCTGATTGGAGATTTTACAGTATCCTTCCCCTGCCACGCCCACCAAGCCACACCCATAGAACCGGTAGTAAAAAAAAATTGAATCCCACCACTGACCAGTAGCTACTGATTTGGCCGAACTGGGACAAACCAGTAGCATTTCACCACTGCACAGAATACTGTTACCTTCCCACCTAAATGGTACCTATTTATCTACTCGCATTTGTATGCTTTTGAACTGCTAGGAGGGCAGGAGCTGGGAAATGGAAAGGGAGCTCACCCCGTCGTGTGACACTCGGGGTTTTGAACCCTGGATGCCAGCTGACAAGCTCAGGGTCTTTAATCACTGAGCCATCGAGCCCCCATCAGCTTTCTAATAAAAGTTTAAATCTTCAACAGCCATAGGAATGGTTGAACAAGAACAATAAGGGAGAAAAAACCCATAGGCATAGCTCACCAGTCCTAAAATGGTTAGGAACAGCAAACTTCCAAAAAGGGAATTAGCAGTATCAACAATTTGGCTTTAAATTGCCCCTGAAGCTATAATTCAAACAAGCATTCAGATAAGCTCTTCTGGAAGTTAAATATGTTTACAGTTTAATCATTCTCATTTTTCCTCTGGCAGTACAAAAAAACTCTTAATAGTTTTTAACATAATGCAAAACATTCCTTCCCTTGGGAGCCTGGATCATGGTTGTTGTGTTTTTTTTAAAAAAATCGGTATTAAGTCAAACAGCAAAACCATTAATGCATTATAATAGTAATTACTTCCAAATACAATTTTCTTTGAATATCAGACGGCTCAACATTATTCTTAAGCAAGTGTGTAAGAGGCACAAGGAATTTCCAAAGAATTAGCCCGCGATAAAACCCTGGTTTTTATTTCAAACAGCTGCAAGACCCTGTTAGGAGTATGTATTCAGACTTGTCTACACTCAAGGGAGAAATTTTTGCAGAACTTCGCTATCCAAAATATATCATACTTACAAAGCTACTTTCTTCTTCCTGTTTCATGAGCCACTCTGAGCTTCTCCAAAAACAAAGTGGGCATTTCTACCACCCTCCATAGACCTTTGCAACAACGCTCCACGCCCGTCACCCAAAATTATGTTGTCATTATTTTTCTGTGTTCAACAGCAATACTTCTGCTTTGATCCAGCTGACCCAAGAGAATTTTTTATGCCGATGCTAATATTTGCATTTTCTACTTTGCCTTTGCTTTCAGTTCAACTTCTCTTTTCCTTGGAGGAAAGGCATTAACTTAAAGCATCCAAACCAATGCTTTAGTCTGCACTCTTTGAAAAGAGTCAAAGCACACACATGCGCTGTAGAAAAAAAACAGCAGGCAAATGTTCAGTGAAGTTGAGAAAAGCCATGAAAACATTTCTCCCAAGACTGCCTGATTAGGAGCAGCTTCAATTCATTCACCTAGCTGGCTTGGAGATCTCTTTCATCCCTTTATGTTGTGGGGACTGGGGGCAACTGGTGGACTTCAATTCCCAGAATTCCCCAGCCAGCCTGGCTAGCTGAGGTAATTTTGGGAGTTGACGTCCACAAGTCAAAGTTTGCCAAGTTTGAAATCCCCTGCCTTAGCTTGTTTTAAGCTGTGGTATAATCCCACGGGTACATTCTGGGATTGCCCTAAAATTAAGTGGAATGCATGAATGCAAGATTGTTGGGGGCAATAAGCTGACTTTGTAAAAAATGCCGCTTGGGGGGGCAAAAAGCCCTAGTAATAAGCAGGCATATACAATGGAACGAAGGCTATTGCCGAGCACTTAGCATGGTGCTCTAAAGACTGTAAGCCGCCCTGAGTCTCCGGAGAAGGGCGGCATATAAATGTAAATAAAATAAAATTAAAAAAAACCCTTCGGTTCAAAACTTAGGTACATCTCAAGCGTTAGCGAGTCCATCTACTCAAGGTGCTTGCAAAATACAAATGTTGTATTTGTTTTCCCAGGCAGTAATGGATCAGAAGGCTGGGTGCAAGGTTTTGCCTCGGATTTGGGAGAGCTGCTTCAGTAATCACAACTTCCTAAACAACTGTGTTACTAACTTAGCAACCACTTAGCAACCACTGCTTCACTGAACAACAAAATGGGGCAAAACTCACTTAACAACTGTCTTACTTAGCAACTGACATTTTGGCTCAATTTGTGGTTGCACTACCTGTGTTTCAAATGACCTGGAAGAGAAAGAAGAATTTTCTACTGGCTTTGATTCAATGATCACCCCAGCAACTTTGGGAAAGACGAACAGGCAGTTGGAAACTTTACAACGGGCAGCCAATCCACAATATGTTCTGAACTGCTTCTCCCTGAAAACTGCAGAAACCTTTTTAATGTTCTAGACCAACGGTCGCCAACCGGTGGGCCAGGGCCCACTGGTGGGTCGTGAGAAAATTTTGGTGGGCTGCAGAGAAATCTCACCCCCAGAGCACGCCCCCTAGACAATTAATCCAGGCTGCACCGCCCACATGGCCTGCGGGAACCCTCCCCGCCCACTCACTCCTTACCCGGCAAACTTCTCTGCTAAATTGCTATTTTTCCCTTTTCCGACCATCATCTGTTCTGCTGTGCAGGGAGATTTAAATTAGCTAGGAAGCAGGAAATGGTTGGATTTCTTGCTTTCTAGCTAGTCTTTAGATCTTCGGCTCTGCTTTTAAGCACAGCTGAATCTCCCTTAGGACTGAAGGTTCTATTATTCAGTGCAGACTCATGGCAAACAAATTTGAGAGACTGAGCTAGCCGATAGCAGATAGATAGATCACTGAATGATTCTGTGAGCAACTCAATCTGCCTGCCTGCTTTGCCTGATTTTGGGTAAAAGTTGCTCTTGTTTTTAAATAAAAAATCCAATATTTACATTTATGGTGTGTTGTGAGTTAATTTTATGAGTTTGCTTGCTAGCAAATTTTATGAGTTTGCTTGTAAGCAAATTTTATGTGACAGACTGAGCTAGCCAATGGCAGATAGATATCTCTGAATGAATCTGTGATTCTGTGAGCAATTCAATCTGCCTGCTTGCTTTGCCTGATTTTGGATAAAAGTTGCTCTTTTTCAAATAAAAAATTCAATATTTATATAAATATTTATAATATTAACATACATGCCATGCCCAGCCAGTCACATGACCACCAAGCCATACCCACAAATTAGGCCACGCCCACAGAACCATTTAATGGTCCCTGGGATTTAAAATTATGAGTTTGGTGGTCCCTGGGATCCAAAAGGTTGGCGACCCCTGTTCTAGACCAATGGTTCTCAACCTTCCTAATGCCGTGACCCTTTAATACAGTTCACCATGCTGTGGTGACCCCCAACCATAAAATTATGGCTCGGTTCCTAAGACCATCGAAAATATGTATTTTCCTGTGGTCTTAGGCAACTCCTGTGAAAGGGTCATTCGACCCCAAAGGGGTCGTGACTCATAGGTTGAAAACCACGGTTCTAGACCATTGCCAGGAAGAAAAACATAGGTTGGAATGACTGCTTGTGGCTCTCATCTCAATTAAATGAATAAAGTCCCTTAGACTAAAGAGGTAAGGCCCAGTTCAAGAAAAGGTATCATAGATCCTGATAAACAGAGGTGATATTCAGCAGGTTCTGACCAGTTCTGGAGAACCGGTTGCAGAAATTTTGGGTAGTTCAGAGAAGCGGCAAATCCCACCTCTGACTGCCCCTGCCCCATCTATTCTCTGCCTCCCAAGTCCCAGCTGATCGGCTGGGTCTTCTTTGGTTGCCCTGCACAGGAGAACAGAGCTGGAAAGCAAGTTAGTGGGGTGGGGAGGAAATGGAGATTTTGCAGTATCCTTCTCCTGCCACACCCACCAAGCTATACCATGCCCACCAAGCCCTGCCCACAGAACTGGCAGTAAAAAATTTTGAATCCCACCATTGGACTTAAAACTTCAATTGTATGGAATTTTTATGGAGTCAAAAAGGCTTAGTGCAATGGTGAAGAGACTGGCTTACATCTAAACTCATCAAGTAAGATCAGAGAGGAGCTTACATCTAAATTCATGAACTAATAGGGCAGACTAAATGTCTATATCTTCAATTCTTGTTCCTTGAACTTTAACGTTGACACCATAAAGGTCATTCCACACCCTGAGAATGACCCAGAGACATAAAAACCAGAGATTTGGACTCTACCAAGAGCTCAGAGTTGCCTTGAACCATGAGATGGGCAGTAAATAAATTTAATTCAAATCAACTTAATTTAATAGCTGGGTTCATAAGCAAGACAGCCAAGCCACACTTTTAAAAAAAGATGAAGTCATCACCTTCCACCACCACACCCCAGTCAAAACATGCCTGAAATGTCCCACTGTGTCCTGTATGAAGCTAAGCTGGCTGATTCAAAAGTGCACTGTGAAAATGAGACCCCCGGCCCAGGTGGCTGAAATTGTGCTATTTGCAGAGTTAAAAAACAAAAACCATGCCAAGATTCATCACACTTTGTCACACAGCAAAAATACCAAAATGCTCATTAGTAGACCGTTAAAATTATCAACATTGCCAGCGCTTTCCGTACCCCAAGAAAACCCTGCACGGTTAAAAAAAAAAAAAACTTTTAACATTAACCAGCAATAATGTAAATTGAAATTATTTGGTTTTTTTTTTTTTAAATCAAATAGCTTTTTTCAAGGTCAAGCAATTTTACAAACTCTGGAAAGTTTACCTTCACTATTAAGGTTGTCTCAGCCTTCCGTCCTTCCCAGGTCAGTAAAATGAGGACCCAAATTGTTGGGGGGAGGGGCAATATGCTGACACTGTAAACCACTTAGAGAGGGCTGTAAAAGCACTGTGAAGCAGTACGTAAGTCTAAGTGCTATTGCTATTAAGCAACACGTGCTTAAATTAGTTGTGGGAGGGCTATTAGGAATCCTGCCAAATTGTCTGTCCTGACCCCAAACCCCAAAAGGACTGAAAAATTCTTTCACACTTGTCTAGGACAAGCGAGTAAACAAAGAGAGACTTATGAGAAAGCCACAAGCCTTAAAGGTGAAGGTAAAAGTTCCCCTCGCAGATACATGCTAGTCATTTCCGGCTCTAGGGGGCGCTGCTCATCTCCGTTACAAATCCGAAGAGTCAGCGCTGTCCAAAGACGTCTCCGTGGTCATGTGGCTGGCATGACTAAACGCCAAAGGCGCACGGAATGCTGTTACTTTCCCACCAAAGTGGTCCCTATTTTTCTACTTGCATTTTTTACATGCTTTCGAACTGCTAGGTTGGCAGAAGCTGGGACAAGTAACGGGAGCTCGCTCCATTACATGGTGCTAGGGATTTGAACCGCCAAACTGCCGACCTTTCAGATCGACAAGCTCAGCGTCTTAGCCATTGAGCTACTGTGTCCCTTACAAAACAAAGCCTTACAGGGTGGCTTTAAAATCTGGGTAACCATGAACACTAGGAAGAACCCCCAATGTCTCACCCTGTGAGTCCGGCAATGTTGATGTGTACCAAAGTGGCATCAGCGTTGATGAGTGGGAGGCCAAGTGAAGCCCAACCTCTGCCTGCAGCTCTGAAGATGTGCATCAGGCAGGGATGTTCATGTGACGCGTTCTAAGCAGCCAGTGAGGCTCTGGCAAGCCAGACAGGTGGAAATGCGGCGGGGCAGGCAGGCAGGCACAACGCTCTCACCTCCTGGGGGGATCACCTTCAGGCGTAGAAGCCGTCTTCCCAGAGCTCTGGTACAAGCTTTTCAGGAAAGAAGGGGCAGAGAAAGAAGAAGGGAGACTGGGCGGCACTGAAGATTCACTCTCACTGCGGGTACGTCGGGGAACTGCCAGCCTGGCAGTGGGCAATAAGAAAAAGGAGAGCAGTAAGTTCTAGTCCACCCTTTAAGAGAGGCCCAATCAGAGGTGGTTATTCAGCAGATTCTCACCAGTTCCGGAGAACCGGTAGCGGAAATTTTGAATAGTTCAGAGAACCTGCAAATACCACCTCTGACTGGCCCCGCCCACATCTATTCTCCACCTCCTGAGTCCCAGCTGATTGGCTGGGTCTTCTTTTGTTGCCTTACACAGGAGAACAGTGCTGGAAAGCAGTTTAGTGGGGTGGGGTGGGAATGGGATTTTGCAGTAACCTTCCCCTGCCACGCCTACCAAACCACACCCACAGAACCAGTAGTAAAAAAAAATGTTGAATCCCGCCACTGGGCCCAATCTCTCATCTACATCCACTGCACAAAAGGCAAGAGTTAACCCGAGTTGCAACAGGGGGTTATCACCGGAAGAGCATGCCAATGAGGTCTGGGACAACTCTCCACAGCCAACTCGCTGTGGTCAACACACTGCGGCCCACTTGCTATGGGCCAACTCTCTGCAAGACAATTCAACTGCCATACTGTTTCTTTCAGTTCCTTTTATTATTGGTGACCACATTTTTCATCAAAATTATTGCGAACGCTTGTATTTCTGGATGGATCTTATTTTATTATTATCATTAGCTGTGGTTCCATTGAAATTAATTTAATTCTTCTGTTTACAAAGATGAATATTTGTAGCTCAGGGCTGAAATGAGGGGTCCTTGGCGCTCTCTGAGCTTGCCTGTTTTCTTGCAGATGTTTCATTGCCCTAAGTAGGTAATATCTTCAGTGCTAGAAGGAGTGGGATTTGCAGGAAGGAGGAGGAGGAAGAGGAAAAGGAGGAGAAGGGGGAGGGGGGGTTGTGAGGTCCTTGTTGCTCTCTGAGCTTGCCTGTTTTGCAGACATTTCATTACCCAAACTAGGTGATATATTCAGTGCTAGAAGGAATGGGGCTGGCAGAGAGGAGGAGGAGGAGGGGGAGGAAAGGTGGGGGGTTGTGGGGTCCTTGGTGCCCTCTGAGCTTCCCTGTTTTCTTGCAGACATTTCAATACCCAAACTAGGTAACATCATCAGTGCATACTTGTATTTGTTGAATTGTCCTGTGGCAAATTGGCCATGGCGAGTTAACCATGGCAAGTTGGCCATTTGCAATGAATTGGGGATATGAGCCTTTGCTAAAAGGAAGAGAGCGGGCACCCCACCAGAACGCAGCCAGAGGATTGATCCCACGTTTAGCTATGTGTTCCTGAAGTAGAATGAAGAGTCGGTGGGGGCTTCTTTCGCAAATCTTCCACTTCTCCTCAGCAGCAGAGTGGGTGACTGAATAAATGCCGCCAGGAAGGTGCAATTGTTGCCAAAAATGTTGGTTGAACCCTTGAACCCTCTTTATGGGAGGTTGTCTCGCACTGAATGGAGGACCCATAAATGATTGCCCAGCTCTCAGATCCATCTGATCTGCAGTCCCTTGGTCATTACAGGTAATCTTCCATTTACAACTATTCAAACTGAAAAAGTTACTTAAGGCTGCTTTGCACCCCATGGTCACATGATCAAAATTATGATGCTTGGCAACTGGCATGTATTTATGTGTCCTTGGGATCATGGGATCACCGTTTGCAATCTTCTGACAGGAAGCCAGAATCCAGAAAAGCCAGATTCTCTTTTTTAAAAAAACCACGTTACTAACTTAACAAATGATTAATTAAGAGGAAAATTCATTTAATCACTGTTTCATTTAGCAATGGAAATTTGGCGCTCCGTTGTGGTTGTGGGTCAAGGATTGTCCATAAATTACTTAGCAGAGTCGCTACCTGGCAGACAGCATATTTCACAGGGATTTATGTTTATACACATGAGAAAAGGAAAAAGCCTTGCCCTTTAAGGAATAGGCGAATTTCTTTCCTTCGTAGATTCAAATTTCCTGGCTGGGAGAAATACAAAATGATTTGGTCAGCTGCATTGAAAGTCAGAATCAGTTTATTAATAGGAAGGCAGGTAGGAAGAAATCTCACAATGTTCCTAGGATTAATCTAATAAGTGGGTAAGAAAACTCCTTTCTTATACTTTTTCAGGTCCTTTCATTTGGAAGTGAAGTCTTTGATTTGTGTGTGTTGAATTCCCATCTCTTTGAGATTGTGATCTTTTCCTGGGATTTTGGTTTTATGGTCCTGATCCTTTGTAGTTGCTTGTTTGCTATCATGGTTCCTTCCTGTCATGCCTTTTGGTTTGCTTTTCACAAGTTTTTTTTATAGCTTGCCATCTATTTGATTTCTATGGGAAAGGATCTTAGCCAGTTTGTAGGGTTTTTTCTCTGTATCTCATGCCTGTAGTTTTCTCCTTCCTTTGTTGTGAAAAGTAAGCTAGCTCCAGCTATTTTAATAGCCCTACTTGACAAAGGGTGGGGGCTGTTTTCCTAGAAGAGAGGGGAATCGTAACTTCCAACACACACTCACACACACACACACACACACACACATACACTTGTGTTTCCAGATATTGTGCAGCCTACTTCCTATCGAACCAATAATGTTTGGTTGGGGGTTTTGTGGTGTGTTGTGTTTGCAGCGTTGCAGGGAGCTAAGCCTTGTTGAGAGAGAACGCACAACATTCAGTCACTTTCTGCAGGACGATGAGGTCATTTAATTCTAGGCATATTTACACAATTCCACAGAATAAATATTTCACCACAGGTATTATTATTATTATTATTATTATTATTATTATTATTATTATTATTATTATTATTATTACTTGCTGCAAAATGCATTCGTT
Source organism: Bungarus multicinctus (assembly GCA_023653725.1). Classification (NCBI taxonomy): domain Eukaryota; kingdom Metazoa; phylum Chordata; class Lepidosauria; order Squamata; family Elapidae; genus Bungarus; species Bungarus multicinctus. Next base: position 42,779,155 of record CM042851.1, on the reverse strand, counting down.
GGGCTTTTTCAGGGGATGGGGCAATACGATTTATTTCCATTTTTAAAATGAGGAATAAGGTTTGGGGGGAGAGCATTTTCTTAGCCGCCCCCCCCCCCCCCGCCCCGCTGCTAAGCAATTCTTGGAAGGAACGGTTTCCAGTGCCAGAAAAACAGCCCGTGGAAAAGCAACATCTGGCACGGGAATTGCGGCTCTAATTAGGGAACTGGCTGAGCCAGCGAGAGCCCAGCTTTGTCGTGACAAAGACAAAAGAAAGAAATGCTGGGCTGTTGGGCTATCTAAGCCCTATTCTTGCTCAGGTTTCCTGTGGCGCTGCAAGACTGCAGCCTGAGTTTGAGAAAATATAAACAAAGCAGAGAGGCAGGACACTGACCAAGCGATCACATTTCAAATAAACCCATTTCTCAACTGTTCTGGAAGCAGCATTCAGGAGAAGTGAAATCTGCAGCTCACGTAAAGTTTACCTATTCCCTCAGAATAAAGTTTAGCTATTCCCTGGCCTAAAGTTTACCTATTTCCTAAAGTTTACCTATTCCCTCATCTACTCCCTCAGAAGTAGATGCGATGTTTTTTGGAGAGAAGTCGGACCAAGATTACTGGATTTCCTTGTTTTTTTTTCTTTTGAAGATGTTTCACTTCTCATCCAAGAAGCTTCTTCAGCTCTGACAGGATAGTGGGTTTTTTTTCCAGGATCCTTCCATTTCTCACTATCCTGTCAGAGTTGAAGAAGCTTCTTGGATGAGAAGTGAAACATCTTCGAAAGAAAAAAAAAACTTCAGAAGAAAAAGTCCAGTTGCCTTGTGAAAAAGCACCCTTGGGAACAACCATGATCTGGAGGACTGAGAATCTCTACAGACTTTTACAGAATTTGGGATGAACACTCTCTGAATTCCGATATTTGAAGGGCTGCCACAGAGAGGAAGGGGTCAAGCTATTTTCTAAAGCACCTGTAGGCCAGACAAGGAATAATGGATGGAAACTGAACAAGGAAAGATTTAACCTGGAATAAGGAGAAACTTTCTGACAATGAGAACAATCAACCAATGGAACAGAAGTTGCCGTCAGAAGTTGTGGGAGCGCCATCACTTGAGGCTTTCAAGGAGAGATTGGACTGCCATTTGTCAGAAATGGTGTAGGGTCTCCCGCTTGGGAGGGGGGTTGGACTAGATGACCTACAAGGTCCCTTCCAACTCTGATTATCTGTTATCTGAATGGTGAGAGGGACCTTGGATCCTAGTGAATGGTCATTTAAACATGAGCCAGCAATGTGCAGGAGCCACCAAAAAAGCTAATACAATCCTTGGTTGTATAAACAGAGGCACAGAATCAAAATCACTTGACATATTGGTACCACTTTATATAACCTTAGTTAGACCACATCTGGAAGACTGCACCCAGTTTTGGTCACCACATTACAAAAAAGATGTTGAGACTTTGGAGGAAAAAAATGCAAAGAAGAGCAACTAAGATGGTTAAGGGCCTGCAGACAAAAACATAAGAAGAATGGTTGCAGGAATTAGGTATGACCAGTGTAAAGAAAGTAAGGATTAGGGTTACATGATAGCAGTATTTCAGCATTTGAGGAGCTGCCCCCCCAAAAAGGAGGTCAAACTGTTTTCCAAAGCACCTGAAGGCAAGACAAGAAACAATGGATGGAAACTCATCAAGGAGAGAAACAACCTGGAATGAAGGAGAAACTTCCTAACAGTGAGGAAAATTAACCACTGGAACTGTTTGCCTTCAGAAGTTGTAGGTGCTCCATCACTGGAGGTTTTTAAGAATAGTCTAGAAAGTCACTTATCTGAAATGGTATAGGTTCTCCTGCTTGAGCAGGGGGCTGGACTAGAAGACTTCCAAGGTCCCTTCCAGCGCTATTCTGTTTGATTCAGAATCTTCCTAGATCAGGGCTAGAGAAACTTGGCTCTTTTATCACTTATGGACTTCAACTCCCAGAATTCCTGAGTGAGCCATAAAAGGTTCCCTATCCCTGGCCTACTGGTTTTTCAGTTGTGAGGGAAATCAATTTTTGACTTGAATGGGACTGTTTAATATACAAATATAGGACATATAAAGAATATTGATCATTCAAGTAAAAAATTAGGACATTTGTATATTGAACAATCCCATTCAAATCAAAAATTGATTTCCCTCACAACTGAAAAACCAGTGGGCCAGGGATGGGGAAACTTTTATGGCTCACTCAGGAATTCTGGGAGTTGAAGTCCATAAGTGATAAAAGAGCCAAGTTTTCCTACTCCCGTCCTAGATACTTCTGTCTCCTGAAAGCCTCTGAACTGCCAAACTCTCTGTGCATTCTCACCCATCCCTGCCCAAACCTGCAGAGATACTTCAGCCTGACAAGGGAGAAGATTTTGCCATTTTAGAGACAAACCTACTTTTTTGGTACTAAGGGTTTGTGCCCTCCTGAGGTGTAAGAATTAAATACCCACAACGTCTCAGGTTTTCGGCTGACAAAGCTTTGAAAGGGTCCCATTGAAGTGAATCCCACTGAAATGAATGGAGATTCCCAGAGGAGACCACAATGTCACAAGAATCTTTGCATACACAGTCAACCCCTCTGGGTCTTGTGGAAAGCCAGAAGGTGTGTCAACAAGGCAGGGATGAAAACTCCCTTTATATTTCCTCACACGGAGCAGCATTTGAAGGAGTTCAAAAGTTGCCTTTGCAGCCTGACAAAAGAATAGAGTAGAATAATAGAAAGCTGACTTCTGGCCAGCTGAAACTGAAATTCAGGTAACCCTAGCATAACCCCAGCGTAACAGTTGGCCATAACTGAGCCCACAATTTCTGTTCTTAAGTGAAACATTTAACAGACCTCCAAGGTCTTCTAGTCCAACCCCCTGCTTAGGCAGAAAAGGAAACCCTACACCATTTCAGACAAATGGATATCCAACATATTTTTAAAAATTTCTAGTGTTGAATCATTCACAACTTCTGGAGGTGGTTATTTCTTCCACTGGTTATTTGTTATCACTGTCAGGAAATTTCTCCTTAGTTCTAAGCTGCTTCTTTAACATTTTTCATGGCTGAGATTTAAATATATAGGATCTTGGAAATGACTATTTCCCTTCATTTTAAACTAGTCACACCTGTCTCAGTGCAGGATCAATGACCAATTTTGTATCTAGAAGACTAATTAATGCTGGACCCATTATTATGTTAAATATTGCAGGATTAATATTAATGTAATGAAGGATGTTGTAATTTTGATTATTATTTAACAAAGATATTTGTATCCAGAAAACACACCTTTCAAAACTGAAGATGAAATGATTACATTAAAAATTATACATATACATGCACATACATACCTACATATATATGCATAATTTTATGTATAAAATTATACATACATACATACATACATACATATATGACTAATTTTGACCAATTTTGCACTAAAAGACCTCCACAACTCTGTTAGTCTATTATTCTATACTTTCAAGTATCATTTTTATAAGGAGATTAACATGTATCTCTCTCAAGAGAGCTGCTGGAAGTTGAGCAACAACAGATATTATTGTTATTAGAAGGATACACCTGGCTCCTTAAAATACATTGCAACCATCCCATCCCAACTTCAGGCCATCTGCATGTCTGAAGGCAGCCCTGGCCTTCCTGAGCCAAGGACTTCAGGAGGCTTCCCAGGTGGGCATCTAGCCAGCCTATCTTCTAAGCCAAGGGTCTTCAAACTTGGAAAGTTTAAGACTTGCGGACTTCAACTCCCAGAATTCCTGAGCTAACATGACTGGAGGAAGAATTCTGGGAGTTGAAGTCCAAAAGTCTGAAAGCTGTCGAGTATGAAGACTCCTGCTCTAAAGAAAGTCCCTTGGCTCTCCCAGCCCAACTCACCTGCTCTGTTCGGCTGAGTTTTGCCTCAGGAGGGGCGACCGGACGCTTTGAGATCGTCCATTCTGGAAAGTGATCCTCTTCTTGGAGGCGGAGGGCGGGTGGCTAAAAGTATGGGCACGTCTTCTGAACTGGGGAGAGTCGGAGTCCTCTTCGGGAAACGGGTGTCCGGCCAAGGCGACGGGAGATGCCGGAGGTGTGGAAGGTGGGGAGTCCCCAGAGGAGCAGTCCTAGAAGCCACAGACAAGAATGAGGTGCTTCCCTGGCCACCCACACCGTCTACGCGCCTCCCACGCACAACATGACAGGCGGCTCTCCTCACACAGGCGTTTCTTGAAGCTTAAGAAGAAAACACGCGAACCATTTTGCTTGCAGGAGGGAGAATTCTGCCCACATAGCCCAGGGCGTCCAAACGTTACTAGAGGACCATCTGGGGCGGGGAGAGGAAGAAGAGGAGGAAGAGAGCCAAAAGCCCACCTCCTCACCAAAGCTGGCCCCTCGGCCCGGTTCCTGGATCTGGAGCCGAGAGGATTTCCCCGTCTTGTCCAAGCAGCACTCTGGTAAGAGCTGCCCTTCGGATAACCCAGCAGGATCATTGAAAACCACACACAAACATTTGGAATCGGATAGTGGGGAAGAATGGGGACAGTCCGGGAATCTGGAGAGGACTCAGACGAGGGTCCTGGATTTATATCCTGGGGAAGGGGAGGAGAATGGGAAATCCCTATTGTAGGAGTAACGGAGAAAGCATTTCCACAGGAAATAAGCGGAAAGGTACCATTCACACCCTGCTTAGCGCAAGAAGAAGATCATCCCCCTCAGACGCTCTCCATGCTTATGTCGACAGGAGAAAACTTAATTTTTTTGCTTCGACAGAGAAAGCCCGGAGTTTTTACGATTTACTTTCCTCCTAGTTATTCTCTTCAATGTTTTAAAAATAATAAACACAGGGAGTCCTTGCCTTATGACCACAAAGGAGCCCGAAATTGCCATCTTGCTAAGTAACTCATCAACTAAGCATTTTACTGGTTAAGTTGCAAAGAAGCAGAAGGGGGGGTCAAACTCTTTCCAGTTTCCCTCAGAGCATTAAATGTATTCGACCTTTCCAATAGAAGCCTATGAAATGTGGATTTGCAGGCAGGCTGTTACGTATAAATTGGGTCAACAAAATCAGAAATGAGGAGGTAATAAGCTGCCTGGGAAAGCCAAAGGAAATCATCAAAACCATAAAATAAGCAAAAGTTAGAATATTTCGAACCTGTGATGCGACACCTGGAAAAATAATCCTTAGGGGAAGATTGAAGGCAAGTGAGGTCCAGGCAAAAGAAGAACATCATGGCTTCAAAATCTAAAGGACTGGTTGGGACAAAACTCAGCAGCACCTTTTCACGGGGCTGTTGAAAATAGGATTGCCAATATGATCACCAATGTGCAATGACAGTGTTGTGGTTCGCCGGCAGCCTGTGCAGACACCAGTGGAATCGGATAGTGGGGAAGAATGGGGACAGTCCGGGAATCTGGAGAGGACTCAGACGAGGGTCCTGCGTCCCATGCAGACATGGGGCCAGGCCCATCTGGGAGTGGGGTGCTGCCTCTGGAGCCTCCGGAGTCTGGCAGCAGCGAGGCAGAGGAACAAGGGGAGCCTGTTCCCAGTGCGCGTGTGCGCAGAGCTGCTAAAAGGCAAGAGCAGCTGAAAGACAAAAGGGGCAACTCGGGAGTCAGGCTGGGAGGCGATTGCCCCTCCCATAAGGTATAAAGGAAGTGCAAAGGTAGGAAAACCTTTGCAGGAAGCAAAGTCATTCGCTCTATTCGGATTAAACCTTGAAGCTGGTAGACTTTGTAATTCGGTTGGTTTTTTACAGTTCATTTGGCACTTTAGTTGTTGGCAGCAATTCAAATGAAAGAAAGGTGGGTGCTTATCTCGAGAGGATTGTTTGGGTCTCATTACAGGCTGGGAATGAACATAATTCCCAGCATTGAAATAAAACAAGAGTTATTTTAACTAAGCATGTGCTTAATTGCGGTCTCGGGAAGCATTGGTCAGAACAGACGGATATGGCACAAGAAAAAGAAGTCCATTCCAATAATGCCCATGTAATACCAAATACAGATCTGATCAAGTGAGTGAATCCCTCCATAAACATATTAGCTTCCAGTCCTATACATGTAGTCCTCAATTTTTCAACCACAACTCAATTCAAAATTTCTGCTTGTAAGCAAGATGGTCATTAAATGAGTTTTGCCGCATTGTATGACCTTTCTTGCTACAGTTGTTAAGTGAATTGCTGCCGTTGTTATGTCAGCAATGTCGTCGCTAAGGGAACCTGACTGCCCCATTGATTTTGCTGGTCAGAAGTCCCAAAAGGGGACCCCGTGCCCCCCAGGATACTGCTACCATCATAAGCATCCAGATTTTGATCACATGACCATGGGGAGGACTACGACAGTCATCACTGTGAAGAATGACCATGAGCCACTTTTTTTTCATTGCCGTTGTAACTTCAAAAGGTCACAAAGGGAGCAGTTGCAAGTTGAGGGCTACCTATGATTAAAAACAAGGTAAACAATGCCTTAGGTTCTTCTGCAACGGGTTCTACCCTAGGTGCTTCCATCCATTTGATACTTACTTTGTCGGAAGTGAGATGGTTGTACCTTTCAAAGCTCTCCGTACTCCCCAGGCGACCACGCATACGGCTGGCTCCCTGCAAAACACAAGAGACCAACTCGGTGGCATCCATTTCCTGTCTCTGCGGTTCCTGTGCTGGCAAGAAGACCCTCAGGAACCAGTATGGTCCAATGATTAAAACACCAGGCTTGAAAGCAGTAGTTCTACTCCCACCTTAGCCAGGGGTGGGAACAAGTACAGACTGGTTCGGGCGAACCGGTAGTAACGGCGATGAGTTGGTCCCGCCCACCTGCCCCTGCACTAGTCTGTCCTGTATTTCCTTTGTTTGAAGCCCAGCTGATAGGCACAGGAGAGCGGATTGCTGCGCCTCAGCTGTTTTACTCACTGGGGCTACAGTGGAAAGTAAGTTTTAGAGTCGTTTTCAAACACACCGCTCACCAAACCGGTTGTTACACCGGTTGAATCCCACCACTGACCCTCGCCATGAAAGCTAAGTGGTTGACCTTGAGCCAGTCACTCTCTCTCAGCTGAACCTAACCTCACAGAGATGTTGTTGTGGGGAAAGTAGGAGGAGAAAGGCATTTTTGGATATGTTCGCCACCTTGAGTTATTATATGTAAAAATAATACTGCAAGGGCGGGATACAAATAAATAAACAAAAGTCCTCAAAACAACCCCAAATGGAACAAGGATGCTAACTGGCAATTCTGAGGACCCTTGTAAATGCTGACTTTTTCATAAGTCTGGAGAGTCTCCCTTCTGGAAACAGAAAGCAAAAGCAAACAGCCACACCACCAGGTGTACAGTCTTGTGAAAAAGTACTTTTTCACAGAACTGTAGGCAAAGCCAAATCACATCCATTGAGTGTAAAACACTTCCATAATGAATAACAAAAATTGGAAGGGACCTTGGAGGTCTTCTAGTCCAGGGGTCGCCAACCTTTTGGACCTCAGGAACCACCAAACTCATAATTTTAAATCCCGTGGACCACTATGATGAATTTTGACTGACGGTAGCTTACTGACGTTAGTGGGAAAGTCAATCCCATATTCCAGACTGATCCTTTGGTCATCCCGAAGCTACAACCCCGGGGCAGATTTCCTTCCCCCGCCATTGGTCTTACCTTCTAGTTCCAGCTTGCATGACTCTAATCAAGGTAAGGTTTGCGCTCGGCCGAAAGGTGGGGGCCAATGGGTGGGCGGCATAGCCTTGTGTTCCCGCGCAGCCTGGATTAAGTGCTTTGGGGGTAATTTGGGGAAGATATTTCTCTGCAGATCACCAAATTTTTCTCATGGACCACCAGTGATCCCCGGCCCACCGGTTGGCGACTACTGTTCTAGTCCAACCTTCTGTACAAGTAGGACACCCTATACCAGTGGCAGCTAACCTTTTTGGGCTCCTGTGCCGATAACTGCGCACACACTTGTCTGTTCATATTTGTGTGCCATCACCCACATGCACATCAGATACCCGACAATCAGCTGTCAGGCGGACGCCACGGCAAGCATGCACAGTAGACCTTTTCTGGGTGAGTGTTCGCGTGCCGGCAGTAATGGCTCTGCATGCCACTTCCAGCATGCATGCCATAGGTTACCACTATGGCCCTATACCATTCTGGACAAATGGCTGTCCAATCTCTTCTTAAAAGCCTCCACAACTTCTGGAGGCAAATTGTTCCACTGATTAATTGTTCTCATTGCCAGGAAATTTCTCCCTAGTTCTATAGTTTGCTTCTCTCCTTGATTAGTTTCCATCCATTGCTCCTTGTCCTGCCTCCTGTTGTAGGTTTCTGCTAATTCAATACATTACTTCAAAGCTGGGGGTTGTCTTTCCAGTTAAATCAGCAATTAATGCCAGGCATTTGGAACTTTGATATTTATTTATTACACTTCGTTTTCCACTGTTCTTTTAGTGCCCTTAGAACTTCCTATTCCTATAGAGAGGCAAGGAGAAAAACCAAGTATAATGTTTTAAGGAGAAAGGAATCTTGGGGAAAGCCAAATATAATCTATTAAGGAGAAAAGAAGCCAATGTTGTGGTTTGTCAGAGAAGATAATACTGTTCAACAATATCCTGACTTGAGAAGTGCCCCGTTTTCTCCACACTCTTTTGAATTCAGAAAACAGAATATATAAAAACAGAGTTGAAAGGAGCTTGGAGGTCGTCTAGTCCAACCCCCTAGTCAGGCAGGCAATCTATACCATTTCAGACAAATAGTTGTCCAACATCTTCTTAAAAACCTCCAGTGTTGGAGCATTCACAACTTCTGGAGTTCCACTGATGGATTTTTTTAATTGTCAAGAAGTTTCTCCTTAGTTCTAGGTTGCTTCTCTCCTTGTTTAGTTTTCACCCATTGTTTCTTCGCTTGCCTTCTGTGGCTTTCGAGAAAAGCCTGACTCCCTCTGCTATCATGTCACCCTTAGTCAGAGGTGATGTTCAGCAGGTTCTGATCAATTCTGTAGAACTGGTAGCAGAAATTTTGAGTAGTTCGGAGAACCGGTGGTAACTTTCCCCTAGGAGTGGGGAGGGAATGGAGATTTTGCAGTATCCTTCCCCTGCCCTTCCAAGCCATACCCACCAAGCCATGCCATGCCACGCCCACCAAGCCACGCCCATAGAACCAGTAGTAAAAAAAAATTGAAGCCCACCACTGTCCCTAGTCCTTCTTTTCACTAGACTAGAGATACCCAATTCCCACAACCGTTTTTAAAGCTAAATTCTGAATTTACAGAAGTAGAGCTAAATTCCGATGTTGTGATTTCAAAGAGAATTGAGCAGTTTGAAAATAGCAGTTCCAAAGGGAACAGAGCAATTCACAATTTCTAGGACATGAAAACTTTGATTTGGGGGGAAAGGTGCGTGAAATATTTGATACGTCATCTGCTCCTCACCACCCACAGAAGAACTCATTTGACAAGAGAAAATGGTTTAAAAATGACTTTATCCGCCATTTTATTCCCTCTGAGCAATTTATCTCACCCTGGAGAAGATGTTTTCGAGAGAGCTGGTTAAGGATTTCTTGGCCTTGTTCTTCAGGATATCCAGGGTGAATCTTCCACTGCTGGTGGTGTTTTCTGGGATTGTATTATTAGACATGTTCTGTACGGTGAAGATAAACCATCATTATCAGTACAGGCAACCGAGGAGATCCAAAATATGCAACTGCCAAACTGATTCCAAGTAGAAAAAATAATAAACACAGGAAATTGTCAGGCTTGGTTTCAAAAAGAGATAAAAGGCTGTTTTGTCCAGCCAGTGTTCTCCCTCCATTTCAAACGAAAGGGTTTTGTTTCGATTTTTTGGCTGAGTCACCTGTTTAAATGCAACATCAGGCTGACACAAATACAAATTCATTTAGTCATCAACTTAAGACCAAAATTTGGACCGGAATTTTCATTGTTAAGTCCTTGCTGTCAAATCAGTCCCTCATTCATGGCCATTTTTTTTACAACAGTAAAAACTAGTCACTAAGTGTAAACTGTTTCTGCAAAATTGGGTGGGTTGTTGTTTTTTATCCAAAACTGGCAAAAGGAAACCACAAATGACAATCACGGGACCATACAATTGGTCATAATTGTGAGTTGGTTGCTGAGTGCCTGAATTGTGGTCACTTGATAGTGAATTGTGGTCGCTATAGGGATAGTAGTATAAGTGCAAGGACCTTACCTTACAGGTAATCCTCAACTTATGACCTTAATTCAGCCCAAAATTTGCTGAGTGAGACAGTTGTAAAGTGAGTTTGGGTCATTTTATGACCTCTCTTGCCGCAGTTGTTGAACCACGGTTCTCATTAAATGACTAACACAATTGACCAGAGAATCTGGCTTGCCCGTTGAAATGACCTGACAGAAGGCCACAAAAGGGGATAATGTGACCTTGGAACACTGCAACTGTCATAAATATGAGTCAGTTGCCAAGCGTCCAAATTTTTAGCACATGACCTCAGGGATGCTGAAATGTAAGTGTGACATAACTGGTCATAAGTCACTTTTTCCAGTGTGGTTGTAACTTTGGACGGTCACTAAACAAAATTGTTGTAAGTCGAGGACTATCTGTGTTCCACACCAGTGTTACTCTGGGTTGCTAAGCACAATGTTCGTAAGTTGAGAACTCCCTGTACTTGATTTAAATCAAATCTGGCTGGGGCAGAGGGATAGCAACAGCCCTTAGACTTATATACCGCTTTATAGTGCTTTTACAGCCCTCTCTAAGCAGTTTACAGAGTTAGCCTATTGCCCCCAACAATCTAGGCCCTCATTTTACCCACCTCGGAATGATGGAAGGTTGAGTCAACCTGGAATCGATCAGGATCGAACTCCAGACTGCAGGCAGAGTCAATGTGCAATACCTCATTCTAACCACTGCACCACCACCAGGGCTCCTAATTCAACATCCAATCAACTACAGCAATAGCAATGGCACTTAGACTTATATACCACTTTACACTGCTTTACAGCCCTCTCTAAGTGGTTTATCGAGTCAGCCTATTGTCCCCAACAATCTGGGTCCTCATTTTACCCACCTCGGAAGGACGGAAGGCTGAGTCAACCTTGAGCCTGGTGGGATTTGAACTGCCAAATTGTAGGCAGCCGGCAGTCAGCAGAAGTAGCTTGCAGTCTTGCACTCTAATCACTGCGCCACAGAGGCTCCTACGCTCAAGGAAATCTAGTCCTCCTCCCATCCTTATGGATCCTAGCAGCAAAAATTAACCCAGACAGACACTGCTCGTCTTTCCCCATTGGAATGAGCTACAGTGATGCAGTGGTTAGAGTGCAGTACTTCAGGCTACTTCTGCTGACTGCCAGCAATTTGGCAGTTCAAATCTCACCAGGCTCAAGGTTGACTCAACCTTCCATCCTTCCTGAGGTGGGTAAAATGAGGACCCAGATTGTTGGGGGCAATAGACTGACAATGTAAACTGCTTACAGAGGACTGTAATAGCACTGTGAAGCGGTATATAAGTCTAAGGGCTATTGCTATTCCATTGGGATCCTTCCCGCATCATCAGTTTCCAGATAAGAATCAGGAACCATTAGGAGAATGGAATCGCTGAAGGACCTCCTGGGCCTTTTTGAAGCTCCCAAGAAGCCAGAGAAGATGGGAAGCTCACCATCGGGGCCTCGTCAATGTGGATGTGGATCTTTTGCTTCGCTTCACACAACTGGCGCAGGTGGAAAATCAGCAGCTCATTTTCTTCCTGGTCACTAACCGGCTTCATTTTCTGTCATGGGAGGAAAGAAGCAAGTATTTTTGATTAGCCGCCCTACTCCGACTGGCAGCCAGATTACCTCAGGGTTTCAGAAAGGTTAATTCGCTAAGGGAAAGAACTCCTGAAGTGAATTTCTGATTTTTTGATTCCCAGAGAGTCAGACTGTCAGCTTTGGAAGCCATATTGAGATCCGATGCTCCCACGCTGCCACAATTGAGCCTGGGAAAGTGGGAGGAGGGAATTCATTGGAGTATAACTAGTTAAACATAATAACATTATTTTTCAGATTCAAGGTCAGGTTGTGTTGCACGTAAGTGAGAGGAAGTCTTAACTTGGGACGGATGGTAATTGGGCCATGTGGTGTGGTGACAGGTGCAGGGGATGGATTTGTAGTTTTACTTATTGTAAGGAAGCCCAGAACTTTCAGATTCGGGATTCCACAGTTGTGCCAGTTACTATCCAAATAAAAGGAACCTTTGAGAAATGTCTGTCTCAGGAGTTATTAGGTGGAATGGAGGTTTGCTGGAACGCTGATGCAGAGATCACCCCTGGTACCGGATCTGAGTAGGGAGGGGGACCTCTTATTACCTGAACGCGCTCGAAGATGTCCGCCTGCTCGTTGTCGCTGAGAGAGGAGAGGTGCCTCTGAATGACAAGCTTGGCTCTTGGTGGATAAAGTCCTTCAGAGGGAAAGAAGAGAAGTCGTTGGGCTTCAAGAGAGGTTTTACTCACTGTAAAGCCCTCATGGGCTCTTCTCTGCGGTCAGAAAGGCAAGATTCAGCTAAAGTGTGACCATTGAAATCCATGCAACCTCTACCAAACTTCAACGCCTTGCCCTTCCCGCCAATGCCCTCGCTTCCCAGATGCCCGCCAGCCCTTTGAGCCAGGAGACCTTCGTCTCCCCACTTGGCTATTTGTTCTGACCCGGGTCCCAAACATGACTGTTCTGACCTAGGCTTCCCCCAAAAGCACTAAGTAGAGTCTTTGTCCCGGCAAAACCCCTTTTATTAAATGAAGGTAAATTTCTTGCATTCACATTCAGCCAAAGGCCTGGCAAACAGTCTTTCAAGGGTGTAATTAGGAGCACAGACCTTATCTAGCTTGGAGAGCTGCCAAGTAAATATTTTCAAATGCAGTGCTGACAAGGAAGGGCTTGGCACAAAGTCTCTGAGACAGATCTTCACACTGCTGCAACTGAACTAACTAACTGGTCCTCTTTTGATCCCTGTGGGAGGGGCCATTCACCGTCCACCTGTGGCTTTACTCCCACATCGACCCTTAGTTCATAATTGTTCTTTTCTTTTGGCAGCTCTCTGTATGTGCATGTGCAGGCTTGGAACCGGCTCCAGCTGCTCCCCCTGCCTTACTACTATCCGACTCCAAAGGCAACTGATAACTGCCAGCCTGGCCTGGCCCCATCTCTGCCTCTGACGCAGAGCCGTCATCCGAGCTTTCCTCAGCCCCCAGGACTGGCCCATGCTCCTCCTCAACCTCTTCACTGTCCGACTCTGCTGCCAGCTCTGCTAGCCGCCGGAGGGCCACAACATCAACAAACCCTCTGTAGTTAAACAATGTTCCTTTTATTAGGAGCGCCAGCAGCCCTGGCAAAAAGGTCTCTTTCTCTCACACAGCGGCTAACAGGTATGTTCGGCAGGGAGATGAATTGTTGTCTGCCACACCTATTCATCTCCGCCTCCTGCCTTTTATCCCCAGAGCTAAGTTGGGGCTTCGCTAGCAGAGGTGGCTCTTCCATCCCAAGGATCGGTCCATAGATTTCCACTGCTCTCCTCTCCTCTGCCTCCTATGCATCTAGGCACTGGACCCAGCTGTTCCTCCTCTTCCTCATCAGCCACCTCCAGACCTGAAGGCTGTTGACTCTCCATCTGAGGGCTGATGGACGGCCAAGGCTTCGCTTCTGTCTCTATCTCTGACAGCTCCACTCCCACTTCCCTGCTAGAGTTCTCAGATTGCCTTGGGGCTGGCCCTGACTCCCTGCCTCCTTCTCCTCTGATTCAGCTGCTGGAAGGACTGGCAGCTGACAGGCCACCCCGCCATTCAAGGCCTCTAGCCAGAGCTCTACTTCCCTCTTCCTCAATGGCTTGATGGGAGCTCAACCCAACCCTCTCCCCTTCCTAGCTAGGTTGATTTGGCTACCAACAAAAGGTCCCCAGAGGTGGTGGGCATTGCCCTAAGCAGCATGGCACCTTCACTCCCAAAGAAGAGATTGGGGAAATGGTGATTGGGAAGATATGTCCACAGTATTGACCATCAACTCTGGAAGTGAAGGCCTCTGTTGACAGAAACCACCCAGACAAGCCTGATCAGGTCCTGGAACAAGTTTTAAGAAGATCTCCCACCCCACATACATTCCTTGTTTATCTTTAAAGTCATCATTTTTATAAATCCAATCAGACAAGAGAGGAGGAAAGAATATGTTTTTTTAATCAAGCTATTTCCATCTAAGAATACAACTGGATCCCCAAAGAGCCCGAAGCCACAAGCTAAAGTGGCTTGTTTTACAGTCCTCACCTTGGCCAAGGAGAACTCTTGAGTTTGGCTTATACTGAAGTATCTTAATTATTTGGGGTATACTTCAAAAATCTAGGAGAGAAGACCTAGTGTTTCTATGCTCAGAGCCCCACCGAGAAGCAGATATCCTTAGTTCAGTCCGTAGTTCAGAATACAAAGTTCTTTGCAACGTTTGCATACAGGTGAACACACCTGTCATCTCTCCCACTCTTTGACAGAGGAGCCTTTGTCCAAGTAGATCTTATGTGAAATTACACAGTACTTTTAAAATATCATTTAGTGCCAGCAACCGAAACAAGTTTTCAGAAGCACGTGAAAACTTTCTTAGATATTTTGGCATTCTCTTGCTCGGAGGCTGCAATCTATTTTAATTTTATTTTTTTAAAAAAAGAATGAAACCCTAGCTTTGCATCTTTTCAAATCTGAAAAAAACCTGGCTTTTCTTTTCTTTTTTTGGAAATCAAAGAGAGGTTGCCACTAGTCTGTCCCTTCTGCAAACACGGTTTATTGAAGAACAAAACATAATCAATCCGTTTTGAACTCTGACTCACTACAGCAGAGGTCTCCAAACTTGGCCACTTTTAAGACTTGTGGACTTCAACTCCCAGATTCTCCAGCCAGCTGTGCTTGGTTATGAGTTGAAGTCCACAAGTCTGTAAAAGTGGCCAAGTTTGGAAACCTCTGCACTAGAGCAAGAACTGGAAGCTTCAGTGGGGAGGATTTTCCTCCTCTCAATGCTGGATTTTTACACAACCTGGATGGCTTTATGGCTTTGCCCACCAGAGGGGGCTGATTACCAAATATGGGCTTTCTGAAATAAACATTGATAATTATAGGAAATAAAGGAGGTAAACAAAAATAGGTAAACATTTCTGCTTCATTGGCAAAATACCCTAGATGTAGTTTTATATCACTGATATCTGCTACCCATGCAGGAGAAATACAGGTTGTTCTCAACTTACGACCACAATTGAGTCCTGAATTTATGTTGCTAAGTGAGAAATGTATTAAGTGAGTTTTGCCCTATTTTACGACAGGTATCTCCATTGCTGCAGTTCTTAAATTAGCAACACAGTTGTTAAGTGAATCTGGGTTCCCCATTGACTTTGCTTGTCACAAAAGGCAACCGTCATAAATATGAGTCAGTTGTCAAGCATCCAAATGTAAATCACATAACCATGGAAAGGCTGCAGTGGTTGTAAGTGTGAAAATAAGTCGCTCTTTTTTAGTGTTGTTGTAACCTCAAACGGACACTAAATTAAACTGTTGTAAGCTGAGGACGGCCCGTATGACTAAAAGGCATCTCTCAAGTTGAATTAAGAGTTATTCTCACACTTTTAGCAAAGAATGATGAAAAGAAATCTACTGAGCCCATCATCCATCAGCCTAATCAATAAGGAATGTTTTTACTCGCTCTGTGATGACCTGGGGTGTGGCACAAAGGCAACACAGTCAGATAAGCAATAAGAGTCCCTTTATTATCTCCAACTTTTGCCCCCAATATCCAGGTTACCTTCTGGCTGGAGAAAAATTCTCCTTTGACTGAAGAAAATTAAGTCCAAAACATGAGCAACACAAACTGTAACTTAAAAGTCCAAACAAGCCAAACTGAATTAATTTGTTTGGCAGGACAGGAGCAAGAATTTCAGAACTGAAGGCACAGTAAAACTCACACAGTTGGGAAAGGTCCAAGAACACAGATAAGCCACGACAACACAGGATAAAGTCATGTTTGCTCCCAGAAGCCTGCTACACACAGTCTGTCTTTCTTGTCAACTGTCTTTTCAGCTGTGGTTAATGAAGGGAATCAGGGCCCTTTCCTCCCCCATAAGCCATGCAACCCATATTGCTCTCTTCTCCGTTCCTCCCTGCGTGCCCTAGGATGAAGAGGGGGCTGGCCTGGTTCTTCCTCTGAACTCCCTTTCCCTTGTTCTATCTCTCCCTTACTCTGCCCAGCCGGACTTTGCCCTTCCCCAGCCTCCTCCACAGCCAATGGAGCCACATTCCCACTCCCTGTCAGCTGTTCAGCTTCCTCCTCAGATTCAGACTTGGACAGGGGCATGACATGCTCTCTGAGACAAACCAATCAGCACACAAGGAAATTTCTGTGGACTGTTAAGAGATAACCTTTCTCTGCACCCTTCACACAAACTCAAGGCTCAAAAGGATGTTTAGGATAATCAAACATGACAATGAACATTAAAGCCCTTGCATTAAATGGATGATGCGGCCATATTTGGAAAACATTCATGTTTCTAGTCCATAAAGCAAGATGTCAGAACTGGGAAAAGAGAGCAAATCTTTGGGGACCTCTTAGTAAAAAAAAACAACAACAATGGCCCAGTCTTTCACCAACATGTCAAAAGAGGAGAGAGGTCCTTCAAAGAAAGTTAGGCCCTGATTCTCCGATTTATTCCGTTATAATTTTGAATGAAAGCTGTAAAAGCAGTTCACAAAAATGTACACTATGCGTGTCACGCTGTTATTTAATTAGCACAGCTAGTTAGTGAAGCCCAGACTAAAGCATGAACTGAGCTACGAAGACCTGGTCTGATCTTGTAAGAAGAGCTTCTAGGGAAAAAATATCACATCGTCTGGCGCACAGCTGCTCGATTGCTGTGACCGTGTGAGGAAGTTCTTGCAGATACTGGACCCAAACACAACTGGAATGGAAGACATCACTTTCTTTTGCTAAGAGAGCAGAAGCACCTCTATTCTTCCTACATTTATCCAAACCAGCATCTGCATTTCCTGCATTGGATGAAAAGAGCACCTCTTTCTCCTTCTGTCCTGGCTACGTTTTACAGAGGCACGATTGATTGAGAGCGTTTTAACAAACTGCATCACTGTTTGGTTTGGTGGCAGCAGCACCTCAGATAGAAAGTCCATACAGAGAGTGGTGAGGACAATGGAGAAGACTATAGGAAGCTCACTTCCCATTATTCAGGATCCTGCTTATAAGTGCTATGTTCTTAGAATCTCAAAACATTGTTACAGATCCCACACACTCACTTTACGTTCTGTTTCTGTTGCTCCTCTCTGGGAGGGAAGGAGGTTTCTAAGTATTTTTAGTAGGACTATCAGATTTTGTAACAGCTTTGTTCCCTTGGCCATCTGTTTGGTAAACTCGCAAGATTCGTTTTTCTTGCCATGTATATGTATACATCTGAAGTAGACTATGTTGTTTCTCTATGTCACATAATATATGTGGGAATATGCATAGTTAGTTAATATGCATAGTGGGAGCACCCTCCCTCTGGAACGAACTACCCCTGGAGATGAGGACTATCCCTGACCTATTAACCTTCCGGTGCGCACTGAAAACGCACCTATTCCATCAAGCTGGTCTGGCCTAGAGTTACTTTTAGGGCTTTTAATTGATTTTAAATGGTTTTTAGCTTTTTTAGCTTTCAATCCCTTTTGATTGTTTTATTCTTCAGCCATTTATTTAATCTTTTTAATTCCATTTTAAATATTGTATTATATACTACGTTTTTATTCGGCTGTACACCGCCCCGAGTCCCGTTGGGAGAGGAAGGCGGTATATAAAATTGATTAATAAATAAATAAAAATAAATAGTCAGTCAGTCATGTAGCATATATTGGAGGTGGTGACTCTCTGAGAGCTGTATGCCACAAAATTTCATTTTAATATATGCCAATTAGTGTGCATTGAAAGGGACAATAGAGTGACAATACACAAGATTTAAAACCTGGCTAACCTTCAATCCTCTCGCATAGCTTGTGGAGAGAGTGCATCGGGCAGGCCTCGCAGAGTTTGACCTGGGTTTTGGCATTCTGCAAGGCAGCTGCCGTGCTAAAAGCTTGCTTCAGTGTCAGCATGATCTCATCCACCTAGAAAGAGAAATTTAAAGGTTAAATTTAAGTTCTGGGTATTTCTTAAGACCTAGAAGAGTGGGTTTCCCCCCCCCCTCAGGTCGAGCCAGGCTCTCAAACCGGCCCATAGAAAAGGGCACAATAGACCGGGCGGCTTTTTCTGCTGCTGGGGCCATGAAGTGGGCCGAGTTCCCGTGAATTTCAATGACTCTTCCCATTGGAAACCAGATCACATCCAGCCCTCCGTGCATTATCTAGCCTGCAAAGACGACCCTTTGAGGAGCTCCAAATAAACAGCTTGCAGCCAAAGCATGGAGCTCCTTCCGTGTCAGAAGGTCCATTTCTTAGTTGTTCTTGTTTTTGATCAGTCAAACTTTTGGAAGCTCTGCTGGTGTCCTGCAGACGGGAGGCAAACTCCCAGCCCCAGGCGTGCAAGATTCCCACCGCCTCTCAGTCAAGAGGGACTTTAGCTTCACATGCTCGGTAGAAACAAGGGTCAGAGGTTGCAAGTCACTGGCATACAGATTCAAATCCGTTTCAGGCCTGAACAGTAGATGAACAGATGGAGCTATTGAAGGAAACCTGCCCAGAATCTGGAAGGCACGTCAACAAGACAGGAAGCTCCAAGAAAAAAGCAACTTGGCTCTGAATCCTTTGGTCTTCTCTGAAAAGATTTGGCATTCCTCCTTCGGTTTCTCATGGCAAACGTTTTCAAAGAAAAGAGAGTGCCTCTTCTTTATCTGCGGCTGATAGTAGCTTGCAACAACATCCAGAAGCTGCATAATATCTGCTTTTTCTAAAACCACTCACTGCAAGGGGTTGTTATCCAGTCTCTGCTTCGACCCAAAGGACAGAGAATTATTGCAGTCAGAGCTCTGTCAAAACACTGTGAGATATTGGTCCCCAAAGCTTTTCCAAAAGTCAACTGGACTTTCTTAAGTCCCCCCGCCCCCGAAAACTTTTCCCTTCTCATTCAAGAAGCTTCTTCGCTTTAGAACTGAAATTTCTATGGATGAGGAGTGAAATATTTTCAAGGAAAAAAAATTAAAAAAAGACCCATTGCCTTTTGGAAAAGCAACTTTGGGACAATCATGACTGAATCAGGAGTCTCCAACCTTGGCAACTTTAAGCCTGGAGGACTTCAAGTCGCAGAATTCTCCAGCCAACAAAGCTGGCTTGGGAATTCTGGGAGTTGAAGACCTGCAGGCTTAAAGTTGCTAAGGTTGGAGACCCCTGACCTGAATGATTGAGAAACTCCATAGATACTATGAGCTCTTGAGCCCAAGATGTAATAGAATAGAATTCTTTATTGGCTGAGTGTGCTTGGACACACAAGGAATTTCTCTCTCAGTGTACATACAAACAACAAAGTGATAGACTATACAGTATACCATAGATCATAGTTATAATCATTAATCATAAGATACAATGGCAATTCTGAATAAATGATTTCTGGCCAGCTGAAACTGAAATACAAATAACCCTAGACTTAGGGCTACAGCTGAGCCCACAATTTCTGTTCTTAAGTGAAACATTTAACAGAATAACACAGTTGGAAAGGACCTTGGAGGTCTTCTAATCCAACCCCCTGCTTAGGCAGGAAACCCTATACCACTTCAGACAAAAGGTTGTTCAATCTCTTCTTAAAAACTTCCAGTGTTGGAGCATTCACAACTTCTGGAGGCAAGTTGTTCCACTGATTGATTGGTCTAACTGTCAGGAAATTTCTCCTTAGTTCGAAGTTGCTTCTCTCCTTGGTTAGTTTCTATCCATTGCTTCTTGTCCTGCCCTCAGGTGCTTTGGAAAATAGCTTGACTCCCTCTTCTTTGTGGCAGCCCCTGAGATATTGGAACATTGCTATCATGTCACCCCTGGTCCTTCTTTTCATCAAACTAGACATACCCAGTGTGATGACCCAGGATGGGATACAAAACAAACACAGTCACAGAAAACAGGTGAAGCCCCTTTTATTCCTTCAGTTTGCTTCCAAGTGCCGAATATCTTTGACGGAAGACAAAAAAACTCTCACACAGTTACACAAAGAAGGAAAAAAGCAACACAAACCAGGCAAGATAAGGGCTGGAAGATGTCCACAGATAACACACACTGAGAAGGACGCCAAACTCAGAGAAGTATAAACTAGAGATATTTACACGATTTGTTTTCAGCGTTTGCCAGTACGCAGGTCCAAACTCTTATTCAGTTGTCACACCTACAGCCCATGAAGAGGATCAAGGCCCTCTACTCCTGAGGAGACCATGTCTCTCCCTTATCCTCTCCTCTCTGCATGCCCTAGGATGGATAGGGGATGGGCTTGGGTCCTCCTCTGACTGCTCAGCCGGCCTCTGCCCTTCCCCAGCCTCCCCCACAACCTCTGGAGACACACTTCCACTCCTGTCTGCTGTTCTTCCTCTCCCTCAGAGTCAGTCTCCACCAGGGGAATGACAACCCTTCTTCATATGTTTTAGCCTCCAGTCCCCTAATCATCTTAGATGCTCTTCTCTGCACTCTTTCTGGAGTCTCAACATCTTTTTTTACAACTGTAGCAACCAAAACTGGATGTAGTATTCCAGGTGTGGCCTTACCAAGGCATTATAAAGTGGTATTAACACATTAACATTCATGAGTTTTGCCTCATTTTACAACATTTCTTGCCACAGATGTTAAGTGACTCACCGCAGTTCATAAATTAGCAATCTGGTGGTTAAGTGAATCTGGCTTACCAACTGACTTTGCTTATCAGAAGGTCGCAAAAGTTGATCCCATGACCCCGGGATGCTGCAACAAGGGGTGGACTGCTACCAATTTGCCTCAATTCAGGTGAACCTGTATCGAACCGGTAGCTAATTTTATGGCCAGTTCTGCAAACCGGTAGTTGCAACAATGGGTTGCCCCCCCCCCCCCGCCGTCCCTCGCCCCTCTCAAGAGTCCCCACACGGTCCATGTTGGATCCCAGGGAAGTACAGGACCCACATGGAGGCTTGGCAAAAAACAGGCCTCCCGGAAGTTTTGGAAGGCCATAAACAGGCCCGTTTCTGGCTTCCAGAGGGCCTCCAGACCCCAGGGATTGTTGCCTTCCCAGAAGTTCAAGAAAAGCCTCCAAAACCCGGAGAGGGTGAAAAACAGGCCTCACAGAAGTTCCAGGAAAGCCAGAAACATGACCCCCCCCCCCACGCCGTGATGCAGGAGGCTGTCTAGGCTGCACCCACCATGGCCCGCCTACCCAGCAACCGGGCAGAGAACCGGTTGCTAAAGTTTTTGAAGACCACCCCTGGCTGCAATGGTCATAAGTATGAATCGATTGCCAAGCATCTGAATTTTGATCACATGATCATGGGGATGCTGCAAAGTTTGCAACTGTGAAAGACGGTCATAGGTCACTTTTTTCAGTGCCGTTGTCAACTCTGGTCGCTAAATGAAGCGTTGTAAGTCAAGGACTACATGTTAAAACTTCCCCTGGGGAGTGTCTCAGTGCTGAAGGCTCTTCTGGATCCATAACCCCAGAGATAACTCCAGAGTTCTCATAGGAAGCGAAGTCATCAACCCCAAGCTCAACTTGCCCAAGGAGCTGCTGATCCAGTTCTACACAAGAATTATTCAGTCTGTCATCTGCACCTCTATAACAGTCTGGTTTGGCTTTGCAACACAACAAGACAGACACAGACTTCAGAGGATAATTAGGACTGCAGAAAAAACAAGTACTACCAACCTGCCTTCCATTGAGGACCTGTATACTGCACGAGTCAAAAAGAGGGCTGTGAAAATATTTACAGACCCCTCACATCCTAGACATAAACTGCTTCAACTCCTACCCTCAAAATGACGCTATAGAGTACTGCACACCAGAACAACTAGACACAAGGACAGTTTTTTCGCAAATGCCATCACTCTGCTAAACAAATAATTCCCTCAACGCGGTCCAACTATTTACAAAGTCTGCACTACTATTACTGTTCATCTTCTCATCATTCCTTATCACTCATCCACTTGTGACTGTATGACTGTAACTTTGTCGCTTGTATCCTTACGATTTATATTGACTGTTTCCTAGTATGATTTGATTGCTTTTTGTACCCTATGACTATTATTAAGCGTTGTACTTATGATTCCTGACTCTTGACAAATATATCTTTTCTTTTATGTATAAAGAGAGCATCAAGACAAATTCCTTGTGTGTCCAATCACACTTGGCCAATAAAGAAACAAACAAAGATGAAGACGGAGACTGGAGAAAGAAGATGAAAAAGAAGAAGACAAAGATGAAGAAGAGCATAAAATATAATCCAATTGTATTGGGAAGCCATCCCCAGCTGGTATCCTGAATGCAAATATGAAGAAGCGTGTTCATTGTCTCATTCTCATCCTTCAGCTTGCCTGGGAGGTCCAGGGAGAGAATCACTCTTTTTAGCAACGGCTTCTTCTTTCAGTTGAGACATCTGTACTTCCTGTGGTGGTGACACCACAGCTAGAGAGGTTACAAAATGCCTCAACAGAAACACCTTCACATCTACTAGCTCTTGTTTGGAAATCACTGCCACGGGACTTGGAAAGAGACTAGAGATGAGAAGGATCTCAAGGTAAAGGCTGGTCACCTGTTAAATCCAAGACTGGTAGGATTTTGGGTGGCAGTAGCTTGTCAATCAGAAAGGTCAGCAGTTCGGCGGTTCGAATCCCTAGCGCCGCATAACGGAGTGAGCTCCCGTTACTCGTTCCAGCTTCTGCCAACCTAGCAGTTCGAAAGCGTGTAAAAATGCAAGTTGAAAAATAGGGACCATCTTTGGTGGGAAGGTAACAGCGTTCTGTGTGCTTTCGGCGTTTCGTTATGCCAGCCACTTGACCATGGAGACGTCTTCAGACATCACTGGCTTTTCGGCTTTGTAACGGTGATGAGCACCGCCACCTAGAGCTGGAAATGACTAACACGTATGCGCGAGGGGAATTTTACCTTTATGAGAAGTGCAGCTTCAAGTCCCAGAAATAGCAATAGCATTTAAGACTTTTATATTGCTTTGCTTTACAGTGCTTTACAGGCATCTCTAAGCAGTTTACAGAGTTTGGGCCCCCAACAGGATGTAAGGCTGAGTTAGTGAGCCTGGTGAAATTCGATCTGCCAAATTGCAGGTAGCCAGCAGTCAGCCAAAATAGCCTGCAGTATCGCTACCGCAGCTCAGAAATAATTCTTCTGCTCCATTCTGCACTGAAATTTGAACTGGAGTATTTTAAAAAAAATACCAGTGGCGTAGGTTCAGCAGATGGCACAAAGATAGTCAAAAATCAATTCAGTGAGAAAAGGTTGGGAAGTCCTAGGCTGGGCAGCCCCTTCTGGGCTTTTGATGGAAGGAAGACACACAGGAAGCCTAGAAAGAGACTGGATTACAGGAGGTTACAGTTGAATTAGGAGAAACATTTTAGTGGGTCTAATCAACCATCGTGTTGATCTCATTAAAATTCTGGAAGGTAGAAACTGGGCAACCATTGTAGGAGGCTGGTGTGGTAGGTACAAATCTTTGACTACAGAGAATTGGTTCTATTTCTTTCTGTGATATAAAAACAGTTCCAACTGAAGAAGCAATCAAGGCTACCCCCAGGGTCACATGGCTCCAGAAACAGCAAACAGCCTTATCTCATTATTTTTGTCAGTCCTGCGTCAAATAGACAATGCAAATGGTATTTTAAAGAGGCTTACCAGAGACTCGCTTGCACACTGGAAGACATAGCAAGCATACTGGCTTATTCCAGGTTCAGAAGATTCCCGACATATAAAACCAAAATGATCGATGTGTTTTATGCCCTAGAGGAAAGGAAAGGGAGAAATAGAACACACCATCAACATTTAGTTCAAGCAAGTTAAAGAAACAGTGATTAAAGCCATCAAAGGTTAAGGGTTTCCCCTGTCTGGCTCTAGGGGGCAGGTGTTCATCTCTGTTTCCTAGCTGAAGAAATCAGCATTATCCCAAGACTCTTCTGTCGGCATGACTATACCCCGAGGTACACGGAACGCTGTTACCTTCCCACCAAAGTGGTTCCTATTTACTTGCATTTGCATGCTTTCGAACTGTTAGGCTGGCAGGAGCTGAGGCAGGGATGGGAGCTCACCCCATTTTGAGATACTTTTGGGTCTCAAACTGCTAATCTTTCCTTTGACAATCACAGCGTCTTAGTTGCTAGGCCACCGTGCCCCCATTAAAGCCACTCACCAGAGCACAGGTAGTCCTTGACTTACAACAGTTCATTTAGTGACTAAAGTTACCACGAGACTGAAAGAAGTGACTTATGACTGCTGTTTCACACTTATGACCATGGCAGCATCCCCACGATCGGCTGATAAAAATTCAGATGCTTGGCAACTGGCTCATATTTATGATGCTGGGCAGGGTCTTGGGGTCATGTGATCACTTTCTGACAAGCAAAGTCAGTGGGGAAGTCAGTTTCACTTAACAACCGGGTTACTTTGCCAGGAGTCTTTGCAAGCCAGAAAGTTCTTTGTTTCCTCCCCACAAAAGTCACCACCTGGTGTGAGATGTTATTAAATAAATGACTGGAGAGGAGTCTATGACAATTTGCCACAGCCAACCTGCCATGGCCAACATGGAGAGTTGGCCATGGCAAGTTGTCTTGCAGCAAGTTGGCCATGCTGAATTGGCAGCAGCGAGTTGGCTATGGTGAGTTGGCCATGGTGAATTGGTCATGGTGAGTTGACCATGGTGAGTTGGCCATGGCGCATTGGCCATAGCATGTTAGCCATGGCATGTTGGCCATGGTGGTGAGCTGACCATGGCGAGTTGGCTGCAGCGAGTTGGCCATGGTGAGTTGGTCATGGCATGTTGGCCATGGTGAGTTGACCATGGAGAGTTGGCTATGGTGAGTTGGCAATGGTGAGTTGGCCGCAGCAAATTGGCTGTGACAATTTGTTCCATTCCCACTGGAGAGTAATTCAATTTAAGAAATTAATTCCATTCTTGAAAAGAAGGCTACCTCTTGCCTTAACTCCACACATAGTTTGGGAGTGGCCCTAACCACAGAAAGGATGCAGCTTGGGAAAATCGTGCCTGGCAGTCAATTACTTCTGAGCAGACCTGCCCAGTGTTTTCTTCACTGACCTGGTCTAAAGACTCTGGGCTCAGCGTTAGCTGTTCAGTTTGTCCTTTGCTCAGAAGGAGCTGTGAGATGCCAGAATAACACATATCCCTTTGTTTATTGTTCTCCAGGGAACAAGGAAGCATAGAGGGGCCCTTTCATGGGCCATGTGCTACTTTTCATGTTTACATTGCCTGTCAACTTGCACAGACTTTACAAATGAACCTTCCTGTTTAAAAATCAAACCGGCGCAGTGCACTTCCCCCACCCGAAACCCGTTTTAAGTTGTGCTGCTATTTCAGTCCATAAAAAAAAGGAGAGAGCAGTACGATGCACACATATTTCAGGAACCCTAACTCTGACCACAAAGAATTCTAGCAGAAAACAGAATTGAAGAATAATTTTAAGTTTCCTCTTCTGTCGAGGTGAGCAGAACCATCCAATGTTTGGAAGCATCTTTCTTGCTATTTCTCCCTCAGTATAAAATGAGAATAGAAGGCACATGAAGGAGGATGCTGACTTATTTAACCACTGGCCAACATATTTAATAGTTGGCCCAGAAGAGCTAAGGAGATTCATACTGTGGAAAGTCAACCTTCTTCTATGTTATCACCTTCCAGAATTGGTTCATTACAAATCCCGTCCTTCTGACTAGAATGAATTGTGGGATTGAACTGGAAGCCCTGAGCTGTAACTAAGCAGATCTAAAGAAAACCAAATTGGAGAAGACCAGGGGTGGGATTCAAATTTCTTAAGAACTGGTTTTGTGGGTGTGGCCTAATTTGTGGATGTGGCTTGCTGGTCATGTGACTGGGTGTGCATGGCTTGCTGATTGGGCACGGCTTGGTGGTCATGTGAATAGGTGGACATGGCTTGCATGTAAATATTATAAATATTTATGTAAATATTTAATTTTTTTTAATTAAAAAAACACAACTTTTACCTAAAATCAGGCAAAGCAGACAGGCAGATTGAGTTGCTTGCAGAATCACAGATTCACTCAGAGATCTACCATTCTGCAATCTGTTATCTGAGTCTGCACTAAAAAATAGAAGCTTCCGTCCTAAGGAAAGTTCAGCTCTGCTTTTAGATTAGCTAGAAAGCAAGAAATCCAACAATATCCTGCTTTCTAGCTAATCTAAATCTTCTGGCACAGCAGAACAGTTGATGGTGGGGGTGGGGAGGCTTCAACTGGTGCAGAGTGCGGTCGCGCGGGTAATCTTGGGCGCTTCCCGGAGCGTCCACGTTACACCACTCCTGCGCGAGCTGCACTGGCTTCCGGTGGACTTCCGGGTGCGATTCAAGGTGTTGGTGACCATCTTTAAAGTGCTCTATGGCTTGGGACCCGGGTACTTGCGGGACCGCCTACTGCCACTATTGGCCTCCCGCCGGCCAGTGCGCTCCCACAGGGTGGGCTTCCTTGGGGTGCCGCCAGCTGGACGATGTCGGTTGGCGGCTCCGAGGGTGCGGGCCTTCTCTGTGGTAGCACCCTCCCTTTGGAATGAACTACCACAGAGATGCGGGCCATTGCTGACCTGCGAGCCTTCCGACGTGCACTTAAAACCCATCTTTTCCAACAGGCCGGTCTGGCCTAACGTTATGAGTAGGGTTTTAAATTTTTAATTCAATTTTAATTTTATGGGGTTTTATTGGCTTCAGCCATTTATTTAATCAATTTTAAACTCTTTTTTAACTTTTGTAATTTGTATGTTTTATTGTGGCTGTTCACCGCCCCGAGTCCCTTTTTGGGAGAGGGGAGCGGTATATAAACTTAAATAAATAAATAAAAATAGCAACTTACCAAATGCAGGCAAGTTTGATGGCACGCATGCCAGGTAAGGAATAGGGGCGGGGAGGGGACAGCCAGTGGTGCGATTTGCCAGTTCTCCAAATTGCGCAGAATCGTAATAACCAGTTCTATAGAACTGATCTGACCAGGTAGAATCCCAGCCCTGAAGATGGATTTCCTCATAAAAGAGGAGCTTCATGACTGGAGACTTTCAAAAAAAGATTGGACTGCCATTTATCAGAAATGGTGTAGGGTCTCCTGCTTAGGCAGTGGGTTGGACTAGATGACCTACAAGGTCCCTTCCAACTCTGTTAATCTGTTTGCTGGCTTAGGAAGAAGTCTTTGGTGTTTCGAATCCAAATCAGGATTCGGTTCGCCGAACTGGCCATAAAATTAGCTACTGGTTCGGTAATGGACTGCCTGGATTGAGGCAAACCGGTAGCAGCCCACCCCTTGTCTCAGTGTCCTGGGGTTATGTGTTCCTCTTTTGCAACCTTTGACAAGCAAAGTCCGTGGGGAAGCCAGATTCACTTAATGACCGGGTTACTAACCTAACAACTGCAATGATTCTCATAACAACTATGGCCAGAATGGTCGTGAAATGGACCAACATTCACGTTAACAAATGTTTTGCTTAGCAACAGAAATGTTGGGTTTAGTTGTTGGTCGTTAAGTCGAGGTATGCTATGCTGTGCTTCTATAACAATCTGAACTACTAACAGCCAAAGCAAATTGGCGGTAGATAAGAGCCAATGGAATTCAAGATGGGCTGGCCTTAGATCTCTGTGAAGGGACTCGAGCCTGATAACGTGCTTGACTCCTCCCTCAGGCTCAGCCTGGTCATCTCCTGCAGCCCCATTTGTGAACACAACCTTCATCTTGGTTGTCATCTAGAAGGCAGCATTCCCGAACACCAAATGTGTCCCCTGCTCACCCCCCCAAAATTGGGCTCCCTAAAAAGCTACATTTGCCAGCATAAGCCAAATCCCACAGCTAAAAGAAGAAAACCGGGGGGGGGGGGGGGGGGGAATCTAAGGTCATCTAGCTTCCTTCACAATCACTAGGTCTTCAAAATGTAGGCCATTCAAAAACCTGTCCAGCCTTGTTTCTCCAAGCTGGGATTTCAATTGTCCTCCTTACCTGAGAACACGAGGAGATGTCTTTGAAGTTCTTCTCCAACACAACTGATTTGGAGTCTGGACTGATGAGGTTAATTTCAAATCGACCAACCTTGGAAGAGGAGAAAAAACATGTCAAAGCAGGAGGTGATACAGAATATCTCGGGGGGCGGGGGAAAGCTGCTCTGAAACCTGTGGGCCCAGCACCGAAATATTTCCTCACATAGTTTATCAAAGGCACGTAAAAGGGAAGCTTCCCAAACTGATGTTCTGCCAAGAATGAGGCAGAGATGCCAAGGAGCTGCTTGACTAACCCTCTAAAAAAAATGAAAAAGTCTTGCAGAGACATTCTCCAGCCCTTGGCTTCGGTTTCACAGATCAGGAGCTGCACCGAGATCTTCCACACTGAGGTCTATTTTTCTCTCAATTCCCACCTTAGTATTTATTGCTGGGAAAGGTAACTGGTACCAACTTCTGCCCTCCACCAAAATACAAAATGGCAGTGGTGGGATTGAAATAATTTAACAACCGGTTGTCTGCCCTAATGTCCGGCTGGGTAGGCGTGGCTGGGTGGTCATGCTGACTGGGTGGACATGGCCAACTTGAAGTCACTCACATCGAAGGGTGCATTGCCTCCCAACCTCGCCTGACCGCTTGCCTCACCTCCTGGCCGCTTGCTGGGTGGGGAGGGCCAAAGTGGGGCTATGCATAGCGAGGGCTGCAATTCAGCTGGTTCGCTAAACTTCACAAAAAAATAGCAACCGGTTCTACTGAACTAGTGCGAACCTGGCTGAATCCCACCACTGCAAAATGGTCCATCAACTTGGTTGCCAAATGTTTGTTGCTTTGGGCCTCTCCACAGAGCATAAGAGCCCTTTTACTTAATTCCTTACATGTTCAGGGCAACTGTAACACCTTCTGTTGACCACTGACAAGAGATAGCCTGGGCTATAAAAACATATCCAACTCTTTTCTCTCCCTCTCCCTCTTTCTCTCTTTCCCTCCCTCCCTCTTTCCCCCTCTCTGCATCACTCACCCTCTTTCGTTCTCTCCCCCTTTCTCTTTCTCTCTTTCCTTTGCATTCTTGTGTTTACCTCACAGCAATGCAATTTCACCCTATCTTGGAGGTCTGAACAGTCAGAACAATTTGCTTTTAGAAACTCTCTTCCTCTCTCCATCTTTACTCTTCAACACCCCAGAAGATACAAACGCCTCAGGCATTTATGTAGTAACACCTCTTATTCTGACTCTCAAATCTCTCAATCCCGTAGGCAGACCTGGCTGCCGTCATTAAGAAATTTCAAGGGGCAAAATTAAAACTCTTTAAAAAGAACCCAAATGAAAATTGTGGCTAGTCAAAAGTGCTCACAACCGCCAGATCTTCCACGAAAGCCTACCGTGTCCTCCCAAATGGCACCCACCAGCTCACAACTATTGAAACTTCAAAGCACTTATAGCTGTATATCCAATGGCTGTTATCCATTTTAACCAAATGGACATAACATTATGTTGTGCAAGAGCACTCAATTGTCAAGACAAAAATTGTCCCAACAGGACTGTCCATCCCCACATCAGAAATGTCCCTACCTGAAACAACATTGTCCTGTTTTTTTCAGAGTCGGAGGGCTGGACATGGCTCGGGGCGCTGGCATGGCGCCTTCGGGATAAAGGCTTGGAGTTATTCTCCTGAGCTCTCCTTTGCAGGCTGGCAGCGCTGCTGCAGCGAGAACGAAATTCCAGCTGCTCCTCCACTCCTGAGTCCTCCAGGATCCGCTCCGGGAAAGAGGTCCGGCAGCTGGCCAAACTGGCCAGGTTGGTCTGGCTCCCAACGATGAACATCCCTGGGATGCCTCCACTGGAACCCTCCATCTCCTGAAACGGACTGTCCAAGGGGGAAGAGGGGCCATCTTCCCATGTCATGAGGTCCGTACTGGACTCGGTGCTGCAGTGCTCGCTCAGCAGTTTCAGGCGCTGACGTTCGTGGAGGTGGAACTTCTCGATGCAGTCGTCAATGAGGGAGGAGGGGGCCTTTTTGTGGGCCACCGTCACCTTCCCACAATACAGAACCTCAAATTTTTGGGAGTTGTAGAAGGCATCTTCATTTTCTTTATTGGGCTTGACGTCTTCTTTGAGGGCCACTTTGGAAGCCTGTCTTATACTACTGATGACATCTGGAACCTTAAAAAGAAAACAAAAGGAACAGAGAGAGAATGACATAATGAATGATGCTGAAAATGCAAGGGATAAACCCAAAGAAGGAGAGAGACAATTCCCACATCTGTGCTACAACAATGCCCAGAAGTAGTTTGTGGTTTATATGCCTAGTTTAATGAAAGGAAGGGCTGGAAATAGTTGTGTTCTGATATCTCAGGAGTTGCCACAAGCTATTCTCCAAAATAACAGAAGTCAGGACAAGAAGCAATGGATCAGAGGTGGTATTCAGCAGGTTTTGACTAGTTCTGGAGAACCGGTAGTGGAAATTTTGAGTAGTTCGGAGAACCGGCAAATACCACTTCTGACTGGCACCGCCCCCATCTATTCTCTGCCTCCTGAGTCCCAGCTGATCGGCTGGCTCTTCTTTGGTTGCCCTGCACAGGAGAATGGAGCAGGAAAGCAGGTTAGTGGGGTGGGGAGGGAATGGGGATTTTACAGTGTCCTTCCTCCGCCACGCCCACCAAGCCACGCCCACAGAACCGGTAGGAAAAAAAATTGAATCCCACCACTGCAGTGGATGGAAACTAATCAAAGAGAGAGCCAAACTTGAAATGAGGATAAATTTCCTGACAGTTTGAACAATTAATCAGTAGAACAATTTGTCTCCAGAAGTTTTGAATGTTCTAACACTGGAAGTCTTTAAGAAGAGATTGGACAGCCATTTGTCTGAAATGGTAGAGAGTTTCCTGCCTGAGCAGGGGGCTGGACTAGAAGACCTCCAAGGTCCCTTCCAATTCTGTTATTCTGTTCTGTTTTTCTGAATTCAAAAGTGTGTGGAGAAAACAGGGCACTTCTCAGCTCAAGATACTGTTAAACAGCACTATCTTCTCTGACAGAACCACAACATTGGCTTCTTTTCTCTTTAATAGATTATATGTGGCTTTTCCCAAGATTCCTTTCTCCTGAAAACATTGCATTTGGCTTTCCTCCTTGCCTCTCTATAGGAGTAGGGAGCTCTAAGGACACTAGAGGAACAATGGAAAACAAGCCTAATAATGAAGATTAAAGATTCCAAACTCTTGGCATTAATTGCAGATTTAACAGGAAAGCTAAGCTATGTATTCAATTATCTAAGATTTACAACATTGGAAGGAAAACTTTGCATTTCTGTATGTGTGGCCAATGAATGTGTGAAGCTTCTGCTTCAGTCGAATATCAAAACCCAGAGGCAGATGTTTGAATACCACTGAAACGCCATTTCCTGTTACCAAAAGAACCCAAAACAAACCCTGAAAAAAGCAGATAAAGAGAAAAATGCAACTGTCCCGCGGTCTATCCTTCCACTCACGCCAGATCAGCATTGCAAACATGCGACGCTGGCTTTTTAAGATACAAAGGAGAGAGGGAGGGCTTAAAACTTGGAGGCTCTTCAAGGGACAAGATTGTGCAAGGCGATACTTTCCCTTGCAGTCTCAACAAGAACGCAAGGGAGTGGGAAAAATAAGTGAAAGCTTTCTGGTCTTGGAAGTTGATTTGTTTTGAACACGACAACAGCAACCAGCAGAAAAATCTTTCCAGACATCGTTAGATCTAAAGCCAACATTGTAAATATTTCATCTGAAGTTGTACTCGTTTGGGAATAAAAGGATACCAAAAACGTAATTATATAAGGCCTATGCAAAGTTGATAGCTTCGTTGTAACTCAACTCTACTTCTAAAGAGGAAACTTGTGTGTGTGTGTGTATTACAAACTATTCTAAAAATACAAGTTCCAGGTATACTTGTAAAAGAAGAAACAGACATCCTGCGATCTCCGGAACTTAAAATTATATTTATTGTACTTACTAAGCTTTCGTCAGCCTCTGCTGACGTCGTCAGAGTATTAAGCTAGAATACTCCTTGGAAGGGCCTATCATGCGTGCAAGGGCTAAATTGATTAATGATATATAAAGGCAGAGATCTCTGTAATGGTAGCTTAATAGGCTGACGAAGGTTTAGTAAGTACAATAAATATAATTTTAAGTTCCGGAGATCGCAGGATGGCTGTTTCTTCTTTTACATATGTGTGTGTATATGTGTTTGTGTGTATGTATGTATGTATGTATGTATGTATGTATGTGTGTATGTATATATGTGTGTGTGTGTATAGTTTATCCAAATAAGAACCTGAAAGGGCCATGTAACTAATTACATTGATTTTATCTCTTCACCATCCATCCTGAGTAATGGTGGAACGCTGTATTGCAGGTGAATTCTTGATCTTTACTTGTACGGACCTTTATCATCCCAGCTGATCACCGCGAAAGAACGGATTGCCGCTCCTCAGCTGTATTACTCCCCCGAAGTAACATAGCAGGTAAGGATTTTTGCATTGCTGTTCATGCGCGCGCTGCTCACGTCAGGTGTGTGTGTGTAAAGCACATGTGCAAGCGATCACCGAAGCGGTTGTTATACCGGCAGGATCCCACCCCTGCTCCACAGACTATGCATGCCATGCTTTGAAATTACAACATATGGATCAGTTTTCAGAAAGCAGCCAGAGACAGAAGAGCAAGTGCAAAAAACAAAAAAAAAATAACACCACATATACTTCCTGCCCTGCAAGCACACGGACAGACACCGAGGATGATGGACGCTCTCTATCAGTTCCAGATTGTGCATCTGTCTTCCTCCTTGCACAATTGTTCAATTCGTTCTCTGCAGGAGGGTTTCAATGGACAAGTTTTGCTCCTTTCAATGCAACAGCTGCTGAAAGCACAGCAGAAATATAAATATGTTATGTATATACAGCGGACTGTGGGCGTGCATGCAGGGGTAGGATTCTACCAGTTCGCACCTATTCAGTAGAACTGGTTGTTAACATTCTAAGCAGTTTGGAGAACTGGTTGTTAGAAGAAATTACTGGCCTAATCCTTGTAAGGAAGGCAGGAAGGAAACATTCTGGTGTTGCTTGCAGAAACTCCTCTCTGTTAACCCTTATTACATTCTTGATAGGACTAGACTTGCTGTCTCAGGAACTTCTCTGGAGTTTTTTTTTTCCTTCCTTTGCTGATACTTTGCTTGTGTGGAGTGACCATTCAAAATTACAATGGCACTGAAAAAAGTGACATGACCATTTTTCACACTTATGACTGTTGCAGCATCCCCAAGGCATGAGAGGCCAGGCGAGGAGATGCGATGTGAATGATATTGAGTTGGCCACGCCCAGCCAATAACATGACCATCAAACCATGTCCACCCGGTCACATGACCACCAAGCCATGCCCACCAACTAAGCCACGCCCACAGAACCGATTGTTAAAAAATTTGAATCCCACCCCTGCATGCATCTGTATAACATTTCTCCTGAACTGTTGAAACTCCAATAAAGAATGGCTTTATTCGAAGAGGTTAATAGATCTCATCATACTTCCATTTGTGATAGAAAAAAGTGAAACTTTCATTTGGGTTTTGCCAATTGGATAGATTGGTTGCTGCAGAAATGACTTGGATATAAAAGTGAAAAGCTGATGCTGTAATGTTGCTGGTTTCTATTGTGCTAAAGAGTCAACACCTTTTCCCCCCCCTCCTTTTCCCCAATCTATCTCACATTTTCTCTTCCCTTCCCTTTTTTTTCCCTTCCCCTCTTTTCTCATTGTTTTTATTTTCCTTTGTATTTTATATCCTGATGAATAAAATTTGTAAAACCAATAAAGAGACCAAAACATAAACAAGCTATGTGAAATATTTAAAAACCCAGCAATAGAAGATTATACCCCCCAAAGGCAATCTGGGTCTGCCCCAATGGGTTCTTCAGCACTAAAAAATGAAGTGAGAACAATAAACCAATGGAACAGAAGTTGCCCTCAGAAGTTGTGGGAGTTTCATCACTTGAGACTTTCAAGAAGAGATTGGACTGCCATTTGTCATAGATGGTGTAGGGTCTCCCGCTTGGGCGGGGTGTTGGACTAGATGACCTATAAGGTCCCTTCCAACTCTGATTATTTGTTATCTGTTAAGTTGTAAACATTCACACCCAGACATACAGAGAGAGAGAGGGAGGGAGGGAGGGAGGGAGGGAGGAGAGAGAGAGAGAGAGAGAGAGAGAGAGAGAGAGAGAGAGAGAGAGAGAGAAGAAAGAAGAAAGAAGAAAGAAAGAAAGAAAGAAAGAAAGAAAGAAAGAAGAAAGAAAGAAAGAAAGAAAGAAAGAAAGAAAGAAAGAAAGAAAGAAAGAAAGAAAGAAAGAAAGAAAGAAAGAAAGAAAGAAAGAAGCAAGAGTCAAATTATTTTTCTGCGGGGAAAAAAACCTCTATTATCTGTTAAGGCTGCTTCAGTTTTTGATAATTTTTACTTTTACAAATAGTTGGGACCGTAAGGCAGATTTGCAATTTTTCAGAGCCCTGAACGTGACACCAGATACAGTGATACACAATGGGAAAAGGGTCTTCTCCATTTGGGAATCTACCAGAAAAGGAGAGGCAGGTGGGACTTCAATGCAAACTGGAGATTGTTCCATTTATGGCAGGTTAACTTAGGACAGGAGAAGGCAATCCAAGACCCCAAATTATTTTCCTGGGCCCCCAGGAATCATCTCTGACCAGATTGGCTGAAAACCTGGACAAGGAACTCTCAAATGTTATACTATACATCCCAAGCTTGGGATGTACAGTATAACATTTGAGAATTCAAAGAAATCTTCAAAATTACTTCCCCAAACTTAAAAAGTCTAGAAAACTCTGGACTCTTACTGTGTGCTATCGCCTCACTCACCTTCATTCCAAGACACTTGAAAAATCTTAAACATGACTCCTGGGTATCCAGGATGATGGGATAGAGAGACAATTTACTCTGCCCCCCAAATGCCTGCATTAGGTAGATGCTTCTTTCCGCGTCCCGGGAGAAAACCTGAACTCTGGAAAACTTCTGCCACTCCTTTGTCCAACGAAAAAGTCATCAACGAGGGTGTTCTGGGTAGATGATCACTTAAGTTGGAGAGGTTCTACATCATCTCAAGTCTATTGTGACCTCTCTACCTTCCAACATGCAGTCTGAAAGTTCTCTCGCTCCACTTATGATGCTTGCTTGGGGAACGTGATATCTTGCTTGGTGGTCTTGGTGGTGCAGGCTGTTAATTATCTAGCACTTAGCTCAATTGCCTGCAATTAGTGCAGGTTCGAATCCCACCAGGCTCAAGGTTGACTCAGCCTTCCATCCTCTCGGGGTAGGTAAATTGAGGACCCAAGATTGTTGGGGGCAATAAGCTGACTTTGTAAAAATGCTGCTTGGGGGCCCCAAAAAGCCCTAGTAACAAGCAGGCATATACAATGGAATGAAGGCTATTGCCGAGCACTTAGCATGGTGCTCCATAGACTGTAAGCCGCCCTGAGTCTCCGGAGAAGGGCGGCATATAAATGCAAATAAAAATTAAAAAAATTTAAAAAAAATATTGCTAGATAATGCTCTCCACATTTGTTGGACAGAAGCAAACTTTGTGCCCACTCAAAAGTTACTTCGACTACAGGCAGTCCTTGACTTACAACCACGATTGAGCCCAAACGTTTGGTTGTTAAGTGAGTTGACTGGTATCCACTGGCTGGATACTATAAAACAGGGGTCATTACTCCACAGACATTCCAATCCAACATTTCACGGTCAACGCTCCCTGCATTTTAACCAGAAGCTTCAAGAAAGCGTTTTGTTCTCGATGTGTACAGTTGACAGAGAAGAACGATGGTGAGGAATAGTTACATTTTCTTAACTTTAGATTAGAGAAGAGGAATGGTGTGCTGGAGAAATAAAGCAGAGGTTCATTCTGGGAAGAAGGCAGTAAAATCCTAGATAAGATGTACATAGATATGTCAACAAGGATCTGAAGACATCCAATTAAAGTATTTCTGATGGCAACCACACCCTGACCTGTGACATTGGGAGTGCGATGAAAATGAGATATGTCTTCCAACTAATCAATCAGTCTTGGACCAGAAGATCAAGTGAGGTACCATCACCAACTAAATCATCATACAGTGTATACTTTGGACATCTGATGAACATGGATGAAGGACCAGAAAAAATTATGTTTGGCATGGTTGAGGCAAGGAAAAAAAACAGCGGGTGGATGGATGACGTCAAAGAAATCAAAGGAATGTCATTGGTAGAGTTCTTCTTTTGCTAGATCAGTCATTGGACATTGGCGATCATGTTGGCGACCATATTTTTATCAACAGCTGCATGGGGGGGGGGCAAAAAACCCTAGTAATAAGCAGGCATATATAATGGAATGAAGGCTATTGCCGAGCACTTAGCATGGTGCTCTAAAGACTGTAAGCCGCCCTGAATCTCCGGAGAAGGGCGGCATATAAATGTAAATAATAAAGAAAGAAAGAAAAAAAGAAAGAAAGAAAAAAAGAAAGAAAGAAAGAAAGAAAGAAAGAAAGAAAGAAAGAAAGAAAGAAAGAAAGAAAGAAAGAAAGAAAGAAAGAAAGTTCTTTGAGTTTTATCCAAACCAGTCCCTTAGATTTTGAACCTCATTTGGACCTCATTTGCCTTCAATCTTTCCCTGGAGGATTAAGTGAAGTATGCTGTATTTTTCCCTGTGTGTCGCATCACATGTCCGAAATATTCTAGCTTTCTCTTTTTTATGGTTTTGATGATTTCCCTTGGCTTTCCCAGGAGGCCTATCACCTCCTCATTTCTAGTTTTGTCAACTCAACTTATATGTAACAACCGCCTGTAAATCCACATTTCAAATGCTTCTAGTCTCTTCAAGTGACTTTCTGTCAGTTCTGGTAGAGTACAACTTGCATTATTAAAGTTAGGTTTGAATAGCAAGCAATGATATGCACAATCATCATGAGCTGATCCCAGTTTGATTGCCTGTGCGTTTAAATTACCAAATGCAGCATTATGCTTTTAAAGTTTTGTGTAACTCTCAATTACTTTGATGGGGCTTACCGATTGGTTTGAAAAGTGGTTGATCAGGGAGTCAAGCAGGTGATATATATATGAGATAGTAACCATTTGTGAAACTAGATCTCAGGATCTTGCAAAACAACCTTGAATTGTTTGAACAAGAACACAAATACCTAAGCTAGGCAGGTGTTTTTCCACTACAAAATTTTTGGCAAAGCAGGATCTGTACCTTCCATATCTTGCTGCCTTAAGATAAAACATCAGATAATTAGCTGCACCAACTTTTGCTTTATTTTTAATTCCATTTTTTGAAAAACGCAATGCTCCCTGACAGATGCTGTGCTTACAAAATTACAGATGTGTATGAAGTCCAGACTGCTGTCAAAAGCTCTTTGCTTTTTAAAGCTATTCCTGATAAGCACTGCTATTTGGACACAGGCTTAGTTAGAAAGGAATGCAGCTTGCAGCCTCTACAGAACTTCTATGAACTCAAATGCCAACTTTAAAAAATACTGTATAATCTTACCCCACTAATGAGTTATCAGAAGGCAAATAAAGTCCTTGAGTTCTTGGAGGTTCAAGTTCACTGAAGAAAAGTGACGGCTTTCATTTTTACTTTGCCAAAGCACTAGAAAGTAAGACAAGAAACAACGGATGGAAACTAATCAAGGAGAGAAGCAACCTAGAACTAAGGACAAATTTCCCAACAGTGAGAATTAATCAATGGGATGACTTGCCTTCAGAAGTTGTGGATGCTCCAACATTGGAAGTTTTTAAAGAGGTTGAACAGCCGTTTGTCCGTAGCGGTATAGGGCAGTGATGGCAAACCTATTTGTTGTGGTATGCCAAAAGCATGCGCATGTGCCAGCACCCACAATGCAATGCGCCCCGCCCTTCTGCGTATGCGTGTGCAATACCCGCCCCACCCCCTTACGTGCACTGTGCGTGCATGTGCCTCCCAGATGATTTTCGGCCTGTTTGAGGCCGTTTTTGCCCTCCCGGAGGATCGAGGGAAGCTTCTGCAGCCACGGGAGGCTGAAAACAGGTCTGTTTTGGCACTTCCGGGAAGGCCCGTTTTTCGGCCTTCCCAGATTGCAGAGGCTTCCTTCGATCCTCCGGGAGGGCGGAAACGGTCTAAACAGGCCAAAAATCAGATGGGAGGCGCGCACATGCACATTGCAGGTATGTTTGACTGGGGCTCATGTGCCCGCACAAATGGCTCTGCGTGCCACCTGTGGCATGCGTGCCATAGGTTTACCATCATGGGTATAGGGTCTCCCTGCTAGAGCAGGTGGTTCGACTAGAAGACCTCCAAGATCCTTCCCAACTCTGTTATTCTGTTCTGTTAACCTATGAAATCTAAAAGGAATTCCGGCCTGCCCGGATCTGCTGGTGTCCATCAAGTTCAGAGACCAGAAATGTAATACTCTGAACAGAATCAAGCCATGCTGATTAACTTAGCATTTGTTCAGGGCTTTCGTTAATTAAAATGGCAGCTCTTCTTTTAACCAACCTATTAAACGGGTTTACCATCAACACCTCGAGATGAGTGCTTTCTTAAAATGCTGAAGTGTAAATCAACTGCTAAAAAAAATATTTCCAAACATTTTCGAGGAAAATCTAGTCGTATTTCTTTTTTCCTCTTTTCTCCTACATGACTGGCAATGCCTAAAGACCTCAGTTGGGTTTTGCATGGCAATCCAACCACAATTTAACCCGAATGAACTGGAGACAGTTCTAGCTCCGGTGAAGGTGTTTTGGTCTTTGTGACTCCTTCAAGACTAACATGTAAGTCTTGATACAATAAATTGTCCATGGAAGCTCCTACTTTAATATGCAAAAGCACCAACAAGCCCTCTTTGAGGAAGTTCTCTTGTGCCCATCCTCCCCTCCCTGGCTTTTTATGTTTCACTTCCCATAATGCTGGATCCTAGGCACACTGGTGTGTACTTTGTGGCCTTTTGCTTCGTTTTGGACGATCTCCAAATCGCAAATCATGTTAAAACAAACAAGAGCTGAGTTCAATATGTCCATTTTTACTTATTCAACAAGCCATAGGTCAGTGGGTACATGGATAGGTAGCAATAACAACACTTAGACTTATATACCACTTTACAGTGCTTTACAGCTCCCTCTAAGCGGTTTACAGCCTATAGCCCCCAACAATCTGGGGGTCCTCATTTTTCCCACCTTGGAAGGACGGAAGGGCTGAGTCAACCTTGAACCTGGTAGGATTCGAACTGCCAAACTGCAGGCAGCGGCAGGCAGCAGAAGTAGCCTGCAGTACTGCATTCTATCCACAGCACCCCCGTGGCTTTTGGTTGGATGGTTGGCTGATGAATCCAAATTGGTTTTTTTTCCAATGATAGAGGCATTCAGCAACAATGTGCATTTAGGTTCTGCATGCTGCATAACACTGTTTCCAATCCAGAAGTGGTCCGAAGATTTGAAATGCTTAAGCAACAGAGTTTGGTTTGAAGGAAGATTGTTGGCTGTTCCTAATGGGGCTTTCAGTTTATTTCAAGCCCAGAGAAGCAATAGCAATAGCCCTTAGACTTATATACCACTTCACAGTGCTTTACAGCCCTCTCTAAGCAGTTTACAGAGTCAGAATATTGCCCCTCAACAATCTGGGTCCTCATTTTACCTACCTCGGAAGGATGGAAGGCTGAGTCAACCTTGAACCGGTCAGAATCAAACTCCTGGAGTGAGCAGTGACTTAGCCTGCAGTACTGCTTTCTAACCACTGCGCCACCATGGCTCTAATTCAGCCACTGCCAGCAGTTCGATTCTGACGGGCGCAAGGTTGACTCAGCCTTCTGTCCTTCCGAGGTCGATAAAATGAAGGGCCAGATTGTTGGGGACAATAGGCTGACTCTGTAAACCTCTTAGAGAGGGCTGTAAATATCTATACTTATGTTTGTTTATTTCACAGCCTTCATTGCTGGAGATGGTTTGCCTAAGTCCCCAGCATTATCCATTTTAGGAATGAGGGCTTGGCATGTCTCACTCAAGGACTGCAAGAACTTGTCTGGAGCATGTTCTAATAAAAGTGATTTTTATCTCTGACCTTGAAGGACCAGCTGGTCTGACTTCTAACTTGCCCAGAGGCACAAAGAGGTACGTGCAGTGAAATCCTCTGTTAATGGTTAATATAGGAATGTGGGCTATTTCTAATGCCAAAAGGATTCCCCCCTCTCCTCTTTATAAAACTACCTGTGTCCTTGAATGCCCTTTGTTGTATTAAAAAAAAAAGAATCACAAATAAGAGAAGGAATAGCACGGTCGCACACAAACAAACACAAACACACCCATGCTCTTCAATCCCACTTCACAAACTCCAGCGGGAAGTTTCTTTCCATACTTAACTGGACTAAAAATAAAGCAGCTTATAATTAACCCTGTGGATCCCAGGAACTGAGTAGGTACAGCAGAAATGGTCTTCAGCAGGTTCTGACCAGTTCTGGAGAACCGGTAGCGGACATTTTGAGTAGTTCAGAGAATCGGCAAATCCCACCTCTGACTGGCCCCGCCCCCATCTATTCTCTGCCTCCCATTGAGTCCCAGTTATTGGCTGGGTCTCCTTTGGTTGCCCTGCACAGGAGAAAGGAGCTGGAAAGCAGGTTAGTGGGGTGGGGAGGAAATGGGGATTTTACAGTGTCCTTCCCCTGCCGCGCCCAGCAAGCCACGCCCACAGAACCGGTAGTAAAAAAATTGAATCCCACCACTGCAGTGGATGGAAACTAATCAAAGAGAGAACCAATCTTGAAATGAGGATAACTTTCCTGACAGTTAGAACAATTAATCAGTAGAACAATTCGTCTCCAGGAGTTTTGAATGTTCTAACACTGGAAGTCTTCCTTCCTTCCTTCCTTCCTTGAATCCCACCACTGATGTACAGATTGTCCTCGACTTCTGACCACAATTAAGCCCCAGATTTTTGTTGCTAAGTGAGGCATTTGTTAAGCGGATCTTTGCCCCATTTTACGACTGCTCTTGTCACGGTTGTTAAGGGGAATCGTTGCAGTTGTTCAGTCCGTTAACATGGTCGTTAAGCGAATCTGGTTTTGCTTTGTTTCCCCTGTTGCCTTTATCAGAAGGTCGCAAAAGGGGATCATGTGATCCTGGGACCCTGCAAGGTCATAAATATGAACCAGTGGCCAAGCGTCTGAAATCACGTGACCTTGGGGATGCTGCGACAGTCCTAAATGTGAAAAACGGCCAGAGGTCACTTTTTCAGTGCCATTGTAATTTTGAACGGTCACTAAATGAATATCAGACATGCAGCACATTTCCTCGATCCAAACATAGACTGAACTCACAAGCCCGGATAACCCTGTGTTGCCCTAGCTATGGTTTGT
The DNA here is from genome assembly GCA_023653725.1 of Bungarus multicinctus. Lineage (NCBI taxonomy): Eukaryota > Metazoa > Chordata > Lepidosauria > Squamata > Elapidae > Bungarus > Bungarus multicinctus. The sequence continues at coordinate 42,737,697 of CM042851.1, read as the reverse complement.
TGAATGAGCCACAAATCCAGGCTCGTGCATCATATGAAGCCTTTAATCAGCCACCAGAGTGACTTCATCTACTACGACAATAAGTCAAAAGTAAGCAAGTCATTATGGCACAGGGCCACATCACTGAGGTACTTCCCCCTGTCTTTGGAAAGCTTTTTAGAGGGTAACCAGCCCTTTTACTGAAGTGTAGAAAGTTTAGCACCCACCCCTCTCCTAGAAGAATGGAATATTTTGAGAAATATCAAAAAGGCAGAATATTATATTTCCCTAAAGGAGAAGCATGCGCTTGGAAAACAGCCCCCACCTTTTTTCTTTTTTCTTTTTAAATTTAAAAAAAATCTTTATTGAAATTCAAAATATTAAAAAGTTTACAAAAATTCAAAATATTAAAAAAATTTACAGAAATGTCTATAATAGAAGATGTGTCAATATCTTTCAACATCATTTTCTTGACAGTACAATAAATACAGTACATACAATTAATACTAGACAGTTATTCATAGTATTGGTAATATTAATTCACAGTGCCTTAATATTAATAAAAAGTGATTCATGTATATAGGTCATTGGTTCAAAAAAGAAAAATATATTAATACTAAGTACAGATATATATCTAAAAAGAGAAAAATCAGAGATAAATCTATATAATTATAGTCTATGTACTGTGCTCTCTAAACCATAGCCAAAAGAGGAGATATGTTATATATTTTTCAATATACAATATAACTACATAAATATTATACATTAAATATGAATATTTACATAGATCTCCTTTTTCTGGCAGTTTCTCAATTTCAACAGCTTCTTGTTGGTCCTACCTATATACCAGTATGCCAATTTTATTTCCTCTTTTAATCTATAGTTTTCATGTTTTACTGTCTACCCATTGATACCAAATGTTCCAAATTGAGTAATATTCTGAGTCTTCTTTATCATTTAATTTCATTGTGAGCCCCCACTTTTCTTAACAGTCCCAGAAGGACTGGGCCAGCCTATCTACAAAACAAAAGGCCTTCAGCCTCAGGTTGATGGGATTAGCCCTCACTCAAGATCCAAATCAGGACAAAGCCATTAAGACACAATAGGAATTGCCCACAGAACACAAACCTCTTCATTACATCATCACCTTCCAAGTTTCAACCAAACGTGGGAGCTCAGCTATGACCCCTGCATGGCTCAAGCAACCAATAGAATACATGCTCTTGTCACAGGAGCAGGAAGCTCATGGGCAAGGCCCAAGAGAGGGTATAAATAACCCTCCCTCTCCATTCCATGTGGTCAGCTGCACCAGGACCATGTGCTTGGTGGTTCTGCTTCATTAAACCATCTTTCCAACCAGCCTCTGTATTTCCAGGGTCTTTCTCACCACTTGGAACTGAACCAGATGGATATTTCTTCCAAATAGAAGATACGATGTTAAAGGGCTGTTGGAGATTCCCATGGGTTAAGCATCAGAGTAGTCATATCTTTTGGATAAACAGTTGGCTTTTGGATTTCTGCATATGCGTGCATGGAAGCAGCTACTCATCAGATGCCCTGAGTGTATCTGGGATGAGAAGGAAATATGTCAGAAGAATCACTCCTAGGTGAGTCAGGAGCAAGAATGTTTACGAGGATTACTTGTAATACACATGTCTGTTTCACAAAGCACTGCAAAAAAGAAAAAGACAACAGGACAACTTATATCCGCGGAGTGCCTGAAGCTTGTACTTTTGGCTTGTGATGCATGTGATGCAACACATTTGGCACACACTCTTTCATGTTCCATTTCTTTCCCCCTGGATTTTTGTTCTTTGTGAGGCTCGATTTTGGAGGAAAGGGGACTAAGAGACCCAGCAAAAGAACTGAAGAATCGAAGAAGCTTCTTGGGAGAGAAGAGAAACATCTTCCAGGAAAAATCCAAGAAAGTCCAGTTGCCTTTTGAATACTGCTGTCATATCCCCCCTAGTCCTTCTTTTCTCTAGATTAGCCAAACCCAAATCTGTTCTGACCCAAACCCTTTTCCAATAAAACAAACAATCACCAAAGGGAACAGAAACCTTTTAATGAGTCTTACAAAACCCTGGTTAAAAGGCTGCTGCAAACTAATTAACTTTGATAAGCACAAACCTCACCAAAACTGTGCGAGACTGCCAAGAATCACAGATAAAAAATATTTCACAACACAAGAGTCTTCAAATATCAACTGAAGATACTGTAATGTCCATGAGGCTGAGTTTCAAAACATCTTTGCTTCCTGCAAAGAATGTTCGCTTCACAGCTGGCTTTTATCTTCTTGAAGTAGGGGCCATTACCTTGCAGCCTTACTCCCGAATCGCCTGTGCTGTTGCAGCTGCTCTTTCCTACGAGCAATCCTGCACACACGCGCACTTGGCACAGGCTCCTCAGGAACCTCCTCATCGCTGCTGCCAGCCCCCACAATCTCTGAAGGGAGCAGTCCACTCCCTAATGGTCCTGGCCCCTCATCTGAGTCCTCGCTCTCTTCAGTCATCCGCTCCTGCTGCTGGCTAACCACAACAAAATCCTCCAACCGTCCTTCATATGTTTTAGCCTCCAGGCCTTTAATCATCTTATGTCCTCTGAAATTTTGGGAAAAGTGCAAAGAGCAATGGATGATAAAATATAAGAAGAACGGTTGGAGTATTTGGGTTTGGCTAGTCTAGAGAAAAGAATTAGGAAGGACATGATAGCAGGATTCCAGTATTTAATGCCAGTTCATGGACCAGAGGTTGGGGACTCCTGGACTAGAAGACCTCCAAGGTCCCTTCCAACTGTGTTTTTTTGTTATTTAATTAAGTTGATAAGCTAAGGGGACTTAATCTGGCTCTAGCTGGATGTGGAATCACCAAGGGGACTCCAAAGCTTGTCTAGACTCTGATGCAAACAAGAAACTCACCAACAAGCTACACCAGAGCAGAAGGCAATGCCCAGTCACTTCCATGTTATGGTCAAAAGAGGGACAAGCATGATCATTAATTAACTGCCACATTAAAAGAAGCATGTTGACAAAACTTATAGTTTTCTTATTTTTTTAAGATAATTCTATTTTTTGTCCACCTGATTGTCTTCAGCTGCTTCCGTGCATTCTTAAATGTAACGTGTCACCCTAATGCAAGGACCAGGTGAGCTGGTTTCCCACTGTGAGGCCCTAACCAGCCACGCAACTCTGAGGCCTGTACAAAATGGTTGCCCGCCATGTGCTCTGGGCCTTGGATCAAAACGATGTTAAAGGCCCATGCTTTTGCAAACCATAAAACAAGAGTCTTCAAAATTGGCAAGTTTAAGACTCATGGACTCCAACTCCTAGAATTCCTGAGCTAACATGACTGGAGGAGGAATTCTGGGAGTTGAAGTCCACAAGTTTTAAAGTTGCCAAATTTGAAGACCCCTGCCATAAAAAGTTAATAAATTATTCTTGGAAGTCAGCAAACAGCGAGTTAAACTCAGGGCGGATTCCTTGAAGACCAGAAAGTTCCTTCTCAACTGAAGTTGCAGAGTTTAATAAACCGACAGCATTGTGTAATGTCGTGGTTTACTCTCCTCCTTCATGAAGGCCACAACCAGAAAACCTCATCTTTACATAATAACAGAAAATATATATTTTATATCAGGCAGGAAATGCGGAAGAAGGGAAAGGTGGTTCTACCATGTGTGTGTGTATCCGTTTATTTGCACCTCCCAGAATAATGTCCTCTTTCTGATCGCGCCCTAAAGTGATATAACTATTAAATCAACACTATAAATCCTGGAAAAGAAAAAAAATATTGGAAAAGAAATCACGTTAAAAGAAAAAAGACAACTTATAGTAAGGCACACACTTTGTTAATGAACCAATTAAATATGAACCAACAATGTGCAGCGGCAGCCAAAAAAGCCAATGTAATCCTAAATTGCATTAACAGAGAGATACAATCAAGATTAAGTGAGGTACTAATACCATCTATAAAGCCTTAGTAAGACCACACCTAGAATACTGCATCCAGTTTGGGTTGCCAAAAAAGATGGTGAGACTCTAGAAAGAGGGCAGAGAAGAGCAACCAGGATGATTAGGGGACTGGAGACTAAAATGTACGATGAACGGTTGCAGGAACTGGGCATGGCTAGTCTAATGAAGAGAAGGACCAGGGGAGACATGATAGCAGTCTTCCAATATTTGAGGGGCTGCCACAGAGAGATTGAGGTCAAGCTATTTTCCAAAGCACCCGTAGGCCAGACAAGGAATAATGGATGAAAACTGAACAAGGAGAGATTCAATCTAGAAATAAGGAGAAAGGTTCTGACAGTGAGAGCAATCAACCCATGGAACAGCTTGCCTTCAGAAGTTGTGGGAGCTTCATCAGTGGAAACTTTCAAGAAGAGACTGGATTGCCATCTGTCAGAAATGGTATAGGGCCTGCTTGGGCGGAGGTCGGACTAATCTGTAATTAATCTGTATCTGCCAAAAAGAAAGGCCACTGATACAAAACCCTAGCTCTGAACTCCCTGGTACATTAATTTGGGGAAGTAACCTATAGTTTGCAATTTCTCCCCACCTTTTGCCATACCCTATAAAACATCTGTACTCTTTGAAGGAAGTTGGCAGAAGGAAGGAGACAAATAGAATGTGAACAGAGGTTGTAGAGGTGAAAAGTAAGTCTGTTGGACTCTGGAGGAAGTTAGATAAACCTGCAAACAAGAATACTTGCTGTCAAAACAGCGAGCTTGTCCTCCAAGACTGAATTCCCCCCTGTAAGGAAGAGTTTCCCTCAAGATCTTGGGGAATGCCACAAGCCTCTCTTGCTGCAATGCAGGAGCTGGTTTGCTTCTAGGAGGAACAAAAAATTGGAGAGTTTGTGTCCTCAGGAGACAAGCTTGCAAGGAAAAGCCAACAAGCCTTTGAAGTAAGGAAACACACACATCAGGGGAAGCTGTTGAAATACGTATCATGTCATCTTAGCAAAGTCTTATAATTTTTTTTTTTTACACAACATGGTAAATGGTTGACATTAACAGCCGAGATCAAGAAATCAAGGTTCGTGCAGGCTTGAAGATGTCAAGACAGACCCTGGCAACCACACAACCATCCATTATAATGGCCACTAAGGATGAAGAAACAAGACATTCTCTAGCTTAGTTTGCTTCATTAATACTGCATCCAGTTTTGGTCACCATACTCTAAAAAAGATGTTGAGACTCTAGGAAGAGTGCAGAGAAGAGCAACTAGGATGACTAGGGGACCGTAGGCTAAACATATGAGGAACAGTTGCAGGAACTGGACATGGCTAGTCTAGTGAAGAGAAGGATCAGGGGAGACATGATAGCACTGTTGCAATATTTGAGGGGCTACCACAGAGAGGAAGGGGTCAAGCTATTTTCCAAGGCACCTGAAGACCAGACAAAGGATAATGGATGAAAACTGATCAACCAAGAAATAAGGAGAAATCTTCTGACAGTGAGAACAATCAACCGATGGAACAGCTTGCCTTCGGAAGTTGTGGGAACTTCATAACAGGAGGCTTTCAAGAAGAGATTGGAGTGCCATCTGTCAGAAATGGTCTCCTGCTTGGGTGAGGGGGGGGGGTTGGACTAGATGACCTACAAGGTCCCTTCCAACTCTGTTAATCTGTAAAATTAAATTCCTCCAGTTTCATCTCAGAAACACCATCAATTATCTAACTGAAAACTAAAGGCAGTTTATCCTTCATCCGCATCCTTCCTTTTCCTCTTGCTATTTTAGGATTGTGCTCCTCTGGGCCTGTCATTTCAAGCTCTTTTCTGAGATGGATCCTCAAAGAATGTGTTATTCAGAGAAACACAAGGTTATTAAGAACTGCGATGGTGCAGTGGTTAGAATACAGTACTGCAGGCTAACTCTGCCCCTTGCCAGGAGATCGATCCAGATCAGTTCCAGATTGACTCAGCCTTCCATCCTTTTTGTGTGTGCATAAAATACAAAAAGAAAAAGAAAAAAAATAGAAAATTAAAGAAAGGAAAGGAAACAGGAAAAAGGGGCGTGAAATACAAGGGGGAAGAGAAAAGGAAAGAAAGGGGGCATTGACTTCCAACTCTTCCTACAAGATAAATACATTCCAACCTTAACGTTTTGTTTTTACACATTAATATATAACTAGCCATTTCTATAGCACCAAATCTTTCTTTTCAACAAAACCAAAATCAAAGCTTCATTTTTTCCCCACAAGCACAAATTCTAGAAGTGATATCCAAATAAGAATATATTTTCCTCTTTAAACCAAATATTCAATTTAAACATTCCTGCATTATCTTCCTTACTATGTATGGAAATAGTATGATTTTCTATTTGTACCTAGTAGTATTTGTAAACTGTCACCCCCCAAAAAAAGAGTCCCCCCCCCTTCAGCAAGGCCAAATAATTTGAAAAATACAATAAATTTTGTAATTAAAAATAGCCATTTGTCCTTCCGAGGATGGTAAAATGAGGACCCAAATTGTTGGGGTAATATGCTGACCAGGGGTGGGTTTCTACTGGTTCTGTCACCTCTGTAGAGCCGGTAGCTCTGAAGAGCAGCGGACATAGAACCAGTTCTATGTCTGCTGCTATTTTTGCCCACTCGCCCACATGGGCTCTTACCTGACCTTTATTTCCTGATTTTTTTCAACTTCAGCTGCCATGCGAGGCACAGCTGCAGTTAAAAAAGCAGGAAAAAGGGGCTTTTTGAAAGGCTGCTTCTCTGCAGCAGCATGCTGATAACAATTTACAGATGCTCCAGCTGCAGGGAAGCACATCGTAAATGACCGAACTGGTAGTTAACCCTGTCAGATCCCACCCCTGATGCTGACTCTGAAAACCACTTGGAGAGGACTAGAAAGCACTATGAAGCGGTATATAAATCTAAACAGTATAGCTATTGCTCTTTATGGAAAGCCCTGTGCAAAATACTGGACCACAGTTCTAGTCAAATATCTGTCCAAATCTTAATTCAGCAAAATTTTAAGGGAAGAAAACTTCAGCATTGGAAGATACTAAGTGGCAATGGGATGCACCTGGTTTTGTCTGGAATGTTGTGTGAACACTGTGGTTTGCAAGTAAACCATGGTTGAAAACTCTGCTTTGGTCTGTTCTGGCTGCAACAGCCAATGTAGAAATTTGAGAGAGGGAGGGGAAAAAAAAAAACCAATTCCAGCACAAAAGATTTCCAGTTTTCAGCAAGGTACCCAACAAAGGCCCAAAATTGGACCTTTTCTGCAAGGCATTTTTTAAAAGGAAGAAATGGGTCCAAACACCATCTCATCCTGCAGCCTTAAATAGGAACCACTCTTACAGCATAGAACTAAAGATAGCTACAGTCGAAATATCTTCAAGGGAATTACTTTACAGAGTCAAGTTGGGCCAATCCTTCTGAAAACAGTTATCTAGTCATCCTTTCTTACTTTCCCATGTACTCAGTTAGTGGCTTGCACAAAGCAGGAGGTGCACTGCTACCGGTTTGCACCGGTTCAAATGAACCGGATGTTAATTTTGCATCTGGTTCGCTGAACTGGTAGTTGCAATGACTGGCTGCCTCACCCCACCCCACCCCACCCCTCCCTGGAGTCTCTATGTGGCCCGTTTTGGATCCCAGGTAAGTGCAGAGCTCGCGCAGAGGCTCAAGGAGGGTGAAAAATGAGCCTCCTGCAGGCTCCGGAAGGCCAGAAATGGGCCCATTTCCGGCCTCCGGAGCCTGAGGAGGCCGAAAAACGGGCCTCCCAAAAGTTCCAGAAGGCTGGAAATGGTTCCATTTCCGGCCTCCAGAGGACCTTTGGAGCCTGGGGAGGCCATTTTTTCACCCTCACGGAGGCTCAAGGAAAGCCTCCAGAGTCCAGGGAGGGCAAAAAATGGGCCTCCTGGAAGCTCCAGAAGACTGGATATGGGCCCATTTCCGGCTTCCAGAGGGCCTTTGGAACACGGGGAAACCATTTCGCCCTCCTGGGGACTGAAGGAAAGCCTCTGGAGCCCTGGGAAGGTGAAAACAGCCCTCCCCCCCCCCTGTAGTGCAGGAGGCTGACTAGGCCGTGACCGCCACGCCCACGCTCAACCAGTAACTGGGCAGAGAACTGGTTGCTAAATTTTTTGAAGCCCTCCCCTGTCTGAAAGGCTCCCTCAGGCTTAGTGAAAGTGCTGAGGGAAACAGGCTAGAATTACAGGAATAAGTGGCAATGACATTTATAAAAGTTATGCAAGGCAAATTCTTTCCTAGAAGGCCTTTTTCTCTCCCAAAGAAAAAGACTTCCGAAGAACATAAACCAATCTGAGACCCTTTTTTGTTTGCAAAATTAATGCTCTGATACAGATGGGTATGTATGGGCACTCAAAGCATTCACATGATATAATCAACTATATTTGTGTTAATCCGTTGCAGCCCTTGTGGGTTTATTGCTCTGGGAAGCTGCCAAAGGGAGCTTGGGGCAGGGTATTTTTGTTATTTTAAGACTTCAAAACAAGGCATCTGAATTTGCAGGACCCAAGCATCTCTAAAAATAGGGGAAAAGCCCTTCATGAAGATGTTTCCATAATGAGTTCAGATTGCATTCTACAGACGCCTGCAGAATATCCAGGATTCGAGAAAAAAATGTTGCTAAAGAGGAATGAATTATTCAGTGAAGGGAGGATGCAAAAAACCAGAACGATTGGAACAAGAGGTCCTGCGAAGTAGGTATGGTAAAAGAAAAACAATTATATGTCAACCATCCAAATAATTCCTTCGTGAAACTTGGCCACATGTTCAACCACAACAGCATCATAACCATAAGGACAAGTGTAGCCCAACACCTCTGAAGTTAAAGAAAAATTGCTTAGCTTAAAAGCATCCTTTATTCCCCCCAACATTGTACCTTTTCTGATCTCTAGAGTAAAATTAAACGAGTGATTTTAGAAAATATTCATAAGGTTGAAATAATAGAAAAGACTTGTAGCTCGAGTTTTACATTTTGGCACTGGTTTGCTCTCCAAGCTTGTTTCAATTTAGCTTCTGAACGTTTTATTACCAGTCTAGGTAACATCATCAGCAGGATTTTCTTGTCCTATTTAGCTTATAAATCTGCAGGCATTTATATCCTGATGATGATGTTACCTAGTGTGGTAACGAAGCGTCCAGAAACTAAATTGAAACAAGCTTGGAGAGCAAACCACTGCCAGAATATTCATGAGGATTCCATCTTCTCTAAAAACTATTCTAAGAGCTGCTGATCCAGTTCTACAGAGGAATTATTGAGTCTGTCATCTTCACCTCTAAAACTATCTGGGTTGGTTCTGTAACCCAACAGGACAGACACAGACTTCAGGGGATAATTAGGACTGCAGAAAAAACAATTACTACCAATCTGCCTTCCATCGAGGACCTGTATCCTGCACGAGTCAAAAAGAGGGCTGTGAAAATATTTACAGACCCCTCACATCCCGGACATAAATTGTTTCAACTCCTTCCCTCAAAACGACGCTACAGAGCACTGCACACCAGAACAACTAGACACAAGGACAGTTTTTCCCTGAACGCCATCACTCTGCTAAACAAATAATTCCATCAATACTATCCAATTATTTAAAAAGTACCTTATGATTCTTGACTCTTGACGAATGTGTCTTTTCTTTTATGTACACTGAGAGCATTTGCACCAAGACAAAAAGAATTCTATTTAATTCTATTCTACATCTGATATCTTTTCTCCTTCCTCACAACTGAACGTTGCTTCTAGATTATTTATGCATATTGCTATTTTTCATATTTGTTGGGTGCCCCATCCGAAGACTTGATCTACCTACTATTTATAATCAAAACGGAAGCCGTCAAGACTCCATCTGAGAGGGAAAAAATAAGTTTTATGCTTTGATCAATATCGTGTTTCTTTCGCTTAAACTGCAGGTAGCCTGAAGTGTTGATTCTGAAAAATAAATAAGACAGAATAGATATCAGTAATATCATTAATATCACAATAGATATCAATGGTCTTCTTCCTGCATCAACTCAGGAAGCTCAGACTGTCCCAGGATCTGCTCATATAATTCTACAGATAAATTATTGAGTCTGTCATTTGTACTTCTATAACTGTCTGGTTTGGCACAGCAACCAAACAGGACACACACAGACTTCAACGGATAGTTAGGATTGCAGAAAAACAGTCCTGTTTTTAACTATAACTATATATAGGTTCTCCATTGAGAGCCTATATATAGAGTCCAAAACAGAGAAGACTGAAAAAATATCTACAGACCCCTCACATCCTTGATATAAACTGTTTCAACTTCTCTCAAAACATTGTTCTAGGGCATTGTGTGCCAAAACAACTAGACACAAAGATAGTTCCTTTCCCCGTGCCATCACTCTGCTAAACGCCTAATACCCATAGCAGTGTCTTATGATATTTACCCATATAGTAGGCTGAATTGCTATTATCCTTGTCATCTTTTCATCTTTCTCAACTTCTCATCTTCTCGTCTTTGTCACTTCTCATCTTTCCTACTACCTTCTCCTCTTGGTATATTATGATTGATCAATTGTTGTTTGTATCTTATGATTTATGAGAGCTTGTGCACCAGGGACAGATTCCTTGGGTCCAATCATACTTTGCCAATAAAGAATTCTATTCTATTCTATTCTATTCTATTCTATTCTACTCTACTCTACTCTACTCTAAATTCCTATTCTATTCTACTCTACTCTACGCTACTCTAAATTCCTATTTCATTCCACTCTATTCTACTCTAAATTCCTATTCTATTCTATTATATTCTACTCTACTCTACCCTACTCTAAATTCCTATTCTATTCTACTCTAAATTCCTATTCTACTCTACTCTACTCTACTCTGTATTAAAAATAAATGCACTGTGCAGCTGGGTTGCTGAGTCTCAAAACTGTAGTAGCCTAAAATATGTTTTCCTTGCCTGGTTCTTGCCCAGTCTGGTATCCTTTTCCTCATTCTCGGTAAGGTGGAGACCAGCAAGTCTAACAAAGAAGTCAAAGAAGATTTTATACACTATCAGTAGCAAAACAAGTGAACTGGCAGAGCAAAGGCAGAACAATTTGATTAGTCTCTGCCAACAGAATCCCAGCTCTCTTTATCTACACAGACTTCCTACTCACAACAACCTCTTACTACATGAACCGCTCTGCAAGTGACTTAAGTTAGCAGCAGTTGGTCTTCGACAGCATTCAAATAGCTCAGACCTGAAATTTCAAGGCAAAGGTGCTTCGGTCACCATCCCCGCCCTGCAAACGAAGAACTGAATGTGCCCTATGCCAAGATGTTTATTCCTCTGACAGAGGGTTACAAAATGGGTGTGTTTGCTGCAGCTCCTTCTCTAGGAGTTCTTCCTCCTTTGGCTGCAGGGTGTTGGATGAGTCACTGTCTGGCTCTCAGCCCACCACATGCCAAGCCCTGAGGGATGGGGTGTTCTGGGAATACCAGAAAGGGATTAAATGACCAACTTCCAAGGGGGGGAGAGTTAAAATTAACCCAAAACAGAGCCAGGTTGTGTTTCAGGATCTCTCCCTCCCTCCCTCCCTCCCTCTCTTTTTAAGGCAAATGCAGAAGGGGCTCGTGATGTCACGAAGCTCTCCTGCCTGCAGGCCCCTAGGGCCATGATGGTGAACCTATGGCACGCGTGCCACAGGTGGCATGCAGTGCCATTGTGTGGGTACTTGAGCCCCTGACAAACTTACCTCACTGCACATGCGTGAGTCTCACAGCTGATTTTCGGCTGGTTTGAGAAAATACCGGAAGTGACAAAACGGGCCCATTTTTCGCCTTGCAAAGGCTGCAGAGGCTTCCCTCAGGGCCTCTGGGAGGCCGAAAAAGGCCTCAAACAGGCTGAAAATCAGCTAGGAGGGAAAGTGCAGGTAAGGGAGTGGTATAAGGGGGATTGCATGTGCATGCACAGGGGGGCATGGAAGGGGTGCACGCATTGCCTTCTGGGTGCTGATATGCGAGCACAAGTGCATGCAAAATTTTTGGCACAGGAGCCCAAAAAGGTTAGCCACCACTTGCTCTAGGGGTAACTGCCTGTTGGAAGAAAAATCCATCTGGTTCAGTTCCAAGCTGGGAGAAAGACACTGGAAACAACATGGAGGCCTGATTGGAAAGAAAGTTTATTGATGAATAGAACCACAGAGAGAGAGAGAGAGACAGCAGTTCTGGGTCAGTTAAACAACTCGCTGAGTGAGAGGAAGGGTTTTTACATGGTTCTGTGTTTTTGAAGTTTGGGATTTGTGCAATATGAGCTTTGCGTTTCTAAAAGAGTGAGGGGTGAGGGGTTGCTTGTTATAATCCTATTGCTCAGCTTTTGTTAGCTGTCAAAACTTTGCTGCAAGAAGTTTTGAAATATCCTGTCTTGGATGGGCTTATTTGCTTTGCTTATGAATGGAGCCATCTAGATAGTTGGCTTCCTCTTTCAATAAGCTCTTTATCTCCTTAAGTGCTGGCATCTGCTGTGGGCTATTAAGAAAGACTGGGGGTGCTTTCTGCCTCTAAAAACATGTTTCTCCATTTCTCCTTTAGGGCGAAATAATGTTCTCCCTTCTTAATATTTCTCAAAATATTTCATTCTTCCTGTGTGTGTGTGTGTGTGTGTGTGTGTGCTTCCCACAGCCAATAGACTCTCAACCCTTTTTGAAGAAAGTGGGTGGAAATTCTCTATATCCAAAGGTTTTGATTTGTTTGTGGGACTGGGGGAAGCCAGAATCCTCTCTAAGAAGACTCTGCTGGGTTGGGAGCTGATTGAGTCACCAAATTTATTAATGCAAATTTATTAATGCAAATTTATTAATTTATTAATGCAAAAGCAAATCATAGGACACAGTGGGGAGGCAAAGGGGAAAGACAAGTGAGGAAGGGAGGAAGAAAGGAAAATGCTTTGACTCCCTCTGTTGCAGTGGAATAAAGCATTAACATCGAACCTCAACTTTTCACTTTTCCATAATATTATAAACTAGCCATTTTTATAACGACATAATCAAGCTAATCCGTAAAAACCCCAAATGAAGTGTGAAAAACGGTCGTAAGTCACTTTTTTCCAGCCGTTGTAACTTCAAACAGTCATTAAACGGATTGCCAGTAAGTTGAGAGCTACTGTAGTAAAGGAGGAGGAGACTGACTTGTCCAAAACAAAGGAAGTTTATTGTGATGGAGGTTGTCTCTTCTCAGTGACAATGTAGAGGTTGTGACTCTGGCCAGCAACAGATGAGCTAAGAGGATGTTTGAACTTGCATGTTTGAACAGACCAAGACCGAACAGCTCTACCATTGTTTGAATTCCCATGGAGGTGTTTCTGAGCAACAACACAAAGGAGACTCCCTGGAAGAAAGTTTATATATCAAGCCTTAATTTTGACACACCATAAAAAGCCTCTTCAGTTTTATTCTGTCTGAGAATTCAGCAATGGAAACGTTTGACTCAAGTTTCCATGCATCCAAACGACTTGGACCGTCTGAGCTGATTCATACGAACGAGTAAATGAGGTCGATGCCAGAGGAAACATCAGAAGCAGCATTACTGTTCAGAATGAGAATGGGGTGATTAGGAGGCAAGAAAGCAAATGAGATGACCCTTGGCTAAAGATCCCTGGGGAGAAGAGAGAGCTTTAGACATCTACAACCCTGCCTGGCCACCAAGAGTCAAGGGGGAAAGATATTTGTACTAAAGGGCTGGCTCGGTTGATTTAAACACACAACTTACAACTTAGGACAATAGAGTTGGAAGCAGTGGTGGGAATCAAATAATTTAATAACCGGTTTGGCCAGGGTCAGGTTGGCTGTTGTGGGAGGCGTGGCCCATCCCCATTCTCCAGCTCCTCGGCACATCTGGGATGAGCCTCTCGCAATGACCAACCTGACCCTGGGCGAATCGGTTGTTAAATTACACCTCACCCATCCCCGCTTTCAGAGTGGATCCCAGATACTGCGCTGCAATGGAGAAACAGAAATGAAGCAGCTACACGAGGGAAGGAGGAGGAGCAGGGAGAAGAAAGAGGGAAAGTGGCATTCTCCTTCCCTCAGGCCGGTTGCTCCGTTGCCTGTTTCTTCACTGCAGCGTATTGCCCAGGATCCATTTTGATAGCGGAGGTGGGTAATTTAACAACCGGTTCGTGAGAACCAGTGTGAACCAGCTAAATCCTACCACTGGTTGGAAGGGACCTTGGAGGTCTTGTAGTCCAAGCCGCTGCTAAAGCAGGAGACCCCATACCATTTCAGACAAGTGGCTGTCCAGTCTCTTCTTAAAAACCTCCAGTGATGGAGCACCCACAACTACTGAAGGCAAGCTGTTCTACTGGTTAATTCTTCTCACTGTTGGGAAGTTTCTCCTTCATTCTAGGTTGCTTCTCTCCTTGATTAGTTTCCATCCATTTTTTTTTGTTGTTGTTGTGCTTTGGAAAATAAATTGAACCCCCCCCCCTTTTTTTTTTTTCTTTCTTTTGTTCCCAGGCCTTAAATTCATCAAGGCTGCAGTTTGCCATATGAGGGACATTATTAATTTCGTCTAGGCTGAAGGGGAAGAGCTCTTAGTCGACCTTGGAATAACTCACATGACCTGCAACCCAAACAGAAAACAGCTTCTTTCCAAGGATGAGATTCCTCCTGCTTCAATTCACCCAAGCAGTATTTTTCCATAATAATGATGCAGATATTTTGCTGGAGCAGACAGTGCTCCAGCAAAATGGAGAATTTCTTTGATGTCATTATTTTAGTCAAGATTTCGGCGCCACCGCCTTATCCCAAATTTTAAAAAGGTCCCTTTGGTGACATTCCGATTGTTGAATCCTGGTAATTTCAACCAATGATGCTAACTCCCACTAAATATCTGGAGAGGCCCACTATAAACCGTACAGTTCTGGTCAACATAATAGAAAAAAGATGTTGAGATTCTGGAATTAGGAGGCTGGACCAGAGGTGGTATTCAGCCGTTTTGGACCACTTCTGGAGAACTGATAGCAGACATTTTGAGTAGTTCGGAGAACTGGCAAATACCATCTCTGACTGGCCCCTCCCCCATCTATTCTCTGCTTCCCGAGTCCCAGCTGATCGGCTGGGTCTTCTTTTGTTGCCCTGCACAGGAGAACGGAGCTGGAAAGCAGGCTAGTGGGGTTGGGAGGGAATGGGATTTTGCCATATCCTTCCCCCACCATACCTACCAAGCCACACCCTCAGAACCAGTAATAAAAAAAATTGAATCCCACCACTGGGCTGGAAGCAAAAATACAGGACGAACAGTAGTAGGAACTGGATATGTCTAGTCCAGGAGTGTCAAACTCAAGGCCCATGGGCCAGATCCGGCCCACAGGGCACTTAGATATGGCCCACGGGGCCACCCTGGAAATAGTGAAGAACCACCCCGAAGTGCCTTTGACAGCAAAAATGGATCTCAGGAGGACCTTCCTCCTTCCCGAACTCCATTTTGCTGGCAGAGTGCTCAAGCCACCACAGGGGTCCCCGACACAAGTAATATCGAGCTGGCCATTCCCACCCTGGCTCAAAGTCAAACACAACCCTGATGCAGCCCTCAACGAAATTGAGTTTGACACCCCTGGTTTAGTCTAACGAAGAG
This sequence comes from Bungarus multicinctus, assembly GCA_023653725.1. Classification (NCBI taxonomy): domain Eukaryota; kingdom Metazoa; phylum Chordata; class Lepidosauria; order Squamata; family Elapidae; genus Bungarus; species Bungarus multicinctus. The sequence goes on along the minus strand of CM042851.1, from coordinate 42,722,163 downwards.
GGTGTACTAGGAGTGACATGATAGTAGTCTTCCAATGTTTGAAGGGAGGGACAATCTATTTTACAAAACACTGGAGCAGGGGTCTTCAAACTTGGCAAGTTTAAGACTTGGGGACTTCAACTCCCAGAGCTACCATGATTGGAGGAGGAATTCTGGGAGTTGAAGTCCACAAGTCTTAAAGCGGAAAAGTTTGAAGACCCCTGCATTGGAGGGTGAGACAAGAAGTAATGGATGGAAACTTATCAAGGACGCTCCCCAATCTAGAATTAAGGGGAAATTTCATGAGAGTGTGAAAATAATCAATCAGTGGAATGGCTTGCCTTCAGAAGTTGTGGGCAGGGGGTGAGATTCAAAATTTTTAACAACTGGTTTTGTGGGAGTAGCTTAGGTGGTGGGTGTGGCTTGGTGTTCATGTGACTGGGTGGACATGGCTTGGTGGTCATGTTATTGGCTGGGTGTGGTCAACTCTATATCACTCACATTGAGCCACGCATCTCCTTGCCTGGACTCTCATGACTGTGGGGATGCTGCAACAGTCGTTAAGTGTGAAAAATGGTCATCAGTCATTTTTTTCAGTGCCATTGTAACTTTAAATGGTCACTCCACACAAAGTACCAGCAAAGGAGGGGGAAAAAACTCCAGAGACGTTCCTGAGACAGGAAGTCTAGTCCTGCCAAGCATGTAATAAGGGTTAACGGAGAGGCAGTTTCTGTAAGCAACACCAGAATGTTTCCTTCCTGCCTTCCTTACAGGATTAGGCCAGTAATTTCTTCTAACAACTGGTTCTCCGAACTGCTTAGTAATAAGGGTTAACGGAGAGGCAGTTTCTGTAAGCAACACTAGAATGTTAACAACCAGTTCTAGCGAATAGGTGCCAACTGGTAGAATCCCATCCCTGGTTGTGGGTAATCCATCACTAGAGGCTTTTAAGAAGAGATTGGGCTGAAATGGTATAGGTTCTCTCCTGCTTGGGCAGGGGATTGAACTATCCCTTCCAACTCTCTCATTCTGTTAAAAGCTTTTTGGACTGTGGTATTTTTAATGAAGGAAAATGATGAGCAGAGCAGCCTTATTGTATTCAAGTCACTCTGAGCAAATTTCAAAGTGTGACTTTGCAAAGATTATCATTCAAAACGCATCAGCAATAAAACATTTGGAAATAACCCAGCAGGATGGAAACTAATCAAGGACAGATCCAACCTAGAACTAAAAAAAGAAATTTCCTGACAAGAACAATGAATTAGGAACAGCCGGCCTCCAGACTGTGAATTCTCTATCGCTGGAAGTTTTGAAGAAGAGATTGGATGACCATCTGCCTGAAATGGTATAGGGTTTCCTGCCTGAACAGTGGTTTGACTGGAAGACCTGTAAGGTCAGGGGTGGGTCGCTACCAGTTTGCCCCCGTTCTAGGGAAGCGGTAGCTAATTTTATCATTTTTAATGGCCGGTTCAATGAACTGGTAAATCCAGTGGTGGGATTCAAAAATTTTTACTACCAGTTCTGTGGGCGTGGCTTGATGGGCATGGCATGGGGAAGGATACAGCAAAATCCCCATTCCCTCCCCACTCCTCTAACCTTCTTTCCAGCTCCGTTCTCCTGTGCAGGGCAACCGAAGGAAGACCCAGCCAATCAGCTGGGACTTGGGAGGCAGAGAATAGATGGGGGCAGGGCCAGTCAGAGGTGAGATTTGCCGGTTCTCCAAACTACCCAAAATTTCTGCTACCAGTTCTCCAGAACAGGTCAGAACCTACTGAATACCACTTCTGGGTAAATCCCACCCCTCATTGGCACCACCCACGCCGTCCTATTCCTCCGAGGAGTCCCCACACAGCCCGTTTTGGATGCCAGGTAAGTAGAGGGCTCGCACAGAGTCTCAGGGAGGGCCTCCTGGAGGCTCCAGAAGGCTGGAAACAGACCCCTTTCTGGCCTTTAGAGCAGTGGTCACCAACCGGTGGTATACGGCCCACTGATGGGCCGTGAGAAAGTTTTGGTGGGCTGCAGGGAAATCTCACTCCCAGAGCACCCCCCAAAGCAATTAATCCAGGCTGAGCAGAAACACAAGGCTGCACCACCCACGTGACCTGCGGGATCCCTCCCTACCCACTCACTCCTTACCTGGAAAACTTGCCTGCTAAATTGCTATTTTTGCTTTTTCCGACCATCAGGTGGTTCTGCTGCGCTGGAAGATTTAGATTAGCTAGGAAGCAGGAAATGGTTGGATTTCTTGCTTTCTAGCAAGTCTTTAGATCTTCATCTCAGCTTTTAAGCACAGCTGAACCTCCCTTAGAACTGAAGGTTCTGTTATTCAGTGCAGATTCACGGCAAGCAAATTTGAGAGACTGAGCTAGCCGATGGCAGATAGAAAGATCACTGAATGATTCTGTGAGCAACTCAATCTGCCTGCCTGCTTTGCCTGATTTTGGGTAAAAGTTGCTCTTTTTTTTATAAAAAAATCAATATTTATATAAATATTTATAATATTTACATACAAGCCATGCCCAGCCAATCACATGACCACCAAGCCACAGCCACAAATTAGGCTACGCCCACAGAACCGGTTAGTGGTCCCTGGGATTTAAAATTATGAATTTGGTAGTCCCGGAGGTCCAAAAGGTTGGCGACCCCTGCTCTAGAGGGCCTCTGGAGCCCGAGGAGGCCATTTTTGCCCTCCTGGATGCTCAAGGTAAGCGTCCGGAGCCCAGGAAGGGTGACAACAGCCCCCGCCCTTGCTGCAGGAGGTCAACTAGGCCACACCCACTATGGCCACGCCCACATAGCAACTGAGCAGAGAACCCTTTGCTGAAATTTTTGAAGGCCACCCCTGTCTAAAGTCCCTTCCACCTCTGTTATTCTATTCTATTCTATTCTATTCTATTCTATTCTATTCTATTCTATTCTAAAACAATTTCCATTCTGGTCTAACGTCTCCACTTTCTTGATATCGTTCCAGATTCTTATTTTCTAACACACCGCCTATTTTCTCCCCTCTGGTTCTCAGCCTCCTCTGAGTAGTCTTTTCAAGAAAAAGATAAAAGGAAATGCTGGAGAAATTAACCCCTTCTGTGGCACACAGTAATTTCAGATCATTTGTTTATGGAAACAAGAGGCCAGCACTTTCCCAGTAGCAAATTGTGTTTATGACCTTTCATCTGTTTTCCAAGATTTGCTGAAGTGGTTGTAAAACAGCTGCAAGTTTCTCTATGGCACTACACACAAAATATTAAGTCAATCTAGCTTGCCAATCAAGAATGCCTCTGTTTCACAACAATAATATGAAAATGCAAAAACTGCCATCGAAAAGCAAATGTTCAAAAGTCTATAGCTTTTCCTTAAATTCGAGGATAAAAGACCCCGTCTGGGTGGTCTTCCTGGAAATTAGGCTTTCATGGCCCAGGATGGGCAAGTTCAAATATTATACTTGCTCTGAATGAGGTTGGTTTTAGTTGGTGAAAAAACTAACCCTTGATGGTTTATAAAAACCATCCATTGCTTCTTGTCCTGCCTTTTGGTATTTAGAGTTTAGAGAATAGGTTGACCTCCTCCCTTTTCTTTGGAGCAGCTCCTCAAATATCTGAAGATTGCTAGCTGGTGGGAATAAAATCCTTCCAACCACTTCCTTATTTAACTATTTATGAAATTTAATTGTCTCCCATCTCGCATGCAATGATTCTGGGCAACATATGACATAAAAAACCATTTGGAAAAAACATTTAAAATCAGCCATTATAAAATCACAGCAAATAATAAAAATATATCTATCTATCTATCTATCTATCTATCTATCTATCTATCTATCTATCTATCTATCTATCTATCTATCTATCTATCCCAGTCGAGTCTGTCTGTCTATCTATCTGTCTGGTCTGGTCTGGTCTGGTCTGGTCTAATCTATCTATCTATCTATCTATCTATCTATCTATCTATCTATCTATCTATCTATCTATCTATCTATTTATCTATCTTGTCTGTCTGTCTGTCTGTCTGCCTGCCTGTCTGCCCTGCCTATCTATCTATCTATCTATCTATCTATCTATCTATCTATCTATCTATCTATCTATCTATCTATCTATCTATCTATCTATCTATCCATCCCAGTCGAGTCTGTCTGTGTAATCTATCTATCTATCTGTCTGGTCTGGTCTGGTCTGGTCTGGTCTGGTCTGGTCTGGTCTAATCTATCTATCTATCTATCTATCTATCTATCTATCTATCTATCTATCTATCTATCTATCTATCTATCTATCTATCTATCTATCTATCTATCTATCTATCTTGTCTGTCTGTCTGTCTATCTTGTCTGTCTGTCTGTCTGTCTGCCTGTCTGTCTGCCCTGCCTATCTATCTACCTATCTATCTACCTGTCTGTCTACCTGTCTGTCTACCTGTCTGTCTGTCTGTCTGTCTGTCTGTCTGTCTGTCTGTCTGTCTGTCTATCTATCTATCTATCTATCTATCTATCTATCTATCTATCTATCTATCTATCTATCTATCTATCTATATCTCTCTCTATCTATCTCTCTGTAGGTGCATGTGAAAAAGCACTTATGCATCATCACAAAATCCCCAGAACCATAAAGCCTGCAACCTTGAAATTTGGCACGTGTTCCTCTTGGCTTCTAGGTGCTCACTAACAAAGGATTTTTCAAAATGACCATCAGAGCATTAGTATTTCCTATATTATTATTATCACGCTCTAATGCTAAGGAGTTCTACTCTCACTCCCCACCTGAAAAGAAATCTGTTTCAACTGCAATTCAGCTAAGCCACGCCCAGGCTCCTTGCTGTCTCCTTCTTGCTCACACAGCAAATACTGTTTCAGTTTCCAGACAGCCCTGAACTCTCTCACACACCGACAGGATGCTAGCCAGAATAATACCAATGGATGCTGGTAGGTGGAGGCACAATTTTTCCCCCTTATTTTCCTCCCGAAAAACTTGCTCGATGACATAGTTTCTCAGAGAAGCATCGGTCCCCTGCTAATTAACAGATAAAATCAAGGAAACAAGATGGCAAAAAAGGGAGCACAGGGGCAGGGAAAACACTGAATTTTAACTAGTCAACTACCTCCAGTATGAAGCTCCCCCACTGGGTTTGACAGAACCGGGTCTTGGGACTCTTTTGAAACATCAGGAGGGTGCAACCAGGAGTGGGATTCAAATTTTTTAACAACAGGTTCTGTGGGCGTGACTTAGTTAGTGGGCGTGGCTTGATGGTCATGTGACTGGCTGGGCGTGGCCAACTCAGTATCACTCACATCGAGGCACCCATCTCCTTGCCTGGACTCTCATGACTGTGGGGATGCTGCAACAGTCGTAAGTGTGAAAAATGGTCATAAGTCACTTTTTTCAGTACCACTGTAACTTTGAATGGTCACTCCACAAAAGCAAAGTACCAGCACAGGAGGGGAAAAAAACTCCAGAGAAGTTCCTGAGACAGGAAGTCTAGTCCTGCCAAGAATGTAATAAGGGTTAACGGAGAGGCAGCTTCTGTAAGCAACACCAGAATGTTACCTTCCTGCCTTCCTTACAGGATTAGACCAGTAATTTCTTCTAACAATCAGTTCTCCAAACTGCTTAGAATGTTAACAATTGGTTCTAGGGAATAGGTGCAAAACGGCAGAATCTCACCCCTGGGTGCAACCCCCTCCCTTGGGGCTCCCCTTTAAGGGACAGGGGCAGCCTTTATGCCATTCATACTCCAAACCACGCATTGAGTCAATTCTCAAACTCAGGCTGTTAATTACGCCTGTCAGAAGAACAAATTAGGCGGTGGGTATGAATGCATTCGTGGGAAGTATTTTGCCACAAGGAAGCGTGAACCTGACTTCAGCAATTAAACTTTAAAATTATAGTCCATAATTATATTCCGTGATGCTGGTTACAGGTAAGACTGGAGCTCTGTTGAGGGAAAACTGAGTTTTTAAATGCACTGGAGTGAATTTTAAAAGTGTTTTCAGGGCATTGACAAGGGCACATTTCAAGTACACCAGACCAAACAGCACTGCCAAAAAAAAGCATTAAGAGTTATTCACCTAATTTTGCTAAGCTTCTTCTTCGGGAACATTGAACTGCAAACCAGGGCATACAAAACCTTCACCAGACCAATTCTCGAATACAGCTCATCTGCCTGGAATCCACGCTGTACAATGGACATTAATACAATTGAGCGAGTCCAGAGGTATTTCACGAGAAGAGTACTCTACTCCTCTGCTTGCAATAGAATACCTTATGCTACCAGGCTTGAAATTTTGGATCTGGACAACCTAGAACTATGCCGCCTATGGTCTGATCTAAGCTTAGTACATAAAATTGTCTGCTACAGTATCTTACCTGTCAACAACTACTTCAGCTTCAACCACAATGACACACGGGCAAACAATAGATACAAAGTCTAAGTAAACCATGCTCCAAATTCGATTTCAGAAAATATGACTTCAGCAACAGAGTGATCAATACTTGGAACTCACTACTTGACTCTGTTGTAACATCCTCAAACCCCCAAAACTTTAACCTTAAACTGTCTACCATGGACCTCACTCCATTCTTAAGAGGTCTGTAAGGGGGCATGCATAAGCGCACCAGCGTGCCTACCATCCCTATCCTACTGTACCCATTAATTCGTACTCATTTATTGTGTAATATACCTGTTTATGTTATATTCATACTTGTTTTCTCATACATGCTTGGCAAATAAATAAAATAAATAAAAATAATCCAAAACTGAGATAGAACTTAGAACTGAGAGAACTTAGAATGACTTTGTCACTTTGAACGTACACTAATCGGTGTAGATTAAAATGAAATTTCATTGCATCTCAAAGTGTCACCACCGCCAATACACACTACATAAACATGACTGACTGGCTGACTGACTAAATAAATATGCACATACCCACATATATTATTATGCACACAGAAACAACGTAGTCTAGTTTGGAGGTATAAGAGTACATGGTGAGAAAAATAAAAGTTTGCAAGTTTATCAGACTTAAGTTTTACCAGATATATGTTTGAAGAGTTTAGCTTGCTCTCGAACTGATTTAATCAACTTTCTAAAGATTTGTTTGCAATGCTACGGAACCACAGGCAAAAAAAACGTGCTCAAGTACAGCGGCCTTAAAGATGTATTTATTTATTTAGTATCAAGATGTATTTACTATATTTACATCCTGCCTTTTTTTTCTGGAGTACAAGGGACTTCCCCTCCTTTGATGTAATGCAATTTATGAGGCTGCAACCAGCCTTCCTCCACTGCTAGCAAATATTTATATCACAACACGTGCCAATGGCACGATGGGACAAGTTTCAAGGGTGGAGTCCCCAGTCAGAGACAGAATGATCCCGGGATAAAGAACAGGTGAGCCAGGTGAACTTCAAAGGAACAACTGAGGATAGAATAGAATAACAGAGTTGGAAGGGACCTTGGAGGTCTTCTAATCCAACCTCCTGCACAGGCAGGAAACCCTATACCATTTCAGACAAAAGTTTATCCAATCTCTTCTTAAAAACCTCTACTGTTGGACAGGGGTGGGATTCAAAATTTTAAACAACTCTGTGGGCGTGGCTTAGTGGTCATGTGACTGGGTGGACATGGCTTGGTGGTCATGTTATTGGCTGGGCGTGGCCAATTCAATATCACTCACATCGAGGCACGCATCTCCTCGCCTGGCCCCTCATGACTGTGGGGATGCTGCAACAGTCGTAAGTGTGAAAAGTGGTCATAAGTCACTTTTTTCAGTGCCATTGTAACTTTGAATGGTCACTCCACACAAGCAAAGTACCAGCAAAGGAGGGGAAAAAACCTCCAGAGAAGTTCCTGAGACAGGAAGTCTAAGCCTGCCAAGAATGTAATAAGGGTTAACGGAGAGGCAGTTTCTGCAAGCAACACCAGAATGTTTCCTTCCTGCCTTCCTTACAGGATTAGGCTAGTAATTTCTTCTAACAACTGGTTCTCCAAACTGCTTAGAATGTTAATAACCAGTTCTAGAGAATAGGTGCGAACCTGTAGAATCCCACCCCTGCTGTTGAAGAATTCACAACTTCTGAAGGCAAGTTGGTCCACTGATTAATTGTTCTAACAGTCAGGAAATTTCTCCTTAGTCCTAGGTTGCTTCTCTCCTTGATTAGTTTCCATCCATTGCTTCTTGACCTGCCTTCAGGTGCTTTGGAGAATAGCTTGACTCCCTCTTCTTTGGGGCAGCCCCTGAGATATTGGAAGACTGCTATTATGTCACCCTGGACTGGACATACTCAGCTCCTGCAACCATTCTTCATTTGTTTCAGCCTCTGGGCCTCCTGAATTATCTTTGGGGCTCTGTGGGCAAATGGCCATCACCCTGTTTTAAGAGCTCTTGAACAGCCCTTCTCTAGTCCTTGTTTGGTTAATTATTAATCTTTTGGTCCTGACTGCTTGAAGGTGTTTAGCATAACAAAGAGAGAGTTTAATGAGATAGTCAAGGTCCAGGGGCAGCCCTGCTATTTAAAACCTCCTAAGTCAATATTGTGGTAACAGGTAAGGAAGGGCTGGGCACCTTTCCCCCGATTTGGGAGTTGGCGCAAAAGAGATTCAACAGGCGTTATCTCTGATTTGCTGATAGGGAGGGGAAGGAGGTACCATCAGGTTTCACAGCCAAAGATCTCGAATTGCCAGTAGAATCTCAGATGGGATTTGGCTAGATGTGCAGGAGTTGGGTATGTCCAGTCTAGTGAAAAGAAGGATTCTAGGGGTGACATGATAGCAGTCTTCCAATATTTGAGGGGCTGCCAGAAAGAAGAAGGGGGGAAATCTATTCTCCTGAAGGCAGGACAAGAAATCCCAAGTTAGTTTACAGCAAGGGCCTGCAACCTGCGGCTTTGGAGCCACATGCGGCTCTGCTGTGGCTCCCTGTCAGCTGATCCCACCCCTGGCTGGCCCCGTCCCTCCCTGTCACTCCTCGCTTGGCCTGAGAAGGTAAGGGTGATGGCGGGGGATGGAGACTCGCTCCATATTCCACAGCAGGAAGTGGGAGTGAGTGATGTCGAGTTGGCCACGCCCACCCAGTCACACCAATTGTTAAATTATTGGTTCCCGGTGTTTTCTTTTCTGTGGGAAACGACTCCAAATGGCTCTTTTGAGTGTTTAAAGTTGCAGACCCCTCATCTAGAGAAAAGAAGGACTAGGGATGACAGGAGAAGGGTGTCAACTTATTTTCCCAAAGCACAAGAAAGTAAGACAAGAAACAATGGATGGAAACTAATCAAGGAGAGAAACAACCTAGAACTAAGGAGAAATTTCCAAGCAGTGAGAACAAGCAACCAGTGGAATGGCTTGCCTTCAGAAGTTGTGGGGGCTCCATCACTGGAAGCTTTCAAGAAGAAACTGGTCAGCTGCTTGTCTGGAATGGTAAAGAGCGGTAATGGCGAACCTATGGCACGCATGCCAGAGGTGGCATGCAGAGCCCTCTCAGTGGGAAGCACTCCGTCACCAGTTTCTCTTCTGGTTTCTGGCATGCACGTGAACGCCAACCAGCTGGTCTCCAAAAACAGGCTGTTTTCTGGGCCGTTTTCCGGGCAAGTTTTAGGCCATTTTGGGGCATTTTCTGGGGTATTTTCAGGGCATTTTGGGGGTGTTTTCAGGGGTGTTTTGACCTGAAAAACAGTGTGAAAATGGCCCAGAAACCAGTCTGAAAACTGGCCAAAAACGCCCTGAAAACATGTTCAGAGTATTGCAACTTAAATTCAGTGCCAGAAAAGTAAACACAGATGGCTGAGGCTTCATTTAACTTCTTTATAAACACATAAAGTGAATTTTACAAACCAGTTGTAGATTTCTCCAACATGGAGGAAACTCAAACAGAAGCAAACATGTTACAGCTCCAGAGCAGAGCTCTAGTTTTCAGCAAGCAATCAAGTAAGCAAGTAAGTTTCTCTTTCACTTTAGAGCTGAGCACAGAACAGAGATAAACCAGGCCTAGATTTCAGCCCCCAATTCAGCTCTCGTTGGCTGACCTTGTTAGTAAGCTCTATTCCAGATCATGAATATACTCTGACAAAACAGGCCATTTTTAGGGCCATTTTCAGGCCAAAAACAGCCAAAAATCAGCTTTGTGTGCCAGCTGGTCTTTGGTTTTCTGGTGCTCCAGCACGTACACACCCACAGACACGCACACGCATTGTGTTTTGGGCACCCGGGGCCGAAAAGGCTTGCCATCACTGGAATAGAGATTTCTGCCTGAGCAGAAAGTTTGATTAGAACAGAGGTCCCCAATTCCGGTTCAGGAACCGCCATCATTCACGACATGCCAGAAATCGGGTTGCACCAACAAGGGAAGCCCCAACCGTGGGATGCAGGCAGCACGCAAAACCACACCCCCTCCAGAGGAAAAATAATTCTCTCCATGGAACCAGTCCCTGGTGCCCAAAAAGTTGGGGGCTAGAATTGGACTAGAATACTTCCAAGATCCCTTCCAGCTGTTATTCTGTTATTTCTGCTCTATTTCTGGTGGCTGGAAGTTACGCGATTTAATACAACGTACAAGGGGCGCGGTGGCTCAGTGGCTAAGACGCTGAGCTTGTCGATCAGAAAGGTCGGTAGTTTGGCTGTTCGAATCCCTAGCGAGCTCCCGTTACTTGTCCCAGCTTCTGCCAACCCAGCCGTTCGAAAGCATGTAAAAAATGCAAGTAGAAAAATAGGGACCACCTTTGGTGGGAAAGTAACAGCGTTCTGTGCGCCTTCGGTGTTTAGTCATGCCGGCCACATGACCACGGAGACGTCTTTGGACAGCGCTGGCTCTTTGGATTTGTAACGGAGATGAGCAGCGCCCCCTAGAGCCGGAAATGACTAGCACATACATGTGAGGGGAACCTTTATCTTTTACAAGGAAATGAACGCACACTTTCATCTGAAAATATGAAACATGCATTTTCTAAAAAAGACAAGAATGAATAAGATAATTCAGGCTTCAAAACACGTATGATTAAAAACAGGACAAATGAATGAACTACGTTGGGGACTTATTATAGCAATGGATTAATTATGGATTAGTAAACTGAATCTACTGCAGACTCAGTCTGTAAGAAAAGAAATCTCAGCTGTGAAGAGAGAGTAAAATTATGACTGTGTATTTACTTTTATGCCCTTTCCAAATTTCCTTCAACTCTGAAGACGTCTGAGATTTCACCCGGAAGGAACTTGTCCCCAAACATTTTTGATGCAACCTGGTTCATCTCTGGAGTATCATCTAACAAGGCAGGTGGACCCCATAATTTGATCTAATGCTTAACACTTTAAATTGCCTTATTCAATGCGCAACATAGCCAGGCTTTGAAACTTGAAATTTAAAGATTGAACTCTTTTTTTCCTCCTTCTGCCTAAAAACAACTTGTTTCTTGCTTATCCTACATCGGCCCAATGCTGTGAGTGAGCAGACTTTCTCCAAACAGAATTTAAAATGGAAGTGAATGCAGAGGAAATGGGAACTTTCTTTATTAAGGTTTCCTGCATTGTTTGATTTTGCTTAACTGGGATCAAAACTCTGTTTTAAGAGTTTGGGGGGGGGGTGTTCTCTGGTCCCTGCCCCCCCCCAATTATCGGGGAATGTACCTAAACATAATTTCCATCCTTGAAGTGGTCCGTGGTTTATTTCTGCTGAAGCTTTCTGGTGCTTTGAACTTCATTTGGAAATGCTGTTCCAGCTTTGTTCCTATCTGTTCCCACAAAAGCAAAAAAAAACCCCTGAAATTGTCTTGCAGCTCAAGGATCTCTGTCTCTTAGAACAGGGGTCGCCAACCTTTTGGACCTCAGGGACCACCAAACTCATAATTTTAAATCCCAGGGACCACTAACTGGTTCTGTGGGCGTGGCCTAATTTGTAGGTGTGGCTTGGTAGTCATGTGACTGGCTGGGCATGGCCTTGTATGTAAATATTATAAATATTTATATATTGATTTTTTTTATTAAAAAAGAGCAACTTTTGCCCAAAAACGGGCAAAGCAGGCAGGCAGATTGGGTTGCTCACAGAATCACAGATTCATTCAGAAATCTATCTATCTGCCATTGGCTAGCTCAGTCTGTCACATAAAATTTGCTTGCAAGAAAATTCATAAAATTTGCTAGCAAGCAAACTCACAAATTCACAACACACCATGTATATAAATATTGAATTTTTTTTATTAAAAAAGAGCAACTTTTACCCAAAATCAGGCAAAGCAAGCAGGCAGATTGAGTTGCTCACAGAATCATTCAGTGATCTATCTATCTGCCATCGGCTAGCTCAGTCTCTTAAATTTGCTTGCCATGAGTCTGCACTGAATAATAGAACCTTCAGTTCTAAGGGAGGTTCAGCTGTGCTTAAAAGCTGAGACGAAGATCTAAAGACTTGCTAGAAAGCAAGAAATCCAACCATTTCCTGCTTCCTAGCTAATCTAAATCTCCTGGCACAGCAGAACAGATGATGGTTGGAAAAAGGAAAAATATCAATTTTAGCAGGCAAGTTTGCCAGGTAAGGAGTGGGCAGGGAGCATTCCTGCAGGCCACGTGGATGGTGCAGACTTGTGTTTCTGCGCAGCCTGGATTAATTGCTTTGGGGGAGTGCTTTGGGGGAGTGCTTTGGGGGTGAGATTTCTCTGTGGCCCACCAAAATTTTCTCACGGCCCACCAGTTGGCAACCGCTGTCTTAGAGCACTTCCCATAGGTAGGCTTAACTAGGAAACATAAGAGACCCCAACATTACAATCCACAAAACCAAGCTCTTGTCGTTAGAACATTATAGCAATAGCACTTAGACTTATATACTGCTTCACAGTGCTTTACAGCCTCCTCTAAGCAGTTTATAGAGTCAGCCTCTTGCCCCCAACAATCTGGGTCCTCATTTTACCCACCTCGGAAGGATAGAAGGCTGAGTCAACCTCGAGCCTGGTGAGAATCGAACTGCCAAACTGCAGGCATGCAGCAGAAGTAGCTTGTAAGTACTGTATACTAACCACTGCACCACCACAGTGCATTCTAATTAATTTTATGAAGTTGCCAAGTCCAAACAAACTTCTCTCACCTGTCTAACGAAGATTATAACAGATATTCGTCCCGCTCCTTTTGAGATAGACAAAAGCCATCACCCATATAACCACACCATCACCCAAGGCTGAAGGATAAACTCCAGGCTTGTCTCTGGCCTTCCTTGTGCTGCTTCCCCAGGAACTCCTGGCTAAGAGGCTCAAAGCACCCCAGGGCAGGAATGGAAGGCCCAGATCACTAGCCAACCTGGGGGAGAAGAGCCAGAAGCTGCCCCTTGACCCTTGGCTTCCCTGCTGTTACAGCACCCCAAGGCAGCATGTTCAAACGACCAGAGAAATTTCAAAGAAACTCCAGTTTTGAATGTCGAAGGCGGGAATTCTAAGCGAAAGCACGCTTGATGGTTTCTTTTGAGATGATTCTTAAGCGACAGAAATAAATTATTTGAGTTCACCGGCCCAGAGCTGCCAAATCTGTTATTGCAAAACACTGGAAAACTAAAATTCTTCTTTTGTTTTGGAGCAAAGACATTTAAAAATGTGAGTCGTCACTCCAGCTGCAAAATAAAGGGATGTCAAAAGCTTGGGATGAAACTTGCAAGCAAGGAAAGGTTTAACCCCAACCGGATATGATCTTTTCTATCTCAAGAACATGGAAAACCTGGATTACAATTGCAGGAAATGCTGGGTGAGAGGGGGGGCATATAGCCAAGAGAGGCAGGGAGTCCCCTTCCTGGGTGCCATAAAGCAAAAAGGTACAGAGCCACCAGTCCTGGTTGCTTTCCTTGGATTCCCCCAGGGAGCATGAGGTAGGGGCTGGATTCCAAGTTTTTGTTTATCTATAAACATTTCTGCTTGGAAATAACACAATACAGAGAGTCATTCCTGTGTGCACCTCTCCACGTCTCTCTTTTTGCTTTTGTTGTTATTTCCATTTTTTTGTATGTGTTATGGGAGGGAAATTGACTTTGGTGATGTGCTCGCACTGCTAAAAATAAAAGCAGTAACGTGCTGAACCAGCATCACCAAAACAATTTTTGAAGAAGCCGAGCATTTTTTATTTGTTCCTGTTCTTTTAGCTCAGTGGACGTTTGTCAAGGGAAGTCTTGAGGGATCTTCCATGAAATGGCACCTTAAAACAATATACCGTATTTATTCGAGTATAACGCGCACACATGTATAACGCGCACCCCCTAATTTTCGATTAAAAATCGGTATACAATTTTGTTTCACACCAAGCATTGATACCCTGAGTTGCCATCTAATGGGTACCAGTATAACAAGGAAATGAAGCGGCGACCATACAGCGGATAATAAGAATTCTCACCCCCAGTTCGGGCTGACCACTGTACGCGATGAGGGGACGTTTTTTTTTTCTTCGCCCTCGCGTACAGTGCGCGGCTGCAGCCCGGAAAAGGCGCAGTGCGAACTCACAATTCGCCTGCGCCCTCATTGAACCGGCCGCCATTGCCACCCCACCCCAGCCCTCGTTTATAACGCGCACCCCCTAATTTTCGATTAAAAATCGGTATAAAATTTTGCGCGTTATACTCGAATAAATACGGTATATGCGCATGTTATTCTGTAGAAAAAGAGAGTCAATGCAACCCTAAGCTGCATTAATAGAGGGATGCAATCAAGATCTAGTGAGGTACTAATACCACTCTGTAAAGTAGAGTGTAAGACCACACCTAGAGTACTGCATCCAGTTTTGGTCACCACACTATAAAAAAGATGTTGAGACTCTAGAAAAAGTACAGAGAAGAGCAACCAGGATGATTAGGGGACTGGAGACTAAAACATATGGAGAACAGTCGGTTTGCAGGAATTGGGCATGGCTAGTCTAAGTGAAGAGAAGGACCAGGGGAGACATGATAGCGGTCTTCCAATATTTGAGGGGCTGCCACAAAGAGGAGGAAGGGGTCAAGCTATTTTCTAAAGCACCTGAAGGCCAGACAAGGAATAACGGATGGAAACTGAACAAGGAGAGATTCAACCTGGAAATAAGGAGAAACTTTCTGACAGTGAGAACAATCAACCCATGGAACAGAAGTTGCCTTCAAAAGTTGTGGGAGCGCCATCACTTGAGATTTTCAAGAAGAGATTGGACTGCCATTTGTCAGAAATGGTGAAGGGTCACCTGCTTGGGCAGCGGGGGGGTTGGACTAGATGACCTACAAGGTCGCTTCCAACTCTGTTTATATAATCTAATGTAAGAGTCCACTGGCCTTCAACCTTTTGGGCACCAGGAACTGGTTCCGTGGAGAGAGGTTTTTCCGTGGACTGGAAGAGGAATGATATCCTTCGCTTGTTTGTGCAGCCCAGTTTCGGATATACTGTGGACTGGTGCCAGTCTAAAGGCCAGGAGTTGTGGACCCCTGTTCTAGTCCAACCCGCTGCTCAAGCAGGAGATCCTATACCAGGGGTGTCAAACTGGATTTCTTTGAGGGCCGGATCCTCATTGTAGTTCTCCTCCTCAGACAAGCCAGGAGGGAGGGAGATGTTGTGGATCGCTGGCAGCAGGTGTGGACGGCTGAGGTCTCGAAGAGAGAGGACTCAGATGAGGGGCCTGCCTGTGAGGCAGGGATGGGGCCAGGGCCATCAGGGAGTGGAGTGCTGCCTTCGGAGATTGTGGAGGCTGGCAGCAGTGATGAAGAGGCCCCCGAGGAGCCTGTGCCCAGTGCGCAGGGCTGCTTGAAGGAAAGAGCAGTTGCAGCAGCACAGGCGACTTGGGAGTAAGGCTGCAAGGTGATGGCCCCTCCCTTAAGAGATAAAAGCCAGCCTGAGAGACTGGAGTTCTTTGCAGGAAGCAAAGAGGTTCTTGCACTTCAAGCCTTGTGGAAGTTCGGACTAGCTTGGTTTGCGTTTCAAGAGTTTTTGTTTGGAATATTTCTTGGCAACTTAATCCAGTGTTCTCTGCAGCCTTGCACAACCTTGGCAAAGCTCGTTTTTATCAGAGACAATTAGTTTTCATAGCCTTTTAACCGTGAATTAACCAAATTCGCCGGAGGAGCATTAAAAGGCTTTACTTTTTATCTCTGTTTGGTGCTTGTTTACTTGAAACAAGATTTGGGTCAGAACAGGAGACAGGATGGACACAGGGCTGGGCTGCTGGAGTTCGCAGGGGTTCAAGAGAGCCCCTAGGTAAGATTCTGTACAGTTCGGTGAACCCCCAAATCCCACTCCTGGCTGGCCCCGCCCACCGCACTCCACCCCTCCCAGGAGTCCCCATGTGGCCTGTTTTGGATGCAGGTAGGTGCAGGGCATGCACGGAGATTCAGGAAGGCCAGAAAAAGGCCTCTTTCTGGCTTCCAGAGAGCCTCCTGAGTCCAGGGAGGCAATTTTCGCCTGGTGTGCTATTAAAGGACTCTCTCTCTCTCTCTCTCTCTCTCTCTCTCTCTCTCTCAACTGGCTGAGGAATTCTGGGAGTTGAAGTCCACAAGTCTCAAAGTTGCCAACATTGGAGACCCCTGCTTTAGCTTAATGAAAAAAAGGACTAAAGGAGTGACAGGATAGCAGTGTTTCAATATCTAAAGCAACGGCCCCCAATCTTTTGGGCACCATGGTTCCATGATTTTCAGAGGGGGCATGGTTTTGTATGCATTTTGCATTTGGATGGGGCTTCACTTGCTTGTGTAGCCCGATTGAGAAGGTCAAGCTATTCTGCAAAGCAGGGCTGTCCAGGTTGGAGATTCCTGCTCCAAAACACCTAAGGGCAGGGCAAAAAGCAACAGATCAGGGGTCTCCAACCTTGGCAACTTTAAGACTTGTGGACTTCAATTCCCAGAGTTCCTCAGCCAGCAAAGTAGAACTCTGGGAATTGAAGTCCACACGTCTTAAAGTTGTCATCTTTTTCAGTCTGTTCCAAGATGCAGCTCCTTTCTGGTCTAAGGAACCCTGTATACAGCATTCCAAAGATTCTCTGGTTTAGAGGATATTCTAATGCAAGGGTCTTCAAACATGGCAAATTTAAAACTTGTGGACTTCAACTCCCAGAATTACTGAGCTGACATGACTAGAGGAGGAATTCTGGGAACTGAAATCCACAAGTCTTTAAACTGTCAAGGGAAGGAACCTCTCACCTGGCAGCCAGTTGGGATACTCTACCAAAAAAACAAAAAAGGAGAGGCCTATCAGGAGAGGCCTCCGTGGTTCTTGAGCTCAGAGCTACAGGCAAGCAAGAATAATGATATAACCCAGTCATACTTCGGTTGCAGTCCGGGCGAGACTAAGCGCAAAAACGATACCCAAGTGTGAAGCCACCACCAAGGTCACCTGAACCTGCCTTCCCTCTGCCTTCCTGCTCATCCAGCAGGTGAAGAGGCCGCAGGGAGTTCCTGCCTTGCTCAAGCCATCTCCCTCGAGCGTGCTTGATTCCAGGAATCACATGGATGTGCATGCATTCAACCTTCTGGGCAACAGTTCAAGATAAGTTTCCTCTGCCTTCTTCCAGCAAGGTGTTGCCATGTTCCCATCTAGCCTCGAGGCCTTGGATCGCCTGCTCTCTCCATCCAAAGTCTATTTGGGACTGTCTTCCTTCCTCCCCCTCTCCCTCCCCCTCTCTTTCTCCCCCTTCTCTCTCCTCTCCCCTCTCCCTCTCCCCCTCTCCTTCTCCCTCCCTCTCTCGCTCCCTCTCTCTCTTCTCTCCCCCTCTCACCATCCCCCTCTCCCCACTCCTCTCTATCGTTCTCTCTCTATCCCCCTCTCTCCCTCCCCTTCCCCATCTCTCTCCTCTCCCCCCTCTCCTTCTCACACACACACACTTATCATTGGGGGGGGAATCTGCCACCGTTGGGCAAGACTCCCATAGCCAAGTCATCTTGCTATCTAGACCCACACCCATCTTGGATTAGTAACCCTATCCTCAAGTCTCCTCATCCCACTTATAATTGTGCGGATGGGTGGGGGGGGGGGGGTCTGGTCCACGGCAGCCAGGGCATCTGGCTTCTCTCTAGCTCCAACTTTCCCCCAGGGATGCTGGCCAGGAAAACGAAAGAAAGAAAGAAAAAAAGAAACGAATTGGGAAGCTAAAAGATCAGAAGGCCACAACCCCATCTGGAAAGCGGCGGGGTGGTGCTGGAGGACCTCAAGGCGGCCCCCCCCCCTTCCCTCGTCTCCCACGCTCCTACCTGGTTGGGGTCGGTGGCTCGGAAGACGTGGCAGGCGACGGGCGAGTCGGGGTCGTCGGGCTGCGCCTTGATCAGGTAGGCGAAGTAGGTGAGGTCCTGGCTGTTGTGGACGAAGCGCGAGATGTGCTGCGCTTTGTGCTCGAAGATGAAGACGGCCGAGCCGGGGGTGCCGCCGGGCGAGGAGGGCACGCAGCGGAGGGTGGGCGCGCCCAGCAGCAGCAGCACCTCCCGAGCCGCCGCCGCCGCCGCGCCCGGTTCTGGCTTCTGGCTGCGCCGACGGACTTCGGCCATCAGCCAGGGCAACATGGGCAGCGTGGCTCGCCGGTCCAGGCTGGTGCAACCCACGTACCAGAGTCGGAAACGTTTCTCGCCGCCCGGCCGGACCGGACCCAAACCGGGACCGGGCTCGGGAGCCAGAGGATGCGGGAAAGGCGCCGCCGCCGTCTCCATCGGGGCTCCGACTCCCGCGGGGCGCCGCTTCACCCGGAGTTCGGCCTCCGCCACCCCTTTGCTTCGCTCAGCCACGCGTCCACCACGGCCGCTTGAACCCGGACCGGGAGGCAGGCAAGGTCCGCGGACGCGCCTCGCTGCGCCTTCTCCTTCGGGCCGTGCGGCTCAGCTCCAAGGGGCTCCGGAGCCCGCCCTCCGCCCCCCGCCCCAGCGTTGTCCGAGCGCCCTCCGCAAAGCTGGTGGTGCGGTTCCCGCCCGCCCGAGGGTGGCCGGGTTTCCTGGCCCTGCCCAGCCGGGGAAGGCAGCCAAAAGAGCTGCTTGCTGCTGCTGCTGCTGGCGCTGTTTGGAAAGGGGGCCGCGGTGCCTGCGCCTCCCTCTCCCTGCTCTCTTTTGCGCTGCTGCTGCTGCTGCTGCCGCGGCGGCTGCGGCTGCTGCTTGTGTTCGAGTTCTGACGGCGCTTCCCGGGTTCCCCTCCCCGGGTGAAGCTGGCGGGCCAATTAGGAGGAAAAACCTCGTTGCTGGGCGCGGGAGGGGAGGCTCCCCAGCCCCTGCAGGCTCGTCCTTGCAAGTGGCTCGGCCGCCAGGAAATCCCGAGATTTGGGAGGTGTGGGGTGGTGGTGGAGGAAAGAGTGCTTTCTTATTCTTCTTTAAAAAAAAATAACGCTTTATTGAATTTTTTTCCATTTATACACAATACCAATAGTTATTAAACAGCGCTGTGACATTATATATACATTTATATCAAAACTTACAATGCATAATATTTTCATATCCTCTTATTTATTATATACATTATTTACATTTTTACATCTATTATCTATCCAAATAAATCATGTTTCCCATACTGCGTTGTATTCTGTGTTTTCCCTTTTAATTCCATAGTTAGAATAGAATAGAATAGGAAATTAGAGTAAAGTAGAGTGGAATGGAAAAGGAATGTAGAGTAGAGTAGAGTAGAATAGAATAGAATAGAATAGAATACTTTAATGGCCAAGTGTGATTGGACACACAAGGAATTTGAATTCATCCATTTCCACACACTAATTTTTTTATTATTATTAAGCCTTCAGGTGGTATAGAGTTTTCCTTCTAGTACTGAGCATATGAAATTCTTGCTGCTGTTAATATATGTAATATAAGGTATTTTATCTTTCTATTATAGTTTTTTTTAATTATTCCTAAGAGGAATAATTCCGGAACAAAATCAATTTTGTTTTTAGTTAACTCTTCAGGTGCTTTCTTATTCTGAAGCCTGCCAGCCTGGGAAAAAGGAGGCAGATGGAGCTGAGTCCGACTTGCCACCACCTACCCCCCCAATGGGCTAAAAAGGCAAGGCAGCCAAGATGGGGGGGCTGGAGCAAGAGCCCAACCCTCCCCTCTCCCCTACTGAGAGCTTTGGAGGCGACCCCATCTCTGGGGTCCCCCATGAGAACCAGCCCGTCTCCTTTTGGTGTGAAATGCAGAGCGCGAGTATCCTGCAACTACAGCAGAATCATGGAGTTGGCAGGGACCTTGTAGGTCATCTAGTCCAACCCCTTGACAACCCCCCCCCCTTCCAACCTCCAGCCCACGGGGGAAACCTTCCACCATTTCTGACAGCTGGAAGTCTTTTTGAAAGTTTCCAGTGATGAGGCAGTGCCACAATTTCTGAAGGAGAGCTGTTCCTTATGGATCAATCAATCCTGCTCATAGGAATAGAATAGAATAGAATAATAATCGAATAGAATAATAGAATAAAATAAGGATAGAATAAAATAAGAATAGGAATAATAATAGAATAGGAATAGAATAGGAATAGAATAAAATAGGAATAGAATAGAATAGAGTAGAATAAAACCAAAATAATAGAATAGAATTAAAATAGTTGGAAGGGACCTTGTAGGTCATCTAGTCCAACCCCCCCCCACCAGCCCAAGCTGGAGACCTTCCACCATTTCTGACAGATGGCAGTCCAGACTCTTCTGGAAAGCTTCCAGTGATGAAGCTCCCACAACTTCTGAAGGCAAGCTTTTATGTCCTGCTACTTTTATATCCTGAGAATTCGGGACTCCGCTAATTACAAATGGAAATATTGTATATCGATTAGGGCAGAGGTCTCCAAACTTGGCAACTTTTAAAACTTGTGGACTTCAACTCCCAGAATTCCTCCTCCAAGACACGATAGCTCAGGAATTCTGGGAGTTGAAGTCCACAAAGGTCTTAAAAGTTGTCAAGTTTGGGGACCCCAGGAATTGGGCAAGATAACGCTTTTGAAAATGCTTTGGACAGCTCCCGCCCTCCGCCAGCACCCCATGCCCCCGGCGCGGGGCCAGCTGCTCCGAGCTGGAACGCAACTCGAGACTTGCCCGGGGTTGCGTCTAGAAGAGCGAAGGATACATGCCCGGGCTTGCTGGGCAGCCCCACACAGCCTGCGCGTTTGCCTGGGAAACGGCAGCTGTGCAACTCTCGGGAGCTGCGCCTTGTTGGCGGAGGTGCAGCCGAGGCCAAACACCTGACTCTCTTGCAGAGCCGTCGGGAGCAAGGGCGTTGCACACCTTGGGCTAACTCTCCGCGCCAGACACCTGCACGCAAACGGAAGTTTTTGGGTTAAAGATAAAATGCCCTTTTTTCTTCTTTTTTTTGGGGGGGGGGGGCGGATCAAATATGCATCTCTTCTCAGCTCCGTTGGGGCAGCAAACCTCCTTTGCCTGCCTCGTATGTCAGCGGCTTAGGACGAATTCTTCTTCCGATTCTTTGCAGTTGTTGTTTCGCAACTTCAGCCGCTTTGTTAAGGTCTGTTGGACTTCAACTCCCGACGTTCCCTCCGCCAGCATCTTGAGGAATTCTGGGAGTTGAAGTCCACCGATCTTAACAAGCGGCTGTATAATATGCTACTGAGCTATATAGGGCCAAGCTGAACCTGCTGCTTCCCCAAGTTAAATGTGTTTTTAGTGCCTCTTCTTGGATATAGTTAAATAAGTTTACTGAGCATTTTGTACAGACTGTTACATTCTGTCCTGATACAAATGCATTACAAATTGGTTCATAACAGCTTCATGGATAGCCATGAAACATAATGGCTTAAAAAAAAACCCTGCCAATTCTTTAATGTCCAATCTTAAATGCAAAAGTTTTGTCTCTTTTTTTTGGGGGGGGGTGGGGGGGTGGGATTCAGAGGCTAAAGAGAGCCAGGGTTCTTAAGAGGGGGTGCTGCATCCCTGAGGCTGTTGTTGTCCTTGAATAAGGAATGTTCTGTCACCACAAGGCCTCGGTATACCCAAGAATGAGCAGTGGGAGACTAGGCCTTTGTCCTCAGGCCACGCTTCTCAGCTCAAGGAAGGAAGGAAGGAAGGAGAGAGGAACAGTAGGAGGGAGGGAGGGATGGAAGAAGGAAGGAGAGGGGGCGGTAGAAGGGAAGGAAGAAAGGAGAGAAAGGCAGTAAAAGGGAGGAAGGGGTAGGAGCAGGAGGAGGGAGGGAGGGGAGGGGCAGCAGGAGGAAAGGAGGGAGGAGAGGGGGCAGTAGAAGGGAGGGAGGAAGCAAGGGGAGAGGGGCAGGAGAGAAGGAGGGAGGGAAGGGGGGGGGAGTAGAAGGGAAGGAAGGAATGAGAGAGAAGCAGTAGAAGGGAGGGAGAGCAGCAGTAGGAGAAAGGGAAGGAGGAAGGAAGGGGAGGGGTAGAGGGAGGGAGGAGAGGGGGCAGTAGAAGGGAGGGGAAGAATGGATGGGCAGTAGAAGGGAGGGAGGGAGGGGAGATGGGCAGTAAGAGGGAGGAAGGAAAGAATGAAAGAGAGTAGGAAGGAGGAGGGGAGGAGGGACTAGAATGGAGGGGTGGGATGAAGGAGAGGCAGTAGAAGGGAGGGAAGAAGGGAGGGAAGAAGGGCAAAGGCAGGCAGGAAACAGATGGGTAATTTTTCAGTCAGGCTAATCACGCAAGGACCTGTTTTTGTATAATATCCAAAGCCACTTATGTGACTTGGCGTCAAGGCCAAGCAGTGCAAAACAACTGAAAACCAGGAAGAATGGTGGGCTGGGCCCAGTAAGTAGGTGATAAAAATACAATGAGTCAACCTGCTCCTATCAGTTTTCAAGAGAAGCTACTCCACAGGGGGAAACTCTGGATTCCCCTTCTACTCACCCTCTAGAAAAGATGAGCTTATCCTGAAAGTGAGGGGAGGGAAAACAAC
Organism: Bungarus multicinctus; assembly: GCA_023653725.1. Taxonomy (NCBI): domain Eukaryota; kingdom Metazoa; phylum Chordata; class Lepidosauria; order Squamata; family Elapidae; genus Bungarus; species Bungarus multicinctus. Next base: position 42,699,437 of record CM042851.1, on the reverse strand, counting down.
CTTTAAACCTGAATTAGAAGTTGCAGCTGGCGTTGGTTTGAAAGCCAGGGCAACATCGCCTTCAATTTATTAGAAGTTCAAGAGACTTTGACAACTGGAATCCAAAGTCCTTGGAGGATCTGCTTTTCTCCCATCTCCCCCTTGGAGAATCTGGCTCCTGCCTGCTCCGTTTCCCAAACCTCTTCCTTAATTTCAACCCTCTGCCCTTTTCGGCTTTCATCCAGTGGTCTTTGGCTGCCTGCAGAAGTCATCCTCAAGGGCACCGAGGAGAAGCTGCCAGCCCAGACACTTCTGCATTTCAGATGGTGAGAAGCATGACAAACAAGAGATGCTATTCAGCAGGTTCTGACCAGTTCTGGAGAACCGGTAGCGGACATTTTGAGTAGTTCGGAGAACCGGCAAATACCACCTCTGACTGGCCCCGCCCCCTTCTATTCTCTGCCTCCCGAGTCCCAGCTGATCGGCTGGGTCTTCTTTGGTTGCCCTGTGCAGGAGAACGGAGCTGGAAAGCAGGTTAGTGGGATGAGAATGGGGATTTTGCAGTAACCTTCCCCTAGGAGTGGGGAGGGAATAGCAATAGCCCTTAGACTTATATACTGCTTTACAGTGCTTTTACAGCTCTCTCTATAAGAGATTTTACAGAGTCAGCCTATGGCCCCCAACAATTTGGGCCCTCATTTTACCCACCTGGGAAGGATGGAAAGCTGAGTCAACTTGAGCCTGGTGGGATTTGAACTGCCAAACAGAAGTAGCTTGTAATACTGCACTCTAATCACTGCACCACAGAGGGGCACCTAATTTGGGGGGATTTTACAATATCCTTCCCCTGCCACACCCACCACGCCATGCCCACTGAGCCACACCACACCCACAGAACCGGTAGTAAAAAAATTTGAATCCCACCACTGATGACAAAGCATCTGTTGGCCCAGGACTGGGCTGGCTGGTGGGTGGGAGCCACACCTTAGAAGGGTCTGCTTGCTTATTGCCAACTGAGAACTACTGCCTCCACCTCTACCAACCCCCTCAAAAACAAACAAAAAAACCCAGGCACACCCTGCTGTTTCTGCTGACCCAAATCTTGGTTTTCGGCAGGCGTTTATGGTTCATGGGGGAAAAAAAACTTGTGACAAGAAAAGAGCTGTTGCTTTCCTAAAAACACAAGAGATGGTCATTTGCATCTTGAAGATTTCTCTCCCCCCCCCCACCCTTTGGTGGAAATAACTTAATGGCGACAGCAAAAACTCTTTTCTTGGCAGCATAGATGCGGTGAGCCAAAGGATTTCTTTTTTAGTTAACCGTTATTTTAAAAATTATATTGGTGGCTATACAAAGACCCAGGCCTTTTCCCCCCATATTTTTGTCCCATTGAATCAGGAGTGTCTCCTAACAACTGCCTGGGCCATTTCTTGGCAAGGTTTACAGGAGTTGTTTGTCCTTCCTTCCCTCCCTCTTCCTTCCCCCTTCCTTCCTTCCTTCCTTCCACCTCCTTTCCTTCCTTCTCCCTTCCTTTTTTCCCACCTTCCTCCCTTCCCCCCACCTCCCTCCCTTCCTTTCTCCCACCTTCCTTCCTTCCATCTCCCTTCCTTTTTCTCCCATCTTCCTTTCTTTCTCCCACTTCCCTCCCTTTCCTTTTTCTCCCTTCCTCTGACAAATGGGCTGGCCCAAGGTAACCCAGCTTGTTTTGTGCCAAAGGCAGGACTAGAACTCACGCTCTCCCAGTTTCTAGTCATAATCCTACACCAGGGATAGGGAACCTTGGCTCTTTTATCACTTATGGACTTCAACTCCCAGAATTCCTGAATGAGCCATAAAAGGTTCCCCATCCCTGGCCTACTGGTTTTTCAGTTGTGGGGGAAATCAATTTTTGACTGGAATGGGACTGTTTAATATACAAATGTAGGACATATTCTTTATATATTCTTTATATGTCCTACATTTGTATATTAAACAGTCCCATTCCAGTCAAAAATTGATTTCCCCCACAACTGAAAAACCAGTAGGCCAGGGATGGGGAACCTTTTATGGCTCACTCAGGGATTCTGGGAGTTGAAGTCCATAAGTGATAAAAGAGCCAAGGTTCCCTACCCCTGTCCTACACCAATCTGGCTTTCTATGTCTGCAGTTAGTGTAGTATGTAACCTGACCAATGTGGTTTATTCAATAAAATGTGTTCAATTGACTTAGATAGACCAGGCTAGAGCAGTGGTTTAAGAAGAAGGGTCCTTACCTTTGGTGGGAAACACCCAATCCAAAGTTGGCAGAACGAAGGCAGCTGAGAGACACAAAAAACAGCCTCACACATTCTCCTTTTATTAAGGAATTGAAGGTTGCCTTCCACATTCCATAGGATTATCCATGCACAGTTCTAGATGGTGATAATACCACTGCTTTCCCCAATATTGTTCTAGTTGTAGAGATGGGAAGAACCAAGACCTTAAAGCAGGGGCCTTCAAACTTGACAGCTTTAAGACTTGTGGACTTCAACTCCCAGAATCCCTCTTCCGGTCATGTTAGCTCGAGGATTCTGGGAGTTGAAGTCCACAAGTCTTAAACTTGTGGACGTTTGAAGACCCTTGCCTTAAAGGGAGGCATCGCTTGGATAGTTCCAAGGACATAATTGGGTTTATTTCTCCTATGCAGCCATTTCCCTGGTCGTCTTCTTCTGAGTGGCTAAGATAGATTCCACCTAAATTCTGGGGTGAACCAGGAGGTCCGTTTCAGGAGGCAGACTCATATGGAGAAATTCACTCAACGCAAAAGTTTGCAGCTGGGGAATGTCACGGTGAAAACCCCAAAAGGAGAATAAACCTACGTCTCTTTCTGGAATTCTGTAGAACGATCTTTTAGGAGGCAAGGGGCAAAGGAAGGCCAGATGCCCTTGATTCAAAATGTCTCAAGAATGCTTGCCATCTCCTTGAATTGCCTGTGGAAATTCTGAAGGGGGAAAGTAAAAGAGAAATAAATTGGCATTGAGGGTACACCAACAACGGACAGTTTGCTCACACTCAAAATCTCACGCTAGAGATGCAACGCGCTGTAGGGTGCCATACATGGCCAACACACCCCTCATTTCTTTTGATGCCCACTGCCTCTTTAGAAGATCATTGGTTGCCCTCTCCCCTCTTTGGAAGAGCTTTATAGCTCCTGCTGCCTTAAGAAAGCTCAAAACATTCTCAAAAATCCATCTCATCCTTTGAACCCTGTTTTTGAACTATTACCATCTGGCAGACGGTACAGGATAATAAAAACAAGGACAAATAGGCTGAAAGATAGCTTCTATCCTAGGGCAGTAGCTCTGTTGAATTCTACTGTACAGTGCATATCAGGGGGGTTTTCAATTCAATGTATGGAATGTAAAGGATTGTGTTTATTTTTGTAGTCATAATGTACACTGAAGATGGTATTTAATTTCGTTGTACGAGGTGCAGTGACAATAAAGTAAATTAAACTAAAACTTTAGGCAGCCAACTAAGGGCTGAGTTATATCTGCGTCACCAGCATGTTCACCTTAAACTCCAAGGGCCATATTGCAAAACCCACCACAACAGGTTTCATGTCCGAAAGGTACTTTTTCAAATGGTATGGGAGCATGAACGGATTTCCAGAAAAAAGGGGGAAAAATATTGCAGACTACGGGAACCATTTGCGCTTCAGTTTGAGATACAGGCATTACTCTCCTGATCCCGAGGACAGAGATAAACCTCCAAGCAGCCTCAACGAGTCTCTAAAAGGATGCAAATCACCAGCTGTCTGCCAGTGGTATAAATCCTTCTATTCCCCACCATTCATCAGAGCTGAAGAAGCTTCTTGGATGAGAAGCGAAACGTCTTCAAAGAAAAAACAAGAAAAGTCCAGTTGTCTCTTGAAAAAAAGGCACCGTTGGGACAACCATGATCTGGATGACTGAGAATCTCTACAGACTTTTAGCTATACAATTTGAGATGGACACCCTTTGAATGGTGTGGGAGTAGGAATTCCCACACCAGAGAATTCTTAGTGGATTTCCAGAGGAAAAAAAATGTAGAATACAGGAACCGTTAGTTGAGTTTACTTTACTGTCATTGCACCTCGTACAACGAAATCAAACGCCATCTTCAGCGCACATGATGACCATGAAAATACACAAACACACATCCTTCACACTCCACACATTGAACTGAAAACCTCCAACACCACACCAATACTGCACTATGTAGTAGAATTCAACAGAGCTACTTGCCCTGGGATAGAAGCTGTTTTTCAGCCTTGTTTTTATTATTCTGTACTATCTGCCACATGGTAATAGTTCAAAAAAAGGGTGCCCAGGATGAGATGGATCTTTGAGAATGTTTTGAACTTTCTTAAGGCAACTTTCATTAGCACTACTCAGGTGACTGTGATGACACAGATAAACCTCCAAGCGGCCTCAATGACTCTCTAAAAGGATGCAAATGACCAGCTGTCTGCAAGGGGTATAAATCCTTCCATTCCCCACCATCCAGTTAGAGCTGAAGAAGCTTCTTGGATGAGAAGCAAAACATCTTCAAAGGAAAAGCAAAGTCCACTTGTCTCTTGAAAAAAAGCACCTTTGGAACAACCATAAACTGGATATGACTGAGAATCTCCATAGACTTTTCAACCGATGGAAACCATTTCTGCTAGAAAATGTTAAACTACATGCCCGCTTTTCCAAAAGAACAAAGACCAGGAAGGGCCGATTACCAACCTGGAACTGAGAGATTGTCATTTCAAAGGTTTTGCACGTGACGTTCCCCAACCCATCGGCAACTTTTAATGCCACCGTAATGCAAGGCAATTTCAAGGATTTGCAGCTGTCGGCACTCACGGCGATTCCCAGCTTCCACTGAAAATCTATCAGCTGCAACGGCAAGGGATGAACATGTGAGCTTCGGGCAGCCCTCGACGTACGACCACAATGGACCCCAACATTTCTGTTGCTAAGCGAGACTGTCGTTCATTGAATTTTTGCCCCTCTTAATGACCTTTCGTGCTGCCGTTTAATAAGTTAATAACCTGGTTGTTAAGCGAATCTGGCTTCCCGCATTGACTTTGCTTGCCAGAAAGTCGCAAAAGGGGATCATACACGATCCCTGGGACACTGCAACCGTCATAAATATGAGTCAGTTGCCAAGAGTCTGAATTTTGATCATGTGACTGTGGGGATGCTGCAAAACAGCCGTAAGTCACTTTTTTTCAGGGCTCCGTAACTTTGAACAATCACTAAACAAACTGTTGTAAGTCGAGGATACCTGTAGTGTTGGAACAGGCCTGGGAAGACACAGGTTATATAGTCTACCCTCCAGCATGGGAGATCCCTGGGAAGTTTGGGTCCAAACAGGGCAGTTCTACAGTTCTATTGAATCTGTCAACTGCACCTCTATAACTGTCTGGTTTGGTTCTGCAACCCAACAGGACAGACACAGACTTCAGAGGATAATTAGGACTGCAGAAAAAACAATTGCTACCCACCTGCCTTCCATCGAGGACCTTTGTACTGCACGAGTCAAAAAGAGGGCTGAGAAAATATCTACAGAGACCCCTAACATCCTGGACATAAATAGTTTCAACTCCTACCCTCAAAACGACGCTATAGAGCAGTGGTGGCTAACCTTTTTGGGCTCCTGTGCCAAAAACACTTCTGGTATTACAGGAAGTGACAAAATGGGCCTATTATTCATCCTGCATAGCCTGCAGAGGCTTTTTTCAAGCCTCTGGGAGGCTGAAAAAGGCCTCAAACCAGCCGAAAATCAGCTGTGAAGTGCGCACATGCGCAGTGAGATAACTTTACCTGCGGCTTGTGAGCCGGCACAAATGGCTCTGTGTGCCACCTGTGGCACGTGTGCCATAGGTTCGCCATCACGGCTATACAGCACTGCACACCAAACAACTAGACACATGGACAGTTTTTCCCCAAATGCCATCACTCTGCAAATAATTCCCTCAATACTGCCCAAGTATTTACAAAGTCTGCACTACTATTACTATTAATCTTCTCATCACTCCTTATCACCCATCCCCTCCCATTTGTGATTGCATGACTGTAACCTTGTTGCTTGTATCCTAATGATTTTTACTGACTGTTTTCTAGTATGATTTGATTGCTTATTGTACCGTATGACTATCATTAAGTGTTGTACCTTATGATTCCTGGCTCTTGACGAATGCATTTTTTTTTAATGTACACTGAGAGCATATGAACCAAGACAAATTCCTTGTGTGCCCAATCACACTTGGCCAATAAAGAATTCTATTCTATTCAGTTGTTGGGGGAGAAAACCTAGGGATATTTGCCCAGGAGCAAGAAAGGAGACCCATCTAATATGCAGCATTTTTAAAAATTCCTGTCTTCCTCACCTGTCCAGCTGCTGCCATGGGTTTTGTGTCCTCCAATCCCAGCAAGGATTCTCTTTTGTCCTTCCACACCTGTTGGATGACCTGGCCAGACTGTTGTGGCAGAAAAGTGAACCTTTTGCCCAATTCGGCGGAAAATTCTTCCGAGGAGAATTTATTTTTCACTGCTGTGCTGTAACACACACACCGACCCCATCCAAAAAAACAAAATCAAATCAAATTGGCCTCTTCAATATGAATTATTTCAGCAATTTTTGTCCACTTTAAATCCCTTCATGGCTTGGGACCAGGTTATCTGAGGGAATGACTCTTGCCGGTCACATCTCCCCGACCCATTAAAACAGGGAGGCAGGGAATGCATGCAGGTCTCATCCCTGAGGGAGAGATACCTGGTGGGACCCAAAAGAAGGGCCTTCTCCATGGTGGTTTCCTCTATCTGGAATATCATTCCCCTCAGAAATTAGAATGGCCCCCATTCTAGCTCTCTTCCGGAAGGCACTGAAGAAGACCTGATTCTGCCATCAGGCCTGGGGAACCCAGAGTGGGATGGAGCCCATCAAATAGCTAGTGTGATCTGCTGTCATCAGGGTGGGGGTGGGTGATTGATTAATTGATTGATTTTCCAGATTTTGTTCTATTGTACTTTATTAATTTACTTGATTCTTTTTCTTAGTTTTTATTGTTTTTTTTTTAAATTTAAATATGGTTTTTACATTCTGTAAGCTGCCTCGAGTTGCCATGGGAGAATATGTGGCAATATAAATTCAATACTTAAATAACAAATAAATAAATTTGTTATCAATCTTCCCTTCACACGCCCTCCTTTGGCTGGGGGAATGCCTGCCTTCTTCCCCTTCCCCCAAGGGTCCAGTAGCCCAAAATAAGGGGCAGGGAGACGCCCAACCTGGAGGGAGGGAGGGAGACTTACCCAAAAAGCCAGGAGAGGGTCTGGAACACCTGGGACAGGTTGGCTGGGGTTATTTCCACGCCAGCCGCTCGGCATCTCTAGGAGAGAAAAGCAGCTGTGAGGCTGGCCCTTTGAGAGCCCACTCCCACATCTAGTCCCCAGGACTGTCTTAACGCAGGGGCCTGATGGGCCCTTGCCTGTGGGCCCGAGTATAGGGGCCCCATACTAAGCTGTGTATGTTAACCCTTCAATGCACCTTGTATCATATAAATACAGAACTACTACTACTGTTGACTTCACCCCATTCCTAAGGGGTCTATAAGGGGGCGTGCATAAGTGCACCAGCATGCCTACCGTCCCTGTCCTAATGTTCCCCTTTTATTTGTATCCATTTCATGTATTCATAATCATGTTTATACTTATATCTGTTATCTGATACATGCTCGACAAGCAAAAAACAACAACAAAAAATCAATAAATAAACATATTTATGACATATTTGTTGGAAGTGCCAATGAAATAAATATAGGCTTAATTTTTTTTTATGTTGAGGATCAACTACATTTTATTTCCAACCAAAAATTTTAAAATAATCAAGTAATTTCTTTCATAAATTACAAATAAAATATTAAGTTCGAATTATGAATTAGAATTTCACTACAATTATATTTCTTCTTTTTAAACCTTGCAATAGTTTTCATTCTGCTTGAAAACATACATGGTTTCAGATCATTTCGTCTTCTGAGCTTTCTGCAAAGACAGCTAATATATCAAGCTACCATTTTGATTATAAACTTGCTTTTCTACTCAACTTTTCACAATTTGGATTATGATATAATACTATATCATTATATTATATAACATTATATAATTATATTGGACCTGTATCCTGCACGAGTCAAAAAGAGAGCTGTGAAAATATTTACAGACCCCTCACATCCGGACATAAACTGTTTCAACTCCTTCCCTCAAGACGGCGCTATAGAGCACTGCACACCAGAACAACTAGACACAAGAACAGTTTTTCCCCGAAAGCCATCACTCTGCTAAACAAATAATTCCCTCAACACTGTCTAGCTACAAAGTCTGCACTACTATTACTGCTAATCTTCTCATCACTACTTATCACCCATCCCCTCCCACTTGTGACTGTATGACTTAGTTGCTTGTATCCTTACGATTTATATTGACTTGTTTCCTACTTGATTTGATTGCTTATTGTACCCTATGACTATTATTAAGTGTTGTATGTATCTGATGATTCTTGACTCTTGACGAATGTATCTTTTCTTTTATGTACACTGAGAGCATTTGCACCAAGACAAATTCCTTGTGTGTCCAATCGCACTTGGCCAATAAAAGAATTCTATTATGATATATAATATAGGCTTACATTTTAATCGACCACCTTGCCACTCCCCACTCTGCCCTGAGTCGCCCCGCTCACCTGGCACACCTGGGGGGCATCGAAAGCAACCCTCCTGGATTGCAAGCGCTGCACGGCTCGCTCGCACTGCGGAAAGAAGGCAGATGGAGAGACCCTTCCCCTCCTCTCTTGCAGACCCCCGAGGCGGCGGAGTTCCCGGGACCCAAAAGGAGGCTCCAAACCCTCACCCACGCAGATCCTCGGCAGGAGAAAGGGGGGAAGGGGAAGGGGAAGGGAAAGGAAAACCCCCCTTCCCCTCTAGGGTCTGGGGGTCTGCAAGGAAGGGGGGAGGGGGCTCACCAGCTCCGCCAGCAGGTCCTGCGGGAGGGTTCCCAGCAGGGCAAGGGACCAGGCTCCCCCCGCCTCTCCCAACGGTGCGGGCTCCATCGCGGAAGCGCTGCGAATCCAGCCGATCGGGAAGGGCGTGGCGTGGCGTTTGGCCCCTCCCACCGGGCCCGCCTCCAGGCGTTTCGGACGAGCCCACGCGGCCGGGGAGAGGGGGGGGGTGTCGGGAAGCGAACGCCGCCTTCCCCGCGCTTTGGTACGGCCGGGGCGGAGCGAGATCGAAGGGAATAGAGCCGGTCTGCCATGGAGGTTCCGCGCTGGCTGCCGCTGGAGGCGAACCCCGAGGTGGGTGGGTGGGTGGGTTAGGGAGGGGGCGCGTGGGTGAGTGGGTAGGGACGGAGGGGGCGCGTGGGTGGGAAGAAGGAACGGAGGGGACCAGTGGGTGAGTGGGAGGAAGGGACGGAGAGGGGGCATGTGGGTGGGAAGGGACAGAGCGGCGAACCCCGAGGTGGGTGGGTGGGTAGGTGGGTTACGGAGGGGGCGCGTGGGTGGGTGGGTGGGAGGGATGGAAGGGAAGGGACGGAGTCTAACCCCCTGTTCAAGCAGGGAAGGGACGGAGGGACGCCTGGGTGAGTGGGTGTTACGAAGGGGGCGCGTGGGAGGAAGGGACGGAGGGGGCGCGTGGGTGAGTGGGAAGAAGGGACGGAGAGGGGGCATGTGGGTGGGAAGGGACAGAGGGGCGAACCCCGAGGTGGGTGGGTGGGTGGGACGGAAGGGAAGGGACGGAATCTAACCCTCTGTTCAAGCCCCTGTTCAAGCAGGGAAGGGATGGAGGGGGTGCCTGGGTGGCTGGGAGGGAGGGAAGGAAAGGGAGGGAGGGGTGCGTGGGTAGGATGTGTGTGTGGGGGAGGGGAGATCACGCCTGTCCTGTCTCAGAGTGACTCTCTTTTCCCCTCTTTCTGACTTGCAGGTAACAAACCAGGTGAGCTGTTCTCTCCAGTCTCTCTCCAGGGTCCGCATCTCCCTCAGGTCCGAGGTCATCCCCGGGTGGGGGAGGGGCGAGGAAGAGGAGGGTGGCGTGGGCGGGGGAGAAGGCGGTGGGCGATGATTGGCCCATCTGCCTGTCCGTCTGTCTGTCTGTCTTCCGGCAGTTCCTCCGGCAGTTGGGCATCTACCCCAGCTGGCAGTTCGTGGACGTCTATGGCTCCGACCCTGAGCTGCTCGGCTTGGTGCCCCGGCCGGTCTGTGCCCTGATGCTGCTCTTCCCGGTCACCGAGAAGGTAGGTGGAATATGGGGTCTTCCTGCCCTTCCCCTGAGGAAGCCCCCTCCTCAAAAGTCCTCAACTTATAAACTACAACTTGAGCCCTTAGGTTGCTAAAGAAGAAATCTGTTGGAAGTGAGCCTTGCCCCATGCTGGCTGGGGAATTCTGGGAGTTGAAGTCCACAAGTCTCAAAGTTGCCAAGTTTGGAGGTCCCTGCTTTAAAGACCGCTAAGCAGAGAGAAAGGCAGTTTTTTAATGGTCCACAGCCTTTATTTATTATTATTTTATTATTTGTTTAAACTTCTATACCGCCCCCTCTCCCAAAAAAGGGACTCGGGGCGGTGTACAGCCTACTAAAACATACGAGATATACAATAAATATAGTTAAAAATAAATTAAATAGTTTAATCCGGCTGTCTAATTCAGATTCAATTTAAAAGTTAAAAACTAAAAACCCCAATTAAAATTTAATTAAAAACCTAAAACACAGTTACTGGGCCAGGCCGGCCTGATTAAAAAATAAAGTTTTCACCGCGCGCCGGAAGGTCAGGATATCCGTCATAGACCGTATCTCCGGGGGAAGATCATTCCATAGGGAGGGAGCCCCCACAGAGAAAGCCCGAACTCTCGGGGCCGTCAGCCGACAACGGTCAGGCGGCGGTACCCCAAGCAGGGCAACCCTGTGGGAGCGTACTGGGCGGCGGGAGGTTGACGATGGCAGCAGGCGGTCCCGTAAGTACCCAGGTCCCGAGCCATGGAGCGCTTTAAATACCATCAGTACCACCTTGAATCGAATCCGGTAGGCCACAGGAAGCCAGTGCAGCCTGCGAAGCAGCGGAGTAACGTGGGAGCTCCGAGGGGCACCCACAAGCACTCGCGCGGCTGCATTCTGGACCAGCTGTAACCTCCGGAGACTCTTCAAGGGGAGCCCCATGTAGAGAGCATTGCAATAATCCAGGCGGGAAATGACGGGGGCGGACGTGACTGTGCGAAGTGCGCCCAGATCCAGAAAGGGCCGCAACTGGTAAATCAGACGTATCTGATAAAAAGCCCCCCTGGCGACGGCTGCAATATGCTCTTCTAAAGACAGCCGCACATCCAGGAGGACACCCAGATTGCGCGCCCTTTCCACGGGGGTCAAAACCTCTCCCCCCACGCCAGCGAAGGAACCAGCTGGCTGTATCTGGGCGCAGGAAACCACAGCCACTCGGTTTTAGTCAGGTTGAGCCGGAGCCTGTTACGACCCATCCAACTCCGCACGGCCTCCAGGCACCGGGACATCACTTCGACAGCTTCGTTGGGGTGGCCCGGGGTGGAGATGTACAGCTGAGTATCATCAGCGTACTGATGGAACTCCACCCCGAAGCCACGGATGATCTCACCCAGCGGCTTCACATAAATGTTGAACAGCAGGGGCGAGAGCACCGACCCCTGAGGAACCCCACATAGTAGGGGCCTCGGGGCCGACCTCTGCCCCCCTGTCAACACACATTGCGAACGGTCGGAGAGGAAGGAGGTGAACCACCGTAACACGCTGCCCCCCACTCCTAACCCCTCCAACCGCCGCAATAGGATACTGTGGTCGACAGTATCAAAAGCCGCTGAGAGATCTAATAGGACCAGGACAGAGGAACAACCCCTGTCCCGAGCCCTCCAGAGATCATCAACCAACGCGACCAAAGCCGTCTCCGTGCTGTGCCCGGGCCTGAAACCCGATTGGAGGGGGTCAAGATAACTCGCTTCATCCAGGCACTGCGGGAGCTTACGTGCCACCACACTCTCAACAACCTTCGCAACAAAACGAAGGTTGGAGACGGGACGATAATTTGATAACAGTGCTGGGTCCAGGGACGGTTTCTTGAGGAGGGGCCGCACCACCGCCTCTTTCAAGGCAGCAGGTAGCAGCCCCTCTCTCAAGGAAGCGTTTATAATACCCTGGAACCAGCCTCGTGTCACCTCCCGAGTGGCCAAAACCAGCCAGGAGGGACACGGGTCCAACAAACAGGTGGTGGCATTAAGCCCCCCCAGTATCCTGTCCACATCCTCTAGAGTAACAGGGTCGAACTCAACCCAACCAACTCCACCGATATCCACCCCCGCCCCCCCACCCGGAGATGGCCAGTCGGAGTCCAGTTCGCTCCGGATCTGAGCGATTTTGTCCTGCAGAAACCTAGAAAACTCCTCAGCCCGTCCCTTTCTATATAGCCCTCCATAGAAACTGAATTTTTCTAGTGCTCTGGAAAATAAGATGATTTTTTTTTCCTAGCGAGACAGTGCATCATGAGGAAGGTGGGAGAAATGCGCACTTGGTGTGTATTTTGGGTGCAAATCAAGGAAGGGAATTGCAAGGCCTGCAGAAAAAATTTATAATTTTTTTTAAAAACCACCTTCCTTTTTACAACCTTGTAATCCTTTAATCTGGGGTAGATTCGATGGAGCTGAGTATTTACTGGCCAGATGCCCTTCCTGACGCCCGCGTGGAGTTCGCAGCAGATACTTTTTCTTTGCGCCCTAGGAGAAAAATACTTGGATTAAACTCTCAACTTTCAATGTGGGAGGCGAGCGAGTCTTTGCCGCTAGGCCACCACGTTCTAGCTGATAATTGTCTTAGAGCAAAAATTTATTCCCAGGTCCTGAGTGTTTTTTTTTCCCTTTCTTTGGTGAGCACTGTTTATTTTGTAAAAATGGATGGTTTGAAAAGGGGAATTTGAAAAAAAAAAATCTCTCCCTCCCCCTTCCTTGCTACCTAGTATGAAACATTCAGGATGAAAGAGGAAGAGTCGATCAAAGCCCAGGGCCAAGAAGTCAAACCCGGCGTCTATTTCATGAAGCAGACTATTAGCAACGCCTGCGGAACCATCGGCCTCATTCACGCCATTGCGAACAACAGGGATAAAATCGACTTCGGTAAAACTTTCCTTTCTCCCAAGTTACTCTTCAGTGCTTGGTGTTCTGATCTTGGCTTCCCCAACAGCACAAAGCCGACTCCTTGTCCCAATAAATCCCTTTTATTTAGTTTACAGTGAATTTTTCTCCAGGAAAGTCCCAGCCAACAGTCTGTCAAGATATTTCACAATTACAGACTGTTATCAGACTTGGAGAGTTGCCAGGCCGATATCGTTCAGATGTCACACTGTAGCAGACAATGCTTGGCAAGAATGCAGGAACAGATCTTCACCCAAATGAACTAATTGTCTCCTGTAAAACCTCACTCCTCTTTTATTCCCTGTGGGAGGGGCCATTCACTGTCCACCTGTGGCTTTACTCCCAAGCCAACCTTTATTCCTGAGCTGTTCATTTCATCTGGCAGCTGTGCGCATGTGCACACTGGGAACAGGCTCTTGCTGTTCTTCTGCCTCACTGATGTCCGACTCCGAAGGAAGCTGATAACTGTCAGACGGCCCTGGCCCCATCTCTGCCTCCGACACAGAACACTCATCAGAGCCTTCCCCAGGGAAGATCAGTGGCAACTTTTATGACCCACAGAAAAGTATTTACAGGGTACAGGTAGTCCTCGACTTATAACGGTTCATTTAGTGACCGTTCGAAGTTAACAACAGTCCTGGGAAAAAAGTGACTTGTTTGACCCATTTTTCACACTTGCAGCGTTCCCAGGGTCACAAGATCAAAATTCTGATGCTCGGCAACGGACTCCTTTTTATGACGGTTGCAGGATCAGGCGAGCCCCCTTTGTGACTTTCTGATGAGCGAAGTCGACGGGGAAACCCGTTTCCCTTAACCCTAGCCATTTTACTCATGTAACAATTGCGACGATTCGCTTAACCGCCCTGGCAAGTCAGGTCGCAAAACGAGGCAAAACGGCGCTTAACAGATGTCTCACTTGGCAAGAGAAGTTTGGTCGTAAGTCAAGGACTACCTATACTAGCCAAAACCACATTATCTTCACGATGTGGATGATGATCATGATGGTGTCCATTCAGTTGTGTCCAATTCTTGGTGATTCTATGGGCCTCTCCACATTTTCCAATTTTGCACTACTACTTCTTTGAGGAAGTGGTTTATTTTTTTAATCAGGGCAACCTGGTCTACCCAATCATGGGACGGAGCATACTGCTTCCACTTTCGCCTTTCAACCGCGATTCAGGAGCCTTCGCAGGCAGTCGTTTTCCCAACCAACTATTGTTGCGTTAAATTTACAGGGTTTTTTTTACTGACTTTTTTGAGTCTTTCTATGCTCCGGCTGCTGTCAGCTTTGATGGTGTCGATCTACCACAGGGATGTCAAACTCAAGGCCTGGGGGCCAGATCCCACCTGTGGGGTGCTTAGATCTGGCCCGCGAGGCCATCCTGTAAACAGTGAAGGACCGGCCCACGGTGCCCCTGCCAGTGAAAAATGGAGTTCGGGAAGGCTGCTCCCAAGCTCCGTTTTCGCTGGCAGAGGGTTGCAGGAGGCCATTGCAGCCGAAAACAGAACATGGAAGCCTGTTTTCACTGATAGAGCATCGGGCCACTACCGGTGTCCTGACACAAGTGATGTCGAGTTGGCCACACACACCCCAGCCCCCCTCCCCAAGGTCAAACATAACCCTGAAGCGGCCCTCAATGAAATCTAGTTTGATACCCCTGATCTACCATGTTTTTTGATGGCCTGCTTTCCTTTTACCGCTAACTCTTCCAACCACTATTGTTTTCCTCCAGCGAATTCCTCCACATGACACCCCCGAAATAAGTGAGATGCAGTTTCGTGCTTTTCCATTTTAACGAAAAGTAGCTTACTCATCCTGGTATACGTTCTGTAGGAACATCTCCCAATTTTTATGTTCTGTTTACCAAGCGGATAAGCTAGAAAATTCCTAGAAACTTCTTCATTTGTTACGCAAGTGTGTCCTTTAGGCTCAAATTGTTGGGGGAAACATGCTAACATTGTTAAACTGCTTAGAAAGGGCTGTAAAACACTACTTAAGCGGTGTATAAGTCTAAGCGCTGTTGCTATTTTACCTGCAGCGTAAGAAAGAAGCAGTGGAAAGCGTTGTGTGCCATCGTGCAAGCCATACCTTTTCATGTTAATTCTTCTTTTCTTTGCATTAATGCTGTCTATTTTAGAAAAAGATTCTTCCCTGAAGAAATTCCTGGACGAGTCGGTGCCCATGAACCCCGAGCAAAGAGCCAAATACCTAGAAACTTATGAAGTAAGTGGGGAGGTATATTTGGAGGGCAATCTCTCTTCTATTCCAGACAGTCGCCATTAGATTAGATTTACAGAGTTGGAAGGGACCTTATAGGTCATCTAGTCCAACCTCCCCCCCCACCCCCCAAGCAGGAGACCCTACACCATTTCTGACAGTCCAATCTCTTCTTGAAAGCCTTAAGTGATGAAACTCCCACAACTTCCGAAAGCAATTTCTGTTCCATGGGTTGATTGTTCTCGCTGTCAGGAAGTTTCTTCTTATTTCCAGGTTGAATCTCTCCTTGTTCAGTTTCCATCCATTATTCCTTGTCTGGCTTTCAGGTAGCTTGGAAAATAGCTTGACCCCTTCCTCCTCTCTGTGGCAGGCCCTCAAATATTGGAACAGTGCTGTCATGTCTCCCCTGGTCCTTCTCTTCATTTCATTAAATAGGACAGGCCTCCCAGCCACAATTATACTGACATCACCATAATATTAATCCTTTCAGGGTGAACTTTCAAATTAGTAGCATTCTTTGCTGGCGAAGCTTCACACCAAGCAAAAGTCTGTGGAGATTCTCAGCCATCCAGCTCACGGTGATCCCAAAGGTGCTTTTTCAAGAGGCAACTGGACTTTCTGGGTTTTCTTTGAAGACGTTTCGCTTCTCATCCAAGGAGCTTCTTCAGCTCTGAAGCACTTGAAGAATAGATGAGAAACGAAACGTCTTCATAGAAAAATCAGAAAATCCAGTTGCCTCTCGAAAAAGCACCTTTGGGGAAAAAAGCAAAGGTTTTTCTTTTTTTTTTTACCTGCGTGTTTTACTGTATTTCGTGATACCGTGTTAATACAGGTAGTCCTCGACTTACAACAGTTCGTTTAGTGACCATTCAAAGTTACGACGACGCTGAAAAAAAGGCGACTTAGGACCCTCTTTAACGATGGTTGCTGCATCCCTACAGTCACGTGATCAAAATTAAGACTCGCCCACTGGCTCCTATTTTATGACGGTCGCATTGTCTCGGGGCTCATGTGACCACCTGACAAGCAAAGTCACCCTTTTAATCACTGTGTCACTGACTTAACAATTGCAGTGATTCGCTCGGCTGTGGCGCGTAAAACAGGGCAGAATTCACTTCACAAATGTCTCACTTACCAATAGAAATTTTGGACTCCGTCGTGGTCGTAAGTCGAGGATGACCTGTATCATGCCAAGAAGACTGTCACAAAGGCACAGGCTGCGATGTCTCCTATTTAGAGGAACACCGGTTTCCTTTTGATTTTTGGGGTTGAAAAGGTGTGAATTGTCCATAAGAAGAAGCCACCAAATGGTTCATAAGCCCAGTGATGGTTGATACGTTGGGCTTACCTAAAATTTAAATAATATTTGCCTTCATTCGTGAATATTATTACCTTGATTATCAGTCATTACACCTGAGTCCCTGGTTCAGTGTAGCTTGCAAACCCACTTGTCCATCAGCTTTGGAAGGGAAGTCATGCTGCCTTTTTTGGGTGGCTGGCTGAGAGAGATTTTATTTTATTTTTTAAGTTTTGTATTGCTTCATTATTTTATTATTTTACTTTACTACTTTATTTTGTTACTTTGTTTTATTTTAATTATTTTTTTATTTTAATTTATTTTATTTTACTATTTTATTTTACTTTATTTTATTATTTTTTATTGTTTACTATTTTATTTTACTTTACTTAATTTAATTATTTTATTATATTTTACTTTATTATTTTACATAACTATTTTGTTCTACTTTATTATTTTATTTTAATTATTTTACTTTATTTTATTAATTGTATTTTATTATATTTTACTTTACTATTTTGTTTTTCTTTATTATTTTAATTTAATTATTTTATTTTAATTTAATTAAATTTTTATAACTGTTACTATTTTACTTACTATTACTACTTTACTATTTTATTTTTCTTTATTTTAATTTAATTATTTTAATTTATTTTATTATTTTACTTTACTATTTTATTTTAATTTATTTTTATTACTTCACTTCATCTTATCCTTATTTTTTATTTGCCGTTCATCTCCTCTCAGAACAACTCTTTCAGTCGTTTTGGTCTCCAGTCCAGGCTTATCTGCCAGCAGAGGCTGAGAACCTGCCAGGACCTGCTTGTCAGGGTTGCTCGACTCCATTTTTGAGCTGGCACAACCCACTCAGAGAGAAACTCTCTGTCCTGCCTTTGCACAATGTTTGAGAACAAAAGGTGCTCCGCTGAATGGCCATTTATCTTGACTGCAAAGAGGCTTCTCTGTGGAGCCCAGAGTGAGGGATGCAGAAGGGACCCATTCCCTGGAAGAATCCTTCTTGGGCTCACGTTTGTCATAGAAGAGTGTTTGCTTCAGGGAATGTTGTGGCTCTTTTCGGTCACGGAATCCTTTGGGAAACAATTGGCAAAGCTTCTAGTCCTTTAAGAATTCTTCTCTGTTAAGAAATGGGTGTTTCGTATTATCATATGTAGTAGACATGTCCAAAAACAAAAAAAAAATTGGATGAAAACACATACTTGGTTAGAGAAAAAGTTAAAGCAGCCTATGGATTTAAAGCCAGAAATATTTTTGTTAGATATATTGCCAGAACATTATGACAAAGGGAATGTGTATTGAATATTACATGTTTTGACAGCAGAGAGAATTGTATTTGCACAATGCTGGGAAAATGAGGAAACTCCTACAGATGAAAATATAATCATATATCAAATATTAGATTGTGCGGAAATGGATAGGTTAACATTATTAAAGATAAAGCATAAAGAAGATATAGAATATTTTTTAATTTGGGATTTGTCTTATCAATGGTTAGATAATAAAGGTAGAAATTAGAACCCGGAAGAACACTTATTATATACAAGTAAAAAATATTGTTGTTACTAGCATTATGTATATGTAAAATAACCCAGACAATACACTGTTTACTAAATACTTACATATGTTAAAAAATGTGTGTGTGTATGATAGACAGATAGATAGATAGATAGATAGATAGATAGATAGATAGATAGATAGATAGATAGATAGATAGATAGATAGATATGAAAATACATACATGGTTAGAGAAAACGATAAAGCAGCCTATAGATTTAAAACCAAAAATATTTTTGTTAGGTATAGTGTGTATGCATGTGTGTGTTTAGCAAATTGGTGATCTGTCAAATTATTGGGGCGGGGTGGCTGATGGTCTTTGAATCGAGATGCCCAAACTTACAAGCTCTAATGCTCCATTTTGAAATTTCAGGCCATCCGTGTGACGCACGAATCCAGCGCTCATGAAGGCCAGACTGAGGTACGCTGCTTAATATTTTTCCCCTGAGTAAAGCTTTTGATAAGATTTTTAAGAACATGGCAGGTACTCTTAGAGATACTCTTATATCCTGCCGTGGTCTTGAAAGAGAGCAGGCTGGAAGGAACTTTTAAGAACAGCACTTGGTTTAATTCGCTTTCTTCCCGAGCTGTCTCTTGAGTTGAGTGGCTTGTTTTTTTTTTTAAATAAAGCCGATTTGACCCAAGGCAAGGCTTTGCCAAGGCCTTTAAAGAGATTCTTGGAATTGGGCTTAGTAAAAACTCCATAGTAGATCCCTGTGAATGTTCTCAGTCATCCAGGTTATACTTGTACCAAAAGTGGTTTTTATTTTGAAAAGGCAACTAGACTGATTTTTTTTTTTTTGAGGAAGAAGAAAACCTACAACTGATGAAGCTTTCAGGCTAGGAACCAAAATGTCTTCTTCTTCTTCCTCAAAAAACCCCAAACAAACCCCTGTTGCCTTTTTCAAAATTAAAAACCACTTTTGATTCTACCTTGGATGCTGGCTTCATTTGAGCTTGGCTGTATTCCTATGGAGGAGTTGTGATCTATTTGTGGGATGGTCCTGCCCAAGGAAGGAGATGCTGCCAAGCTAATTCTGTCCTTCGTCTCAACAGCCTTTTGGGCTTCACCCCATGCCATCCAAGCAGAGGGAAAAGACTTGTTGGGACAGAGGGAAATAGGCAGAAATATGTGGACTATGTGGAAATCTTGTGGACTAGCCCCTCTGTACCTGAGATGCAAACTTGAAGTAGGGGTCTCTGCTGCCTGATCTCTGTGACCACATTCTAAGTGACTTTGCAAGGGAAATCCAGGAAGTTCCCTCAACAAAGGAAGAATTATAGCTCGCAACATTACCTTTTAGCATTAACCATGCATCTTGCTTTGAAACTGGCTCCTTTCCGTGTCTCCTTCTAAGCTCAGATTCTGCTTTGGATCTGTAAGACTCTCGGCCATCTTTAAATCTTTAATTAATCTTTAATTGATCTAGAAGGCTCTTAATCATCCTTTAATCCAGGACCATCTGACATTTCCCTCCCTAATAGCATCTAAACTAAAACTGTACAGCTGTACTAAGTGTTTGGAAAAGATATATTTCAGCATCCCGTTATTTTGTAGATCTTTATGTAACTGCTTCTGCAATTGTTTTTCTTAATTTTTTTTTTTTTCTGGCTGGAAAAGTTTGTAGACCCAAAAAAAACCTGAGAAGAATCTATGCAAAACTTGCAAGAATGCAGCTTTTGGACAGGAGAGCTTTGTTGGTGCTTCCTTGCTTTGCAAATCAGTAGCGTATAAAACTATAGCTTGTAGCCTTGATCAATATTTGTAGTTTTGTCCCCCAGGTTTTTTTTTTTGTTTATTTGTTTTTACCCTTTAGTCCCTGAATTCAGGGTAGGGTGTGGATGGAGCTGAGCAATTTACTGGCCAGATGCCTATGTGGAGTTCGCAGCAGATTTTTTTTTTTCTTTGCTCCCTAGTAGGGAGAAAAATATCTGCTGCTACCTAGGATTAAACTCTCAACCTTCTGAATGGGAGGGATAGGGTTGGTTTTCCTTCTGGCTGGAAAATGGCTGGAAAAGTTTGTGGTTTCTTGTGGACAAAAGAACCTGGGAAGCATCTGTGCAAAACGTGCAAGAATGCAACTTTTGGACAGGAGTGTTTTCTTGGTGCTTCCTTGCGTTGCAAATCAATAGCTTATAAATTGTAGCCTGTAGCCTCACCAGTATTTCTAGTCCTGCCCCCCAGTTCATACCTGTAGCTGTCCTAAGAGGGTGACTGGTCATTCATATATTGTTCACCTTACTTATAGCTGAAAAGACATGATAATCTCAAATGCGACATCTGAAAGCAGAGCACAAAAGTTGATTTAAAAACCAACGAGAATAGAATAGAATAAATAGAGAATAGAATAGACTAGAATAAATATAGAATAGAATAAATGTAGAATAAATGAAGAGTAGAATAGAATAGAATAAAATAGAATAGAATAGAATAGAATAGAATAGAATAGAATAACAGAGTTGGAAGGGACCTTGGAGGTTTTCTAGTCCAACCCGCTGCTCAGGCAGGGAACCCTGGCCTATACCACTTCAGACAAATGGTTTTCCAATCTCTTCTTGAAAACTTCCAGTATTGGAGAATTCACAACTTCTGGAGGCAAGTTGTTCCACTGATTAATTGTTCTATCTGTCAGGAAATTTCTCCTTAGTTGCTTCTCTCCTTGGTTAGTTTCCACCCATTGCTTCTTGTCCTGCCCTCAGGTGCTTTGGAGAATAGCTTGACTCCCTCTTCTCTGTGGCAGCCCCTGAGATATTGGAACACAGCTATCATGTCACCCCTGGTCCTTCTTTGCATTAATCCAGACATATGCAATTCCAGCAATCGTTCTTTATATGTTTTGGCTTCCAGTCCCCTAATCCTCTTTGTTGCTCTTCTCTGCATTCTTTCTAGAGTCTCAACATCTTTTTTACATCGTGGTGATCTTACTCATACAGCACAGTATGACAGTTCTGTAAAAAGATGGTTTTAAGAATTGTCCTTTTTTGGTGGGGGCTCTGTAATTTATTGGTTGAGCAACAACACAAAAGAACTAGGATAAACTCCTTGTGGAACAAAAAGCTTTTGAAGTTTGTTAATATTCTGGGAATTTTAGGGCATCATTTTTGCTTCTTTGAGAATATCTATTGTTTCTGATATTTATTTTTATTTACATCTTTTATGTTATTTATTTTATTGATTTATTTTGTCATTCAGTTAAGCAACTGCTTTTTAAAAGCTTTACAACTTTTAATCAGTAAAATCTACTCAGGGTAATGTAGGTAATGAACTTCTGGGCTACATCTGAAAAAAAACTATATCCTGCTTATGTTCATTTTCCCACATGCATTTTTTTTTTAAAAATAAGTGATTTAAAGATGCCTTTGCTCGAGTGTTCAAGTATTGAAGTCTTTTCCAACTTCCTTAAAATAGAAAGTGGAGCTTTTTCAAAGAGTCTCTGGGGCAAAGCTTACTGAGAAGGAAGGGATGGAGTCACACAAAATTCCACCCTCTGAACTTATTTCCTGTCTGAAAACCAGGTCTCCCCAAGGTACATTTGAAGGGGATAAATTGTTTATTTTCTTTTTAACTACCTTCCTGGAAAAATTATGGATCTTTTCACTGACTAGGGTGCAGGGCACAGAAAACTCAAAAAAATTATTGGTTTGCAATTTTAGCAGAGCCCTTAATTGTTCATAGTGCAAAGACTCATTCAAAAAAACCACAATCACATCATCCTGAAGCCTCTCACACATCTAAGTTCAGAGGATGTTGCATTATGCAAGATTGTTGCCGAAGAAAAAAAATAAATATGTCAGAATTAGGTAAGAGGTACACTATTAATCTGCTGCCTCTCCCAGCATGGGCCACCTAAAGAACCAGAGGATTCTGCCAACACATGTTCTGACCTAGGCTTCCTTAGAAAGCATAAAACACAATCTTAGTCCCGGCAAAACCTCTTTTATTTTCATGGCTGTGAATTACGTTCATTCACAGCCTGCCAGGCTTCACAAACAGTCTTTCAGAGGAATGTTTATAAACGCCCACCTTATCACACTCGGAATGAGGCCATAGAACTAATTGCCAGATGCAGGGCAAGGCCAAACTTGACACAGAGTCAAACGGAACTATTCAAAGCTTGAACCGACCTGATGAATAATTGCTTCCTGCAAAAGCTCATGTCCCATTCGCTCCTCTTTTATGTCCTATGGGAGGAGCCAATCATCTCCAGGTGTGGCCTTACTCCTGAATCGACCTTGCTTTTTCAATTGTTCTTGTCTTCTTATAGCCCTGCGCATGTGCAGGCTGGGAACAGGTTCCAGAAACTCCCCTGCCTCACTGCTGTCTGAGTCTGAAGGCAGCTGATGACTGCCAGCCTGCCCTGGCCCCATCTCTGCCTCCGATGCAGAGCCCTCGTCCAAGCCTTCCTCAGCCTCCAAGCCTGGCCTAGGTTCCTCCCCAGCCTTCTCATTACTATCTGATTCTGCTGCCAGCTCCGTCAGCCGCTGGTGGGCCACAACAACGCAGTCAAGATGATAGCTATTCTAGTGTGATCATGCAAAGCACATTAAATACTTGTATTTTCCTGGCTCAAGGATTCTGTCCTTGATGTCATGGATGGAATAGCCTGGAGGAGGGATGTTTGTGTCCTCCCCACCCCCAGCTCTGAAATTTTGTCTGAGTTGTGCCCCTTTGGTTATTTTGAATGGAACTGGCTGGCGTGGGCCATGTCCATTTTGGTGGGCATTGCAACTTTGGGGAGCCACATATAGATTATTTTGCAGGTGGCCAGGTGGCTGTGTCTTGTGCTCAGATAGGATTTATGTCTGAGTCTTTTGGAACCGTTGTTTGCCGACATGGAACTTCCTCCGTGAATAATGAGAGCATTGGTGCCATGTGCAAGTGCAACAGCATCATATTCTGCAGTGACGCAGTGGTTAGAGTGCGGTACTGCAGGCTACTTCTGCTGACTGCCAGCTTCCTGCAGTTTGGCAGTTCGAATCCCACCAGGCTCAAGGTTGACTCAACCTTCCATTCTTCCGAGGTGGGTAAAATGAGGACCCAGATTGTTGTTGGGGGCCATGGGCTGACTCTGTAAGCCACTTAGAGAGGGCTGTGAAGTGGTATATAAGCCTAAGTGGTATATTGCTATTGCTGTATTCAATAGAGCAAAAGGCTCTGGATTTGGCCAGGGTTTTTGGATCTGTGGAAATTGGACTTTGGTCCAATTTCGGCCCAAAGAAGCATCTATAAATCATTCCTTGGCAAACTGTCTAGTCTTGGGATATCAGAAGATATTTTTGTTCACAGTGGCAGCAAAAATAGCCCTCTCTGGGTTTGATAGAATAGAATGGTAGAACAATAGATCAGTAGAAGAGAAGAAGCTTCTTGGGTAGGAGTGAAACGTTTTTGAGGGAAAAAAAACACATGAGAAAATCCAGTTGCCTTTTGAAAAGCAACTTTGGGACAACCATGACCTGGATGATTGAGAATCTCCATAAACATTTAGTCTTCTCTGGGGTTTCTTTGCAACTGGTTCTTCAGCAGTTTAATGGTAGGGATTAAATTTTGGAAATGAGGCAATCACAATAGGTTGTTAACTGTGGTTAAGCCGGATCAGGTTTCCCAGGTTGAGAAAAATAGAACAAGTTTATTTCTTGATTAGATTTCCTCCCTACTTTACTCCAGGCGGAACAGGTGCCATTCATATCCCTTCATCTTATCCCCTACAAATAATTACCTGGAGAGATAGGCTGGGCCCAGAAGGGTGACCTAGAATCTCCCAGTAAGTCTGCATTGCTGGGTTTAAACTGGTTCTGACACTTTAGCATCTATACCTTACCAGTTGCAGCAGTTTGAAAACAAAACATTACAACTCTTACCTTTAAAGGATTGTAACTAAAATACCAGAGTTTTTGCTGATGAATGTATTTAATTGGAGAACATGAATGATGACACCCAGCCCGTGAACAATTGGAGAATCTGGTTTATGAGACACCCAGGGGGGGAAGAGGGAAAACAGGATCACAGGTGACTGTAAATTACGTATGCCAGAGTTGGCTTCATACAGGGCAGTGCCAGTATGTTGTCTCAATTAAATCCTTTGAAGTTTTTTGAAGTTTGGCTCAAGAATCATGATTTAATTAGCGCGATTGCTGGAATCCTGACACAATCTTTTTAAGATAATGGTGGAATATACTTCTGGTTTTACTGCTGTACTGCTCCTTCAGATTTTCCCACCCACCCTTGAAAACAGGCATAAGAATGTTTTACGAGTTGACAGTAGTCAAAATTGACCTCAAAATTTGAGGGTTTGGATCCAGTAGCTGGAGGGGTGATCTGAGGACCCCAACCGCCCCCCCGTTGCTGAGCCTCTGGTCTAGGGATCAGGGCCAAAAAGGTGGGGGCAGCTCAGATGTGAAGTTTGCAGCAATTCCTATTCTAGTCTCTAGGTCTACTTCCATAGTTACTGTGGTTACATAAAATAGAATAGAATAGAATAGAATAGAATAGAATAGAATAGAATAGAATACTTTATTGGCCAAGTGTGATTGGACACACAAGGAATTTGTCTTGGTGTAAATACTCTCAGTATACATAAAGAAAAGATACATTCGTCAAGAATCAAGAATCATAACATACAACACTTAATGATAGTCATAGGGTATAATCAAGAATCAAATCATACTAGGAAACAGTCAATATAAATCGTAAGGATACAAGCAACAAAGTTACAGTCCTACAATCACAAGTGGGAGGGGATGGATGATAAGGAGTGATGAGAAGATTAACAGTAATAGTAGTGCAGACTTTGTAATAGTTGAACAGTGTTGAGGGAATTATTTGTTTAGCAGAGTGATGGCTTTCGGGGAAAAACTGTTCTTGTGTCTAGTTCTGGTATGCAGTGCTCTATAGTGTCGTTTTGAGGGAAGGAGTTGAAACAGTTTATATCCGGGATATGAGGGGTCTATAAATATTTTCACAGCCCTCTTTTTGACTCGTGCAGTATACAGGTCCTCGATTGAAGGCAGGTGGGTAGTAATTGTTTTTTTCTGCAGTCCTAATTATCCTCTGAAGTCTGTGTCTGTCCTGTTGGGTTGCAGAACCAAACCAGACCATTATAGAGGTGCAGATGATGGACTCAATAATTCCTCTGTAGAACTGGATCAGTAGCTCTTTGGGCAGTTTGAGCTTTCTGAGTTGGCGCAGAAAGAACATTCTTTGTTGTGCTTTTTTTATGACATTTTTAATGTTAAGTGTCCATTTTAGGTCTTGTGGTATGATAGAACCTAGAAATTTGAAGGTCTCTACTGTTGATACTGTGTTTTCTAGTATTGTAAGAGGTGGTAGTATGGAGGGTTTCTTCTAAAGTCTACCACCATTTCTATGGTTTTGAGTGTGTTCAATTCCAGATTGTTCTGGTTACACCACGAGGCAAGTTGTATAACCTCCTGTCTGTATGCAGATTCATCATAGTCTCGAATGAGATCAATCACTGTTGTGTCATCAGCAAACTTCAGTATTTTAACAGATGGATCTTTTGAGATGCAGTCATTAGTATATAGGGAGAAATGGAGATAGCACACAGCCTTGGGGGGCCCCTGTGCTGATTGTACAGATATCGGATGTGATTCTGCCTAGCTTCACCTGCTACTTCCTGTCTGTTAGGAAGCTTATGATCCACTTACAAGTGTATTCAGGTACCGCTAGTTGGTTTAATTTACTTAGAAGTGTCTGGAATGATGGTATTGAATGCTGAACTGAAGTCTACAAAGAGGACCCTTGCGTAAGTATTTGGAGATTTGAGGTGTTGTAAGATGTAATGCAGAGCCATGTTAACAGCATCATCTGTCGATCTATTTGCTCGGTATGCAAACTGCATGGGATCTAACAACGGATCTGTGATAGTTTTCAGGTGGGACAGAATAAGCCTTTCAAAGATTTTCATAACTACAGATGTTAGAGCAACTGGTCTGTAGTCATTCAGTTCCTTGATGGAGGGCTTCTTTGGCACTGGGATGATGTACCAAGTATAGGCAATCCTCAACTTGCGACCGTTTTTCACACTTGCGACCGTTGCCGCATTCCCCACAGTCATGTGATCAGTGGTCAGGCACCTGGCAAGCGACTCGTACTTATGTCGGTTCCATTGTTCCAGGGTCATGTGATCTGCCTTTGCGACCTCCTGACAAGCAAGAGTCAATGGGGAAGCCAGATTCACTCAGTGACCACGTTGCTAACTGAACAATGGCAACGGTTCACTTCGCCGCCATGGCAAGAGAAGCCGTAGAATGGGGCAAAACTCGCTTAACCACAGTTATGCTTATCCACAGAAATTTGGGGCTCAGTTACAGTCGTAACTCGAGAACTACCTCTAAAAACAAATTAGATTAAAAAGACATTTTAACACAGAGGCCGCTAATATAGTTTGGCACAGTAGCAAGCTGTGAAGACCTAAAGAAATTAGATTGGAAAGATCTAGAGCCATGATGGCGAACCTATGGCACGTGTACCACAGGTGGCATGCAGAGCCATTTGTGATGGCACGCGAGCCATAGGCAAACTTACCTCACTGTGCATGCACGTGCCTCACAGCTGATTTTCAGTTGGTTTGAGGCCTTTTTCAGCCTCCCAGAGGCTTGGAAAAAGCCTTGCAGAATAATAGGCCCGTTTTGTCACTTCCTGTAATACCAGAAGTGACAAAATGGGCCTATTTGGCCTGCAAAGCCTGCAGAGGCCGAAAAAGGCCTCAAACAGTCAAAAATCAGCTCTGAGTTGTAGTGAAGGTAAGGGAGTGGCAGGGGGCAGCAGTGAGGGGATTATGCACGCATGTGCAGGGAGTGTGGGGGGGCGTGCATTGCCTTCTGGGCGCTGGCATGCAAACCCCAAAAGGTTAGCCGCCACTGTTCTAGAGGGTCAGAAGACGGTAGATTGGAGCTGAGTTTCTGTCTGTAAAATTCTTACAGGAAACAAGGGCTGGGTCTTAGTTCCTACCTAAAAGAATTGTCTTTGATGTACAGCTATGAACTAAAATGACCAGATGCCAGAAGAATAGGCGTGTATCCTGATTGACTTCCGATGAGATTTGACGAGAAAAGAACTTTTTGCCTTTGAACCAAATGGGTAGAAGTTGTGCAAAATGACACTTCTTTTCATGAGCTTCTGGTAAAAGCAGCCTAAAGTTACACCTTCTGCCAACCTAGCAGTTTGAAAGCATGTAAAAAATGCAACTAGAAAAATAGGGACCACCTTTGGTGGGAAGGTAACAGCGTTCCATGTGCCTTCGGCGTTTAGTCATGCTGGCCACATGACCACGGAGACGTCTTTGGACAGCGCTGGCTCTTCGGCTTTTTGACGGAGATGAGCATCACCCACTATAGCTGGAAACAACTAGCACGTATGTGCGTGGGGAACTTTTACCTAAAGTTACACCAGTTGCAAAGATGCTGGTTGCCTTGAGTATAAATATACTTTCTATCTTCAGTTCATATTCAAATTGGCAGGCATGTATTCATCGTTTTGACTTATCCTTATGCACATCATGGTAAACAAAGCAGGTTTTATCATGGTCTGAATAATCAACCCGAATCAGTCCACTCTAGGTTGAAAGCCTCTTTGTAAAAGGTGAGAATTGTCATCTATCCAGCTGGTGCAGGATGGATCTTGTGACTTCTGAGCCAAGGGATGTTTAACAGATAATTAGAGTTGGAAGGGACCTTGTAGGTCATCTAGTCCAACCCGCAGCCCAATCAGAAAACCCTTCACCAAGGGTCTTCCAACTTGGCAAGTTTAAGACTTGTGGACTTCAACTCCCAGAATTCCTGAGCTAACATGCCTGGAGGAGGAATTCTGAGAGTTGAAGTCCACAAGTCTTAAAGCTGTCAAGTTTGAAGTCTCCTGCTTTACACCATTTCTGACAAATGGCAGTCCAATCTCTTCTTGAAAGTCTCCAGTGATGAAGCTCCCACGGTTGAGAAGTGAATCTGGTGAATGTGTGAGGAACCAACCCAGATTCCCCAGTGGGGGGAAGTTTTCCGGGGGTGAGGGAGTAGACTCCTTTTTTAGCACCTTCACCCCTTCCTCATGGCATGCTTGTATGGTTGTGTGTTGGGAGGGGGGACTATTTTATTATAAATAGTTTTTGTTTCTTGGTTATGCATCAGCAACCTGCAAATGGCTCCCTTGCCATTAAACCTTCCTGGAGTTATTTTCGTACAGCTGAAAAGGACTTGGCCATCAGATTGTCAGCAAGAGAATCTGCTGGAATTAGGGAGCAGATAGAAAAGGGGGACACAACTCCCTTCAGCTGAGATGGCAGAGATGATAAAGAGCAAACAAGAGTAACTAAGACGGTTAAAGGCCTGGAGACAAAAACATATGAACAAAGGTTGCAGGAATTAAGTATGTAGGCCAGTCTAGAGAAAAGAAGAATTAGGGGGACATGATAGTGGCATTCCTCTTATTTGAGGGGCTGCCACAAAGAAGAGGGGGAAGGTCAACTCATTTTCCAGAAGGCAAGGTAAGAAACAATGGATGGAAACTCATCAAGGAGAGAAGCAACCCGGAATTAAGGAGAAATTTCCAAACAGGACAATGAACCAGTGAAAGAGCTTGCCTCCAGAGATTGTAGGGGCTTCATCCCTGGAGGTTTTTAAGAAAAGGCTTGTTGGCCTCCTATCTCAAATGGCCTAAGGTCTCCTGCTTAAGCAGGGGGTTGGACTAGAAGACCTCCAGGGTGCCTTACCAGCTCTATTCTGACTGATGGATTGAGGGGACGTGAGGGACCCTGCTTTCTTGATTCTGCTTTCCTGGCACGTCCAAAGGCCCGAGACTTTTATGGCCTCCCTTATCTCTCGCCTCGCCCGCATTCCTGAGCCTTGTTTTTCAAAGCAAAAGTTCACCTGCTGGAAAAGCCATTTCCTCCCAAAGGCCACACTGGTCCAGCCAAGGCACACTCGAAATGCCTTCGGGTCAACAATCTTGGGACAAGGAAAAAACAAGAGTGATTCAGGAAGCCAAGCCCGTCCCCCTGCCAGAGCCAGTCAGGGTGAAGGAATGTAGAGCTTCATCCAGCCTTGGCATTTTCGCTCCAGGGAGGTCGAGCAGCAGCTGCCAGATGAGAGCGCCTGAGTGCTCTCCTGGTGCCTTCAGGCTGATGGGAAAATGCTTCCTGCTTCTGGGAAGGTTCACGAGCGGCATTGATCCTCAATCAATCAGAAGAGAGCTGGAAGGGACCTTGGAGGTCTTCTAGCCCAACCCCCTCAAGCAGGAGACCCAGATAAAGGGTCTTTCAGGCTCCAGAAGGCCTCACCTGGGAGGAATTCACCCCCTATTCACACATCAGACTGGGTTAGAGTTGGGCGGGGGTGAAGCAGACTTTGCAAAGGATTGTCCAATCGTAGCTCGGATTTTGAGGGGGATGCAAAATGGCCTCCCTCGCAGCCAAGCCTCCTGACTTGGTCTCCAGCCAAACTGGAGTTCAGCAGATGCTTAGATTGGGGCGCCGTTTGAGCAGAAGAGCCAAGCTGGGGTGGCTACGGGGTTGCCCCCTTCACTTCGCAGCTGTTTTTACACCCTCCCAAAATGCAAAGCGCATGACGTAGTGTGAGGGAAATAAGAGAAGCTCGGTCAGAAATGGCCACCAAGCAGGAAACCCAAGCAGGAAGTGGGAGGAAGGTCAACATAGTCTACCCTAAGAAGGTCTTGCTTGGACACGAGCGAATTAATTTTGACCAATTGCCTGCGGATGATATCAATAAAGGAGAATGTTTGTTACCTCAAGGTCGAGAAATGAAGGGTCCTTTGGTGCTCTCTGAGCTTGCTTGTTTTCTTGCAGACGTTTCATTACCCAGCTAGGCAATATCATCAGTACTATAGGGCAAGCCACTTGTATGTATGTATGTATGTATGATTATTTATTTATTTATTTATTTATTTATTTATTTATTTATTTATTTATTTATTTATTTATCAAATGCTTACAATATAATAGAAATAACAATAAACATAAATATAAATACATGAAATAGGTACTAATAATTGGGGATAATAGGACAGAGGCATGATTGTGTGCTTATCCACAATATAAACAAAGAGTGAATCTCCTTCCTTCTAGCACTGATGATGTTACCTAGTTTGGGTAATGAAACCATCTGCAAGAAAATAGAGAGCACCAAGGATCCCTCATGCCTACAAATCAATGGTGGGATTAAAAAAAAATTGAGTGCTGGTTCTGTGGGCTTGGCTTGGCTGGCATGGCGTGGCTTGGTGGGTGTGGCAGGGGAAGGATACTGAAAAATCTACATTCCCTCCCCATTCCTAGGGAAAGGTCCCTGCAAAATCCCATTCCCTCCCCACCCCATTAACCTGCTTTCCAGTTCCATTCTCCTGTACAGGGCAACCAAAAAAAGACCCAGCCTATCACCTGGGACTCGGGAGGCAGAGAAGAGATGGGGGCAGTCAGACGTGGTATTTGCCGGTTTTCTGAACTACTCAAAATTTCCACTACCGGTTCTCCAGAACTGGTCAGAATCTGCTGAATACCAGCTCTGCTACAAAGGCCTGTCCTTCTTAGAAAAACATAGGATGCTGGTTTTCATGGGGTGTAAAATGGCAGCCGGTCGAGGGCTGCTTGCTTTGGGCTACGTCACCGAGCACAAGCTCCACTTGTAAAGTGTGTCTTTTTTCAATATTTGTATAGTCCTTGCCTGGCTTCTCCTCCTCAACCCAGCCTGAGTTTAGCCACTGCAAAATGAAGGCCTCGGCCTTGCGTCGCTCCGCCTCCCTGACCCTGATCAGACACAGCCCCGTGGCCTGTGCCAAAGCCACCAGCCCCATAGAGGAGGCCACAAGCCCTCCAGTCTGCCTGCAGTGTTGGCGGCCTACGGTCCCATTCTCGTCTCTGGGTGACCCCCCGGCCGTAAGTCTGGTTTCTCTTCCCTCTCTGCTCAGGGGCAACGCTGCAGCTCCCCTCCCTCCCAGCTCAGGCCTCTGGGAAGCCTCCCTCTGGTCTTGCTTTTCATCCTTCCGGGGCCCAGCAAGCCCCAATCTCTGCAGCTTTGCCATCTTCACGGAACCTCCATGGAAGCCGCCACTGAAACATTCAAGGAAGTAACGGCTGCTCCAACTTCCTTGGGGATTTCTTTCCTCCTTCCTGGTTGGCGCTTTCGTTGGCCTTGCAGACCTTCAATGGCTGGTCTGCTTGGTTTCTTGAGCTTTTGCTTCTTTGGGTTCCCTGGTGGTATCTCTCCCATCCGGGCTTCGTCACAGTCTCCTCTCCTTCTGTTCTTCAACCGAGGTCTTTTAAGGAGCGGTGCAAAAGGTGACTTCAGGATTCTTGAGCTGTTTTTGGCATTCTCCAAACGCCAGCAGCAGCCTTCTTTCTCTGCCAGTCAAGATGATTTCTTATTCTTTG
This sequence comes from Bungarus multicinctus, assembly GCA_023653725.1. Taxonomy (NCBI): domain Eukaryota; kingdom Metazoa; phylum Chordata; class Lepidosauria; order Squamata; family Elapidae; genus Bungarus; species Bungarus multicinctus. The sequence continues at coordinate 42,667,799 of CM042851.1, read as the reverse complement.
GCTTGCGGGTTTGTTTGGGTTTTTTTTTTTTCCACCTTTCAAGTAATGGGGAAGAGGTCTTTCACTGTTGATGGAGTTGCTTAATATATTATGTGCTTCCTGTGTTTTTTACGGATGTGGGAGTCAGGATTTCTATCTAGGCCTTGCCAAATAGTGAAATCTCCAGTTGGTTGGGCTTTTTTTGCAGAGCAAAAGGCAGAGGGAAGGATGGAATGTAGATAGAGAATATGATCAGAGTAGAATAAAGATAGGGGGAAACTGTCCCTTATTCATTTATTCATTCAGTGAGTCACATGGTTAAAACACTGGGTTGGAGGTTAGCCAGCCTGAGTTCGAGTTCGGAGTGCTGCGTGGCGAGGGTGAGCTCCCGTCATTCGCTCCAACTCCTTGACAGGGATATGAAAGGAGCCCCCATGGGCATTTCTCATGCAACAAGAGAGCCTGTATAATGTCCAGTGAGGCTCCATTCAAAATCCAAGAAAGAAGACCTTAAAACTCCATTGTTATAGAGAAAAGGACTTTGACTGAAAATTGAAGTGGTAGCATCAGAAGAATACAAGATCTGAGGCAATAGGTGTGAAAATCACATATAGAAAGTTATGCCAATGTTCCCACCTCCAATAGTTCAAACTGGCCATCCAATCTGAGATGTGTATAATGTCATGTGGGGCATCTTCAGGTGATGTTTCAGACATCTGGCACGCCAGGATGGTTGACCTTGGCCTGAATAGATAAGAGGCTACATCTGCACAGTAAAGCAAGAAAACAGAGTCAAGAAAACTTCCCAACTTTTATATTTCACCAACTCAAACCTCCAGCACTCTTCCCCTCATGAAGCCCAATTAATCTTCCCTCCCCCCATTTCTATGGCAGCCGGAAAGACAAGCTGAAGTAGGATTCTTGGAGGCTGACAAGTGATGTCACCAGCTAATCCTTTCAACCCAGAAGCACCTTAACCGGTGTCCTCTGACATGAAGACTGTGCTTCTTCCAATAATCTTCATAAACTACATCTGCAGTCACGGGTTTCATGTATGTGTGCTGCAGAGTAGGATAAATTTAGACCACAGAGACCTTCTCAAGATGTTTCATGTCTTCATGTTTGAGGGTTTCCTGGAGATGGATATTGGGCATTTATCAATCATGTGCAAGACAAGGTGACAGAAATTCAGTTTATATGGCAGGGGGTGGTGGAAATTCTTTGGGTCTATACATTTCCATACATATATTTATTTACTAAGATTTGCAAGCGGCTTCATTCCCCTCCAGGCAGCTTCCAATTCATTGAAATAATGCAAGACAGCAAAAATGGAAACTAGTGTAGGAAGAAAAAGCACATCATTTGATAATGAAAGTACAGTTTCCGTCATCAACAAGAATGCATTGGATGTCTGTAGAGATTCTCAGCCATCCAAGTCATGGTTGTCCCAAAGGTGTTTTTTTTTTTTTCCCCAAAAGGCAACTGGACTTTCTTGTTTTTCATCGAAGACATTTCACATCTCATCCAAGAACTGAAGAAGTTTAATGGATGAGAAGCAAAAAGTCTTCAAGGAAAATCACCAGTTGCCTTTTGAAAAAGCACCTTTGGAACAATGCACTAGATCAGGGGTCTTCAAACTTGACAGCTTTAAGACTTGTGGACTTCAACTCCCAGAATTCCTCCTCCAGTCATGTTAAGCTCGGGGATTCTGGGAGTTGAAGTCCACAAGTCTTAAACTTGCCAAGTTGGAAGACCCTTGCACTAGGTGAAGTAGCCCCAAATCAGCATGTCTTCCCCAAAGGCCACCTGGGAAAAAAACATGATCTTTGTGGGTCATCAAAATGCCAGTAATGAAGGATGGGAGGAGCAGGTATGCTAAAACTCGGATCTAGATTTTTTCTGGGGTTGGAATGAGTTTCTGAACGGAATTAATTTCTTTTTCAAGTCTACAGGGAAGCGTTCTGCTGATCACTTGTACGAATCTCGTCCTCTTTCTTGCAGGCACCAAGTATAGATGACAAAATAGATCTTCATTTCATCGCTTTAGTGAATGTGGACGGCATTCTTTATGAACTAGGTAAGAACCCTGGATCCAGTACCCTCCACAATCTCTGCTGGTTGGCTTCAGTGCAGTTAATTCAAGTGTTCACCTTGTCGAGCAATAGCACTTAGATTTTTGTATGTGTTGCACTGCAGGCCACTTGCTGACTATCGGCTGTTCAAATCCTACCACGCTCAAGGTTGAGTCAGCCTTCCTTCCTTCCAAGGTGGGTAAAATGAGATCCCAGATTGTTGTGGGCAATGTGCTGTCTCTGTAAAGTGCTTAGAGAGGGCTGTAAAGCACTATAAAGTGGTATATAAGTCTAATTGCTATTGCTATACTGCTTCATGGTCCTTTACAGCTCTCCCTAAGTGGTTTACAGAATCAGCCTCTTGCCCCCAACCACCTGGGTCCTCATTTTACCCACCTCGGAAGGATGGAAGGCTGAGTCAACTTTGAGTTGGTGAGAATCGAACTCCTGGCGGTGGGCAGAGTCAGTCTGCAACACTGCACTCTTAACCACCATGCCACCATAGCCCATGCCAAATGGCTTTGTATTTTCACTATTGTTTAATCAATACCCTTTAATTTAAAATGAATGGACTGTTTGTCTCTAATGTTTTGATCTGTGCAATCACAGCGCCCAGGAGCATTTAGGTGTCCAACATCTGAGCAGTGGTGGGGCAGTGGTTAGAATGCAGTATTGCAAGCTAACTCTGGACACAGCCAGGAGTTCGAACCTGACCAGCTCAAGGTTGACTCAGCCTTCCATCCTTCCAGGGTTGGTAAAATAAATTGCATGGCCATTGCATGCCGGGAAAAACCAATTGGGGGTGGAATCAGTGTATGACCTTCTTTTGCAGAAACCTTGCAGTAATTTATGATCCAAATTACCTCCATTATACTTCTAGAATCTGGTTTCAGTTAAGTCCAGCGTCCTAGCTCATCAGCAAGAGAGATGGCCTCTTGATGATCAAACTGCAGGCAGTCGGCAGAATTAGCCTGCAATACTATTCCATTCCAACCTAACCCAATCCAACCCAATCACACTTGGCCAATAAAGTATTCCTATTCCATTCCATTCTTAGCCAATCACACTTGCCCAATAAAAGTATTCCTATTCCTACTCTCACCCAGCTTTGAAGTGGTAGTGTGAAAGAGGAGTTGTTGGGAAGAGAAGAGAGTGTGTCGCCATTCAGTTTTGGAAGAAGCCTTCAAGCATGCACAATCTGGGTTTGGGAGTTGGACATTCAGGTTAGGCCTTACTGAGGAAAGAATCTGCTACACCAGAGCGAATGGGGACTTGGAGAGAAGTTGCAGGTTAAGCCTTCGGATATCAGAAAATGGAGCCACCCAAATAAGGAAAGAAGACCATAGGGAGAAAAAAAACATTCTTAAAAGCTCGCTGCTTCAGATGGGTCCGGATGATGGGTTGGTTCTTAACAGAATAACAGAACAGCAGAGTTGGAAGGAATCTTGGAGATCTTCTACTCCAACTTCTTGATTAAGCAGGAAACCCTATAGCATTTCAGGCAGATGACTGTCCAATCTCTTCTTAAAAGCCTCCAGTGATGGAGGTGAAGGCAAGAAATTCCACTGGTTAATTGTCCTCACGGTTAGGAAGTTTCTCCTCAATTCCAAGTTGCTTCTCTCCTGAATTAGTTTCCGTCCGTTGTGTTTGGTCTTGCCTTCTGGTGCTTTGGCACCTCGTCTTACTTTCTGTTGCTCTTTGGTCCCAGGGGTGGGTGAGTGGGTGGGAGAGCGGGTGGGGCTGAGTTCAGAGAGAAGCTTCGGCTGCGTTATAGAAAGTGGGCAGTTTGCATTTCTGGATGGCTTGTTCAAATGTCATTTCCCAGAATAGACCAGGAGAGGAATTCAGAGGCACTTGGTTTGTGCAACCGGGTGAGTGGGTGTGGCGCTGTTCAGCTGGGCTGCTTGTTGGATAGTCCCTCCTTTTGGAGGTTAGCCACGTGAGTAAAGGAAGCATTTGTGGCATTTTCAATCCTGTTTCAGATTCATCTGTGGCAGAAAGATAAAAAGGGTTGCCCAGTTAAGTGATTGGCAGGACCTGGAAATGGCGACAGTCTGGCTTGGCATAATCAGTGCTTCTGCAGTGGGAGAAAACTGGCTTCATATCCTTGGCCGCTAAATTAAGTTGGGTTGGAAAAAGGGACGCCACGAAGGATCCCTTCACATGGTTCAGTTACAGCCCAGGCTACCTCTGGATTTCTCACACAGAAAGGATGGGCCTCTTGATGGCTTTATAGGGAATAACTGCCCGACACTGGTCCTCGGGATGATTTGAACCCGGAGATATCCTTAATAATATCCTCATCACTCCTTATCACCCATCCCCTCCCACTTGTGACTGCATGACTGTAACTTTGTCGCTGGTATCCTTACAATCTATATTAACTGTTTCCTAGTATGATTTGATTACTTATTGTACCCTATGACTATCATTGTGTTGTATCTGATGATTCTTGATTCTTGACGAATGTATCTTTTCTTTTATGTACACTGAGAGCATTTGCACCAAGACAAATTCCTTGTGTGTCCAACCACACTTGGCCAATAAAAGAATTCTATTCTATTCTAATTCTAATCCTATTCCCTACCCCTACTCCTATCCCTTACCTCTATTCTCTTCCCTTCCCTTCCCCTCCCTACCCCTACCCCTATTTTTATTCTAGTTTAGTTTAGTTTATTGTCATTGCACCTCGTACAACGAAATCAAACACCATCTTCAGTGCACATCATGACCATGAAAATAAACACAAATGCACATCCTTCACCCTTCACACATTGAACCGGAAACCCTCAACATGATACCAACACTGCACTATACAGCAGAATTCAAAAGGCCTACTGCCCTGGGATAGAAGCTGTTTTGTTCTGTCCTGTCCTGTCCTGTCCTGTTCTGTTCTATTCCATTCCATTCCTTTCTATTCTATTCTATTCTATTCTATTCTATTCTATTCTATTCTATTCTATTCTATTCTATTCTATAAGAATAAAGCTGGAAGGGACCTTGGAGGTCTTCTAATCCAGCCCCCTGCTCAAGCAGGAGACCCTATACCATTTCAGACAAATGGTTATCCCATCTCTTCTTAAAGACCTCCAGTGATGAAATACCCACAACTTCTGGAGGCAAACCATTCCACTAGTTGATTGTCCTCACTGTTAGGAAGTTTCTCCTTAATTCCAGGTTGCTTCTCTCTTTGATCCGTTTCCATCCATTGTTTCTTATCTTGCCTTCTGTTGCTTTGGAAAATAAGTTGACCCCCTCCTCGTTGTGGCAACTTCTCAAATACTGGAGCACTGCTATCATGTCATCCCTAGTCCTTCTTTGCTGTAGACCAGGGGTGTCAAACTCAAGGCCCGGGGGCTGAATCTGGCCCCCAGGGTGCTTAGATCTGGCCCCTGGGGCCATCCTGGAAACAGCAAAGGACCGGGCCATGGTACCTCTGCCAGTGAAAATGGAGCTCGGGAGGACCGCACGCAAACCCTCCCGAGGTCCGTTGTCACTGGCACAGTGTTGCAGGAAGCCGTCGCAGCCAAAAACGGAGCTTGGGAACCTGTTTTCACTGGCACAGCTCTTGAGTCTCTACAGGCACCCCACCCCCACAATATGAATGATGTCGAACTGGCCCGATAAGAGTGATGTCGCCCCCCCCCCGGTCACGCCCCCCCCCCCCCCCCCCCCCCGCAGCCCTGCGGCCCTCAATGAAATCAACTTTTGACATCCCTGCTCTAGTCTAACCTGAGACTTTTCAAGGCATTCGTAAGATAAGATGCCCAAGAAATTCCACCAGTTTGGAATCACCATATTTGGAATGCAGATAAAGATAAGGAAGAATGAGAAGGCTTTCCAACCTTGGGTGTCCTGCATCGGGAGCAGGACTTAGAGGTGCCAGGGTTGCCCCTTTGTAAAGTGATGGTAATTGGCGGATGGTATGACCTGATGAGGTTTTTTTTGGCTCGGGATTAGTGGGAGGCAGCTGTGGAAGTTGGGTTCTTTTCTGAGCAATGAAGTATGACTTTTCTCCATCCCAACAGATGGACGCAAGCCTTTCCCGATAAACCACGGGCGGTCCAATGTCGACACGTTTTTAGAGGTAGGAATTCTCAGCTGCTTTATTGGGTTTTATTGGTCGTTTTTTGGGGTTTCCTTTAAGAAAGCAGCAGGGAACAACGGTGACGAAAAAGGTCGTGAAACGGGGCAGAATTCACTCCACAAATGTTTTGCTTAGCCAATGAACTGTAATTTGGCTGTAATTTGAGGACTACCTGTATAGGAAAACTACAAGTGCTGTTTCCAAAAGCATTTGTGAGAAATTGTGAATTTAGTTATACGATTTATTGAGAAAGCATTTATTAGCAAAGCCCCTGTGCTGTCCAGCCAGTGTATGGGAATTGGATATTTAGATAGCAATTGTGAGCTGTCCCCTTAAGGGAATGCATCATGGTAAATATAGTTAAAGGTATCCTGGGAAATGTAGTTCATGTCATGTGGCCACATCTGTAATCCCGATTGGTCACTAATTTGACCCTTGATGGGTTGGGGGAGTTTTCTTCACTTTTGCCTGAATTCCCTAACTCATGGCAGCTGCTTTCCCCACATTTGTGACGAAGTTCTTCTTTAATGACCAATCCTTTGTATATCTGCCTTGTAGTTAAAAGATGGTTATCTCCTAACCCATCTCGTAGGGATAGAAAGCAGCTGCCGTGAGTTTGTGAGTTCAGGCCAGAATGAGGAAAACTCCCCCAACCCATCAAGGGTCAAATTAGTGACCAATTGGGATTACAGATGTGGCCACCTGATGAACTACATTTCCCAGGATACCTTTAACTACATTTACCATGATGCATTCCCTTAAGGGGACAGCTCAAAATTGCTACCTAACTATCCAATTCCCATACAGCGCAGCCCCTTAGAGGCAACCTAGTACTAATGAAATGATTGTGTAGGCCGAGACGATGATATTGTGCATGTGGTTTATCTCTTTGTGTGTTCTTCCTAGGACGCCGTAGAAGTATGCAAGAAATTCATGGAACGCGATCCGGATGAATTGAGGTTCAATGCCATTGCTTTGGCAGCTGCCTAAATCTCTTTGTTACGTAAGAGGAATTGGCATCTCATGTACTGTAACAAAACTATATTTTACCTGCAAATCAGCAACGATCAAATTTTGATAACATTGATGTGAATTAAATTTCAGATTACCCTTTGCTTCCTGTGACCTTTCCTCCGTGTTTCCATGATGGAAATTTACATAATGAGAAGACATTAGGAAGGCTCTGATTAATGCCACACATGCAATTGGCTTATTGGAAGAGGGGTGCTGTGTGGATACACACAAGGAGGCACCTCCGTCTCAGTGAAGTGACCACTCATCCTAAGAATGTTAGCTTTAGCCCCATGACCCAGATTTTATAGGGTGTGTGTGTGTTTCCTTGTCTGGATAAAGGAGAATATTTGTAGGTCAGGGTTGAAATTGAGGGGTCTTTGCTGCTCTCTGAGCTTGATTGTTTTCTTTGTAGACATTTCATTACCCTAACTAGGTAACATCATCAGTGCTAGAAGGAAATAGGGTTTGCAGGAGAGGAGGAAGGAGGGGAAGGGGAAAAAGAAGGAGAAGAAAGAAGAGGAGGAGAAAGAAGAGGAGGAAAAGGGGGAGGGGGAGGAAGAAGAGGAGGAGGAAGAGGGGGAGGAGGAGGAAGAGAAAGAAAAGTGGAGATAAACAAAGAGGAGAAGAAGGGGGAGGAGGAGGAAGATGGAAGAAGAGGAGAGGGAAGAGGGGAGAGGAGGAAGAGAAGAAGAAAGTGAGGATAAAAGAGGAAGAAGGGGAGGATGAGGAAGAAGGGGAGGAGGAGGAAGAGGAAGAAGAGGAGGAGGAAGAGGGGGAGGAGGAGGAAGAGAAAGAAGAAGTGGAGGAGAAAAGGAAGAAGGAGGAGAGGAAGAAGGAAGGAGGAGACAGGAAGAAGAGGAGGAGGAAGAGGGGGAAGGAGGAGGAGAGAAGAAGAAGTGGAGAAAAAAGAGGAAAGGGGAGGAGGAAGAAGAGGAGGAGGAAGAAAAGAGGAGGAGGAGAAGAGGGGGAGGAGGAGAGAAAGAAGAGTGGAGGAGACAAAGAGAAGAAGGGAGGGAGAGGGGAGGATGAGGAAGAAGGGGAGGAGGAGGAAGAGGGGAGGAGGAGGAAGAGAAAGAAGAAGTGGAGGAGAAAAAGAGGAAGAGGAGGAAGAAGAAGTGAGGAGAAAAGAAAGAAGGGGGGGAAGGAGGAAGAAGAAGAGGAGGAGGAGAGGAGGAGGGAAGAGGAAGGAGAGAAAGGAATGAAGGAGGGGGAGGAGGAGGAAGAGGGGAGGAGAGAATAGAAAGAAGAAGTGGAGGAGAAAAGAGGAGGAGAAGAAGAGGGAGGAGGAAGGGAGAAAAGGAGAAGGAGGAAGAGGAATGAAGAGAAAAGAGGACGAAGAGGAGGAGAGGAAGAGTTGAGGAGGAAGAGAAGAAAGAAGGGGGAGGAGGAAGAAGGGGTGGAGGAGGAAGAAGGGGAGAACACGAGGAAGAAGGGGAGATGAGGAGAAGAAAGAAGGGGAGAAAAAAGGAGGAAGAGGAAGACGAATGGAGAGAAAGAGGAGAAGAAAAGAGGGAAAGGAAGAGGAAGAAGAGGGTGGAGTGGAGGAAAAAAGAGAGAAGGAGGAGGAGGAAGAGAAAGAGAAAAAAGAGGAGGCAAGGGGGGGAAAGAGGAAGGAAGAGAACGAAGAAGTGGAGGGAAAAAAGAGGACGAAGAGAGGAGAGGAAAGGGGGAGGAGGCGAAGAGAAAGAAGAAGTGAGGAAAAAGAGGAGAAGGAGGAGGAAGAAGGGAGAGGACGAAGAAGGGGAGGAGGAGAAGAAGAAGGAATAAAGGGGAGGAGGAGGAAGAGGGGAGAGGAGGAAAGAGAAAAAAGAAGTGGAGAAGAAATGGAGAAGAGGAAGGAGAAAGGGGAGGATGAAGAAGAAGGGGGACAAGGAGGAGAAAAAGAGGAAGAAGGGGAGGAGGAGGAAGAGGAAGAAGCTGAAGGGAAGAGAAAGGAAGAAGATGGGGAGAAAAAGAAAGAAGGGGAGGAGGAGGGGAAGAAGGGGAAGAGGAGGAAGAAAGAAGAAGTGGAGGAGAAAAAGAGGAAGAAGGGGAGGAGGAGGAAGAAGGGGAGGAGGAGGAAGAGGAAGAAGCGACAAGAGGACGACAGGGGAGAGGGAGAAGAAGGGAGGAGGAGGAAGAGGAAGAAGAGGAGGAGGAAGAGGGGGAGGAGGAGGAAGAGAAAGAAGAAGTGGAGGAGAAAAAGAGGAAGAAGGGGAGGAGGAGAAGAGCGGGAAGAGAGAAGAGAACGAAGAGAGTAGAAGAGGGGTCTGGAGAGGCGGAAAGAAAGAAAGAAGTGGAGGAGAAAAGAGGAAGAAGGGGAGGAGGAGGAAGAGGGGGAAGAGGAGGAAGAGAAAGAAGAAGTGGAGGAGAAAAAGAGGAAGAAGGGGAGGAGGAGGAAGAGAAGAAGAGGAGAGGAAGAGGGGAGGAGAGAAGATAAAATGAAAAGATGGAGGAGAAAAGGAAGAAGGGGAGGAGGAGGAAGCGGTGGTAAGAGAGGAAAGAAGAAGCAGTGGAGGATAAAAGAGAAGAAGGTGAGGAGGAGAAGAAGGGAGGCGGAGGACGAGGAAGCAGAGGATGGAGGAAAGGGGAGAGGAGAAGAGAAAGAAGAAGGGAGGAAAAAGAGGGAAGAAGGGGAGGAGGAGGAAGAAGGGGAGGAGGAGGAAGAGTAAAGAAGAGGAGGAGGAAGAGGGGGGAGGAGGGGAAGAGAAAGAAGAAGTGGAGGAGAAAAAGAGGAAGAAGAGGAGAGGAAGAGTGGGAGAGGAGGAAGAGAAAGCAGGAGGAGGAGGAAGAGGGGTGAGGAGGAGGAAGAGAAAGACGAAGTGGAAGGAGAAAAGAGGGAAGACTG